>CM077163.1:100523819-101123819 GCA_039583875.1 Platanthera guangdongensis
AGGCGCCGTGGTCAACCGACACTTCAACTCCTCAAAAGCTCGTGCGCCACTCCGGCGTCCAAACGAACTTATGCTCCTTCCTCGTCAAAGTAGTGAAGGTAGCGCTATCCGCGAGAAGTTCTCTACGAGCGCATTATAATAACCGGCAAGCCCCAAAAAAGCTCCGGACTTCTGCTACCGTAGTAAGCTCAGGCACTCCAGTATCGCAACAATCTTCGCCGGATCCACCGCAATACCCTCTCCACTCACTATATGCCCGAGGAACGCTACTGAGGATAGCCAAAACTCGCACTTCGAGAACTTGGCATACAACTGGTTTCTCCTGAGTGTCTCCAACACCAAATGGAGATGCTTGAAGTGATCCTCCTCACTTTGCGAGTACACCAAAATATCGTCGATGAAGACGATCACGAAATGGTCTAGGTACTCCCTGAACGTCCTGTTCATTCAGTCCATGAATACTGACGGCGCATTAGTCAGCCCAAAACGGCATGACCGTAAACTCATAATGCCCGTATCTCGTACTAAACGCTGTCTTCGGGATATCACTCTCCCTTATCTGCAGCTGATAGTACCCAGACTTGAGATCTAGCTTCGAGTACACCGTCGACCCCGACTAACTGATCAAAGAGATCATCAATCCTAGGGATGGGTACTTATTCTTCTCAGTCAGCTTGTTTAGCTCCCGATAATCAATACACAATCTCAAGCTTCCGTCCTTTTCTTAACAAAGAGGACCGGTGCGCTCCAAGGCGAAGAACTCGGGCGCACATTACCCTTGCTCCAACAACTTCTTGCAGTTGAACTTTCAGCTCCGCCATTTCTTAGGCACTAGCCGATACGAGATCGTGACACAGGCTTTGCACCTGGCACTAGCTCGATCGTAAAATCTATCTCCCGTTGAGGCGGGGCTCCAGGAAGATCTGCGGGGAACACATCAGGTATTCCGATACCACTGAAATACAATCCAATGCGGGCTTCGGCTTGCAACCTCCACTAGTGTAAAGAACAGTTCTGCTCCAGCACGAACCGCCTTCACCACCTGAAGAGCAGACATCAACGTCTTGCTCGACCCCTTTAAGCCCGTAAACGTCGTCTCACGACTTGCTCCCAGCTTTACTTCCTTGCTACCGCAATCTATATGGGCCTGCTGCTCCGAGAGCCAGTCCATGCCAAATATGACGTCGAACTCCACTAACGGAAGTAAAGACGCCCGCAGGTCGAACTCCTGCTCCCCAATGCGAATCTTACATCGCAAATCCTAACCGCTCGCATCGAACACCCATTGGGCAACAACACATCCAACTTATCCTTCGCCATCGAAGAAGGGACTCCGATGCGTGATATAAATCTTCGGACAAGAAGGAGTGTGAAGCTCCCTTATCAAAAAGTGCTCGTGCCGGATTTTCACAAAATCATTACAAAAATCCTAAACAAGTAGTGGTAAGGTAACATATACATAACAAGCATATAAAGGAATTGACTTGCTATAAATTAAACCGTACCTGTCACAACATCAGTTGTTTAATGGCCTTCTGTTGGCCAAGATTGTAAACTCTGGGTTGGGCCGGAGCATAGTGAGATGCGGTCGACTCCACCGCCTTTCCCTTCTCTTCGTAGGTAGCTCCTGGCTCCTTTCGGACTTAGGACGTCCGCTCCCAACAATCACGGGCGAAATGCCCCGTCTTGCCACAAGTGAAGCACGCGCCCGGGGTCCGACTCGTAGTCGCCCCAGAAGCACCAGAAGGAGCTGGACCCGAAGTCCTATGCTTCTTGAAAGTCCTTCGATAGCCAGACTTCGAAGTAGTCGGCACTTTAAACTCAGATTCTTTTCACCAAGCCTTTCTTCGCTTGTACACTCTTCATGTCCTTCTCAAAGGACCGGGCAGTATTGGACCAAGGTCAAGAAACCCTGCGTCATCGGCCCCGACAGTAATAGTTCTCAGCTCATCCCTCAGACCTTCGTAGAAGCGATTAGTCTTCGCTCCTCATCCATGATGGTAGAGCTCGCATAACGACTCAACCGCGTAAACTCGTGGAGATATTCATCCACGCTTCGCTCACCTGCACCAACCTCAGGAATCATTCTCCATTGAAATCCTCTGAGTAGAAGGGAGGTATCTTGCTAAGAACAATCCGAGAACTCTTCCATCGGAACGTCTATCAATTGTCTTCCTCTCAGATGATGCAGCTCCAAGCCTTCCCACCACATCCTTGCTTCACCGTCCAACAGGAACGTAGCAATGGTGGTCATCTGCCATCTCCGTCTCAGTCGCTTGTCATGACTCTCTTCACCCTAGAGAGCCAGTCTTCAGCCTGAGATGGGGTTCCTAACCCGAGAATAACGGAGGGTTAAAGCTCATTACATGCTTCAACTGCCTCTCAGTCGCCCACCCTTGGCACTATTGTTCTACAACCACTTGCTCCATCCTCTTCGGCTCCGCCTCTTGAAGAGGTACTTGCTCCATCACAGGAGCTGGCTGCTGCGCTTGCCTCCAGGCTGCGCATTTATCACGGCTAGCACCGCTTCAGCCACCAATATATATTTTCAGCCGACAAAGGTGTTGCGGGAGCAATTCTGGTGCACTACTAGCCTCAGAACCTCGGCGTTCTGACGGGGCCCAACACAATTCGGGTCACCTATAGTGGTACAAAAACCGTTAAGCGACCAAATAAAATTGCAAACAGCAATTATAGGAACACGCAGGTTTCGCAAACACGAGTATTTTCATTCCTAAGTGGACAATTCATGGGTTCTTTTACTGTTATAACGATGACGCACACAATGTGCTCACCACCCCTTAAAAAGAATTCGCCACGAATTCAATTCAATCCCAACCAAAACCAATAGTCTGATACCAAATTGTAACACCCCCTATCCGTCGCATAGCATATAGCAGTAGGTCTCGGCGGGGCCCGACGCATATACCACAGACAGACCGGGTGGTTACGTATGGAAACCATCAAAACAATCTCAACGTCCTACACAGAGCATTCTAGCGGAAGCAATTTATAAGAGTTACAAAAACAAGAACCCAGCACAAGCATGAATGTCCACTAAAACCAAAAGGAATGTCATTACAAAATACTCAAAAGTCGGCCTTAAGGCCTTACAAGATGTTTCATTTGTCTATTACATGATTTACCAACCTCGGCCGCAGGCCGGCCATACATGAATAAAATAGAAAACATTCCACTTGGGCCTTCGAGGCCAGCTTCGCAAAAAGGGCTTTAGCCCGCTATTGACCGCTTGGTCCAGCTGCACCTGCAAGCAAACAAACCACCGCACGGTGGCAAACAAAGCAACGGTCAGCAATGCTGACCAAATTATAACGATCCCGCCCCAACTCAGGGCGGCGATGCTCCTTCCCTGCATTTCATTAGCACAAGCGAGCAATGCATATAACCATAGCCATCTCATCACAGACGTTGGCTCGTACGGCCACACGTCCCGTGCACTCAGGGCACATTCTCGGCGAACCGGTCGATGTCACGTCAATTAAAGCCATTAACATTCCGGACTCACCACCGCCACTTAGACGGTCATTCCTATGAGCAATTTGTCTTCATGGTATTGGTCACGTCAATTTAAGCCATCGACCACCGAAGACTCACATCTATGCCAACGGCGAGTGCCATGTAACTTTAGGTCTCTCTAACCCGAACGACATAAAGCGGGTACGGCTCCATCTAACCCGTGCTCACATCACAACGGCAATTTAAGCCATTTGCGCGGGTCAAACTTTCACCGAGTCCCATTCTACCGCAAGACACATAACCCCGTTATGTCATGTTGGCACTCAGGCCACCAAGTTGGCAAGACCTCGTGTCCGCCCAGTTTCATGGGTGCACCTTTGGGTTAGTCCCCAAGGCTCCCTGCTGCAAAATCTACCGCGTAGAAAACCCGAAAAAAACACCCAATAGCACGGAGTCTTCTCCGGCCTTATGCAATGCAACATCACCGATCCGAACTACATGTCCGGTAGGCTTCAACCAAAATGCCTATGTCCGTTCTCGCATACGGACGCTAAACAACGGGGACTTTACATATCTACCCGAAGGAATGCCTCCAACTCTTCGCAAACTCGCGAGAGAGGGCTTCCTATGCTAAGAAAGAGAGCTATCAAGCTCACAAGTGAGGATCGTTACCCTTGCGTTCCTCTTTGGCGCCATCGAAATGTAATCGGATAGAAATCACCGCGCGCTTGCGTTGCCTCCGTGGATCCGGAGTCGGCTTGCGATTCGGAGCTCCGAAGCTCCTCCAATGGCGGATCTAGCTCCCTTCCTCTTGCCTTAGCTCTTCTTTCTCCAAGGGTTTGGAGAGAGGATAAGTAATGAAAAGTGTGGATTTTTCTAAGTCAAACCCGTGTATATCCTCCCAGGAACCATCCCCAGCCGTCGGATCTCAACCTAAGAAAACGAGCGGCTTTGATTCGGGGCTGAAATGCCCAATCTGGGCCGAACACGGCTTGGCACACGCCCGTGTCCAGGGCCGTGTGCCGCATTCGCCGTCAAAATCGAATCTTCTGAACACGCACACGGGTATCGAACACGCCCGTGTTCGAGCTGACACGCCCGTGTTCCAGCTGACACGGCCGTGTAGCCGGCCGTGTACCCATGATTTTTCCCCCGTTTCCAACCCGAGCACTGCACGGGTTCTAGGACACGCCCGTGTCCTTGCCCGTGTCACATTGACACGCCTGGGCCCCCAGGCCGTGTACACGGGACATTTCGTCGAGGGGAGAACGACGACTCGCTGACACGGCCTTGGACACGCCCGTGTCCGAGGCCGTGTGCCTTGTCTCGACGATCGTCGAGTGAATCTCGACGATTTCACCTTGACGATCGTCGACACGGGTCGACACGCCCTGCGACACGCCCGTGTCGCAGGCCGTGTGCCCATTCTCGACGAATCGTCGAGAATAACTCGACGATTTCACGGCTAAGTGTCGACACGGGTCGACACGCCCTGCGACACGCCGCGTGTCGCAGGCCGTGTGCCCATTCTCGACGAATCGTCGAGAATAACTCGACGACTTCGCGGCTAAGTGTCGACACACGCTTGACACGCCCCTGGGACACGCCCGTGTCCCAGGCCGTGTGCCTTCAGCCAGAAACCAAAACTGGCCCAAAAACGTCCCCCTTTGCTCCTTTGAGTTTCGGGGCGTTACAGAAATGGTCTACTGGAGGTGATGATGAATGGTTGCTGGACTTGATGGAATTGATGTTGGAGATGGGCTGGAGATGGTAATGGGGGATGCCTCCGGATACTGGAATGGTGGATGTAAGAGGTAGGGTTGGACTTGGAGGAGGAGAGGAAGCAGCAACAATAGCAGCCAGGTCTTCTGCAGGAGCAGCAGGGACATGTGGGGGAGTGACTTTTGGGAGTCCTGGTGCCTGAAGGAGCACTAGAAGAGGGCCTGCTGGGCTTGCTTATCTGCCTGTCCCACTTGCCAAAGAGGGCACAGGTAAGTCTCTTGGAGGCATTGATGTGCACTCCAGAGGAGACCAGCAAGGCAGGGCATTTGTTTGCAAGAAGACTCAGGATCCTTCCAAAATTAACAAAACTTTTATGATTTTCTTCTTTATCAGGTCAAAAAAGACCTCTCCCCAGTTCAAGCTTTTCTTATCTACCAGAGCTCCCATGAGGCAGAGCTGATGTCTGGAGATAGTATCATGAGCTGAGTGCTTTGCCAGCAGCACTTTACCTACAACATCTGCTAGGAACCTGTACTCAACAGACAAGTTCCTTTTAAACAACTTGCTAGGGTTTCCCTCTGGATGACCCATCCTGGCAAGTATATCAGAAAATTCCTACCCAGATAATTCAGCAGTGTCTTCTCCATTTCTCAAACCAAAAACCTCTGTTAAGGCTGTGGGGGTCAGAGGTACCTGGGTTCCAGCAATAGTTCCAACTATTGTGTTGTTGTCAAGGTTGTGAGCAGTATAGACCCATTCTTTTATTTCATCTGAAGCAAGCTTGATTCTAGTGGGTCATGAGGGTGGACAAGTTCTGATCCTTGAACAAATTCAAAATGTCCTGGAAGATTTGATCAGTAGTGTTGAACGATTCCAGATCAATATCGAATCCTGCATCAAACTTCATGCGGCTAGAACAGCAACTGATACGGCCATTGTACTGCAAAAATGTAACAAACAAAACGAACAAGCGTAGAACTGTTTGGAGGGAAGAAAAATTCTTGCAGAGAGATTGAAAGCGCAAGAGAGAACGACGGCGAAAATGAGAGTTTTATATTAGGGTTCGACGCAGAATTGGAAAGATCGTTGAACTCAGTTCGACGATCGAGGCTGCTAAAGGAATCTGAAGAGACTCCAACATCGTCGATCTTCGTTCGACGATCTGGAAAGGCGTCGAGCACCGTTCGACGATCGTTCAGGGAACAAAATCGTCGAGCGCCGTTCGACGATCGTTGACTGAGAGAGATCGTGAGTTCATACTATCTGAGGGGCGCTGAACTCAGTTCGATGATTCTGGAAATCGTCGAGCTCCGTTCGACGATCTTTGGGTAAAATCGTCGAGCGCAGTTCAGAGATCAGAAAATTCTAGACACTAAGAAAAATCAGAATTTTGCCTAGTCTTAGTCAATTTTTAGCTTTCAAAATCTTGGATATTATTTAAGACTTCCTCCATCTAGCATTCCTAACTGATTTAGGAAGAAAGTGTGTTTCTTTTCATCCAAAGGCTTGGTGAAAATATCTCCCTTTGTAAATCAGTTGGGATATATTGCAGTTCAATTTTGTTCTTTTCAACATTGTCCCTTAAGAAATGATGCCTAATCTCTATGTGTTTTGTCCTACTATGGAGGACTGGATTTTGAGCTATGCAAATAGCACTTGTATTGTCACAAAAGATTTTAGACTTCTCTAAGTTGTAACCATAGTCTAGGAGTTGGTTTGAATCAACAGTATTTGTGAACAACAACTGCCTGCAGCCATATATTCAGCTTCAGCAGTTAAGTTGACACTGATGTTTGTTTCTTGCAAAACCAAGAGACAAGTCTATCACCAAGGAACTGACAAGTTCCACTGGTGCTTTTCCTGTCAATTCTGCATCCAGCATAATCAGCATCAGAGAATCCAGTTAACTCAAATGCTGAATCTTTTGGATACCAGAGACCTAGATTTGGACAACTTTTAACATACCTGAGAATCCTCTTTACTAATGTGAGGTGTGACTCTCTAGGGCTAACTTGGAACCTAGCACATATACATGTAGCAAACATTATATCTGGTCTACTAGCTGTAAGATACAGTAAAGAGCCAATCATTGCTCTATATGTTGTCTGATCAACAGGTTTCCCATGTTCATCAGCATCCAATACAGCATTGGTAGGCATGGGTGTTTTCATACAAGATGCCTCAGACATGCCAAATTTCTTAACCAGCTCATTAGCATATTTGGTTTGAGAAATAAAGATGCCTTCAGCATGTTGCTTGACTTGCAATCCTAGGAAGAAGGATAGCTCACCCATGCTACTCATCTCAAATTTAGAATGCATTAGGTTAGAAAACCTTCTGCACAATTGTGAGTCAGTAGAACCAAAAATGATATCGTCTACATAAATTTGTACTAGTAGGGTATGGGACTTATGGGTTCTAATAAAAAGAGTTTGGTCTACTCTACCCCTTATAAAACCATTTTCCAAGAGAAAGCATGCTAGGGTCTCATACCATGCTCTAGGAGCTTTCTTGAGACCATATAATGCTTTATTTAATCTAAAAACATAATCAGGATAAGTTGGAGAGATAAAACCTGGAGGTTGTCTGACATAGACTTCCTCTTTGATGTCTCCATTTAAGAAAGCACTCTTGACATCCATCTGATAAACTTGAAGCCTTTGTGAGCTACATAAGCTAGAAATATTCTGATGGCTTCCAATCTTGCAACAGGTGCAAAGGTCTGGTCGTAGTCAATTCCTTCTTCTTGAGAATATCCCTGGGCAACTAGCCTTGCCTTGTTCCTTATTATTACTCCTTGATCATCCAGTTTATTTCTGAATACCCATTTTGTTCCAACAATGGAATGATCCTTAGGCTTTGGCACTAGTTCCCATACTTTGTTCCTCTCAAATTGATGCAACTCTCTTGCATGGCAATGATCCAGTGTGGATCTTGCTCTGCATCTTGAATGGACTGAGGTTCAATTTGAGAAAGAAGCAGGTGTGCAACAGGTTTTGGTTGACCTGATTTCTGGTTTGCACACCAGCTGAGATTTCTCCAATTATCTGGGAAATTGGATGGTCTCTTGATGTTACTAAATCAACAGGGGGTGTTGATTGTTCACCAACCTGTGTTGTTGTTTCCTCTTGTGGTACAACAACTGGCTCTTCAGGTGGTGCTTCAATGTGTTGAGCATTCCCTTCATCTTCACTGCTTTCAACCTCTTGAGCAACCTGTAACTTGTTCATATCTTCAACTAGAGAGTGTTCCTGCAAAGGTTCTATGGTAGAAGAAATCTTCTCCTTGAAAGACATGTTAGTTTCATCAAAAGAAACATGAACAGATTCCTCAATTTTCAAAGATGATTTATTATAGACCCTATAGGCCTTGCTGATCATGGAGTATCCCAGAAACACTTCTTCATCAGCTTTGGCTTGAAATTTTGCTAAATATTTCTTGTCATTATTGTGAATATAGCAAATGCAACCAAAAATTCTGAAATAGTCAACTTTAGGTTTCTTCCCTTTGAGTAATTCATAGGGAGTCTTTCCCTTTATTTTATGTATCAGACTTCTGTTCAGCACATAGTTGGAGGTGTTCACTGCCTCTGCCCAAAAGGATAGAGGTAGATGAGCATCTGACAACAATGTAGTGGCAGATTCAATAAGGGTTCTATTTTTCCTTTCAGCTACCCATTTTGTTGAGGAGTTCTAGGAGCTGAGAAAGTATGCCTGATCCCTTCACTCTGACAGAACTCTTGCATAAGAAGAGAATCAAACTCTGTCCCATGATCACTTCTGATCAGGGCAATGTGAGTATTGAACTCAATCTGTATACATTTGAGAAACTCTGTCAGACACTTAAAGTTATCAGACTTCTTCCTTAGAAAGAACACCCAAGTGAATCTAGAGAAGTCATCTACAATTACTAAAGTGTAGGATTTCCCTCCTAGGCTTTGTACTGTGATGGGTCCAAATAGATCCATGTGTAACAGATACAATATCCTAGGTGAATCACTCTTGTTAAGTGACTTAAAACTGTTTTTAGTTTGCTTGCCTAATTGACAAGCCTTGCAGAGTCCTTCCTTCTTGTAGGGAGCAGAAGGTAGTCCTCTAACAAGGTTATCCTTGGAGATCCTAGCAATAGTTCTAAGGTTTAGGTGTCCTAGTCTCTTATGCCATAAAATATTTGGTCTACAAACTGAGTTAAACAGGCAAATATCTATATCAGTTGAAAGAAAGTCTACTAGATAGATGTTACCTTTCCTTTTACCTGTCAACATAGTTGTGTTGTCCTCTGACTTGATTTTGCATAAGGTTTTGCTGAAGGTCACCTGGTAGCCTTCATCACATAGCTGACTGATGCTGATTAGGTTGTGCTTCAGTCCTTCCACATAGGCTACCTTCTTGAAGGTTACTGAACCAATCTGGACTGCACCATATCCTTTAGTTTGTCCAAAGTTGGAATCACCAAAGATAACCTTGGGTCCAAGCTTGGCTCTAAAGGAAGTGAGGTTGTCCTTGTTCCCTATCATGTGCTTAGAGCACCCACTATCCAAATACCATTGCTGGTTAGGTGTTGGATAGGTCTTCACCTGCACATAAAACAATTCACTTGTTTTTGACCCAGTTTACCTTGGGCCTAGGTTGATAACCTCTAAATTCAGAAATGAAAGACATCCCTGGCTGACTCTTATATCCTTCAGGATGATATCTCCTTGGAGGTATAATCCATTCAGTATAAGGGTTGAAGGTTTGGGATGAAGAACCCTTAGGATTCAATTTTGACTTGCCTTTGAAAAAGTTTCCAGAGCTCTGACCTCTGTTCGACGATCTTGGAGCTGCGTTCGACGATCGTGGGTCAGATCGTCGAGCTCCGTTCGACGGTCGACTATGGCTGAGGTCAGGTATATGGGATCGTCGACCTGCGTTCGACGACTTTGGCTGAGATCGTCGATCTGCGTTCGACGATCTGTCCTGAGATCGTCGAGCTGCGTTCGGCGATCGTCGATCTTCATTCGGCGATCGTCGATCTCCGTTCGACGATTTGTGCTGGGACTTAGTTTTCTGAGGCAGATCAGAATTTTTCCTGGCAACCTCTACAACTCCCTTTCCCTTGTCAGAAATGAACTTGATGGGAGTTGTAAGAACAATAGGTTGGCTGGATGAGGCACCCAAGCCCAGTGTACTGTTGAATCTTGAGTTCACTGTGCTTGTGATGTCCATCAGCTTGATGCTTCTCCCATTGAGAGATTCTTCAAGCTTCTTGGCCTCAGAGAGCTCACTTTTCAGTGAAGTTATCTGTCCCCTATAGTTCTCCAACTCCTGAGAGAGTTTGAGGTTTTCTGACTTTAAAACATTTTGTTCAGATAATTGATTTCTGAGAGAGATGATCTCTTTCTCAGACTTTAGCAGGTCTAAACATAGTGCTTTAAATTCAGATTTAAAATCTTCTGAAGTAAAATCAAAAGAGCTGATTACCTGATCTTCTTCAGGTTGAGTCTCTGAGTCTGACTCTGACTCCTCTTCCTCTGAGTTGTGTTGTGAGGCATTGATTGCCATCATGCAGAACTCTTATTCCTCTACATCATCCTCATCATCACTGGAGCTGGAAGAGGCTTCTGACTCCTCTTCAGTCTCACTCCAGGATTCAGCAACAAATCCTTTCCTTGTGTGCTTATTTTTGCTGGAAGAAGGTTTGCTATTGCCACTCCTTTTGGAGTCTTTCTCCTTTCTTCTCTCTTTTCTTTCCCTTCTGTCCTTGTTCTTGTTCTCTGGACAGTCAGGAACTATATGCCCTGGTTTCCTGCAACCAAAGCAAATAATGTCTTTGTTATTGCCAATGGACTTGTCATACCTTGGCTTATCCTGCTCCTTGTATGATCTTCTTCTGAAGTCCTTTCTGGCCATCTTATAGAATCTTTTGGCCAACAAGCTGAGAAGTTCATCATTGCCTGTTCCTTTTTCTTCAGGCAGATCCTCAGTTGCCTTGAATGCTATGGTCTTCTCCTTTCTTGTGGCTGGTGAAGCAGCCTTCTGTTCTTCCTCTCTGTTCTTGATGAGTAGCTCATAAGATTTGAGCTTACCCAACAAGGCTTCAGTGGTGATCTCATTCAGACTTCTGGCATCTTTAATTGGCCAGATTCTTGAATCCCAAGTGCTGGGAAAGCACATTAGGATCTTGTCATTAAGTTCTGTCAGTGAGATCTCTTTGTCTAATGTCCTCAGTTCACTGACAATTAGACTCAGTCTGTTGTACATGTCTCCCACTGACTCAGTCTCTCCCTTCTTGAAGTTCTCATATTGGGAGATGAGATGGGATCTTCTGTCCTTTCTCTCATCAGCTGAGCCTGAAACTATTTCTGAGAGCTTGTCACAAATCTCCTTAGCTGAATTACATTCAGCTACCTTTTGAAAAATGTCATCTGACATTGTCTGGGCTAGAATGTTCATAGCCTTGGCATCAGCTACTTTCCACTTTTTGATGTCAGCATCTGTTCCTGATGGAGGTGGAACAGCATTTGTACTTGTACTTTCTGGGGGTCTTGGACACACTGTCAAAACAGAATTAAAAATATCTTCGTTAATAGAATTCATGTAGAGTCTAATCCTTGCTTTCCAGAGTGCAAACTTTGACAGATTGCACACTGGAGGTCTGGTGCTAGCATAATCTTTGTTTTGGGCCATGATTTGTGCAAACAGAAGCTAATAATAAAAAAAGATCTAGTTTGGGATCTTGGGGTTCAGGTGTTAGCCTGTACAACCAATCAGGTATGGTATGTTTAACCAACCTCGCTCTGATACCAATTGAAAGGGAAACTAGATCTGATATACTCTAGAGGGGGGTGAATAGAGTATATGGTGCTTTTAAAACATAAAGAAAACTTTGCAAAGCTTTACAACAATTGTTGTAATGAGTGTGAGCAGGGAAGCAGAAATAAAACTAATCACAGAACTAAGCTATGCAAGAGCTAAGCACAAGAAAATCTAGGCCAGAAACAAAAAGAAAAACAAGCAGAACCAGATGACACAAGGAAATATAGTGGTTCCCCAAACTTGGGTACATCCACTCTTCTACCACCCTAGGTAGGAATCCACTGCAGGATGAGTTGATCAGGTGTCCTGGGCACCAATGAGCTTTTGATAAGGTGCTCAAAAACCAAATCAGATTTTTTGATCAGGTGTCTTACCACCAATGAGCTTTTGACAAGGTGCTCAAAAACCAGATTCAAACTTTTGAAGGGAGTTTGAAAAACCCTTTACAGAGTGGGGGTGAGAGCGTTATGGCAGTCTTTTCTTTCTCAATCAACTGAGAAGACGATGTGGATTGATGTCAAAGCTCCCCCTGAGTCCTTGATCTTCAGGAAGAAGAGCTTTGTTGAGGGTGATAGGCCTTCAAAGTTAGATCTCCAGCAAAAGATGATTTCAGCAAGCTGAAATGTTGAGAGTCTGGAGTCTTGAAATGATGTTGGCCTTGAACACTTTGAGAGCTGAAGAGATCTGAAGATTTTTGAAAGCTTGATCTCTCTGATGAGTGTTCTTCTGAATTCTTTTTGATAGAAGATTTTGAAAAAGTCTCTGTATACTGAGTTGTGTGTCCTCTTCTTGTCAAATCTCTATCTTGATTCAAAAACATTCTATCTTTTATTCTCTGTGCCAGAATAGAATATCACTCTGTCAAAGATAGTCGTTGGTCTGCATTGATTACAGCCTTAATTTCATAATTTCTTCTGAAGGAAAGTCCACAAAATTATTCCTTGAAAAATCCCTTGAAACTTGGTCCAGAAGTAAATGAAAACGGCTAGCAGATCTTCTGAATTAAATGCAGAATAACTTCTAACTGATTTGAATTTGAATTTTGAAAGATAACTGAAAACGTCGAACTGAGCTCTACTATCGTCGAGCTGAGCTCAGCGAACTGGAAAATTCAATCAACAACATGATCGTCGATCTGAGCTCAAAGATCGTCGAACTGAGCTCAGAGATAAAGATCCAGTGCAGAGTCAAAATCGTCGACCTGAGCTCACCGATCGTCGAATGGAGTTCGACGATATTGTGAAGTTGAGCTCAGCGATCGTCGAGTGGAGCTCGACGATCTGTAGAAGTTGAGTTAGACGATCGTCGACCGGAGTTCGACGAAACGTCGTGCTGAGCTCGACGATTAGACTTGGTCTATAGAAAAACTTGGTCTTCAGGGCAGCTTCCAATCCTAGACTTCTAACCCTTACACTCAATTCTAATTGACCTATTAAGCTATACAGAAGGTCAAACACAGATTCCTAGAGACATAGTGATCCTGACCCAAATTAGTAATAGGGTGTTCCAACATGGTACATGAAGACTAGCACGTGTGTTGACTGATGACCGGTTCTTACAGGTCATGATATTGTGATATCAAGTCATCACGTGGGTACTTGTTAGTGAATAAGTTGTACTGGACAGACCCAACCTGAGACTACTCTGTCGATTGTCATCCAATCGTGTCACGAGTAGGTCTCAATTGACAATGGTGTTGTGATCCTTTGACCTGAAGTCACAGCATTCATCAAGTGAAGAAGAGCGTGCTTTGATGCCATCTAAAGTCTTACTTGAGAAAGGTTGATGATAAGGGTGGTTATTGGGCATGTTACGAATCATTTGGGTGTTTGTGTGTGAGCAGATATGGGATTTGTCCTCCTGTATGACAGGAGTTGCATCCATGGGCCTCTTGATAGAACTGGACTGAGAAATGCATGGCCATGCTTGGTTGAGTCAATATGTGATATTGGACTCACCATTCTCTGGAAGTCCGTCCTGGATCAAGAAACTTGGATTGAGCTATTATGAGGGTGACACGGTCCATGCCTCTAGTTCTTTCCGGATGTAAGGGACAAAGGGACAAAGACAACGCTGATACATTGGTCATAAAGGATTATGAGTTATAAAATCTTATTGCATGGGGAGCAATGATGCATTGTTAGATGTCGCTCATTGTTTGTGAGGTTTATGCTTTGATACTTTCGAGATCAAGTGGGAGTCTGTTGGAGTTACCATGATGATCTGGAAGTGATCAAACATGTAATCTCACTGCCAACGCGATATGAGCCTGCAGGGTCGCACATAAGAGATGTGGAGAAGTTGGTTGATTGATTGTGTTGCTAAAGGTTGCTAATCACCGACCTGAATGGGGTCATGGGCAAAGTGTTGCCTTGAAGGATCGTCGAGTTGGGCAAATGTTGCCTTGGAGGGCTGGTTAGGATTGTCGTCCGAGGGTCGATGACATTCGTCGAGAGTTGTCTTCCGATTCCCGCCGATCGGCGAGAATCATCTTTGATTCTCGCCGATCGACGAGAATCGTCGAAAATCAATATGTTGATTCTCGACGATCGACGACTTCGACATGTATCGTCGACCGCGGCTCGACGATCGACGAGTTCGTCGTGTATCATCAAGTCATGCTCGACGATCGGCGAGAATCGTCGAGTATTGTACTCTGATTCTCGCCGATCGTTGGTGATACTCGTCGACTGATTCTCGCCGAACCTGATCAGTGATTCTCGCCGATTGTCACCGATTCTCATCGAATGATACTCGCCGATTTTGAACCCTAATTTCGGGTGGTCTGCGGATAGCGGAGTTTCTAAGTCTTTTATGCCTTTGGTATAAAAGGGATACTTAGGGTTTTCGGGTAACTTAAGCTTTTGAGCTCGCGATTTTCTCCTGTAGTAGATCGAAACCCGCGACGGAAGAGTTCCGTTCCGCGATCGTTCCGCCGATCCCGAATCCCGCCGCCGACGGAAGGGTTCCGCCGCCGCCGTGTTCGCTACGTCGACCCCCTCTTCTCCGGCGATCGTCGCTGGCGCTGCAATCCCTGGCGCGGACCTAGCAGTCCGTGGGAAAGCAAGGTGCGGTCTTCTCCTTCCCGATAATCCGTGCGACGGATAGATCGGCGTTCTCCCGCTCGTGTGGACTTCTGCAGAAACGTGGACATTATTCCACGTAGAACTCGCCGCTAGCAGGAAGAAGAAATTTGGAGTATCTTCGTTGAGTTGTGACTCAACGCCACCGAGGTAATTTTTGCCTAGTTTTTGCTAACTTCTTGATTCAACGTTCATAGCCCGATCCACATCTCTTTGGGTTTTTCTTGATGTTTATTTTTCCGCTGCGTGCACAAGCGTTGTGCCATCCTCATAGAGAAACCCAATAGTCCTAGTGTAGGCCTATGGTATCCCACAGAATTAGAATTTGAGTTAACTAGATACTCAGATGCTGATTTTGCTGGATGCAGGGTAGATTGAAAAAGTACTTCAGGAACTTACCAGTTCCTGGGTATGAGATTAGTATCCTAGTTTTGTAAGAAACAGTCATTTGTCTCTACCTCAACTGCTGAGGTAGAATACATTGCAGCAGGTAGCTGTTGTTCCCAGATGCTGTGGATACAAAATCAATTAATAGACTATGGTATCAACTTAAATAATTTCACTCTACTTTGTGATAACACAAGTGCTATAGCCATAGCATAGAATACAGTCCATCACAGTAGGACAAAGTATATAGACATTAGACATCATTTCATAAGAGAGTGTGTAGATAAAAACAAAATTAAGCTTGTCTATATCTACACTGATTTACAAAGGGCTGATATATTCATCAAACGTGTGGATGAGAGAAATCATCTCTTCTTCATAAATCAGCTGGGAATGATCAATGGAGAAGACTTAGTTTAGTTTAAGTCTTCACTCGATGAATTTGCCAAAGTTTGTCGAATGGAGCTCGATGAACTATGGAAAGTTTGTGAGATATTCGTCGAATGCAGGACGACGAACTCTCTATGAGTGAAGTTGTTTTCGTCGACCGGAGATCGACAAATTCACTTCAGAAAACTTTCGTCGAACGGAGCTCGACGAAATGTCTTCAAATCTTCAAACAGAGCTCGGCGAAATATTTGACTATTAATTATTTCGTCGATCTCAGGTCGAAGAATGTCTAAATTTTCGTGGAACAGAGTTTGTCGATTCATATTCTGGAAAACCTTATATCTAGGTTTTTCTTCGACCTCCGTCCCGCGCCTTTTGTTCCCTTGCACTTGATCGTCGTTTATCTCTCTTGCAGGTGATTCCAATGGCTATTCCAGCAGGTGCCCTAACTAGAATGAAGTTTAACACGGGCTTTAACGTCGACTTCGAATCCTTTCAACATTCAGATCCAATCTTTCTGCATATACTGGAACTTCTGGAGGAACAGAAACTGAAAAATCTGAATTCAACCAGGATAAAGCTGTCTGTAACTGAAATCAGAGAGTGGGTTTATACATCTACATCAGAGGAGAACACTATGATCAGAATAATTGTGGGTAACTCTGTATCTTTATCTCCCGCTGTACTTACTGAAATTTTTAGATTGATTAATGGTGAAGAACAGTTAGAAATTGATTCAGACGAATATGATATGATGTTGAGTTTAATGGGATATACTAGAGATAATCCCAATAAGTTGTTAAAGAAACATCTGTCCGCCGAATTTAAGTTCTTGGCAGATATCATAGGAAAGGTCTTACTGGGCAAGCATACTGCCCATGACTACATTACCAGACACCGGTTTCTTGTTATGTGTGCAGGTATTAATAAGAAGGAAGTGGATTGGGCTCAAATCATATTTGATTTCATAAAGAAAAAGAACAACAAGAAGGAAGTATGCTTTGGAAGGATCCTAGGGTTCTTCCTGAAGGAGAAGGCTGCTGAATCCCTGATCTCACAGACCATATTCATAAATGGCAGCAAGAGGCTCAGATGCACCTTGTTTGGCAGGTGGAAGAGGACCATAACTAAGCCATCCAAGACTTCAACCTCTCCCACCCCAGCTTCTGAAAGCACCAGGGCTATAAGAACCACTCTGCACCCTACTGAAGAGATCATCCCCACATCTCCATCTCTTCCAGCAACTCCATAACCACAACAACTCCAACAACAACTTCCCCCACCTCAACAACCAACACCCCCCTATTCATATTTCCACTAAAGTTACATCTTTTGCCACCTCTCCACCCCTAGATCTTACCACCATCCCCTCATCTCCTATTCAGGAATACCATCAACCCACTCCCCCTCAATCACCTCAATCTCCCACAGATTTACCAGATCCAACACCACCTTCATCTCCTCTTCCACCTCACATATCCTCCATTCCAACTTTTGATCTTCTGACTCCCCCCTCCATTCTCCTCCTCCTCCACATCCATCCACTCAGGATGTCGTCATGCTAGATGCTAATCCTCCATCTCCACCACCAATTATCATTCCTCCACATGTTTCTACTCATACAACATCTGAAACATTCACTGCTCCAACATTGGATCCCTCCACCATATCTTCCATCATTGTTATCATCACACCCCTCATAAAATCAATCATAGCAGAGGCCATTCTACCTCTTGCTACCTCTATATCTACTCTATCTGCTCAACTTTCTACCTTCACTGCTGCCCCCTCTTCATTCAGGGGCCTGGCTCTAGTATACACTGCAAACAGGCAGGGGGAGATACTTAATGAAGAAGTTGCAGCACTTCCAGCAAAAGTAGAAATCTCAGCTCCAGCAACTCCAAAAATAGCAGAGGCAGAAGCACCACTAGCAGATACAAATTTAATTCCAAGGGATGTAGATTTTATTCCTGATGATAGTGATTTAATTGATTTAATTCATTTCATTGATACTGACATGGACTTTGATGAGTCAGTTACTGAAGAAATTCTTTTTGTTTATGAATTCCACATTAATCCCACAGTAAACTTTGTTCATTTGTTGAAAGTATTTGATACTGCATTTTTAAAAGTTATTCCAGCAATATATACTAAGTCATCTTTGGCTATTGTACCTTATACTTCTCCAATCTCTCCAAACGTTGTTAAGCAACTTAGAGATAGTTTTGTTCTTTCAAAGCCAGCAGTCATACCATCTCCAGAAGAAATTATTTCTGTTCCAACATTTATAATGGATGACTCACCCATGCCATATCTGGATGATTTGACTTTAGCTGATATAGAATAAGAAAGTAAGGCAGCTGCTGAAAGCACTGTCAGAACTAGTTCTCCAGTCTCTCATATGGCTTCTTCTCCTGCTCTTGTTGAAGTTTCTGCTCAAGTTCCTGAAAGGCCAATCATTTCTGCTGAGGCTCTGAAAGCATTCAATGACCTATATGATAACCCTCAGGGATCAGATAATGATGATGATGAGGATGAGGAAGATGACTCAAATGATGAACCTAAGAGTAAGTTAGTATCAAAGAAAAGAAAAGCCCCTCCTCCTCCTGCTCTTAAGTGTAATCCAAACAATGACACTCCTTATTATATTCTCCAAAAGATAACTCCATACAAAGGGATGCCAGCCTGGATGTGGCTATCTAAAAATTAGTAGAAGGAAAGGAAGAAAAGCAGAAGGTACTCTCCTCCACCAGTTCAAAAATATAGAAAAGATCCACCTCATCCACCTCCTCCAGTTGCTGGTGCTTCAAGCACATCTTCTCAAAGATCTGCCCCACTTCATGGGAGATCACATGAAAGCAACCAGCATAGGTAATATTTTTCAGAAAAGCAACATCAACAGCAGCAACAACATCAACAACAACAGCAACAATCCACTGAAAATCAACCAGCTGAAGGCTCTAAAAGACCATCCTCTCCTCCTGTTCCTTTTGAAGATCATGAAACAGCTACTACTGCTAGAATGGCTAGGTTCCAGGAACTTGTAGGCCTTTCTCTGATTAACAAGGCCAAAGCTGAAAGAAAGGATCCCTCTCAATATACTACCATGTCAAAGTAAAAAAAAGAGAAGTTAAGAGATTTGATAAAGCTAACAAGATTTTCAATGTGGATGACTACATGAAGTTGCACCCAGAAGCAGTTGTCCCCAGAGCCACTTCTTTGAAGATTATAGGGGCTGCTTATATGACTATGACAAAAGTGCAAGCTTCAGATCCCAAAAGAGAGATTGTGTTTACAAAGCCTGGAGAGAAGAGCAAGTAAGAAATGCCGAAGGAAAAGAAACAGAAGAAGTAAAATTTTGATCTCCTTTGTTTTCTACAATTGTCTATAACTGCTATATATTCTAAACAAAGCTTATGTATATATATATATCTGCTGCATGTGTTAGTGATCTCTGCCAGATAAATGTTTTTTTTTCTGCTTTGTTTATTTTTCAATTTTGATTTGAGTCTGTAATTAGTGACCTCACCCAAATAGGGGGAGATTGTTGGATCCCTAGTAAGATTTAGGCTAGGTTCACTAAGTTAGGATTATATGACCCACAATGTATAGTCAGGGTCATAGTTGTGTCCTAGAGTCTAGGTCAAGTCCTTAGAGTCAACAACACATGGACCAGCTATCGACAAGACTGCTAGAGACTCAAGACTTAGAAGATTTCAAGACTCTGTAAAGTGAGTTTGACGTTCGTCGAACTCAGGTCGACGATTGTCATGCTCAGCTCGACGACCTGAGAGAAAATTCTCTGAGCTGAGCTCGACGAAATCTATTCTTTGGTCGATGAAAACTTGGATGCTACAACAACACTTCAAGTTCAGAAAACATCAAGATATTCTAAGTCCCTAGGATCATACTTTGGTCGACGAACTTTATTCTTTGGTCGATTAATCTTTGGACTACTACAGCATTCTGTCAAGACTATGTTCTCTAGTCTTGGGTTGATGAACTCAGTTCTCTGCCCGATGAAATCTTGATTATCTACTTCAACAACTTAGAACCAAAAGACTTGTGTCGACACTCAAAGTATATGTCGACAACAACTGAGTCGACACTAGAATAACTTGTGTCGACACCTAGATCATCAGTCGATACTTTGGAAAGGTTGTGTGGACACCACATAGAAGACTTGTGTCGACACACAGGATATCAGTCGACACCACCTTTGTCGACACCAGGAGTAATTATGTCGACACACAAAATATTTGACAACTCCAGAAACTCAGCTTGACGAAATCAAATCTTAGGTCGACGAATTTTGGAGACCTTAACTTTCATTTCAGACACAGCTGTGAATATCCTAAGTCCAGAATAGTTGCTGAACTCCAGTCGACGAACACAGTTACCAGCTCGACGAACTTCAGACACAGAAAAGGAAAAGTTTCTGAAGCATACAGTTCTGTTATCAGATCGACGATCTTGGAACTCAGCTCGACGAACAGAAGTTATCTGATCGACGAACACAACAACTCAGCTCGACAAATTCTGTCATCAGTTTGACGATTCCATACTTAGCATTTGTTCCTTCTGTCCTCAATCTATGGCAATAATTTCTGAATGATTAATGATAAAATATTCTCTGAATATTACCATTGGACGGTACATTAATCATGGCTTTCATCAGAATTATTGTTTTCCATTTTTCTAAGGGACAGTTGGGGAAAGGAATCAATGCAGTTTATTTTCAAGGACCGCCAGCATTGATTGCCGAAGAAGGATTCAAATTTCGAAAGGAAATTCCCTCAGGAAATATAAAAGAGATTTTTCTCTCTTTCCTGACAGCATATGAGAAAAAAAGAAAGAAAGAACAATCAGAGCACCAGAAAAAATTACAGAGACAACATACACAAACACAAAGATTTTTAATTAGTTTGCCTTCAACAGCTTCTCTGATCCTTTCACAAAAGCTCTGATACAAAAAGAACATCTGCTCCCAGAAGAAGAAGAACAATCGTACAAAATCAAGAGTCTTCTTACTTCAACACTCCAGGACTTCCAAGGACAACAACTGTCAAATCTTTCAAGAAGATCCTGGAAATAAAGGCTAAAAGCTTGAAGGCATATCACCCTGCAACAAGGCTTCCATATTTCCCTGAACCATTCAATATCTCAGGGGGAGCCATTTGCTACCATCAATATCAAAAAGTCTTCTCTCTGATTGTTGACAGAGAAGACATAATCAACTCTCTCATCCCACTGTGTAAAGGGTTGTCATCTCCCTTCAAAAGTGATTCCTGGTTACAAGTCACCCGATCAAAAGACTTGAGGATTTGGTTTTGAGCACCTAATCAAAAGCTCATTGGTGTCAGACACCTGATCAAAAACCTGAGTGGATTCCTACCAGGGTAGTAGAAGAGTGGATGTACCCAAGTTGGGGAACCACTATAAATTTCTTGTGTCGTTTGGTTGCCCTCTTTCTTTTATTTTCTTGCTGTGGTTGTGGTTGTTAGTTTCTGTGCTTTTTCATTTTGATTTATTTACTACTGCACTTAGACTAATCTGCATTATCCAGCAGAGAATCTTATAAAACTCTAAATACTCTATTCACCCTCCTCTAGAGTATTCCTGATCTAACTGCTCACTTTCATCCCCCTCTCCTTAGTTTTTTTGTTTTCGTTCCTTTATAACCCGTGTTTTTACTTGATAAAATGTTTTTTCTTTTTCCCTTTATGTGGTTTTAGAATGAATCTAAGCAACATACTATATGCAATCTTATCTTTATTCCTTTGTTTTATCTTGTTTTTCTTGTCTTCAAAATGGGTGTGTGTGTGTGTATGAGTATAAAGATATACTTTTATGTTTTTGTAATTGTTACTAGATTTGGTTAGTGTTAGGATTTTTCCGTACATCTAATGTTCATCCTTATACATCCATAAAAATGGTTATAAAAGTGTTTTTGATCTTATTTACTTTGCCTTTTATTGTTATTTTTGTAAAACTTTTCATTATTTTTCTCGTTCTTCAACTTTTTAACTGTTTTTATAGTATTATAAGAATGAATAACTCATAGTTTTGCTTTTTCAAACACTTCATTTTTGCTTTTATTTTCAAAAACTTTTGGCCGTATTATTTTTTTTTCCTCTTTTTATTCATTTCTACCGCATTCTTGCGGTAGAAATGTAATCGTTTTAATTTTTTGAGCACTTGCACTTTGCGCTTATTTTCAAAAACTTTTGCTCCTTTAAATTTTATTTTCACTTTTTATGCATTTCTACTGCATTCTAGCAGTAGAAATATATTTATTTTAATTTTTCAAGCACTTAGTTTTTTCTTAATATTGTATTATGTGCGTGTGTGTATGAGTAGTTTTTATAGCTTTATTTCAATTCATGTAGAGTGTGTGCGTGTGTTGTATTTAATTATGCCAACTCGTTAAGAGTTAAATGGCCGATATTTATTTATTTCCGCCTACTCATTTGAGTTAAATGGCCGGTCTTTATTTTCCACCTACTCATTTGAGTAGGATTTGTGTGTGTGAGAGTATTTAATTTCTATAGAGTGTGAGCATTTATTTTCTCCTACTCGTTTGAGTAGGTCCCGCTTTAATTTTCTCCTACTCATTTGAGTAGGACTTGTGTGCGTGTGTTTTCAATTTACTGTTGTGTGCGTGTGTTTTACTTTCAAGTAGAGTGTGTGAGTGTTAGCATTTATTTCCGCCTACTCGCTAGGAGTTAAATGGCAGGACTTTATTTACCGCCTACTCATTTGAGTTAAATGGCAGGTCTGTGTGCGATTTTTCAATTTCAGTAGAGTGCGTGCGTGGGTGCATTGATTTTCTCCTACTCGTTCGAGTAGGACTCGCTTTATTTCTCTCGCCCACTCATTTGAGCCGGGACTTATAATTTTACTGCTTTCATTTCAGTCCTACTCGTTTGAGTAGGACTTGCGCTTTACTACTTTACTTTACTGCTTTATTTCCTTCTTTATTTACTGCTTTCTTTTAATCGCTTTCGCCGCAAACCGTCCCCATTCCGATGAGTGCCTAACCATTCTTAACCCTCAGTATCGAAGAGCATTGTGACAAAAAAATTGCTTTAAATAATAAAAGGCCATGTTTCTCTAATTAATTAAAATTAACTTAAGGTTTGCCTACGGTTTACGAAGCATAGGACCACATAATCAATGTGTGGTCTCTATTTCCATAGTCAATACGCTACCTAGCCGAGAGGCCGTGCGTATGGACCGATCACCCCTAGGTAAAGAGAGTTCCGCAATAACCATCGAGAGAGGAGGCGTGCCAACTCTACCGGATTGGGTTCCCCACCCAATAGCGGGGTTCTTATCGTAATGCGGGCGTTAAGAGGAATCCTTTGTCGGACGAGAGCCTGGTCGAATAGTCTTAGCATTTAGGTGAGCGATATTCCTATAGCTAGGTGAGCTAATTTTAGTGGAAGCTCCACGACCAAGTCTCTGCCTTAATTAATTTGAAATTTAGGGTTTCTTTTTATTAAAAGTTTATTTTAGTTCAATTTAATTCGGTGCCATCGAGCTAAGCTCTTCATCGGCTCCATCTTTTTTTATGCTTTCATTTTCTGCCCTTTTTATTTAGATATAAATATTAACACGACAAATTAATTAGCGTTAAAATAATAGTCCCCTCCAGGAAATATTAGAAATAATCGAACCGACCCCGAGAACAATACGACCTCGATATTCCACACCGGAATATCCTGTAGTACACACAATAGGTGCACTTGCCTCCTTTCGTTAAAACTCGACTCAACTGTTTTATATCCAAATAATAAATTCGAGCGCCTCGTTTTCCAAAAAAAACCAATCACCCACTTTCTTAAATAAAATCGCCCGGGGCGCCGCGGGCCCTTCATAATTTTGGAGTTTTAACTGCATCAAGTTTTCGGACCCGATGCGAAAATATCAATAAAGTTTTTGGCGCCGTTGCCGGGGATTTTTCGAGTCGTTATTTTGAACCCTAGAAATCTATTAATTTTACGTATAACTATATATACAACAAAAATTACATAATGGCTAACAAAAATTAAAATTAATAATAAGTATTATTAATGCAAACTTTAAAAAAAACATTTTAAAAACAAAAATTACTTAAAAACAAACAAAAACTTAAAAAATTATGTTATTATTACCTATAAAAACATATAAATAAAATGACGTCATTTTCTACTAACAAAAACAAACGAAAAAAACAAAAAAACTAACTAACTAAACAACCGAAAAAAAAAACTTAAAACTCAAAAATCTCAAAAACTTAAAAACTCAAAAATCTCAAAAACTTAAAAACTAAAAAAAAATCCAAAAATTTTAAAGCTTAAAAACTTAAAAAACCAAAAAAAAAATAACCACAAAACCAAAAACACTAAAAAATCTCCTAAAAGACCACAAAAAAAATTTTGTCTGCCTTTTTTGTTTTTAACTTCTTCCTTTTCAAAACGCAAAAAAATGTTTTTACAAAATAAATAATATTAATCAATACTTTACATAAATAAAACTTTTTTTGTCGTTTCGGCACGTCACACTCTTGTGCGCACTAGGGGATCGCTTATCTGTCCCACGCAACAGCTAAGACGTTAGCTTACGAGTCACTTACACATTTGCCCCCTACCACCAACAATTTTTAGGCCGAGTTTATATTTTTCGTTTTATTTTTTCTGTTATATTTTTGCTACTTCTTCTAAAATAATGCAAGGTTTCAACCCGGGCCTCCTCGAACTCGTGTAAGGGTAGTTCCTACCCCCTTCCTCTATATTTTTGTACATACTATATTTTATATATTATCGTTCTGCATACTTAGATTGCAACATTGGGGACAATGTTGGATTTAAGTATGGGGGTGTATTCTTAGTTTTCTATTTCGCACTTATATTTTCTGCAAAAACACCAAACATAAACTCAAAGAAAAAAAAATTTTGCTTGTTTTTTATAATTAAAAACTCAAAAAAACATTTAATAAAAACTTATATAAAAATATCAAAAAAGTATTTATTTGCTTTTTAGCAAGTCCGCGACGTTCGACTCATCGAACCAACCACCTAAACAAGAGTCTGTTCGCGGGCCAATAACTAAAAAATGAAAAAATATTTGAAAATCCAAAAACCCTAAAAAGATAAAAACCAAATATCCTAAAAAGATGATAAACAAAAATTCACAAAAAAAGATAATAATCAAAAAAAACAAAAAATATAAAAACCACAAAAAAAAATATATATTGTTAATTATGTAAAGAATAAATAAAATATCTCAATTCTTAACCCTTTTCGCTCTCCAAAAATCTAGTTGCGAGTTAATTTATAAGTGAATTCATTTAATTCTTTGCTTACTATTCGTTTTTTAATTGGAGATCAATAGATTCAGATATCTGGGGTTAAGTTTTAAAATTTTTTTGTATGCTTTTTTTATTTAGATAGAGACCTGTTTTCAGCACTACTTCTAACTTACCTAAATAGTTGCACATTTATTTTATTAGAAAATAACAATCTTAGATTTTAAGTAATGTTTACTTCAAGCTTTTTTTCGACATATAGGAACGTTTAATTTATGAAGGTTGCTCTCAAAAACTTTTTATTAAACCTAGTTTTATTTTTAAACAAAAACCTATCATCTTTTTTTCATGTCATACTTGACATGATTTTGATCCTTAAAAGTTGCTATGTCAATGAAAAAAAGATTTCGTTCCGTAAACATAGGCATCCAATATTTAAAAAAATTATATGTTACGGAGTAAGAGGATAAAATTCATTACTTCTATACATATACATTGGATTATTATGAAGATTGTAAAAACTTTTATGTTATGGAAAATAAGATTTTGTTTTTCTAACATTATATTGGAAAAAAAGTTTTTTAGAGGTTCGAGCGAAAAAATATACCCTCGCCTCTAATTCAAAGTCTTCTTCATATACCATGATATCCTACTCCACCAATTCCAAATAATCCTAGATTTAATTTTAAAATCTTTTTGAGAGCATAATTTGTAAATTAAATTATTTCCTGTAATTTTTACAAGCTTAAGTTTTCATAAATCCAATCCATTTTTGTTGGTCTAACAAATAAAATTTTTTGCTATCTATTCGATCATGTCAGAAGTTTTAAACTGAAACACTTTCTTTATTTAAATTTTTGGCGTAATTAAGGATTTAACTATAATACCCCGGATGTTTATTTAGGTGTTTCTTTCAATTAATTCAAGCGGTAGCTAAACTTAGGATTTCATTAAATCCTTATAAGTTCATGTCCAACTTTTGCTCTGGAATAGTAAAAGCTTAAGTATGAGGTATTTGATGAGTTGTAAATATGCGTATTTTTATGTACATTAATTAAGTCGTTTTCATTTATTTTTGTTATGTTTACTTAATTTTGTTCAATAAACTACTCCTTTTTTGTAAACATTTCTAATTTAAATTTATTTTTGTTTCCTGTAAATTTCAGGAAAAATTGCAAAAAAATGCATGTGACACGCACGTATAAATTGGGTCACGCTCGTGACCTGGGCGTGTGCCATCAAATTCCAGTGAATCAGCATTTTTGAAGAAGAAACGTATGACACACCCTGTCACACGGCCGTGTCAAATGTGACATGGCCGTGACCGACCCCGTGTCAACGCGCTCGACGTTCTGCGCTCGATGTTCTTCGACCCAACAAGCACACGCCAGTGTCCCATGATCGACATGCCCGTGTCATGTGACACGCCCCGTGCCCAAGCCCGTGATAACCGCGTTCGACATTTTGCACTCGACATTCGTCGACACAACCCGACACACCCGTGTCGATATACGACACGGGCATGTACTCCTCAACCTAGCTCGACAAACAGCTGCCTGCGATTTTCGACACAAACGACGCCCAGTTCAACCTCCCCGACACGCCCAAAGTCATGCCCGTGACCAGGGGCGTGACTGCCACGTGGACCTCCGAAGTCAACAATGCCGTCAAATCGCCGAAATGAGATGATGAATAGTGCCGACATGCCCACCGTCACGCCCGTGACCTGGGGCATGACTGCCGTGTTTTCAGCCGCAAAGTCAAAGCTCTAGTCAATTCATGCCCGCCATATATATAGTGCCTACACGCCCCCTGACACGCCCGTGTCAGAGGCCGTGTCCCATGAAATTCTTTGTCTATAAATTGACAGCTTCTGTTTGTAATCCTGTTCCCTTTCCTTGAACCATTTTGTATAAGTGTTATATTGCGTAGATGAATTCCAATGCAATGTAAGGGATTTTCTCACCCTGTCACAACCCGCATTTTCCACCGTAATTAAAGCTTATCAGAGTAAGGGAAAATGCGCGTCATGATGCCACGTCAGCAGGGGATAACTGCGGACGCTCAGGCAGACACCAACTAAACAAGAAGAAAGGTTCTTTTGAAGTTATTTTAAGGAAAATCAGTTACGAGCAGAAGTTATCCATATCCCTCGGCTTAGTGGCTCATCTAGTCCACGAATTAAAATATATTATATGCTGTGGAAAATTACTTGATTAGATTAACCCAAACATCCTACATGAGTATAAACGTCCCTAAAGTACAACTCATGCTATGCAAGGCTCTAAATTTATTATAGTAGGGAAGATAGCTTTTACGGTCGCTAAAAATAACAAGTTAGAGTTTCAAATTATGCAATGCATGAAGTAGTAGTAGTAGGTTTTATAACTGAAAATACCTAACATGCATTCCTAGCATAAATCCTCCCAGAGAACAAGTAATCAACATCCACATTAAAGAAATGAGCAGCTACCAAGTATCAAACAATTAACAATTCAGTGGGCGCCAACAAACTGACACGAACCCACAAACAAAAGTATGTCTGAACTAGTAAAACTAAACAAACGGCAATCTACCTCGCTAAGACGAGGCAACAACTACGGCCAACGCTGCCGCCCAGGAAACTCCAAAACCAGCACTGCTAACTGCTACTGCTCTGAACCTGAGGCATTCCAAAAACAGAACACCTCAGAAAGAAGGTACAAGTAGTGGCAGGAAAAGTAATAAACCAAAATAATCAAAGGGGTCAACCGGGGTACCAACCCAAGACCAAAAGTACTGAAGTAAAGTACAAAAGAAACAGGGTATCAATAGGAAAAGAACTCCTACGTGATTTGCCACGTTCCACAAGAGTGCACCAGACGCACAAGGCTATAAGGTGGCTACATGATTATTTCACCAGAAAGAGAAATGCAAAACCATTATTAGGCATCTGTGGTCGACTCTACCCGAACACATGGGCGAAGTGGTCACTCTTGGACGCACTACCCAAAAACACGGGCGAAGTGGTCTCTCTTGGACACACCCCCCAAAAACACGGGCAAAGTGGTCGCTCTTGGACACACCACGCAAAAAGAAACAAAACAGATATATAATCCGTCTAACTGCGAGGGAGTCTCAAACTCTCCACCATACACTGTAGACATCCAAAAAAACAGGTAGACTTCAACAGGGCACTAATGAAGGTGACAAACACTGCAGATGTACAACCTTGGGCTCGCGAGTAGGCCGACGAAGCAAGGCAAGAAGGGACAGCTCGCAAGGTAAGGCGAGACCTCGCTAGGCGAGATCTCGCCAGATGAGATCTCGCTAGACGAGACCTCCGGGCGCGAGCGAGTAACCAACAGGCGAGATCCCCTAAAAAGATTGGCGGGTCCCCCCCACTCGCTGCAGGAAGGAAGACGGTTTTCATCTTTTTACCCATAAGGGGGATTTTACCTTTGGGCCCCAGATAGTTTTACATTTTTAACCCTGGAGGCCTGCGTATAGCTCTCCAGAACAGCGGAGTTGGGCTATTAGCAGACCCGGTCCAGGGTGTTTTGGTCATTTCAAGATGGTTTGGAAATGATATTTGCAGAACAGATTCAGAAACCTATAAATAGACTGATAAGGTACCTGAGAAAAGGTTGTTGAACCTTCTCACTATTTTCTTCACAGGCACCTAGCTCAGTACTGGCTAGGGAGGGGAAGACTCTCAGTTCTTCCGGGTAAGAGGCGGGACCTCCAAGCTGAATCCCCTCGGTCTGTTTTCAGGTCGCTAACTCTCGTCAGGGAGGTAGCGCAGGGAGAGTACGTGAGGGTCGCATCCTGTTTCGAACTCTAGGAGGGATCAGAAAGCTGGTTCCAACATTTTGGCGTGGTGAGCGTGGACGCAGCCCTCAGAGAAGAACCTTGAGCAACCAACATGGCGGGAGATCATGGAGAAGGAGAAGGAGGGGAGTCAGATAATCAGGGTGGATTTGTAGGAAGAACGGAGTTCCTGGCTTCGATCAAGGGGATCATGGATCTATTGCAGGGGATCTCGCGGCAGGGAGACTGTTCAACTCCACTGCCCACAGTGCCAGCTCTCGCGACTTAGGAGGAACTCGTCTTGGCGCGAGTCGGAGAAGATGCCCCGGGGAGAAGGCCGGGAAAGGAGGTGATGTTGGAAGGGACCGGGAGGGACATGGCGGGAAGGGAGCTGTTCCCAAGTCCGGCGAGTACCATCGCGCCAGGGGAGGTTGTCGCGCGAGTAGGGGTGGCGAGACCGGCGGCGCGGGGGTCCCCTTTTTGCGAGCTAGTCCTGTCCGCTCCGATCCCGAAGGGCTTCCGAGAGCCCGAGATGAATTACTATGTAGGGAAGGACGATCCCCTCCATCACCTGCAGTGGTTCGAAGACGCTGTCTCGATCAGGCCCATGACGGACGCGTTTAAGTGCCGCCTTTTTGCGATCACTCTAAAAGACAAAGCTAGGGACTGGTTCCATCAACTCCCGGCAGGCTCGATATATTGCTTCGAGGACTTGAGTAGGAGCTTCCAGCTCCGGTTCTCCACATCTAAGAAAAGGAAGAAGAACCCAGAATCGATCTTCTTGATTAAGCAGAAGGCGGATGAATCACTGGCTCAGTACGTGGATAGGTTCCAAGAGGAAATTCTGGATATACAGGAGGTGTCGGGTTTTGCCCTCCAGATGGCTTTCACAGTGGGACTGCGAGAAGGGTTCTTCAAAATGAGCCTCACCCGGAAGGCGCCGCTTTCCTTTGAGGGCTTGATGGAGAAGGCGGCCAAGGAAATAGCAATGGAGGCAGCAAACCCGGCCTTCGCAAAGAAGCTGGCAAGGCTCACTGAGGTAGAGTCGAGGGAGACAGGAGGGAGGCAACACGAAGCGAGGAGAAGGGAAGAGCCGAGGGCTCCGACGTATCTGGAGCTGGGGTGGAGGCAGCAGGGGGGGACTGCCCCCGGGCAAGGTAGAGGATTTCCCCAAGGGGGAAGGAATCAACAGGGAGGACCGGGAAGGTTCAATCAGATGGGGTGGGGGTATGGTCATAGACCACCCCTACCTCCTCCGCAGTAGGCCATGGCCATCGGCCGAGGCAGAGGAAGGGGTCGGGAAAGAGGAAGAGGAGCAGGAGCAGGGAGAAGGAGGAACCCTCAGGAAGGGAGACCGGAGGGGGGGGGGGGGGGTGGCGTTGCCATACTGTGACTTCCACGAGGAGGAAGGTCACGCAACGGCTACCTGCCCGGATTTCTTGGAGTTAAGGAGGACTCAAGGAGCTGGAGAACAGCCAAGGCCGGTGCGAATAGAGGAAGTAACAATTGCAGGAGAAGAGGATCGATGTGTGGATCGTGCGGATGAAGGGGATCGCGGGCTGGTTGGGGTGATCAATGGGGGGTGGGGATAGAGGCGGCCCGAAAGGCGAGCCTTCACACTATGTACCGCCGAAGTGTCGCCTCGACGTCACAGTCCCCTCCTCCAGATGAAAAGATTACGTTTTCAAGAAAAGACATGCCCGACCATGAGGACCCCTTTTGTGACGCGCGGGTGATACGGACCGCCATCGAGAACTTCACGGTGTCGCGGATCCTAGTCGACAATGGGAGCTCGGTGAACGTGATTTTTAAGAAGGCATTCAGTGCAATGAGGGTGGAGGCACGGAGGGTACTGGCGGCGGATGGACCATTGTTTGGATTCTCAGGAGAAAGGAAAGAGGTCGAGGGGGGTGTGGGACTCCAAGTAACTCTGGGAGGGCTATCCCGAAATTGCCGTTTTGTCATAGTGGATGCCCCCAGTAGCTACAACGCTATCTTTGGGCGCCCCTTGATCAGCGCTTTCAGATGCGTTCCGTCGTCGTTTCACCAGTGCTTGAAGCTGAATTCTGGGGGTACTCAAATCAGGGTACGAGGAGATCCGAAGGTATCAAGGGAATGCTACGTGATGGCAGTAAACACAATCTCCTGGCAGGGGGACGCAGAGGAGTTGGAAAAGAGGATGGAGCGATTGCAAAAAGAATAGGGAGGCGAAGAAGAGCGAGGAGAGGAAGGTGCTGGAGGAGAGGGAGAAGTAGTAGCGGTTGGAGGCATTGCGGGGGAGCCAGCGATGGCGGGAGAGAAGTTCGGGGAGATGGGGACGACAGAAGAAAGGGAGGAGGAAGGTGCTGGGGGAGAGGGAGAAGTAGTAGTGGTTGGAGGCATTGCGGAGGAGCAAGGAATGGCGGGAGAGGAGTTCGGGGAGACGGAGATGGTAGAAGAAAGGGAGAGGGGAAGAGCTGGAGGTGAGGGAGAAGTGGCAAGGAACAAGGGTATGAGGGAGGAACTAGAAATGGCTGGAGCGGGCGGAGGAGAGACGGAAGCGGCAGGGGAAGTGGGGCAAAAAGAAGAGGAAGGGAGGAAGGAGAAGAGGAAGACGGAAGAGGTGGGCGGATCACCCGGGGAGGGGACCCGTCCAGAAAAGAGAAGAGCCTCCTGGCAGGAAAAGGATGGCGCGAGCAAGTGGGAGGCGGAGCAGCCGGGGGAAGAGAGAATGGTGGCCAACGTAGAAGACAAAGCACAGCAGCAGGGTAAGCAGGCAGAGCAGGAAGGAGAGGAGGAGCCATCCAGGCTGAAAGCTGCGGTGGAGGTCCTGGAGGTAGAAATACGCACCAAGGAAGGCCGAGTAGAAAGGATAAAAATCAGTGGCGAGCTCAACCCGGAGGACCGAGAGAAGGTCAGAACCTGCGTGCAAAACAATATTGACGTCTTCGCGTGGAGCGCCGCGGACATGCCGGGGGTCGATGCAGATGTCGCCTGTCACCGCCTCAATCTAGACCCCAACACCCGCCCCATACAACGGAAGAAGAGGGCCATCGCCTCCAAGATGGCCGGACCTATTAGAGAGGAAGTGGAAAAATTGCTTAAGGCGGGGTTTGTGTCCGCCTGCAAGTATCCGGGGTGGGTGAGTAATGTTGTAATGGTCAAAAAGGGGGGGGGGGTAAGTGGAGGATGTGCGTAGATTTTTCTCTTTTAAATAAAGCATTCCCTAAGGATTGTTATCCGCTGCCCCGAATCGACGCGCTGGTTGACTCAGCCGTCGGTTTCCCTTTTATGAGTTTCTTGGATGCGTTTTCTGGGTACCATCAAATACGCATGCATCCTCCGGACGTTAAGGACGTCACCTTCGTCATGGAGGATGGGTGCTTTTGCTTTAATATGATGCCCTTCGGTTTGAAAAATGCGGGCGTAACCTTTCAAAGGATGATGGATCGAATTTTCCGAGAACAGAGAGGAAGGAATCTCGAGGTTTACGTAGACGACTTGATGATCAAAAGTAAGGACCTCGGGGCTCATGTCCTAGATCTGGAGGAAACCTTTAAGACCCTAAGGGAGTATAAAATGAGGCTCAACCCCCTGAAATGTGTTTTCGGCGCTAGCAGAGGAAGATTCCTGGGGCATCTACTCACTCCATCTGGAGTGGAGCCCAACCCCGAAAAAGTGAGAGCAATCCTAGAACTGGAGTCCCCCCGGAATGTGAAGGAAGTCCAGCGTCTCACAGGAAAGTTGGCCGGGCTGAGCAGGTTCCTTTCCCGGGCGGGGGAGAGATGTTCGCCCTTCTTTCGAACGCTGCGAGGGGGTAAGGGCTTCGAGTGGACCGCAGAGTGCGAGACGGCTTTTCAGGCCATAAAGCAGCAGCTTACCCAGACGCCCTTACTCCATGGACCAAGGGAAGCCGAAGACCTGTTCCTATATTTGGGGGTAGGGATGGAGGCGGTAAGCTCGGTTCTTGTGCGTGAAGAAGGAAAGAAACAATTCCCAATTTATTACGTAAGCAGGGTCCTGAAGAAGGCGGAACTCGGGTACCCCATCCTGGAAAAGTTAGCATTTGCGCTCATCATCTCGGCCCGAAAGCTCAGACCATATTTCCAAGCACACTCCATCCGAGTGGTGACCGACCACCCTCTCCGTAACATCTTGAGCGGGGTGGAGCATTCGGGGAGGCTGGCAAAATGGTTAATAGAACTCAGCGAATTTGATCTCATCTTCGTTCCACGGCTCGCCATCAAGGCGCAGGCGGTGGCCGATTTCTTGGCAGACTATGTGGTTGAGGTCCGAGAAGTGGAGGCGTCCCCTCGAGCAACTTGGAAAATGTTAGTGGATGGAGCGTTAGGGAGAAAATCTTTTGGGGGGGTAGTGGTTTTGACCAGCCCGGAGGGGACCCAGATTGAGCAAGCCTTGAAGATTCATTTTTCAGTCACCAACAACCAGGCGGAATATGAGGCGGTCATTGCAGGGCTTAGGTTAGCCTGGGAGCTGGGCATACAAGACATTGAGGCCTCGACGGACTCCATGGTGGTGGCAGGTCAGATCAAAGGGGAGTTCGAGGCAATGGAGCCCACCCTCCAGCTGTATTTGGGAAAGGTCAAGGACATCATAGGGCAGTTCCGAAGTTTCTCAATCCAGCACGTCCCGAGAGAGGAGAGCACTCAGGCTGACCAACTCGCCAAGCACGGCCCTCGAGCCGGGGGAACAGTGATGGAACTCTTCAGACCGTCCATAGAGGAAGGAGAACTTATGGAAGTATGTCAGCAAAGGTCGTGGATGGACCCCTTCGTCACCTTTTTGGCATCAGGACAGTTACCCGGACGGAACTCGATAAGAAGCGTACCCGATACAAATCGGCATACTACCTGTTGAAGGATGGAGTTTTATATCGCAAGACCCTGACAGGTTTGCTGGCCAGGTGTGTGTCGGAGGAAGAGGTTCCCAGGGTTCTGCAAGAGATTCACTCCGGAGAATGTGGAAGCCACTCGGGGAGCCGGACTTTAGAAGGGAGGGTGCTGAGGCAGGGGTACTTTTGGCCTACCCTCAGGAGAGATGCGGAGGAATTCGCGAAAAAGTGTCAAAAGTGCCAGGAGTTCGCCCCTCTTCAGCTCCTTCCAGCGCAGAGGTTGCGGACCATCACAGCTCCCTGGCCATTCGCTATCTGGGGGCTAGATCTGGTGGGCCCCTTTCCCCAAGCAAGTGGCCAAAGGAAGTTCCTGATAGTCATGGTGGACTACTTTTCAAAGTGGCTGGAGGTGAAAGCATTGGCTAAGGTAACCTCGCAGGTGGTCAAGAACTTCGTTTGGGGGGAGATCGTCTGCCGACATGGGTTGCCCCTAGCCATTGTGACAGATAATGGACCCCAATTTGCAAGCAGAGAGTTCGTGGATTTCTGCATTCGTTTGGGGATAGATCTCCGCTTTGCCTCTGTTCATCATCCGCGAAGTAACGGACAGGTCGAAGCGGCTAATAAGGTCATTGTCAATCTGTTGAAGAAAAAGGTGGAGAATTTGAGAGGAAGCTGGGTGGAGCAACTACCTTCAGTACTGTGGGCCTTGAGAACTACACCAAACACAGCCACAGGAGAAACCCCGTTTAAGCTCTCTCATGGCTCAGAGGCCGTCATACCTGTCGAGTTCGAGGTCGCATCGCCAAGAGTAGTGGTTGCAAGGGAAGGAGCCGAAGGATGGAGAGCAGAGAACGAAGAAGAGCAGAGACTTTCGTTGGATCTCGTGGAGGAGCTCCGGGATTTAGCAGTGATCCGGCAGGAGGAAGTCAAGCGCCGGATGGCGAGGTACTTCGACAAGCATGTAAGGGTCAAACAGTTTGTGAAAGGAGACTTGGTCTTAAAAAAGGTTGACGCAGTGGGTAGAGGAGCCTCTGTAGGAAAACTTAACCCCAATTGGGAGGGTCCTTTTGTAATAAAAGAAGTCTTAAAGTCAGGAGGGTACCACCTCCAGAATGTGGACGGGGTATCTCTCGAGCGAGCCCGGAGTGGGGATGATTTGAAGAGATTTTACCCGTAGCACTCTACTTCACATCATCTTTCTATTGTTATTGTGTAATGCTTATCGTCCCGATGTGCTCTTTTGGTGGAAGTGTGGGTGACCTCTGTGAGGCACCAGGGGCGAGATGATTTGTAAAAAACAACCCCGAGCAGACCCGCTGACCAGACTCCCATCTAGCTGGCAGGGCTGTAGGCTCACTCGGTGGTTGGTGATGTTTTGGAGAGGAGACCCCGAGCAGACCCGCTGACCAGGCTCTCATCTAGCTGGCAGGGCTGTAGGCTCACTCGGTGGTTGGTGATGTTTTGGAGAGGAGACCCCGAGCAGACCCGCTGACCAGGCTCCCATCTAGCTGGCAGGGCTGTAGGCTCACTCGGTGGTTGGTGATGTTTTGGAGAGGAGACCCCGAGCAGACCCGCTGACCAGGCTCCCATCTAGCTGGCAGGGCTGTAGGCTCACTCGGTGGTTGGTGATGTTTTGGAGAGGAGACCCCGAGCAGACCCGCTGACCAGGCTCCCATCTAGCTGGCAGGGCTGTAGGCTCACTCGGTGGTTGGTGATGTTTTGGAGAGGAGACCCCGAGCAGACCCGCTGACCAGGCTCCCATCTAGCTGGCAGGGCTGTAGGCTCACTTGGTGGTTGGTGATGTTTTGGAGAGGAGACCCCGAGCAGACCCGCTGACCAGGCTCCCATCTAGCTGGCAGGGCTGTAGGCTCACTCGGTGGTTGGTGATGTTTTGGAGAGGAGACCCCGAGCAGACCCGCTGACCAGGCTCACATCTAGCTGGCAGGGCTGTAGGCTCACTCGGTGGTTGGTGATGTTTTGGAGAGGAGACCCCGAGCAGACCCGCTGACCAGGCTCTCATCTAGCTGGCAGGGCTGTAGGCTCACTCGGTGGTTGGTGATGTTTTGGAGAGGAGACCCCGAGCAGACCCGCTGACCAGGCTCCCATCTAGCTGGCAGGGCTGTAGGCTCACTCGGTGGTTGGTGATGTTTTGGAGAGGAGACCCCGAGCAGAACCGCTGACCAGGCTCCCATCTAGCTGGCAGGGCTGTAGGCTCACTCGGTGGTTGGTGATGTTGTGGAGAGGAGACCCCGAGCAGACCCGCTGACCAGGCTCCCATCTAGCTGGCAGGGCTGTAGGCTCACTCGGTGGTTGGTGATGTTTTGGAGAGGAGACCCCGAGCAGACCCGCTGACCAGGCTCCCATCTAGCTGGCAGGGCTGTAGGCTCACTCGGTGGTTGGTGATGTTTTGGAGAGGAGACCCCGAGCAGACCCGCTGACCAGGCTCCCATCTAGCTGGCAGGGCTGTAGGCTCACTCGGTGGTTGAGGGTGTTTTGGAAGGACGGTACTCACTTGGGTGGACAAGTCTAAGGGTAAGAATTCGCGTGGGGAAAATTCCATGATTCATTAAAAGGGTGATAGTCCCTGAAACAGAGAAGGACCAGGAATTGGGGCAGGGAAGAAGGTTCCTGGCCAGCGCTCGCCATAGATGATCTCGCACTGGCGGGAGGGTTTTCCTCATCCCAGGATCAAGTGAGCCGAAGTGGCCGAAACCGACCGGGCGAGACGGCGGACCCAGAAATTTCGGCGCGAGATAATCTCGCGGCGCAGCACCAACGGAGGTAATCAAGGCGGGTAAAAAGCAATAAAGGGTGCCTCGCGCGGGTTTTTAAGCGAAAGGGAAGGCAATAATAGTAATAATTAAACAGCGTCCCCAAAAAATAGCCCTACCCCTTGGGCTAGTAGCTAAGCGAGAGGATGGAAAATCAAACTGGCGATTAAAATAACATCTAAAACGGTACCTCCAAAATAACTATTACACAGCACCCCAAAAGGGGAAGCGGCCGTTAGCATATAAAAAGTTTTAAACAAAAGTTAATAAGGCGGAGACACCTCGCTCTCCTTTTAAGAAAGGGAACCAGAATCATAAGTGTTAGACAAAAATAAGAGGGCGCGAGGAAGACATCGCGGGGGATGGTGCACTACTCATTGTCAGAGGAGGCGCTGCCGTCCGACTCGTCGAACATGCGCGAGACTAGGTCGCGGACGGTCACCGTCTCTGCATCAGCGCGCACAACTCCCAGCTCCTTCATCATTTTAAGGACAACCTCCGTCGTCTTGACGTTTGAGTCCCGGCAGATGGCCTCCACCTCATCCACGGAATATCGAGAAGAAACAGGAAACTGATCCGCTGGGGGGGTCGTACTGCTCTGAAGGCAAAGGTTCTCGGCTTTCAGCTTCTTGTTTTCCCCCTCCAGCTCCTCGATACGCGAACGCATCCTGTTGGCCGTCTCGGCATCCTGCGGGAGGGGGGAAAGTAAGGGACTATAAGGGGCAAGGGCGAGGCTGGCAGGGCAAAGATGAGGAAACTTACCACGCCGCCCTGGCTCTGTGCAAGGAGTTTGTTAGCAACATTCAACCGCTTCTCCAAGTCAATAGACTTCTCGCGCTCTGCGGCGAGACCGGTCTCCGCCTCTTTCCATTTCCTGTTGTTGAAGACAAGATGGCGCGAGACGCGGTGCGCGAGCTCCAGGGAGCGAAACTGCGAGTGGACGCTTTTTAGAATAAGGTCCCGCGAGGCCTCGTTGTCGGCAGGTTCGGAGCCAAGACCGCAATAAAGCCCAAAACCTAGGGAGAAGGCGTGGCTGGTGGGATGGTCCTGTTCCTTCCAGGAAGGGAGAAGGGTGGACACCGATACTCGGTTGGAGTCTTGCTCCCATATCAGAACCGGCTCGCCGGCGTCATCCTCCGTCGCGGGCCCCATATTGTAGTTAGGGTGCGAGGCGGGAGCCGGGCGGCTGGACGAGCCAGTCTCGCCAGGAGGAAGCTGGGGGGGCTGAGCACGACCGTGGGCAGCTGGTTCTGCAGAAACCGTCTCGCGGGTTGGCGAGGCGGGCCGTCGTGGAGGAGAGGGAGACGATAGGGTGATAGGGGAGAGAGACCCCGCTAGCTCTTCTCTTCTCTTGGCCGGCTTTTCCTTCTCGAAGGACACAGTCTTTTTCTTCTTCTTGGGGCTGAGGCGAGAGGCACCCTCGCCCGCAGGCCTCTTCTTGGCAACAGGGGTCAGCGTATCTTTCGCAGCCTCCGCCGCCATATTCGCCAAGGCAAGAGCTCGATTGCTCTGGTAGGGGGGATGGACGGGAACGGTCCTTTCTCCTAGATAAGGTAACAGTCAGCGGGAAGTAAAACTTTACGGGGACGGAAGGAAATAGAGGTGTACCTTCGCCCGGGAAAACGGCGGGGAGCGAGTCCAGGTCGCGCCGCAGGTATTGGACTTCAAAATTCTTCCCCACGAAGAAATCGCAAAGCTCCTTCTCGGCACCCCCCACCTTGGGGGTATCATAATAACACTCGGCGGGAGATACCGGGGCGAGAGGGATGCCTCCCAGATCCCCGCGTATAAAGACGAACCGCGTCAACCAATGGTGGTTTTTGTTCGGTGTCTCGCATACTTTGAGGCCCTGGCCTGTGAAGTAAGAAATGCCGTCGTCCTTGGCATGGTAGACAAACAGCTTGCGGAAGGCGGTTAGACTAAACTCGATACGCTCTCGCCACAGGTAGCATGCGAAGGCGATCAACATGGAGATGGCATTGGGGTTAAACTGGGCCGGGACGACCCCGAAGTACTTCAGCACTAATTTAACCTCCGGCCAGAGGGGAAGCCTCAGCCCCGCCTCAAAGTGCGAGATCGGGAAAGCCAGCTCGTTGGGATAGAAGGTGTTGATGCATTCGCCCACTTTGGGCGGGCGAGACGGATAGCTATCAGAGAGGTACTCGCGGGCGAAGTGAGCGTGGTCTTCCTCTGGCAGTCTGCCGAGAGGGAAGTCATGGTCGACGAAGCGCTTCCCACAGCGACTGCGTCCCTCGCCCTCTTCGGTCTTCTTCTTTCCCATAATTGGCGAGAAGGCGACAAAAGAAAGAGTGGAATGCCTGGAGAGAGGGACGCGAGATGACGAAGGAGGTATGGTAACCGGGATCAGAAGAACAGCTTGGGACAGTGAGGGACAGTGGTAGCGATTGAAGGTATTTATAAGGGGGTAGGGAAAAGGGCGGGAAAGTTAGGCGGCGGGAAAAGAGAGGACATCCCGACGCCTCGTTCCTTTCCCCCCTCTCTCTCTCTCTTATCTACCTCTCTCTCGGGAACCCAAGAGGCGGGGGCGCCGCAGACATCCTTTCGAGGCAGGCCATTATTGCAGGATTAATAAAATAATGAAATAAAACAATATCTAATCATGACAATAATGAAAAGACGGCATGATGCGACCCTTGCGTGACCAAAAGTCAAAACACAAAATCGTCCCACAGGAGAGGGCGACCCGCCCTAATAAGCTTTTATAACATATCGGTAATAAAATAGCGACATTAATAAAAATGAGATCCAGAGAGGGCGAGACAGGACGGGGACAGTTTAGTTCTGCACCCACTGCCAGCGGCCATCCTTACCCCCCGCTGTTGGGTACATTGGTCAAATGTACCTAATTTGAAGAAGCCTCACCTAACTCAATGATATACATCATAGTGTATTTGATGTTTGTTTGAGTTACTTGTGCAGGTTAGGAATACACTGGACTGAAGCTAAAAATTCTAAGTCCATGTGTCGACACCCAGAGGGAAAGTGTCGACACTTGAGAATACTTGTGTCGACACCCAGACAAGCAGTGTTGACACTTGGAGTCATTGTGTCGACACCTGGGAAGAAGAGTCGACACCAGTCAGAAAGTGTCGACACTTGGAGCTGTGTCGACACTCAGTGAAGAAGAATGCAGAAAAGCTGTGTCGACACTTAGCAGAAGTGTCGACACCTAGAAGAGCTGAGTCAACACCAGAAAGTGTCGACACTTGGAGTTGTGTCGACACTCAGCAAAATTCTGTAGAGACTAAGTACAAGTGTCGACACTCAACACAATGTGTCGACACTCAATCAGCAGAGTCAACATATGAAGAATGTGTCGACACTCAGCACAATGTGTCGACACACACTCAAAGGAGTCAACACTTGAAGTCTGTGTCGACACTCAGCACAATGCGTCGACACACAACCAGAAGAGTCAACACTTGAAGGAAGTGTCGACACCCAGCACAATGTGTCGACACTTAGTTGAAGACTTTACACTTGAAGAAAGTGTCGACACAAGGAGCTGTGTCGACACTTAGCAAAGAACAGAAAAGTTACAAAATATTCTAAGTACAAGTGTCGACACTAAGGGAATGTGTCGACACTCAGCTGAAGAAACAAAATTGAAGGAGTTGTGTCGACACCAAGAAGCAGTGTCGACACTTGACAGTTTCAACACATGAAGATGTGTCGACACAAAGGAGATGTGTCGACACTAAGAAGAATACAGTTGCAGAATGAAGTACAAGTACTTGTGTCGACACTCAATTTCAGTGTCGACACATGCAGAAGAAACTGTGTCGAGACATACAAGGAATTGTGTCGACACCTTGTAGACTTGTGTCGACACTTACACAATATGTGTCGACACTTAGTCTATAAGTGTCGACACTTAAGAACAGACAGTCTCGACACTATCTGACAGTTAGTGAAATTTCAAGAAGTGACTGGTTGACATGACAGCTGCCAATTCAGCCAGTCTACTGCAACTGTCAGAGAAATCAGAAGTCTGTTATGAACCGGACCAGCCGGTTACCATGAAGGAAGCCTATAAATAGGCACTCATAGTTTACAGATGAAAATTATTATTGAGATTAAGATTGATCAAGTGATATAGAAGTAGTTGATAAAGAGAGTTCAGATCTTTGTAAAAGTGGTATTTGGAGCATCAACACAAGAAGATCTTGCTGTGCATCAGCAGATCTAAGAAGTTGGAGAGAGAGAGCTCCAACCAAGTATTCAGTCTTTGGAACTAAGGCTGAGAAGAAGAATTCAGAGTCATCTGGATTTCAAGAAGCAGAGGTCAAGGAACAACTGCAGAAGATTCAGACTAACTCAGTTCTAATCAAGAAGCTTTGAAGGAAGCTAAGTCAGTTTGGATCTAACTGAGTTCTTCCAAGAACTCTTCAAGAATCTCTCAACTCCTCTCCTATTTTCTGAGTTGTAGAGTTAACTATTGTACTTTCTATTTTAACCTGTAGGATCCATTGGATCTGAGAGAATTGTAAGCCTATTTTATAAAGGCTGAGGGTAGGGCTTGGTTGCCTGAGTGTAGGAGTTGAAGAACTCTGAGTGTAGGCCTTAATTGGCTGAGTATAGGCCTGGGTGGCTGAGTGTAGGCCTTTTGGCTGAGTGTAAGGCTTTGGGCCTGAGGTAGGAACCTAGTTTGGTTCTGAGTTAGTGGAGAAGTTTGGCCGAATCTAGTAAACTGCTAGATAGGCGAAGGGGGAAAGTGGATGTACCCAAAGATTGGGGAACCACTATAAATTAGTGTGTCTGCTGTGGTGTGCTGTGCTGTGCTGTGGATTAATTGTTTGATTTCTGTAATTGCTGTTAGCTGTAGTAATCTGTGAAATAATTGTTGTGCTGCCAACAAAGTTTTAAAAAAAGGTTTAGGTCACCTATTCACCCCCCCCCCTCTAGGTGTTTAGGTACCATATCTTTCAAGTGGTATCAGAGGGAGGTTCCTCAAAAAGGACTAACTGTCTGAGGAGATCCAGTTTGGCAGATTCAGTATAAGTCAGGAAACAGTTTCAAGAAAATCAAGAAACATGGGGTCTTCAGAGAATCACAAGGAATTGGGTTCAATGAAACTGCACATTTGCAGAAAGGAGATTTTTGGAATCTGGAAAGAAAGGGTAAGGCTGTTCATGGAGGCCTCTGACCCTAGGATCTACATCACAGTCAAGGAAGGGCCTTATGTGCCCATGAAGATTTCAGTCTTGGATGCTACACAGAGAACTCCAAAGGATTTTTCTGAGATGACCAAGGATGAGATTGTCCTAGCTACAATGGACAAAAGGGCACAGAACATCATAGTTAGTGCAATTGATGATGCCACCTTCCAGAACCTTATTCACTGTAAAACAGCAAAAGAAATGTGGGATACCCTCATTGTCTACATGGAAGGTTCTGAAGAAGTAAGACAAGATAGGAAGTCCTTGCTTAATCAAGAATATGAGAGCTTTAGGCAAGGAAGAGGAGATAGCATCACTGAATGCTACAAGAAGTTTTACAGAATTGTTAATGAACTCATGTCCTATGGAAGAGAGTTCACAAACTATGAATTGAATGATAAGTTCTTAAGGTCCCTAACCAAAGATTGGGACACTAAGATCTGTGCCATCAGAGAAATGGCAAAGTTGGGAGAAATTCCCCTCCCACACTGTTTGGCAAGTTGTTATCTTATGAGATGCAATTGTCAGTAAGAAAAGAGGAGGAAAAGTCAACAAGGACTGAACACAGGGAAAGGACTGTTGCCTTTAAGTCAGAAGTACCTAGAAAGAACAGGACTAAGTCATCAACTGCTCCTCCAGAGGTAGTTGAATCAGAATCTGATGAGTCTGATAGCACTAAATCTACAAGCAGTGAAAGTGATGAAGATTTTGCTGCATTCACCAGACATTTTCAGAAATTTCTTAAGAAGAAACAGTGGAGGTCCAGACCTTCATTTTCCAAAGGAAAAGAAGTCCAGTATCAGGAGAAGAAGCCTTCAAAGAAGGACAAGAAAAGGACAAAGACTAGCAAGGCAACTGGGTCTAAGATTGTGTGTTACTGCTGCAATAGACAGGGTCATGTTATTGCAGATTGTCCTGAAAGAAGGAAAGAAACCAGTGACAAAAAGAAGACTCACTTCAAAGGAAAGAAGGAGAAGTCCTTTGTTGCAAAGAATGAGAAGACTCTTTCAGATATTTCTTCTTCAGACACAGAGACAGATGCTGAAGCCTATATAGGGCTATTTGCTGAAGAAGAAGAAGAGTTTATGCAGATCATGGAATCAATCTATGAACAAGAAGAGGTTCAGTGCCAAGGACTAATGGCATTGACTGAAAGTACCAAAATCCTGGAGCAGCCAGGACCTAGTCAGGTACAAAGTCCAACTCCAAGTTCAGATTCCAGTTCTAGTTCAGAGTCAGAATCATCTTCATCAAGTGATGGAAGTGATTCTGAATCTGAGGGAGATATTCATCAGCTCTTAGATGAATACCAAGTACTGTTGCAAGCCTATAAGAAAAGCAAGATCCTAGCCAAAAGTCAGGCAAAGGAGATTGCTGATCTCAAGGCAGCTGCAACAGATTTTGAGAAGGAGTATGATCAAAAACTGAATGAAGTAGCCAGGCTGAAACACATTACTGTGATTCAGATGGGTACTATTACATTTAAAAATGATCAAATTAAGTTGCTAGAGATCAATCTCCAGAAGGAAAAAGAGCTAGTTGCTAGGTTTTCAAAACCTAAATCAGTGCTACCCTTGATTGATGAATTTGTTCATCATAAAGGAAAGGCTGGATTGGGTTTTGTTAAGCCTGTGAGGACTGTTCAGGATCAGTCCAAGTCCAAGGGCAAAGCCCCAACATTCAACAAGGCTGCTGTGGTCAAGACAGCAAAGGTTATACCTAAGCAAAGGTACAACAAGTTTGAATGCTGGTGTTGTGGCAAGGTTGGCCACTTTGCCTTGGATTGTTGGCACAATGCCAGTGCCAAGTTGAGTAGCAAGTTACCTGTTGGAAAGCCAGCAGGTAGCTATGTCAAATTACAAACTAACAATCACCAAGGACCCAAGTTTACTTTGGGTTCTAAGGTTCATTAATTTGTTTTGCAGGTAAATCCAAGTGACCATACCCCTACATGGTACTTGGATAGTGGTTGTTCCAGACACATGACTGGAACTAGGGGACTACTGAAGGACTACATCTCAATCAAAAATGGTCCAAAGGTGACCTTTGGTGGTTCTGAAAAAGGAATCATCAAAGGGTTTGGTAACATTTCTTCTAACCTTGTTACCATTACTCAAGTGGCTTATGTTAAAGGTTTGAAACACAACCTCATTAGTATAAGTCAATTAAGTGATGTAGGGTATGACATCTCATTTGTTAAAAATGGTTGTCATATCAAGAGGTCAAGTGATCAAGAGATCATTTTGACTGGATATAGAAAGAGAAATGTCTACTGCTTAGACATTATGGTTGAGAACAATTGTTCTCCAGTCTGTCTTGTAGCTGATGAGACAGTCTCTCAATGTGTCAAATGGCACAAGAGGCTTGCTCATCTTAATTACAAGACTATTGGCAAACTCTTTAGTAAAGAGTTAGTGAGGAATGGTCCTCAAGTTAAGTGTGTCAAAGATGGCATTTGCTCAGCTTGTCAAAAGGGCAAGCAGACTAAATCCACCTTTAGAAGCTTAGACAACAAAGATGCTGTGAGGTGTTTATACCTCTTGCATATGGATCTATTTGGTCCAATGCCAGTTCACAGCTTAGGTAGGAAGGTCTACACCTTTGTAGTTGTTGATGACTACTCAAGGTTTTCCTGGGTGTTCTTCTTAAAGCAGAAATCTGAAACACCTAGTGTCTTCTATAGTTTTGTTAAGCAAATTCAGAATGAATTGAACTGTACAGTGGTCAAAATTAGAAGTGACCATGGTACTGAGTTTCAGTCTGAAAGCATGACAAAGCTGTGTGAAGACTATGGGATATTTCAAGAATTCTCTTCACCTAGAACACCTCAGCAAAATGGCATTGCTGAAAGGAAAAATAGGACCTTGATAGAGGCTGGTAGAACCCTATTAAGTGATTCATCACTGCCAGAATATTTCTGGGCTGAAGCAGTTAACACTGCATGCCATGTGATAAATAGGGCTACCATCACTAAAAGGTTAAACAAGACCCCCTATGAAGTAGTGAAAGGCAGGAAACCAAATCTGTCCTATTTTAGGATCTTTGGTTGTAAATGCTTCATACTTAACAATGGGAAGTCTTACTTAACTAAGTTTGCTGCCAAGTCCCAAGAGGGAGTGTTTGTTGGGTACAGCAATAATAGTAAGGCTTATAGAGTCTACAACTTGACCACACAAGTTGTAGAGGAGTCTGTGCATGTAGTTTTTGATGAAACACAACTAATTAACAATGAGTTGTCTAGTAGTGTGTGCAGCCCTACAGGTCTTACTAAGAAGATGGACAAGCTAACCATAGAAGATGTACCTGCTGCAAGACAGCAAGTAGAAGAAGATGGTTTATGTCCAGGGGGAGAACTACATGTGCAAGGAGCTGTAGAAGTACAAGGAACTCAGCTTGATGAAGATGCTGAAGAAGTTCAACCAGAAGTAAGGATGCCTCCAGCCAACAGGCATCTAAGGGATCATCCAGTAGAGCTGATCATTGGAGATCCAAGACAAGGTGTTCAGACTAGGAAGCAGAAATCAGAATGCTGTAGTATATTCAAGTTTTCTGTCTCAAATAGAACCAAAGAAATTTGAAGAAGCTATACAAGATCCACAGTGGACTGAAGCAATGCAGGAGGAGCTTAATCAGTTCAAAAGGTGCAAGGTTTGGGATTTGGTTCCTAAGCCTAAAGATCACAATGTGATAGGAACAAAGTGGATCTACAGGAACAAGTTAGATGAACAAGGTGTCATCATTAAGAATAAGGCAAGACTGGTTGCAAAAGGATATAGGCAAGAAAAGGTATTGATTTTGATCAAACCTTTGCTCCAGTAGCCAGACTGGAAGCCATAAGGATGTTCTTGGCCTATGCAACCTACCAAGGATTCAAAGTATACCAAATGGATGTGAAGTCAGCATTCCTTAATGGTAATTTAAAAGAAGAAGTATATGTGGAGCAGCCTTCAGGTTTTGTTGATCCTACTCTTCCACATCATGTCTATAGACTTAGGAAAGCATTGTATGGGTTAAAGCAAGCTCCTAGAGCTTGGTATGAAACCCTATCTAGTTTCCTCATTGAGAACAAGTTCACAAGGGGGAAAATAGATAAGACTCTATTCCTTAGGGAATCTAGAGGCAAAGTAATACTTGTCCAAATATATGTAGATGACATTATATTTGGGTCTACTGAAAGTAGCCTTTGCAAAAAGTTTGCAAAGCTTATGCAAAGTCAATTTGAGATGAGTAGTATGGGAGAGCTGAAGTTTTTCTTGGGTCTCCAAGTTAAACAGACTGAAAGTGGCTTGTCCATATGTCAGTCAAAGTTCACCCTGGAACTCATAAGGAAATATGGTATGGATTCATCCAGTACCATGAAGACTCCTATGGGGTCAAGTATGTCTCTAAGCAAGGATGATGCAGGGAAACCTGTAGATGAAACCTTGTATAGAGGGATAGTTGGCTCCCTACTATACTTGACTGCAAGTAGGCCTGACATTATGTATGCTACATGTGTTTGTGCCAGGTATCAAGCCTGCCCCAAGGAATCTCACTTGACTGCAGTCAAGAGAATCTTGAGATATCTAAAGGGCACACCCTATCTAGGCCTCTGGTACCCTAGGAATGGAGATTTTGATCTAACAGGCTATTCAGATGCAGACTTTGCAGGATGCAAAGAAGATAGAAAGAGCACAACTGGATCCTGTCAATTCCTAGGTGGAAGACTCATTTCATGGAGTAGTAAGAAGCAAACCAGTGTGGCCATCTCCACAGCTGAGTCAGAATATGTAGCTGCAGGAAGTTGCTGTGCTCAACTTCTGTGGATTCAACATCAGCTAGAAGACTATGGATGTCAGGTAAGTAGAACTCCACTTTATTGTGATTCTACAAGTGCTATTTCCATAGCTAATAACCCTGTATCACATAGTAGAACTAAACATATTGAGATTAAATATCACTTTCTTAGGGAGCATGTAGAAAGAAATGATATTGCACTTGAATATGTTAGAACTGATAATCAGATAGCTGATATGTTCACTAAGCCCTTAGATGAAGCTAAGTTTAATAGGTTCAAAATTGAACTAGGTATGATAAACTTAGACTAAGTATACAGAACAAAAATTGGCTAAGTAAAAAGGTGTCGACACATAGACAAGTCTATGTCGACACAGAATAGTAAGTGTCGACACTTCAGGAAAATGGTGTCGACACATCTAGGAAGTTAGTGTCGACACTTCAGAATGTTAGTGTCGACACATGTCGAGTAGGTGTCGACACATCCAATAAAGTGTCGACACTTAAGTTTTACTCAGAATTTTTTCTAAGTAAAGTCTCGACTACATGTCGAGTATAGTGGTGTCGACACTTAACCAAGTGTCGACACATAAAATCTGTTGACTAAACTTGTGTCGACACATGTGTGTCGAGACATTATAAGTCAGTGTCGACACTTATTGACAGTGTCGACACATCTTTAGAAATTCATCCCGCCTGTTCGTCTTCAAACAAGAAAGGTATAAATAGGGTTCTGTTTGTGTTTGTCGACACGCTTTCAGAGTTTCGAGACTAAACTCCTGTGTCGACATTTCTCTTCTCTAAAGACTAATTCTCAACACCCTAATGGCTCCCAAGCTGGAAGAGAACGTTAACGAAGGCTATGAGCTCGTGCGAGGCGCATTCGACGACGGTGATCAGGAAATCAAATCAGTGATAACCCTAGTCAGCGATTCAGGACTGGAATACTTGGTTTCAGAGCCAACCAAGATATGGAAGAAAGAAGTGATTGAATTTCTTACTGGAGCAACTGTGGACGACTCTGGATACAGAATCAAATCCAGAGTGCATGGAACCAAGGTCAAGGTTTCACCCAAGTCCTTGAGAAAGGTACTTCAGCTACCTAAGATTCAAGAAGAAGAGGAAGTAACTACATCTAAGACCAGAGAAGCACTCACTTGGTGTGGTCTTGATTCTAAGATGAGAATAGGTTCTGTCTTCAACAGAAAAGGCATGAACACTCAAGGCAAATTCCTGTCTGAAGTAGTAGGCAAGGTCATTCTTAGTAAAACTGGAGGGCATGACAGGGTGTCAGCCTCTATGTTCAGTATTATGACCAGAATCATCTTCAACATCAAAACAGACTGGTCTATGATTGTCTTTGAGAAAGTAAAAGAAAGTCTGAAGAAGCCCAATCTGGGCAGGATACTAAGTCTCTACCTGGCTGGATCAATTCCAGAGGTAATGAGCTCTGCTGCAGGAACAAAAATCAATCACATGAGGAGAATGGACTCAAGGATATTCTCTCGATGGGAAAGGGTGCTGTCAAAGGAATTGACCACCCCAGAAAAGCAAGTTTCAAAGAAAGACTCTCCTCCCAGGAAGAAGAGGAAGACTGCTGCTGTGACTCAGGAGTCCTCCAGCAGCTCAGGCAGTGAAGAACATGTTATTTTCACTCCTGAAAGTCCAGTAGATGTGGCTGCAGAAAAGTCACCTGCTCCTCAGGAGCCAGCTGACATCCAGGGGGAGCTTCCAGGTGTAGCAGAACCATCTACACTGGAGAGTGAGCAAGCCACCCTCCTCATTCAAGAGGTACTTGTTGACCTTAATACTTTGAATTTTTCTATAATAAATTCTGATTTGTCTGATGACCATCAGCAAAATCAGCCAGCAACTCAAGAACCAGATGTTGTTCTCCAAGACACATCTGTTGTGATACCTGATAAAGTGGTTGAAGAACCAAGTACATCTCCTGCACAGTCACCCCAGAATATACAATGGAAGATCTATTTCTGAATTTAGATCAAGATGATTTTGATATGGAAAAGAATGCTGCTGATGCAGAGAAGGATGCTGCTGCTGAGGGGGAGAATTTGGATATTCAAGAAGAGCCTATAAGGCTAGATACTGAGAAGGCACAAGATGTGCACACTGAAAAACCATCAAGCCCTAAGGATAGGGTGAATATTGCAAGTACATCAGAATCTGAAGATGATGAAGCTGAGCAAGCTAAGAAGAAGAAGTTCTTTGTTTTCAAAAGAAGGAGTCAGAGCTATAAGAAAGCTCTACAAACTGTTGCTCAACACTCCTTAGTTCAACAAGCTCCATCAACTGATTACAGTGCTCTACTGCTTGCCATGCAAATCAAGATGGATGAACAAAGGAAGGCTTTAGAAACTTATGTTGATGAAGGGCACAAGGCACTACAATCTGATCTGGGACAAGAAATCAAGTCAATAAGGTTTGAAATGAACCTTAATAAAAAGGAGATGACTGATTGTTTTACAAAGGGTGCTCATGCAGTGGTCTATCTGGCTAAACATCAAGAAACCATAAAAGAGAAGGTAGAAGATATTGCACTAAAGCAAGGATATGTGTTGGAAAATCAATTGAGGATGAATGATAATTTGACTGCATCTCACAATGCAATAGTCACTGAAATCAAGAATAAGTCTACTGAACCATCAACCTCCTCTGCTGCTGCCAAAGCTGATTTTGATAAACTCTTTCAAGCTGAACTAACTGCTGTCAAGACTGCCATCAAGGATTCCCAGAAGGTCATTTCTGAACAGCTTACCAAGCTAAGACCTTTCTTTAAAGAGGGCATAAGGTATTTGGACAGCCAAATCAGGTTCCAGAAAGATGATGTGAGAGATCATGTGGAACAAGAAGTCATAAAGGGGGAGAGGGTGTTAGTCAAAGCCAGTTCTGACCATGCAAAATGGATATCCAATTCCATCAGGGCTACACTGGGCTATCCTCCCCTGTGTGATGATGACAATGTAGCTGAATCTGGTATTCAAGGAACATATCTTGGAGGTGAGCAACAGGCAGTGGCTGATGTAATCTATCCACCTCCAGATTTTGAAATGGTTCATGCTGATGTAAGCACAATGTATAGTCCAACTGCTGGCAAGCCCAATGTTATTCTGGAAAAGGTTGTTCAACCTATCACAGCTGCTATGCAAGAGGCTTTGGACAAAGAAGAAGAGACTAGGCTATCAAAGAAGAAGTTCAGGGAACTTGCTGAACAAAAACCAGATTTTGAACAGTGGAGCCCTACTTCTAGGAACATCATTCTCACAGCCTGGAAAGCAGCCAAGGACAATGCCCATGAGAGGAACAAGTGGTTCTCAGAGGCTGAATGGAGGAAACATGAGAGTAGGCAGGAAGCCATTGTCCAACATAGAAGGAAGGCTAAGTTAGGAAAGCTACCTCCAACAGCTGTGGAGCCTAGCAAGTACTTTCCTAAGCCCTATCATTATTTTGAAAGGCAAAAGATCAAGGCTGAAGAACAGAAGAAGAAGGACTCCAAAGGGAAGAAGACTGCTGAAGCTGAGCCTGCTGCTGCTGCTGCTGTGAAAGCTAAAGTACAAGCTGGAAAAGGCATAGTCATTAAGGAACTAGAGCAGAATTAGATTAAGATTAAACTGAAGCATGTTGTAATCTGTTACATCAAACATTTTGTGTAAATCATTGAAAATGTATTAAATGTATGAACAATTTTTGTTAAACAAATTTCATGATTGTTCTGATGAATGTGTCTAATTCTTGTTTGTTCTGTAATGCTGAATGAGTATACATGTGTGCTTTATTACATGTTAAAGTTTAACTCTGTTGTCATATATCTGTTTTACTTCATTTTATAATTTTTAATTATGAGTGATGTATATCATTGACTAAGGGTTATGACTTCTCCAAATAGGGGGAGATTGTTGGGTACATTGGTCAAATGTACCTGATTTGAAGAAGCCTCACCTAACTCAATGATATACATCATAGTGTATTTGATGTTTGTTTGAGTTACTTGTGCAGGTTAGGAATACACTGGACTGAAGCTAAAAATTCTAAGTCCATGTGTCGACACCCAGAGGGAAAGTGTCGACACTTGAGAAAGCTTGTGTCGACACCCAGACAAGCAGTGTCGACACTTGGAGTCATTGTGTCGACACCTGGGAAGAAGAGTCGACACCAGTCAGAAAGTGTCGACACTTGGAGCTGTGTCGACACTCAGTGAAGAAGAATGCAGAAAAGCTGTGTCGACACTTAGCAGAAGTGTCGACACCTAGAAGAGCTGAGTCAACACCAGAAAGTGTCGACACTTGGAGTTGTGTCGACACTCAGCAAAATTCTGCAGAGACTAAGTACAAGTGTCGACACTCAACACAATGTGTCGACACTCAATCAGCAGAGTCAACATATGAAGAATGTGTCGACACTCAGCACAATGTGTCGACACACACTCAAAGGAGTCAACACTTGAAGTTTGTGTCGACACTCAGCACAATGTGTCGACACACAACCAGAAGAGTCAACACTTGAAGAAAGTGTCGACACCAGCACAATGTGTCGACACTTAGTTGAAGACTCTACACTTGAAGAAAGTGTCGACACAAGGAGCTGTGTCGACACTTAGCAAAGAACAGAAAAGTTACAAAATATTCTAAGTACAAGTGTCGACACTAAGGGAATGTGTCGACACTCAGCTGAAGAAACAAAATTGAAGACTTGTGTCGACACCAAGAAGCAGTGTCGACACTTGACAGTTTCAACACATGAAGATGTGTCGACACAAAGGAGATGTGTCGACACTTAGAAGAATACAGTTGCAGAATGAAGTACAAGTACTTGTGTCGACACTCAATTTCAGTGTCGACACATGCAGAAGAAACTGTGTCGAGACATACAAGGAATTGTGTCGACACCTTGTAGACTTGTGTCGACACTTACACAACATGTGTCGACACTTGGCCTATAAGTGTCGACACTTAAGAACAGAAAGTCTCGACACTATCTGACAGTTAGAGAAATTTCAAGAAGTGACTGGTTGACATGACAGCTGCCATCCAGCCGGTCTACTGCAACTGTCAGAGAAATCAGAAGTCTGTTATGAACCGGACCAGCCGGTTACCATGAAGGAAGCCTATAAATAGGCACTCATAGTTTACAGAAAAATTATTATTGAGATTAAGATTGATCAAGTGATATAGAAGTAGTTGATAAAGAGAGTTCAGATCTTTGTAAAAGTGGTATTTGGAGCATCAACACAAGAAGATCTTGCTGTGCATCAGCAGATCTAAGAAGTTGGAGAGAGAGAGCTCCAACCAAGTATTCAGTCTTTGGAACTAAGGCTGAGAAGAAGAATTCAGAGTCATCTGGATTTCAAGAAGCAGAGGTCAAGGAACAACTGCAGAAGATTCAGACTAATTCAGTTCTAATCAAGAAGCTTTGAAGGAAGCTAAGTCAGTTTGGATCTAACTGAGTTCTTCCAAGAACTCTTCAAGAATCTCTCAACTCCTCTCCTATTTTCTGAGTTGTAGAGTTAACTATTGTACTTTCTATTTTAACTTGTAGGATCCATTGGATCTGAGAGAATTGTAAGCCTATTTTATAAAGGCTGAGGGTAGGGCTTGGTTGCCTGAGTGTAGGAGTTGAAGAACTCTGAGTGTAGGCCTTAATTGGCTGAGTGTAGGCCTGGGTGGCTGAGTGTAGGCCTTTTGGCTGAGTGTAAGGCTTTGGGCCTGAGGTAGGAACCTAGTTTGGTTCTGAGTTAGTGGAGAAGTTTGGCCGAATCTAGTACACTGCTAGATAGGCGAAGGGGGAAAGTGGATGTACCCAAAGATTGGGGAACCACTATAAATTAGTGTGTCTGCTGTGGTGTGCTGTGCTGTGCTGTGGATTAATTGTTTGATTTCTGTAATTGCTGTTAGCTGTAGTAATCTGTGAAATAATAGTTGTGCTGCCAACAAAGTTTTAAAAAAGGTTTAGGTCACCTATTCACCCCCCCCCCCCTCTAGGTGTTTAGGTACCATATCTTTCACCCGCGCATGGTGGGCGGCCAGGAAGATGAAAGGCGCGAGCGGCGATCACGCCGCGGCGCGCGAGACGGAGATGTTCATCCGTCTCGTTCAATATAGCCTGAGGGTCGGTCCCGTCTAGCACCCCTTCTGCTTCCACCATTGCGGAAAGGTGGTGGTGATCCGATTCCATCCACTCCATGCGCCGGTCGGAGGCCTGCTTCTCGAGCTCCATCTCGCGGATTATGTGTGTATATTTGCGGAACATCCTGGCAGTCCTACGTTTCAATTCCAAAGGGTCCATGGGGTCACCTAGGTAGTCCTCGATCTCGCTTGGATGAGGGAGAGGCGAGAGGGGGGGCGATGCGAGAGCCTCCTCAGTGTCGGAATCAAAGTGGATGCCTGCGAAGGTAAGCGAAAGATCACAAGCCAAGTAAGCCCGTGCAAGTAAGATAAAAGAGGGCGAAGCAACCGAGAGGCGAGAAGGGAAGAGATCTTACTCGGGATTCGAGGGTTCCCCACAACTCGCGAGAGGTCTTCTCTCCGCGAGGGAGGAGGAGAGGCCACCTTGGGCAAGTCTGCGCGCTGAGGAACTTGACTTACATTATCCGGGGGATTGGCAGACGCCGGCGAATCAGCAAGACTTCCCTGGAAAAGCATAGTCAGACAGGCGAAACCAGAAAAGGGAAAGATAAGGTGTTCACCTGCCTCCCCCCTGAGGAAGAGAGGAGGTTGTCTATCGGGGCGGAGGATGAAGTTGCGACCGCCGAGAGAGGGGCGCAGACCGCTTTCGCCTTCTTTATGCGAGAGGGCGGAGAGGCTGCGGGGGGAGTACGCCCCAGATCTGGAAAAAGGGCATCCGTGTGGGCTTTGTTTCGCCTTCGCACAATCGCAAGACGCTCGCGGAAACTCTGACTATGAGACATTCCGAAAGAAGATGACAAAAGGGTTCCGAATGAAGGCTTTCTCCTCATATTTATAGCCCGTATGGAGGGGGGTGGGGGGCCCACCCAAGATTCTCATGAAGGAATCTCAGCATCGCGAGCCGCGGTTGGACGTGTCTTTCCGAGGTTAGGGCAACCTCGTAAAGAGCGGGGATTGTGTACAACCTTGGGCTCGCGAGTAGGCCGACGAAGCAAGGCGAGAAGGGACAGCTCGCAAGGTAAGGCGAGGCCTCGCTAGGCGAGATCTCGCCAGACGAGATCTCGCTAGACGAGACCTCCGGGCGCGAGCGAGTAACCAACAGGCGAGATCCCCTAAAAAGATTGGCGGGTCCCCCCCACTCGCCGTAGGAAGGAAGACGGTTTTCATCTTTTTACCCATAAGGGGGATTTTACCTTTGGGCCCCAGATAGTTTTACATTTTTAACCCTGGAGGCCTGCGTATAGCTCTCCAGAACAGCGGAGTTGGGCTATTAGCAGACCCGGTCCAGGGTGTTTTGGTCATTTCAAGATGGTTTGGAAATGATATTTGCAAAACAGATTCAGAAACCTATAAATAGACCGATAAGGTGCCTGAGAAAAGGTTGTTGAACCTTCTCACTATTTTCTTCACAGGCACCTAGCTCAGCATTGGCTAGGGAGGGGAAGACTCTCAGTTCTTCCGGGTAAGAGGCGGGACCTCCAAGCTGAATCCCCTCGGTCTGTTTTCAGGTCGCTAACTCTCGTCAGGGCGGTAGCGCAGGGAGAGTACGTGAGGGCCGCATCCTGTTTCGAACTCTAGGAGGGATCAGAAAGCTGGTTCCAATAGCAGAGGTGGAATCGTCCACTAACTCTCGCATTCAAGAACCCAAAGAAACCACAACACAAAATATCTCAGGATTTGGCTCGACAGATTCTACTAGACATTACCGAACTGAAGACATGGTTGATCAACCCTTAGGAACGATTTACAACCCTAATTAAACTGTAAAACATTTGATAACGAGAGTTAAGACACTTAAACCATCGCTAAAACACTTCAAAAATGATTAAACATAAATAGACAAGATCGAGTTTAGCACGACAACACATCATAACAACATGTGATCAACAAAGCGGTTAATCATAGCAATAATTTGGAAAAATAATTGTAGAAAATTTTAGGGGACGTGAAAAACATAGCTGTTACCATCGAATCGGACAAGGAGAAATGAGGAGAAACCACCACTTGTCTTGGTTTTACCGAAAAAGTCCACCAAAATCACTCCACGTCATAGATCGGGGCAAAAGGATGCGGAAGAGGTTGAAATCTAGACAAAAATGGTCAAAATAGAGGTTAGGGCCGAAAAACCATAACGAGAAATCTCAAGAAACGGGAAAGAAATAACAACGAGGGTGTAGCTCTCGGCGAGAGCTTTCCAGATCTATGTTCGGATGAAGATTTCGAGCACCGGAGTACCGTCATCGGCCACCGGAAAGTTCACGAAATCTCACGTTCCGCCATCACCGTCCTAGCTTTTCATCAGCTCTGGTTCGGTTCAGTGAAGAAGAAGAATAAGTCCTAAATAAAGAGTGGGGCTAGTTCTAATTCAAGGTATATATATATATATATATATATATATATATATATATATATATATATATATATATATATATGTATTTATGAAAAGTTTTGTCTAAAAACGTACTATTTACGAGCGGGTGAGCGAAAAAATTGAATTTGGGGTTCAAATTGGATTCAAATCGAAAAGTGGTCAACATGCAAGTTGTAGATCTCGTCGAGCCGAACAAATTTCATGTTGACCATTTTTTGATACGATACGGTTTTGACCCTCAAAACGGCCTCTGAGCGCAGACAGAGACAACCTACTTGAGTGGCAGCATACCTACACGAGTAGCAGCATACCTACTCGAGTAACAGCATACCTACTCGAGTAGTAACATATCTAATCGAGTAGTGGCTCATTACTCTAGTTAAAACATGAATTACTCGAGTAGAAGCAGCATATACTCGAGTAGCAGCTCACCACTCGAGTTATAGCAGAAAAAATGAAATTAGGGGTTTAAAACGACTTCAAATCGAATAGTGGTCAACATGAAAATTGTAGATCTCGTCGATACGAACAAATCTCATGTTGACCATTTTTTAATACGATGCCATTTTGACCCACAAAACAATGTATGAACGTAAAACGAAACAGCCTACTCGAGTGACAGCATACCTACTCGAGTAACAGCATACCTACTCGAGTAACAGTATACCTACTCAATTAGTAGCATACCTACTCGAGTAGTAACATAATATACTCGAGTAGAGGCTCATTACTTGAGTTAAAACATGAATTACTCGAGTATAAGCAGCATATACTCGAGTAGCAGCTCACCACTCGAGTTATTGCAGAAACAACAGAATTAGGGATTCAAAACGGCTTCAATTTGAAAAGTGGTCAACATGAAAGTTGTAGATCTCGTCGAGACGAACTAATTTCATGTTGACCATTGTTTGATACAACATTGTTTTGACCCTCAAAACGGTGCCCGAGTAAAATCTAAAACGGGCTAATCGAGTAGAACCATAGCTTCTCGAGAAGACTCAGTACGGAAGCCCAAACGAGCGCCAAATTAAACGAAACATGCACCGAAGGCGAACACTAATGCTACAAATTTAACGGCGAAATCAAAACCAGAATCCGACGAGCCATTCCCGAGATATTAATCTTCGAAGTATACGACGAACATAAACAATCCAAAACTTCAATCGTGCGCCGAGACTCCAAAAATGCTCGGATTGCGACGAAACTTGACGAGCAAGTCCAAAATTACTTAACTTAAATTCCAAACGCAAAATCTTCACATTACAACAAGAATTCGGCCTACTCGACCGCACGGACGCGAAAATGCCTTATCGGCATTGTGCCGTCAACTCGACGTTAAAAGTAACGCCACGACGTCATTAATCTGACGTTGCCCAAACAAATAAAATCACCGAAAAATCGGGGGTGTTACAGTCACTCCCCCTAAAAAGAAGTTTCATCCCAAAACTTATCACAACTCCAAAATCAAACCAAAATCGATAAAACCATGCATAACTGAAAATATAGCAACATACCCGAAACAAAAAGAAGAAGTGCGGATGAGATTCTCTCATGGTTGATTCCAATTCCCACATCGCGCTCTCGACGTCTTGATTTCTCCAAAGAATCTTGACCGTAGGGATGGTCTTTCTCCGCAACACACGCTCTTGAGAATCCAGAACACGAATTGGTTCTTCCACAAACGTAAGGTTGGGCTGAATCTGGGGTATCGAGTCGAGGACTTGACGGTCACTACGAACACACTTCCGTAACTGGCTCACATTGAACACATCATGGACACCAGGGAAGGTCGCAGGTAATTCCAACCTATAAGCTGACAGTCCGATGCGCTCAACAATCTGGAAAGGTCCCACATACTGGGGGTCTAACTTGTGGTTCCTTTCAAACCTTTTAACACCAGACATCGGAGAAACCTTCAGAAAAACCAAGTCTCCAACCGCAAACTCCAGATCTACCCTTCGAAGATTAGCATATTTCTCATAGCGATCTTGAGCTACACGAAGCTTTTCCCGAATATGGGTCACGGCACAATTCATCTCTTCAAGTGCTTCCGGACCTAACAACGGTCTCTCACCAACTTCAGCCCAAAACAGTGGAGTTCTACAATGCCTCCCATACAAGGCCTCAAATGGAGCCATCTGCAGACTCTCTTGATAACTATTATTGTATGCAAACTCCATGAGCCTGAGACGCTCATCCCAATCACCACCATGATCCAAAACATAACATCTGATCATATCCTCTACGATCTGATTTACCCTTTCCGTCTGACCATTAGTCTGCAGATGATAGGAGGTGGAATACCTTAAATCGGTACCCAAACCATCTTGTAAACTCTTCCAAAAGTGAGACTTAAATCTAGAGTCCCGATCTGATACGATGCTAACAGGCACACCATGTAACCTGATGACCTCTTCAAGATATAACTCATCTATCTTCTTCATCGAGTACCCAATCTTAAATGGCACAAAGTGAGCACACTTTGTCAATATGTCGACTATCACCCAAACAGTGTCATGCCCACGTGGAGATTTTGGCAGACCGGTGATGAAATCCATTGAAATACTTTCCCATTTCCAACTTGGAATATCAAGCGGTGTCAACTTACCACCGGCCTTCTGTGATCAGCCTTAACACGCTGACAAGTATAACATTCCGATACAAACTTTGCGATGTTATTCTTCATCCCTGACCACCAAACAATTTGCTTTAGATCTTTATACATCTTAGTGGAACCAGGGTGGTAGGATACACTGGAACCATGAGCTTCAGCACAGATCTTAGCTTGAATATCGCCAAAGGCGTGGACGCAAAATCTACACCAATACTTCGCGGTGTCCAACTCATCCATAGAAAAATCAGGTAGCTCTCCCTTCACAGTTCTATTCCAAAGATGCAACAAATCAGGATCATCGTTCTGATGTGCTCGAGTAAGGGAAATCCAAGAGGGTTCTTCTACTTCTAGACTAGCAGGCACAGTACTACTCCCAACCTCAATATCCATCAACAAAAATTCTTCTACCAAGGACTGCATCGATAGATTAAAAATCTTAGCGGTCTTTCTATTCAAGTCATCGGCTACTACATTAGCCTTTCCTGGATGATAAAGAATTTCCACTTCATAATCCGACACATATCCTAACCACCGACGCTGGCGCAGATTTAGTTCTCTCTGAGTGAAGGCGTACTTCAAACTCTTATGATCCGTATAGATCTTGCACAATGCGCCATGTAATAAGTGTCTCCAAAACTTCAGCGCATAAATTACGGCAGCAAACTTCCAAATCATGCGTAGGATAGTTTCTCTCGTGGATCTTTAGTTGCTTCGGTGCATACGCGATCACCTTACCATCTTGCATTAAAACACAACCAAGTCTGATATGTGACGCATCAACATACAAAGCATACTCAACTCCTTCAGTATGTAAGGTTAAAATCGGAGCAGTACATAATCTCTTCTTCAGCTCTTGGAAAGCCTCTTCACACTTATCACTCCAAATGAAAGCAGTATTCTTTTGAGTAAGTTTAGTTAGAGGAGCAGACAACACCGAAAATCCTTACATGAATCTTCTGTAATAGCCAGTTAGGCCTTAGAAACTCCTAATCTCCTTAGGTGTAGAAGGTCTCTCCCATTCTATCACCGCAGAAATCTTGGTCGGGTCTACAGAAATACCGTCCTTGCTTACAACATGACTAAGAAGGACACCTGGAGTAGCCACAACTCACACTTGCTCAACTTCGCATATAACTTATGCTCCCTCAGGGTCGACAAAATCAACCGCAAATGCTGAGTATGATCCTCAACATTGCGGTAATACACCAAGACATCATCCTCTATAAATACAATCACAAAACAGTCCAAACCTAGGACGAACTCTATGTCCCTCACAGGAGGAAGACTAGGAAGATTAGCTAGGAAAACATCCGAACACTCACGCACCATACAGATCTCCTCTAGACACGGTAAACCTACCTTGGTTTCCAGAACTGGAACCAAATAAGAAAAACACCCAGATGCTAAAAGCTTCCGAGCACATACCGCAGAAATAACTAGAGAAGCCTGATGCGGATAACGCTAACCACTCCTAGGCTGATTGTCGTCCATCTTGAAGTGCAAGCGCTTAACCTTACACTGGGTAACAGAGTCATGCCTAGACAACCAGTACAGGCCCAAGACTACACAAAACCTTCCAGGTCTATCACCTTTAAATCAGCAACCACTAGAAAAACAAATAGCCGAATCAGACAACCCTGAATATCTTCGTCCGATAACACAGAATCACCAGAAGGAAACTTGACACAAAACATGTCACCAACCTGATCGAGGGTCAAACCATGATGCTCTACAAAGGGCCTAGCCACGAACGAGCGGGTAGCGACACAATCAAAAAGAACACGCGCCCAACGGTTCTTTACCTTAATTTACTTATAAAATCGTATACATAAATTATTCAATCAATAACAAAACCAGATAGAACCTAACCTGAAATCACTTGGGTTGAAGACTGAGTTTCTTCTTCGGTCGTAGCGATCAGTTTACCTTTTCCTTTGTCTTGATTTTGTGGCAGCGGTAGAGCCCGAGGCAGGGCCGGCTGCAGTGGGGACTGAACTTGGGGACACGAAGCCTTCAGGTGTCCCTTCTGCCCGCAATGGAAGCAAGTCTTTTCCTTCAACCAGCAATGACTCACGTCATGTCCCTTCTTTGAGCAGAACGTGCACACCCGATCTCCCTTGGGTACTCCTTGGATGGCGAGCACCCGCTACTTCTTTTGAGTGACACTTCTCTTGAAATACCTTTCGAAAAGGTGGCCAGTTCGACCACAGAAGCTACATATTTCTCCACTTTTCTTTTTCGAAGAAGGGACGGATGCCATAGAGCTTCCATGCTCAACACCCTTCCTCTTCTCTTTCCTCGATATCATATCACGATCCTTAGCATATACAATGGTCTCAACTTCAAGAGCAACTTCTACTGTCCTCGCATTAGTCTCAGACTGGTAAGTATTGGCGAACTGCTGAATGTCATTTTGGAGACCGCCCAAGAAACCTTTAACCTTGCGCTCCTCAGCAGCTCTCAACTCCGAAGCAAACTTATTAAATTTACTGATCTCACTCTCATACCCAATCACTACGGCGGTTTGCTCACCAAGATGCTATCCTAAGGTGGTAGCCAACAATGCCTGCAACTGTGCTTGCATTGCCACGATCTGACCTGCCATGGTCTCCATGCTCTGGCGTAGTTCAACAATCATCGCCTCACCCCGCGTACCTGACGACTCGCCCTCAGACTAGGGAGTTGACCTGGTCGTAACACGCTCATGCGACATTCTAAAAAAACATATAACACCTCATTAAAACTCTAGCTTAAACTAGGACTACACCACTTAGTTCAGACCATACCTAAAAGACACTTGCTTACGCTGCAACTTGCTCTGGGATTTTTATAATGATGTTATGTCCTACTTAAGATGATATCCTCTCATCCTATAGACTCTTGTGCCTATGACATGAATGCATGTATTCTTTATTATTATTATTTTTTTTGATTTAAAACCATGTGTGTACATATGTCATCCCGCAAATCTTTAGCTTGGCACGTTGTGCTTATGCAATGTTATGCTATGCATGATTGTGCTATGCATTCTAAAAAGGCCCTAATGCATGTTATGAGCGGCGTACGCATGAAAATGTTATGCATCCCATACTACATGACATTCTCATGCAACGAAAAAGAAACGTGCTAGTTGCATTCATGTGGTGAGGCTATGCATCACATACTACATAACCCTCACATGTTGCCCCTATGGTGGATCCATATACGGACACATATTATGCATCCCATACTACATAATATGCCTCGTATACTTCTTGTTATGCTATGAGTGTAGTGTTTGTGCTTCAGCCAAGACATGCTGATGATATATCGGTGTGTGTATGATATGACGCTAAACACCTAATACCAACAAGGAAAGGTTGCCCGACAAATTATCAAGCAACCTCCCTCTGATATCAACTGTCACAACCTGCATTTTTCACCGTAATTAAAGCTTATCAGAGTAAGGAAAAATGCGCGTCATGATGCCATGTCAGCAGAGGATAACTGCGGACGCTCAGGCAGACACCAACTAAACAAGAAGAAAGGTTCTTTTAAAGTTATTTTAAGGAAAATCAGTTACGAGCAGAAGTTAGTCGTATCCCTCGGCTTAGTGGCTCATCTAGTCCACGAATTAAAATATATTATACGCTGCGGAAAAATACTTGATTAGATTAACTCAAACATCCTACATTAGTATAAACATCCCTAAAGGACAACTCATGTTATGCAAGACTCTAAATTTATTATAGTAGGGAAGATAGCTTTTACGGTCGCTAAAAATAACAAGTTAGAGTTTCAAATTATGCAATGCATGAAGTAGTAGTAGTAAGTTTTATAGTTGAAAATACCTAACATGCATTCCTAGCATAAATCCTCCCAGAGAACAAGTAATCCACATCCACATTAAAGAAATGAGCAGCTAGCAAGTATCAAACAATTAACAATTCAGTGGGCGCCAACAAACTGACATGAACCCACGAACAAAAGTATGTCTAAACTAGTAAAACTAAACAAACGGCAATCTACCTCGCTAAGACGAGGCAACAACTACAGCCAACGCTGCCGCCCAGGAAACTCCAAAATGAGCACTGCTAACTGCTACTGCTCTGAACCTGAGGCATTCCAAAAACAGAACACCTCAGCAAGAAGGTACAAGTAGTGGCAGGAAAAGTAATAAACCAAAATAATGAAAGAGGTCAACTGGGGTACCAACCCAAGACCAAAAGTACCGAAGTAAAGTACAAAAGAAACAGGGTATCAACAGGAAAAGAACTCCTACGTGATTTGCCACGTTCCACAAGAGGGCACCAGACGCACAAGGGTATAAGGTGGCTACATGATTATTTCACCAGAAAGAGAAATGCAAAACCTTTATTAGGAACCTGTGGTCAACTCTACCCGAACACACGGGCGAAGTGGTGACTCTTGGACGCACTACCCAAAAACATGGACGAAGTGGTCGCTCTTGGACACACCACCCAAAAACACGAGCGAAGTGGTCGCTTTTTGACACACCCCCCAAAAAGAAACAAAACGGATATATAATCCGTCTAACTACGAGGGAGTCTCATACTCTCCACCATACACTTAGACATCCAAAAAAATAGGTAGACTTCCACAGGGCACTAATGAAGGTGACAAACACTGCAGAGGTGGAATCGTCCACTAACTCTCGCATTCAAGAACCCAAAGAAACCACAACACAAAATATCTCAGGATTTGGCTCGATAGATTCTACTAGACATTACCAAACTCAAGACGCGGTTGATCAACCCTTAAGAACGATTTACAACCCTAATTAAACTCTAAAACGTTTGATAACGAGAGCTAAGGCACTTAAACCATCGCTAAAACACTTCAAGAACGATTAAACATAGATAGACAAGATCGAGTTTAGCACGGCAACACATCATAACAACATGTGATCAATAAAGCGATTAATCATAGCAATAATTTGGAAAAATAATTGTAGAAAATTTTAGGGGACGTGAAAAACATAGCCGTTACCATCGAATCGGACAAGGAGAAATGAGGAGAAACCATCACTTGCCTTGGTTTTACCGAAAAAGTCCACCGAAATCACTCCACGTCATAGATCAGGGCAAAAGGATGCTGGGGAGGTTGAAATCTAGACAAAAATGGCCAAAATAGAGGTTAGGGCCGAAAAACCCTAACAAGAAATCTCAAGAAACGGGAAAGAAATTACCACGAGCGCGTAGCTCTCGGCGAGAGCTTTCCAGATCTATGTTCGGATGAAGATTTTGAGCACCGGAGTACCGTCAGCGGCCATCAGAAAGTTCACGAAATCTCACGCTCCGCCATCACCGTCCTCACTTTTCTTCAGCTCTGGTTCGGTTCAGTGAAGAAGAAGAAGTCCTAAATAAAGAGTGGGGTCAGTTATAATTCTAAGTATATATATATATATATATATATATATATATATATATATATATATATATATATATATATATATATACGTATTTATGAAAAGTTTTGTCTAAAAACGTACTATTTACGAGCGGGTGAGCGACAAAACGAAATTTGGGGTTCAAAATTGATTGAAATCAAAAAGTGGTCAACATGAAAGTTGTAGATCTCGTCGATACGAACACATTACATGTTGACCATGTTTTGATACGATGCCGTTTTGACCCTCAAAACGGCCTCTGAGCGCATATAGAAACAGCCTACTCGAGTGACAGCATACCTACTCGAGTAGCAGCATACCTACTCGAGTAACAGCATACCTACTCGAGTAGTAACATACCTAATCGAGTAGTAACATAATATACTCGAGTATAGGCTCATTACTCGAGTTAAAACATGAATTACTCGAGTAGAAGCAGCATATACTCGAGTAGCAGCTCACCACTCGAGTTATAGCAGAACAAATGAAATTAGGGGTTTAAAACGACTTCAAATCGAACAGTGGTCAACATGAAAGTTGTAGATCTCGTCGAGACAAACAAATCTCATGTTGACCATTTTTTGATACGATGTCGTTTTGACTCTCAAAACAATGTCTGAACGTAAAACGAAACAGCCTACTCGAGTGACAGCATACCTACTCGAGTAACAGCATACTTACTCGAGTAACAGTATACCTACTCAATTAGTAGCATACCTACTCGAGTAGTAACATAATATACTCGAGTAGAGGCTCATTACTCGAGTTAAAACATGAATTACTCGAGTAGAAGCAGCATATACTCGAGTAGCAGCTCACCACTCGAGTTATTGAAGAAACAACGGAATTAGGGATTGAAAACGGCTTCAATTCGAAAGGTGGTCAACATGAAAGATGTAGATCTCGTCGATACAAACGAATTTCATGTTGACCATTTTTTGATACAATATAGTTTTGACCCTCAAAATGGCGCCCGAGTAAAATCTAAAACGGGCTAATCGAGTAGAACCATAGCTTCTCGAGAAGACTCAGTACGGAAGCCCAAACGAGCGCCGAATTAAACGAACCTTGCACCGAAGGAGAACACTATTGCTAAAAATCTAACGGCGAAATCAAAACCAGAATCCGACGAGCCATTCCCGAGATATTAATCTTCGAAGTATACGGCGAACATATACAATCCAAAACTTCAATCGCGCGCCGAGACTCCAAAAATGCTCGGATTGAGACGAAACTTGACAAGCAAGTCCAAAATTACTTAACTTAAATTCCAAATGCAAAATCTTCACATTACAACAAGAATTCGGCCTACTTGACCGCACAGACGCGAAAATGTCTTATCGGCATTGCGTTGTCAACTCGACGTTAAAAGTAACGCCACGACGTCATAAATCTGACGTTGCCCAAACAAATAAAATCATCGAAAAATCAGGGGCGTTACACCCCCTCTCCTAAGTTTTTTTGTTTTCGTTCCTTTGTAACACGTGTTTTAACTTAATAAAATGTTTTTTCTTTTTTCCTTTATGTGGTTTTGGAATGAATCTAAGCAACACACCTTATGTAATATTATCTGTATTCCTTCGTTTTATCTTGTTTTTCTTGTCTTTAAAATGGGTGTGTGTGTGTGTATGAGTATAGAGTTATACTTTTATGTTTTCGTAATTGTTACTAGATTTGGTTAGTGTTAGGATTTTTCCGTACATCTAGTGTTCATCCTTATACATCCATAAAATAGTTATAAAAGTGTTTTTGATCTTATTTACATTGCCTTTTATTGTTATTTTTGTAAAACTTTTCATTATTTTACTCGTTCTGCCACTTTTTAACTGTTTTTATAGTGTTATAAGAATGAATAAGTCGTAGTTTTGCTTTTTCAAACACTTCATTTTTGATTTTATTTTCAAAAACTTTTGCCCGTTTAATTTTTATTTCCTCTTTTTATTCATTTCTACTGCATTCTAGTGGAAGAAATGCAATCGTTTTAATTTTTCGAGCACTTGCACTTTGCGCTTAATTTCAAAAACTTTTGCTCCTTTAAATTTTATTTTCACTTTTTATGCACTTCTACCGCATTCTAGCGGTAGAAATATAGTTGTTTTAATTTTTCAGGCACTTAGTTTTTCTTAATTTTGTATATGTGCGTGGGTGTATGAGTAGTTTTTATTGTTTTATTTTAATTCATGTAGAGTGTGTGCGTGTGTTATATTTAACTCTACCTACTCGTTAAGAGTTAAATAGTCGGGATTTATTTATTTTTGATATTCATTTGAGTTAAATGGCCGGTCTTTATTTTCCACCTACTCATTTGAGTAGGATTTGTGTGTGTGAGTATTTAATTTCTGTATAGTGTGAGCATTTATTTTCTCCTACTTGTTTGAGTAGGACCCGCTTTAATTTTCTCCTACTCATTTGAGTAGGATTTGTGTGCGTGTGTTTTCAATTTATTGTTGTGTGCGTGTGTTTTACTTTAAAGTAGAGTGCGTGAGTGTTAGCATTTATTTCCGCCTACTCGCTGGGAGTTAAATGGCAGGACTTTATTTATCGCCTACTCATTTGACTTAAATGGCAGGTCTGTGTGTGAGTTTTCAATTTTAGAAAAGTGCGTGCGTGGGTGCATTTATTTTTTCCTACTCGTTTGAGTATGACTCGCTTTATTTCTCCCGCCCACTCATTTGAGCCGGGACTTGTAATTTTACTGCTTTCATTTTAGTACTACTCGTTTGAGTAGGACTTGCACTTTACTGCTTTACTTTACTGCTTTATTTTTTGCTTTATTTACTTCTTTATTTTTATTGCTTTTTCCGCAAGTCATCCCCATTCCGATGAGTGGCTAACCGTTCTTATCCCTCAGTATCGAAAAGCATAGGGACAAATAAAATAGCTTTAAATAATAAAAGATCTTGTTTTTTAATTAATTAAAATTAACTTAAGGTTTGCCTAGGGTTTAGGAAGCTTAGGACCACATAATCGATGTGTGGTCTCTATTTTTGTAGTCCATACGCTAGCTAGCCGAGAGGCCGTGCATATGGACCAATCACCCTGGGGTAAAGAGAGTTTCGCACTAACCCTCGAGAGAGGAGGCGCGCCAACTCTACCGGATTGGGTTCCCCACCCAATAGTGGGGTTCTTATCGTAATGTGGGCGTTAAGAGGAATTCTTCGTCGAACGAGTGCCCGGTCGAATAGTATTAGCGTTCTTGTGAGCGATATTCCTATAGCTAGGTGAGCTCATTTTAGTGGAACCTCCACGGCCAAGTCTCCGCCTTAATTAATTTGAAATTTAGGATCTCTTTTTATTAAAAGTTTATTTTAGTTCAATTTAATTCGGTGTCATCGAGCTAAGCTCTTCATCGGCTCCACCTTTTTTTATGCTTTCATTTTCTGCCCTTTTTATTTAGATATAAATATTAACACGACAAGTTAATTATCGGTAAAATAATAGTCCCCTCCAGGGAAGAGTAGAAATAATCGAACTGACCCCGAGAACAATACGACCTCGATACTCCACACCGGAATATCCTGTACTACATACGATAGGTGTACTTGCCTCCTTTCGTTAAAACTCGACTCAACTGTTTTATATCCAAATAATAAATCTGCACGCCCCGTTTTCCAAAAAAACCAATCACCCTCTTTCTTAAATAAAACCGCCCGGGGCGCCGCGGGCCCTATATAATTTTGGAGTTTTAACTGCATCAAGTTTTTGGACCCGATGCGAAAATATCAATCATTCAGCTACTTCTGTGTGTCCACGTACTTTAAATTTTTGTTATCCGGGAAAATATCACAATGGTCTCCGCAGAGATAATGCCGCCAGATCTTCAGAGCGAAGATAACCGCTCCCATCCACAGATCATACACTGGGTAGTTTTCCTCGTATTTCTTTAGCTATCTAGAGGTATAAGCTATCACGTGCCAGTTCTGCATCAGAACGGCACCCATCCCTTGGTATGACACATCGTTATAAACATGAAATCCTTCCTTCCCAGATGGAAGGGAATGGATGGGGACTGAGGTAAGCTGACCCTTCAGCTCCTGGAAGGCAGCCTCAGATTGCGATGTCCAAACAAATGACATCTTCTTTTTCCAGAGATGTGAGTGGGAGGGAAACCTGAGAGAATCCCTCTACGAACTTTCGGTAGTAACCAACAAGTCCTAGGAAACTCCTCACGTCATTAGCCGTCTTCAGCGGTGGCCAATCCCGTAATGCCTGAACCTTTGCCTGATCCACAGCCAGTCCAGCTCCACTGATAATATGGCCCAAGAAAGCTACCTCCTTCAGCCAAAACTGGCACTTTCTGAAATTTTCAAATAGCTTGTGCCCCCGGAGCCTCTCTAATGTTACTGCCAGGTGCCTATCATGCTCCTCATCGGTCCTCTAGTAAATAAGGATATCGTCGATAAGTACTATGTCAAAGACATCCAGATAGGACTCGAATACCAAGTTCATCAAACTCATGAACACGGTTGAAGCATTCATGAGCTCGAAGGGCATCACGGTAAACTAATACAGCCCATATCTACTACTGAAAACGGTCTTCGGAATGTCCTCCTGAATCTGCAGATGGTAGTATCCTGACCTCAGATCTAGCTTTGAAAACCAGTGAGCTCCCTCCAACTGGTCAAACAGCTCGTCAATCCTCCGCAACGGTTACGTGTTCCGGACTATCAGCCTGTTTTGTGCTCTGTAAATGATGCACATTCAAAGTGTCCCATCCTTCTTCTTTACGAATAGTATCGGAGCTCCCCATGATGAAGAGCTTGGTCTGACAAACCCGGCTTCTACCAACTCCTGAAGTTGGCTTCAAAACTCCACTAACTCCTTCAGGGCCATTCGATAAGGAGCTCTGAATACCATCTTATCCCCTGTCATGAGCTGTATCTGAAAATCCTTCTCTCGATGTGGCCGTAACCCTGGCAACTTTTACCGAAATACATCAGTAAAATCTTGCACCATCGGGATTCTAGCAACGGAATTCTTGGCCTCGGCCATCTCGAACAGCACCTGGAAAACCTCGTCCCCCTGCAGATAGGCCTTGAAGGCCTAGATAGAGGATTGTAAAAGATGAGAAGCTGGGACAATACGTTTGAAGGTCGGGTAAGTGTCCTCGTATCTCATTACGACCCTCCTTGCTGGGCAATCGATCTGTAGATGGTTCTAGGTGAGCCATGTCATGCCCAGGATGAGATCAAAATATGTCATCCTCAAGATTATTGTCGGTGATTCGAAAGTTATGCATTCAATGGTCACTCCCAGAACTCACTTGGTCGTAGACTGGATCTTCATCCCATCGGGGAGATGCACCCTCCTGATGACTACCTCAAAGCTCTTGATCTGGTCCAGGTCTCTGATAAACTCCTCTGAGATAAAATTATGTGTTGCTCCAGTGTCGAATCAGGTGTGTACAGGCTTTCCACATACCATCAAATCTATGAATTAGTTAAGTTTTTCTTCTTAGTTATCTAGTTTGAGGTTCCTTCCTAATTCTATAATTTTATGTTCAGGTAATCTAATTTTTAGAGAGGAAATAAACTTTAATTTACTTGCATATCTACTATTACCCGTTCCGGATTCCTGGGCTGATCCAGATCAAAGGCATATACCTGCCCTCTGTCCTGTCAGCGGTCTCTGCCTTGAAATCCACGTCCTCGACCGTGTCATCGACCACCAAACTATTGTGCAGGTGGGGCATCTTGGAGTGATAGTCGGGGTGCTTCCCGCACGGGGCAGTTCCATATGAAGTTCCACAGATGGTTGCACCAGAAGCTAGTCTGTGCCTCTTCCATTGCCCTGAGAATCTTCTGTACCTCTAAGGGCTGAGGAGCTAACACCACCAGGTTCCTTTGATCCTATCTGTCCTCCTGGAGGGGTTGATCCCTATTCCTTTTTTCCCCAATGACATGACCTCTAGACTGGTCTCTCCTTCCACAAATCACTGAGTCATTTGCCGGTCTTTTCCAGCCCTGCACTGTAAGCTGGTCCGCCTCTAGCTTCTTTGCCATTTCCAATATCCTGGCCAAGCTCCCATCAAAATGAAGAGGATGGCTTGCCTCATGTCATCATGAAGGCCCTTATAGACCCTCTTTGTGTAGCCTGTATTATCAAGCTGATCTGAATAAGCAAAATGGGCTAAGTGTGTGAACTCCCGGTAATACTCCAATACCGTCCTTCTGTAACACCCCAAATCCCAAATTTGGGTTCTGGCTGGGCAACACAGTCTGGGACACGGGCGTGTCCAAGGCCGTATCCGGCTCTGTATAGCTGAGCAGCCTGTCGAGTGCTCAACGAACTGCACTCGACGAGTTCTCGAGAGGGAAGATGCCCTGCGACACGGGCGTGTCAGAGGGCGTGTCCCACTCTGGTCGACGAACTTCGCTCGATGAAATACACGGCGGAGGCATGTCTGCAGCCATGTAAGGGCACACGGCCTGTGACAAGGGCATGTCCCATGCCCATGTCCTTCTCTGGATTTGTCCAGGCAATGAGGCCTGGTGAACACGGGCAGGACATGAGTGTGTCTCTGGGCACACGGCCTGTGATACGGGCATGTCACATGGTCGTGTCCTGTTTGGGGTGAATCGAGTGTGTGCAGCTTCAGGTACACGGCCCCATACACGGGCGTGTCTGAAGGCGTGTTAGGGCACACGGCTTGTGACACGGGCGTGTCACATGGCCGTGTCCTACTCTGGGTAGGTCGGTTGTGTGCCACTGTAGGCACACGGCATATGATACGGGAGTGTCACAGGCCGTGTTAGTGAAAAAATAAGACCTTTGTGGAAACTTTGTGGCCGTCCATTTCCTTCACCTGGGATCTGAAGGCCCAGGCTTCTCCCTACTGTTTCATAGTCAAGGATGGAGAAGAGAATCATCATTTGACTTGGTCCATTATATTTCTAAGAGAGCTAGAGAGAAGTGAGAGCAAGGAGGAGGAAGTAGGGAGTCGGCCACCGGTGGAGCTGCAGAGTTCCGATTCTAGATCTGAGTCTAGTGTTGTGGAGGCAAGGATGCTGTGGTGCTTTCCAGTCAACTAGAATCCCATGGCTCCAAAGAGGTCATCAAGGGTAACGATCTTCCTTCTTGGACATGTGAAGTCCTTCTGTTTGGCATGTGCATGGATTTCCCCCACTAGAGGGTGGAGTAACATGGGATTTCCCACGGGCCAATCCTGGTGCATTAAGACTAAAATCTCTGGTTGCACGCCATGGAGTAAAATGCTCAATTATTACCGTTGTGTTGCGACCCTGATACGGTTGTGGGACCCTGGTCTGCCGGTACACCAAGAATGTGCCCTGAGTGCACGGATCGTCGGGTTATGTGGCTGGCTATTGTGATGGAATGTTTGTGCGTGAGTGCACAATATGTGATCAATATATATATGTATGAGATAGCTATGTCTGTAGGGAAGAAATTCCACTACCCCGGGAAAGGGGTAGGGTCGTTATAATTTGGTCAGCTGAATGCTGACCGTTACCTTGTTTACCACCATTGGGTGGGTTGTCCTGGTGCAGGTGCTGAAGAACCAAGCGGGATGCATAAAGGGTGAAGGCCTTGCTGCTGTTATTGCTGCTACCGCCGCTAGCCCTTGAAGGGTAAACTCAATGCTATGTTTGTTTATACGTGGCCGGCCTGCGCGCCAATGTTTGAGGCCACTATTGTGTAAAGCTCTGTAAGGTCATAAGGCCAACTGTTTTATATTTGGACATTCCTGTTTTATATAAATGTGGAGCTTTTATATGGTGGATACTAATGTGTGTGAGTTCAGTTTTCGTGTTATAGGCTTCCGCTAGAATGCAATGAGTTAGGATGCGCAACTATGGTATCACTCTGTGACTTCTCCGCCTGTTTTATGGTATATGCTATGGGGCCCGGCCGGACCTTCTAATATATACCTGTGAACGGATGGAGTCGTTATAGAACCATCCTTATTTTTCACAAACAAGACGAGAGCACCACAAGGCAAAGAACTTGGCCTAATAAATCCACACTGCAGTAATTCATCTAGCTGGGTACGCAAGTCTTCCAGCTCACGAGGGGCCATACAATACGGTGCCTTAGCAATGGGGCGAGTACCCGGCTCAAGATCAATCACAAAATCCCCATCTCTCTCATGCGGAAGAAAAGGAAGAGAAATTGGGAAAACATCGGGGAACTCTCGCAACACAGAAATATCCCTGATGCGTGGCAAAGTACTAACAATTTCCAAAATAGAAACCAAATAAGCAAAAAAAAACATAATCTAAGAGTTTCCGAGCACATACTGCAGAGATAATCGTGGAATCCTGACGCAAAAAGTCATACAGAGTCATGGCATGGTCGTTGTCCATCTTAAAGTCCAAACGCTTAACTTTGGATTAGATAACAACCTAATATCTGGATAACCAGTTCATGCTCAAAATCACATCAAAGTCCTCCAGGTCTAGCACCTTCAAATCGGCAAAGTCCAAGAAGTGACCTAAAAGGATAGGACAACTCTAGATACCCTGGTCTGACACCACCGAGTGCTAGAGGGAAACTTAGCGCAACAGAGATCACCAACTTGATCGAGAGTCAGACAATGACGTTCTATGAAATTTCTAGCCACGAACAAGTGGGTAACACCAGAATCAAAAAGAACGCACTCCCAACGGTTCTGTACCTTAAAATCACTTATAAAGTCGTATACATAACTAGCTGAACAACATCAAAACTAAAGCTAAACTCTAAAAACTAAATTAGAATCTAACATGAGATCACTTAGGCAAAAGTCAGTGCTTCTTCCATGGTCACCACATTCAACTTGCCCTTCCCCTTATCCAAATGTTGCGGCGGCGGCAAGGCTTGAAGTGGAACTCGCTGCAGTGGGGGCTGAGACCGCAGGCACTTAGACTTCTAATGCCCTTTCTAACCACACTGGAAATAGACCTTATCCTTTGTGTAATAATGGGCAACATCATGCCCCTTCTACGTACAGGATGCACAAACCAGATCTCCTTTGGGAGTGCTCTGAATTGCAAGCACCTGCTGCTGCTTCTAAGCTCCCAATCTCTTGAAGCACTTCTCGAAGGGATGGTCTAGCCTTCCACAGAAACTACACGCTTCCTTACTAACATTCCTTGAAGTTGGACTAGATGCCCGAGAGCTTCCACTATCATCAGACTTTATCTTATCCTTCCTCATATGCGCACCTCGCATTTTGGCATTGTCAATAGCCATGACTCTCAAAACAGCTTCTACTACCTTAGCATAGGTCCCCGACTGGTATATGCTAGCCAACTACTGAATATCTCTACGAAGTCCTCCCAAGAATCGCTTCACCCGACATGCCTCAAAGGCTACTAAATTTGGAGCAAACTTGATCAACTTACTGAATTTTATCTCATACACACTAACTATAGTTGTCTTTGTTTCAGGTACAGAAAATTATTCATCATATGGTCTTGCTTGACCAATGGCAGAAATTTCTTTAGCAAGATCCCCTTGAAAGATTCCCATGAACATCACTTTGACAGGATCTCTTTCTATTGAATCCACCAGCTCTTAGTAAGGCCCTTCAGCTGGTAAGCGACCACTATTACCTCCTTGTCCGCAGAAATTCCTGAATACGAAAACATCTCTTCAATGGAATTAATCCAATCATCCAAGGCCATGAAATCAGCTCTCCCGTCATAGGTAGGAGGTCCTAATCACTGAAAGTGCGAAATGAAATTCATCTCTAGCGACAGCAGAACTGGAGGCACCAGAGGAATACGAGGAATAGGTACAGTCTGATCCACCGTAGGGTCCTGCACCCTAGGCTGCTGCCCTAAGGAGGCAGTCAACAATGCTTGTATCTGCGATTGCATCACAACCATTTGTCCCTACAGAGACTCATTGTTCTATCGCAGCCCATCAATCACAGCCTCACTTTACGCACCTGATGACTCACCCTCAGACTGAGGAGTAGACCTCGTCGCAACTTGCTTCAGCGATATTCCTAATAATATAATGAACAACTCATCAAACCTAGCTTAACTCTAGAACTACTCAATTTAGTTAAGAATGTACATGTAGAGATACTTGCTCTTGCTGCTACCTTGCTCCAAGATTTTAAAAGTGATGATATGCTTTAACTTAGGGTGATATACCATCATCCTATTGACTTGTGTGCATATAATATGAATTCATGAATTTTTATTCCTTTGTTTTAAAACCATTTGTGTACGTATGTCATCACGTAGATCTTAACTTGACACGCATGTTAATGTTATGTTATGTTATGCATGTTGTGCTATGTATTCTAGTATAGGCCTTAATACATGTTATGTTATGCATTCTAGTAAAGGCTTTAATGTATGTTATGAGCGGCGTACATATGAAATAATATGCATCTCATACTACATAATATCGCATGTAACATAAAAACAAAATCTAATGGGCATCCATGTGATGATTTTTTTGCATCTCATACTACATAACAGTCACATGTTGCTTTCTCTAATGATCCATATACAAACACATATTATGCATCTCATATGACATAATATGCCCCGTATACTTCTTGTCATTCTTATGAGTGTAGTGTTCATGCTTTCGCCAAGATATACTGATGACACATCAGTGTGTGTATGCAATGAGACAAGACAGCTAATACTTTATCAGAGATAGTCTTTTGACCAACTTGTCAAACAAACCTCCCTCTGATACAAACTATCACAACCCGCATTTTCTTAGCATTTAATAACGTATCAGAGTAGGAAAAACATGCACCGTGATGCCACATCGTGCACGAGATAACTACAGTTGCTCTGACAAGATGCTACTTCTAACACATTTCATGAAATTCTCAAGTTTGTTATGATGAAGATATAGTTTGCATTTGAGTTTTAATGGCAGTATCCCTTGACTCAGTGGATCAATTACTCCACGGGTGAAAATATACGTATACGTGGCGGAAAATACTTGCATAATTTCATTTATTATCCTATGTGGGTATGAAGATCCATTATGACTATTCATGATATGCATACCTCTAGATTTAGTATATGTACAAAAGGACCTTTTATGTTCGTTAAAGTTACAGTAGCATTTGATTTAAAGAGATGGTATAAGTACGAGGTAAAATTATTTATCTCTTTATACTTTGAAAGCAATTAACATGCAATCCTAACATAAAACCATCCCAAAGAGCAAGTATGTACGATAATTATCAAGAAATGAGCATGGCAGCTAGAAAAAAGTCTAACATCTGCAATAATTCACTGTGGGCGTCAACAACCTGACACGAACTCGTAGAACAAAATGTATGTCTGAACTAAAAACAAGAATAACAAAACTATCTCACGAAGGTGAGGGAAGGAAACAACAATTATAAAGCCCATGCTAAGAACCACCAACTCTAGCTACTCATGTCACTACTGCTCCGATCCTGAGGCATTCAAAAGAAATAACGCCACAACAAGAATTAATAAGTGGCCATAAAGATCAAAAGCTAATAAATAAGAGGAGTCAAAGGGTTACGTGTAAGACCCCCCTCCCGGAATACAGAACACGTCTGAGGAGAGTCTTATGCCTAAAACAACAGCCTTGTGGTAGCGTTAGCACACAGGCTAACATGTACTACAAGACGTCCATCCTGTCGACTAAACATATCATCTATGCCAACCCAACAAAAAGAAAGTAAGAGATGTCAAAATCACACACTAGTAATAATAGTCGAGAAACGAGTACATCAAATAAAAGAAGCAACCACGGCTTCCATAATATCATAGTACATAAATGTCAAACGGCTATAAAAAGAGTCTCTCTACAACTCACATCCGTCATTGACGGCAGCGACGACAATGTCACTTCAGGCCCGGTCCCTCTGGCCTGGTTATCCTCCTGCAAAACCTGTTGATACTCTATCTGCGGGGTTACCTCATAAAAAGGAAGAAGTAGAAACCTTTAGTCATAAAGACTAAGTGGTTATTACATCTGCTCCCCCGGTGACTCCTCGGCACCGAGGGGAGAAATGAACTAGGATACAATATAAGTATGTAACAGTAATATAATCAGGTGAAGAGCATCCATATATCAAGTGATCTACAAGAAAATAGGCTTTTAGTGACGAAAATTTTGGTCACTAAATATTGTGGGTTGGTCATTAGAAACATTTAGTGAATAAAATTAATCTGTCGCGAGGTGGTTGCAAAATGTCAGTTATTAAATGTATTTAATAACCAAATTATTTTTCGTCACTAAATTTATTCTTTTAGTGGCGAAACGAATCTTCGTTGCTAATTGTTGTTAGTGACTATACTATATGTCACTAAAAATGGACTTTCTGTGACCAAATTAATTTAATTACTAATTGTTTAATGCAATAGTGACCAAAGTTTTGTCACTAAAAACAGCTTTTGTGACTAAATTAATTTAATCACTCATTATTCATTACAGTAGTGACTGTTTAGTCACTAAATGTCACTTTAGTGACAAAATATCTATCACAAATATTTTATAATTGTTCATGACTGAATAGATTTTAACTGAATTTATTTATTTGATATTAAATTGAATACAATATATATAAGATAAAATAAAATAATAGATATAATATCTATTTTGTAAGAGAATCTTAACGAATTTTTTTTATTAATAATAAAAAGAAGGTGGGAGATAGCTCAAATCCATCAATACAAATTAATAGAACACTTAACTTTATTACACTCATTACATGAAAAAATATATATAATAAACAATCTGTTCATCAAAATTATTCTTTTTTTTCTTCATGGGCTCGTCCATCTTGCCTTCTTCCTTTTTCGGTCTCCTTAATTTGGTACCTCATTCTTGGGCTCTTCCTTTTTTTCGGCCACTTGGGGACAGTTGCCCGTATCCGATTCTCCTTTAATATAATATCTTGCATGAAACACCGCCAGATAAGCTCCATGACTTATTCCCTGCACCATGAGTTTTAATGAGCTTCATGAACTAAAATATACCTCTTTTTTGAAATAAGAACAAGATACTAAAAATGTGCTAAACTTAGAATTTCATGGTGGGGTCGAGCATGGTTTGAAAACTTCATCTATTTAGCATACCGATATCCTATACTTGAGACAAGTAGTCAGGCTTGCCAAAATTGCCGCCCTCGTATGCAAAAATCGCCCCTGAAGCCTTAACTTCACAAATGGACCATCTAATTCCGCAAGATGAACCACCCCTAATGTTATTATATCATTAAAAAACAAACTTGAGAATGATAAAAATAGAAGGAAACAAATATCAGGACAATGATGGATGGATGCAGACTGAAAAAATATCTAATTCCTACGTTGCTGAATTTGATTTTTTCAAGCAAAAATAAAAAAAAAGGCTGGTTACTTGGATCCATAGATTGTGCTCCCAATTAGTGGAAAGAAGGCCTATGATGGATGGATGCAGACTACAGAAGCAGTCCCATAGGTGGCCAATGCTAGCTAACAGCAGTGGAAAAGCAAATTTCTATCTTGCATGTAGAGAATGCAATCATTCAATCAAAGTAACAATAAGTGCTACACCCAACCATGCGAATTGTCACATGATAAAGTAAAATAGAGTTACTTTAGGCTTCAAACTAAAAAGTGCTACACCCACAATTCTCCACGGACGCAATAGACCTATGGTCACAATGGAGAATTGAAGATAGTACGAGCACAACTCCAATCTAGAATAGTTATTCTAAATGATCAATGATCATATCTAATATAGTACTGCACTGGAAGAATACAAATGACATTCCAACAACCAAAATAACAAGATAATGAGAAATGCATAGATCAACTTCCACCAATAAACAAAAGGAACCATCAAGGTTTTCATAAGCCCTAGATTTACCTTTGGAGTTATAGTATTGATTCTCGATATCGACATACTGCTCCTTGTGCTCCTCTTCTGAATAATCAAAGTCGTTGTCCTCCATATGGGCATCCGAAACCAACAACATGCATTTGAGTTAAGAAGACTCAAAATATGACTAAAATATATACTGTAGCAAATCTAAGCTTCTATATAATTCCTACATATGGTAAAGACGAGTGGTTTAGATACTCTATCTTAAAAAAATATGTAAATTTGTTGCACATGCGCTTCGGATTTACTCTTGGCTACATGGAGTTTGATTTTGTCACTCCTAAGGGGAGATAACAAAACATTTAGAGTGAAGATGTTGAGGGCAAGTGTTGAGCTTTGTGTCCATTCCAAAAAAAACTCATTACTGCAACATCTTCAATAATTTAACCCCTGATAAAGTTCATTTGATTCAGACATTTATAATGCCATGCATTGGTGTAGTAACTGAATAAAAAATCTGATGTCATTATAAAGCCTAGAATATAACTATACCTTTGGGAAGCATTTGAAAGATATTGCCGCATTTCTCTACCATTCCGCAGTCAACCGATACCATTGCCAGGGAATTCAGGTTTAAGAAAAGAGGAGTTACCAGGCCAAGCATTAGTGGAGTTAGTAAAGGCTTTAGAGGAGGTGCAGTGGAATCTACCCTAAACCAAACAGACGGCATGTGTTAGAAATTTTTGTTGTGGCTGTCGTGAAGGTTGTGTATTGTATGACTGCGACTTCATCAGTTTAGAATTGAGACATCGGGCTAAATTTTTTTATGGAGGAGAGTCTCCGGCTTTGTTGATTCAGTATTGAGACCAGGGCATGACAGCCAAAATTCTATGCTAATATGACGGTTTAGGTGAGATGGAGTTTGACGCAAGAGGGTGACTGGTGGCCCACCGAAGGATACAGAAGTGATATTCAAAATTTGAGCACACCTTGGGTGAAGAGGTCGTCGCAAATGGGAGTCCTCGTCGCGACATTCTAGGGTTTCGTCGTTGTTCGACACGGGTAGCTAGGGCACAGTTTTTGCAAAAGAGAAGAGGCATTCGCCATGGGAGAGGTGTTCGGCATGTGTTAGGATGTCAACACGTGTCAGCTCAGTTATTGGCTGTCCGCTGGATGTCAACACGTGGAGAGCATCAGGCGTTAGCTGGTTTCATCATAAACATCTCCAAGAGCGACAGTTGGCACATCATTGCTGAGTTTTGATTTTAAAAATGGCACGCCATCAATCTCAAGCCATCAGTACAGCACGTGGCATCATCAGAACAAAAGCAAATTACTCTCTCAGCCATCCGATGGAAGCTTCTTTGTTACCGTTACTGTTTCTTTTATTGTATTAAGGCTATAAATAGTATTAGGCGCTGTAATCAGTTTTTTATGCATGGATTAATAAAAGAGTATCTCTACCTTGTTTCCCCCTCTCTCTCTCCCCTTTCTCTCTCCTCTAAACTGAGTTCTTCTTCTACCTTTCCGGCGGCCTTCCGGCGGCGCCGTGGATTTCTTTATTCATGTTATATTGTTCATTTCCGTCAAACATTTCTCGCTGCTCACACCATCTGGCCAAGAGAGGCCTAACATTTGGTGCTCTCGCTACTCACCCGTGTCCCAGGTCTCACACCCGGATACGTCAATAGTATTTTTGTTTCCGGTCTAAAACCATCTATCCGTAGCATTGTTAAAATGCAACGTCCCGCTGATTTGCACGACTCATACGCCTTGGCACGAATGGCGGAAGACCAGGAATTCGACACTACCCCTTCCCACCTACAACGACCACGAGGCGACACTTTCAACATTCCTAAAACCCAGCCTTCTACCCCCGCCTTCACCACACCCGCGCCTACAATGGCATCCTTTACCACATTCTCCTGAATTACCTAAACAACCTTACCCTCCTAAGTACCCCATTCGACGCTTATCGGCTGCAGAACGCCAGCGCCGTCGGGATCTTGGTCTCTGTTACAGTTGTAACGACAAATATACTTACGGACATCGCTGTAAAGGCTCCGGCTCCCTTTTATATTTCCAGGGGAGTGACGAACCCGAACCCCCCGATGACACGTCCGACGAACCAGCCATTCAAGAAGCTATTGACCAAAGTGGTTCGGTTTGCCTGTACGCCTTGACTGGTGCACCCTCCAGTACATGTTTACGCCTGCTTGCTCAATTAGGCCCACATTCTCTCCAAACGTTAATTGACAGTGGCAGTTCCCACGATTTCATTTCTAAGCGTATTGCTTTTTTCTTAGCCTTACCCATTATAGCCATTCATCCTTTTAAAGTTTTTATGGGCAATGGCATGTCAGTTTTATGCACAGGCAAATGTGTGGACATGACTCTGCTCATTCAAACCCATTCGTATAAACTAAATTTATACGTTCTCGACCTGCATGGCGCGGATATCGTGTTGGGAGTACGATGGTTACGATCCTTAGGACCGGTCACCACCGATTACTCTACCCTCACGATTTCATATACATCCCCTCAGGGACAAATCACGCTACGTGGCCTACCCACGAGCCCTGATACGGGGGTTTCATCATCGCAGGTTGCTCGATTGATGTCCTTACAATCATCGGCACTGTGCATTTTAACCAACAGCCTGCCTCCTCCGCCTACTCCCACCTTTCCAGATTTAGTTTCCGACTCTGCCTTCCCTACCGAATTGCAACACCTCTTACACAAATATAGCATTTTGTTCCAGGACACTCCAGTTTTCCCCCCAAAACGCCCAATTGACCACACCATTCCCCTTTTGCCTCAAACACAACCGATTAATGTCAAACCCTACCGATACCCACATTTCCAGAAGAACGAAATTGAAAAACTAGTCCGGGAAATGTTAGAATCAGGTTTTATCCGCCCGAGCACATCGAGTTTTAGTTCACCTGTCATATTGGTCAAAAAGAAAGATGGCTCCTGGAGGTTTTGTGTAGATTACCGAGCTTTAAATAATGTAACTGTCAAGGATCGTTTTCCAATCCCCACCATTGATGAATTACTGGATGAATTATATCATGCCGGTTTTTTTTAAAACTCGATTTACGAGCAGGTTACCATCAAATTAGGATGGCCGAAGACGACATCCATAAAACATCTTTTAGGACACATCACGGCCATTACGAATTCACCGTCATGCCATTCGGTCTTACAAATGCTCCATCAACATTTCAAGCGTTGATGAACTCCATTTTCCAACCCCATTTGCGCAAATTCCTTGTAGTTTTTTTTGATGACATTTTAGTTTATAGCACTACCGAAACTGACCATCTCACCCATTTGGAAACAGTCTTTCAAATTTTATTTTCCAACGTTATGCAAGTAAAACTGTCCAAATGTTTTTTTTTTAAACGAGAAATCGAGTTCTTAGGACATTGTATCACCCAAGGCACAGTATATCCTAATACTTCCAACATTCAGGCCATTGCAAATTACTCCACCCCAAAAACGCAGAAGGATGTTAGAGCATTTTTAGGCTTAGCGGGCTTTTATCGCAAATTTATCAAAGGTTTTTCTACTATAGCAGCACCCTTATCAGACTTATTAAAGAAAAATAACTTCGACTGGAATGCTACCACAGCCACTGCATTTCAGACATTGAAACACGCATTAATTTCCAAACCAACATTGACCCTTCCAAATTTTTCCGAACAATTTACCATAGAAACAGATGCTTCAGGCCTCGGCATTGGAGCAGTGCTCTTGCAAAACAAAAATCCCATCGCATTTTTCAGCAAGAAATTGACTCCACTTATGCAGCAGAAGTCGACCTACGTCCGCGAAATGTACGCGGTTACTTCCGCCGTTGCCAAGTGGAGGCAATATCTATTAGGCCACCAATTTCAAATTCTCACAGATCACAAAAGCCTTCATAATCTGCTCACCCAGGATTTACACACACCAGAACAACAGTCATTTTTAGCTAAACTTATCGGATTCGATTATACTATTAAATACAAGCCGGGCAAAACTAATATCGTAGCAGACTCCCTCTCTCGATCATGTTCGGACCACCAGACCATAGACCACGAAATCCCGTCGACGCCATTACCTGTAACTCCCCTCCCACCATCACACTTACACACCCTATCAATATCCACGCCAACTTCTCCCTTACTGGACGGTCTCCTTCTAGACTACACCAACGACCCATACACTCAGCAGCTGCTCCGTGATATGGCTTCACACCCTACTACTTATTCCGACTGGAGCCGTAAAGGAGAACATTTATACTTTAAACATCGACTTTTCATACCTGAACACTCTACCATAATTCCAAGATCATCACGGCTTCCCACAATACCCCCTATGGCGGGCATTCCGGAATACGCGCAACACTACACAGAATCCAGAACAACTTCCATTGGCACAACATGAAAAAAACACGTCACTGACCACATTACAACATGTGACCTGTGTCAAAAGGCCAAACCTACCAATCACTTGCCCTATGGCTTACTACAACCATTACCTATACCTCATCACATATGGTCAGATCTCACAATGGATTTCATCACTAACCTACCTAAATCACAAGGATTCACTATAATTATGGTCATAGTAGATAGACTCTCCAGAGCAGCACACTTTGCACCCTGTCCCCACCTTTAACTGGACCAAATGCGGCCTCAGTTTTCTGGGAGTCAGTCGGAAAACTACACGGTCTACCAACATCCATCATTTCTGACCGTGATACAGTTTTCCTAAGCAGCTTCTGGCGAGATTTGTTTCTCCATCCAAGGCACCAAACTACTGTACAGCTCGGCTTACCATCCACAAACAGATGGCCTCACAGAACGCACAAACCGAACTCTACAGCAATTTTTTACGCATGTTTACACATGACCATCCAACTAAATGGGCAAATTATTTAAGCCTAGCAGAATATCATTTTAATACGACTCTAAACACATCGACCGGCATGACACCTTTTGAGGCCATGTTCGGTCGACCGCCTCCTGGCCTTCTTCCTTATTGCGCAGGAACAAGCATAAACGACGCAGTGGACATCACATTACAAACACGGGATGCCATAATTCATAAGCTCAGACAACATCTCCAGCAGTCACAACAACGCATGAAATATTTTGCAGACAGAAACAGAAGTGAAAAGAAATTTCAAGTCCACGACTGGGTTCTCCTGAAGTTACACCCCTACCGTCAACTCACGCTCAAGCGGTCCAGCTGCCGGAAGCTTGCTCTCCGCTATTACGGTCCCTTCCAGATTTTGGAAGTCGTGGGAGAAGCAGCATACCGCCTACAGTTACCAGAGGCCTGCAAAATCCACCCGGTTTTCACGTTTTCCAGCTCAAATCCTACAACGGTGTCAACTCACCCCGAATAACAGCTTTGCCAACACAGAGCCACAAACAAATGCCTGTACATTTGCCTTTAGTAGTGGTGAGTCTACGACAGATTATACGCAATAATCAGCCGATCCAGCAAGGCCTGGTCCAGTGGAAGGATCTTCCACCCGAAGATAGCACCTGGGAAGATCTCGACTCGCTCCCTACCGCACTACAGACTACGGCACTCCCCGCCACATCTACAGCAGCCGAACTCACCGATCTACTTCCCTCGACTTGGCGACAACGAAAAAACGCTCTCACTATCGCCGACCTACTCACCAATCCCACCCAGAAGCAGATTAGAGCAACAATACCTGCCGAACGGAACAAACAATCATAAAGAGCCGTTTCCCTGCTCTTCCGTCTCCTCGCCATGCTACCTCTTCGAATCAATCTTCTGCTGCAGCACACTCCAGCCCTGGCTTCTGCTTTCGCCATCCAGCTGCTCAGATCCTTGCTCCGCCGTCTCAAACCCTAACACCAAACCCTCAGCAGTACAGTTCAACGATGAGGACATCGTTTTTTTTATAACCGCGATGTATTGTTAGGATGTCAACACGTGTCAGCTCAGTTATGGCTGTCCGCTGGATGTCAACACGTGGAGAGCATCAGGCGTTAGCTGGTTTCATCATAAACATCTCCAAGAGCGACAGTTGGCACATCATTGCTGAGTTTTGATTTTAAAAATGGCACGCCATCAATCTCAAGCCATCAGTACAGCACGTGGCATCATCAGAACAAAAGCAAATTACTCTCTCAGCCATCCGATGGAAGCTTCTTTGTTACCGTTACTGTTTCTTTTATTGTATTAAGGCTATAAATAGTATTAGGCGCTGTAATCAGTTTTTTATGCATGGATTAATAAAAGAGTATCTCTACCTTGTTTCCCCCTCTCTCTCTCCCCTTTCTCTCTCCTCTAAACTGAGTTCTTCTTCTACCTTTCCGGCGGCCTTCCGGCGGCGCCGTGGATTTCTTTATTCATTTTATATTGTTATTTTCCGTCAAACATTTCTCGCTGCTCACACCATCTGGCCAAGAGAGGCCTAACATTTTATTGTTAGGATGTCAACACGTGTCAGCTCAGTTATTGGCTGTCCGCTGGATGTCAACACGTGGAGAGCATCAGGCGTTAGCTGGTTTCATCATAAACATCTCCAAGAGCGACAGTTGGCACATCATTGCTGAGTTTTGATTTTAAAAATGGCACGCCATCAATCTCAAGCCATCAGTACAGCACGTGGCATCATCAGAACAAAAGCAAATTACTCTCTCAGCCATCCGATGGAAGCTTCTTTGTTACCGTTACTGTTTCTTTTATTGTATTAAGGCTATAAATAGTATTAGGCGCTGTAATCAGTTTTTTATGCATGGATTAATAAAAGAGTATCTCTACCTTGTTTTCCCCTCTCTCTCTCCCCTTTCTCTCTCCTCTAAACTGAGTTCTTCTTCTACCTTTCCGGCGGCCTTCCGGCGGCGCCGTGGATTTCTTTATTCATTTTATATTGTTATTTTCCGTCAAACATTTCTCGCTGCTCACACCATCTGGCCAAGAGAGGCCTAACATTTGGTCCTCTTCGCACCAGGTCGTTTCTTCCCTTTCTGACTCCAAATTTACTTGTCCACGCTTTAGTGAAGGCGACCCCACTGATTGGCTATATAGTTTACAACTTTATTTTCAATATCATAACACCAACCCTCGCGATTATCTTTTACTTGCTGCGTGTCACCTTGATCGACCCGCTTCCCGCTGGTATCAAGCAACCTTACGCGACCTACCCACTATCACTTTCACCTATTTTGTTGAAGCTTTAATGAAACGTTTTGGCCCTTCCCCTTATGACGACCCAGCCGGTTCTTTAAAACAACTCCAACAGATCTCCACGGTAACTGATTACAAAAATCAATTTGAAGAACTACTCACCCGTGTCCCAGGTCTCACACCCGGATACGTCAATAGTATTTTTGTTTCCGGTCTAAAACCATCTATCCGTAGCATTGTTAAAATGCAACGTCCCGCTGATTTGCACGACTCATACGCCTTGGCACGAATGGCGGAAGACCAGGAATTCGACACTACCCCTTCCCACCTACAACGACCACGAGGCGACACTTTCAACATTCCTAAAACCCAGCCTTCTACCCCCGCCTTCACCACACCTCGCCTACAATGGCATCCTTTACCACATTCTCCTGAATTACCTAAACAACCTTACCCTCCTAAGTACCCCATTCGACGCTTATCGGCTGCAGAACGCCAGCGCCGTCGGGATCTTGGTCTCTGTTACAGTTGTAACGACAAATATACTTACGGACATCGCTGTAAAGGCTCCGGCTCCCTTTTATATTTCCAGGGGAGTGACGAACCCGAACCCCCCGATGACACGTCCGACGAACCAGCCATTCAAGAAGCTATTGACCAAAGTGGTTCGGTTTGCCTGTACGCCTTGACTGGTGCACCCTCCAGTACATGTTTACGCCTGCTTGCTCAATTAGGCCCACATTCTCTCCAAACGTTAATTGACAGTGGCAGTTCCCACGATTTCATTTCTAAGCGTATTGCTTTTTTCTTAGCCTTACCCATTATAGCCATTCATCCTTTTAAAGTTTTTATGGGCAATGGCATGTCAGTTTTATGCACAGGCAAATGTGTGGACATGACTCTGCTCATTCAAACCCATTCGTATAAACTAAATTTATACGTTCTCGACCTGCATGGCGCGGATATCGTGTTGGGAGTACGATGGTTACGATCCTTAGGACCGGTCACCACCGATTACTCTACCCTCACGATTTCATATACATCCCCTCAGGGACAAATCACGCTACGTGGCCTACCCACGAGCCCTGATACGGGGGTTTCATCATCGCAGGTTGCTCGATTGATGTCCTTACAATCATCGGCACTGTGCATTTTAACCAACAGCCTGCCTCCTCAGCCTACTCCCACCTTTCCAGATTTAGTTTCCGACTCTGCCTTCCCTACCGAATTGCAACACCTCTTACACAAATATAGCATTTTGTTCCAGGACACTCCAGTTTTCCCCCCAAAACGCCCAATTGACCACACCATTCCCCTTTTGCCTCAAACACAACCGATTAATGTCAAACCCTACCGATACCCACATTTCCAGAAGAACGAAATTGAAAAACTAGTCCGGGAAATGTTAGAATCAGGTTTTATCCGCCCGAGCACATCGAGTTTTAGTTCACCTGTCATATTGGTCAAAAAGAAAGATGGCTCCTGGAGGTTTTGTGTAGATTACCGAGCTTTAAATAATGTAACTGTCAAGGATCGTTTTCCAATCCCCACCATTGATGAATTACTGGATGAATTATATCATGCCCGTTTTTTTTCAAAACTCGATTTACGAGCAGGTTACCATCAAATTAGGATGGCCGAAGACGACATCCATAAAACATCTTTTAGGACACATCACGGCCATTACGAATTCACCGTCATGCCATTCGGTCTTACAAATGCTCCATCAACATTTCAAGCGTTGATGAACTCCATTTTCCAACCCCATTTGCGCAAATTCCTTGTAGTTTTTTTTGATGACATTTTAGTTTATAGCACTACCGAAACTGACCATCTCACCCATTTGGAAACAGTCTTTCAAATTTTATTTTCCAACGTTATGCAAGTAAAACTGTCCAAATGTTTTTTTTTTAAACGAGAAATCGAGTTCTTAGGACATTGTATCACCCAAGGCACAGTATATCCTAATACTTCCAACATTCAGGCCATTGCAAATTACTCCACCCCAAAAACGCAGAAGGATGTTAGAGCATTTTTAGGCTTAGCGGGCTTTTATCGCAAATTTATCAAAGGTTTTTCTACTATAGCAGCACCCTTATCAGACTTATTAAAGAAAAATAACTTCGACTGAATGCTACCACAGCCACTGCATTTCAGACATTGAAACACGCATTAATTTCCAAACCAACATTGACCCTTCCAAATTTTTCCGAACAATTTACCATAGAAACAGATGCTTCAGGCCTCGGCATTGGAGCAGTGCTCTTGCAAAACAAAAATCCCATCGCATTTTTCAGCAAGAAATTGACTCCACTTATGCAGCAGAAGTCGACCTACGTCCGCGAAATGTACGCGGTTACTTCCGCCGTTGCCAAGTGGAGGCAATATCTATTAGGCCACCAATTTCAAATTCTCACAGATCACAAAAGCCTCCATAATCTGCTCACCCAGGATTTACACACACCAGAACAACAGTCATTTTTAGCTAAACTTATCGGATTCGATTATACTATTAAATACAAGCCGGGCAAAACTAATATCGTAGCAGACTCCCTCTCTCGATCATGTTCGGACCACCAGACCATAGACCACGAAATCCCGTCGACGCCATTACCTGTAAACCCCTCCCACCATCACACTTACACACCCTATCAATATCCACGCCAACTTCTCCCTTACTGGACGGTCTCCTTCTAGACTACACCAACGACCCATACACTCAGCAGCTGCTCCGTGATATGGCTTCACACCCTACTACTTATTCCGACTGGAGCCGTAAAGGAGAACATTTATACTTTAAACATCGACTTTTCATACCTGAACACTCTACCATAATTCCCGAAGATCATCACGGCTTCCCACAATACCCCCTATGGCGGGCATTCCGGAATACGCGCAACACTACACAGAATCCAGAACAACTTCCATTGGCACAACATGAAAAAACACGTCACTGACCACATTACAACATGTGACCTGTGTCAAAAGGCCAAACCTACCAATCACTTGCCCTATGGCTTACTACAACCATTACCTATACCTCATCACATATGGTCAGATCTCACAATGGATTTCATCACTAACCTACCTAAATCACAAGGATTCACTATAATTATGGTCATAGTAGATAGACTCTCCAGAGCAGCACACTTTGCACCCCTGTCCCCACCTTTAACTGGACCAAATGCGGCCTCAGTTTTCTGGGAGTCAGTCGGAAAACTACACGGTCTACCAACATCCATCATTTCTGACCGTGATACAGTTTTCCTAAGCAGCTTCTGGCGAGATTTGTTCTCCATCCAAGGCACCAAACTACTGTACAGCTCGGCTTACCATCCACAAACAGATGGCCTCACAGAACGCACAAACCGAACTCTACAGCAATTTTTACGCATGTTTACACATGACCATCCAACTAAATGGGCAAATTATTTAAGCCTAGCAGAATATCATTTTAATACGACTCTAAACACATCGACCGGCATGACACCTTTTGAGGCCATGTTCGGTCGACCGCCTCCTGGCCTTCTTCCTTATTGCGCAGGAACAAGCATAAACGACGCAGTGGACATCACATTACAAACACGGGATGCCATAATTCATAAGCTCAGACAACATCTCCAGCAGTCACAACAACGCATGAAATATTTTGCAGACAGAAACAGAAGTGAAAAGAAATTTCAAGTCCACGACTGGGTTCTCCTGAAGTTACACCCCTACCGTCAACTCACGCTCAAGCGGTCCAGCTGCCGGAAGCTTGCTCTCCGCTATTACGGTCCCTTCCAGATTTTGGAAGTCGTGGGAGAAGCAGCATACCGCCTACAGTTACCAGAGGCCTGCAAAATCCACCCGGTTTTTCACGTTTCCCAGCTCAAATCCTACAACGGTGTCAACTCACCCCGAATAACAGCTTTGCCAACACAGAGCCACAAACAAATGCCTGTACATTTGCCTTTAGTAGTGGTGAGTCTACGACAGATTATACGCAATAATCAGCCGATCCAGCAAGGCCTGGTCCAGTGGAAGGATCTTCCACCCGAAGATAGCACCTGGGAAGATCTCGACTCGCTCCCTACCGCACTACAGACTACGGCACTCCCCGCCACATCTACAGCAGCCGAACTCACCGATCTACTTCCCTCGACTTGGCGACAACGAAAAAAACGCTCTCACTATCGCCGACCTACTCACCAATCCCACCCAGAAGCAGATTAGAGCAACAATACCTGCCGAACGGAACAAAAAATCATATAGAGCCGTTTCCCTGCTCTTCCGTCTCCTCGCCATGCTACCTCTTCGAATCAATCTTCTGCTGCAGCACACTCCAGCCCTGGCTTCTGCTTTCACCATCCAGCTGCTCAGATCCTTGCTCCGCCGTCTCAAACCCTAACACCAAACCCTCAGCAGTACAGTTCAACGATGAGGACATCGTTTTTTTTATAACCGCGATGTATTGTTAGGATGTCAACACGTGTCAGCTCAGTTATTGGCTGTCCGCTGGATGTCAACACGTGGAGAGCATCAGGCGTTAGCTGGTTTCATCATAAACATCTCCAAGAGCGACAGTTGGCACATCATTGCTGAGTTTTGATTTTAAAAATGGCACGCCATCAATCTCAAGCCATCAGTACAGCACGTGGCATCATCAGAACAAAAGCAAATTACTCTCTCAGCCATCCGATGGAAGCTTCTTTGTTACCGTTACTGTTTCTTTTATGTATTAAGGCTATAAATAGTATAGGCGCGTAATCAGTTTTTATGCATGGATTAATAAAAGAGTATCTCTACTTGTTTCCCCCTCTCTCTCTCCCCTTTCTCTCTCCTCTAAAAAGAGTTCTTCTTCTACCTTTCGGCGGCCTTCGGCGGCGCCGTGGATTTCTTATTCATTTTATATTGTTATTCCGTCAAACATTTCCGTGCTCACACCATTCGGCCATGAGAGGTGTTCGGCATGAGAGAGGCGTTCGGCATGAGAGACTCGTTCGGCTGCTACGCCTCCGGGAGCCTATAATTAAACAGAGTCGGGATTTGGGGCGGGAGGGGGAGTTGCCGAATAGAAATGTTTAGGTTCTTAAGCAGTTATCCTTTTTGAAAGTTTTGGGAAAAAGTTTTTTGGGAGGGTATATAGACTGAAAAAATTAGTGACTAAATATTCTGGTCAAGTAAAATATTTAGTGAGGAGAGTATTGTTTGATGACCAATAATTAGTACTGTGTAACAAAATTTTATTTTAGCACTAATTATAATATTATTGGTGGCTAGGTTTTTTTGCTTCTAATAAGATTTGATGGAAATCTGCTGAATTCGGATTTCCGACAGATTATTTATGGCGAAGAGAAGCATAAATAAAAAAATACATGCAAAAATCGAATAAAATTCCAAGTAAAAGTGGAAGCAGCTGAAGAAGAAATCTATTTACCCTTTTGATCGAGTGGAGGTTGTGGTCGTCCAAAGCCATGGGGCTCGAAAGGGAGAGGGATCACCATCATCTAGTGAGCTCGTCGTCATCGAGAGGGTGTTGGATCGACGGAGGTATTTGAGGGAGAGGGCTCACTGTCGTCGAGAGGCGGCGATAAATGATAGTGAAAGAAATCGCGTATTTACGGCTCGAGCGCGCGTGGAGGAGGTTAGAAGTAGTTCTGAAATAAAACACGTGCGTGCAGGGGCGGAGGTATGTAGGGGTCTGTGGGGGCCCGTGCCCCCACGTGATTTTGGGTCCGGTTCGTGTATAATGCGCCTAAAAAATAATTACAAGTGGACAACCAAATCTAACCCCGTTATTACGCCGGGGCTTGCCGCTTGCCCATCCCTCTGTTCGACGATTTGATCCCGATCGACGATTTGCCCAGTATTCTCCGATCGACGATCGTTCATCACTCGATCGACGATTTCCCGTCCGCGGTCCGCCACATTCTCCGAGCGACGATTTGATCCTCCGCCTCATTCTCCCGAGTCCCGATCGACGATTTGCTCAGTATTCTCCGATCGACGATTTGCTCAGTATTCTCCGATCGACGATTTGATCCTCCGCCTCATTCTCCCGAGTCCCGACCGACGATTTGCTTAGTTCCCCATCGACGATTTGCTCCTCCAAATCGACGAATTCGCCTTTGCCCGATTCGACCCTACTTAATTCATTCCATCGATGATTTCCCCCATTCCGCGCCCGCTGATTCCTCGTCCCGGTCCCGACGATTTCCCTCATCCCGGTCTCGCCGATCCCGCTCAGGTTCTTCTTCTTCTTCTTCTTCTTCTTGCTCAAGTTCTTCTTCTTCTTCTTCTTGCTCAGGTTCTTCTTCTTCTTCAGGTTCTTCTTCTTGCTCAGGTTCTTCTTCTTCTTCTTCTTCTCGCTGCATTTTTGGGTTCTTTTAATTGCAACAGTAATGTCCATTTTCTCTAGATTTTAATGTATTTTTCATTTGAAAATTTTTATTTGTTATTTTTTTTTCATATTCTAAGTGTCTTGTGTCCCCACGCTCCAATATTACTGGCTCTGCTACTGCGTGCGTGGTTCAATGAGGGATGTGAAATGTTTAATTATAATTTGCCTTTTTTGTGACCATTATATTTAGTCACTAAATAAAATTATTTTGTGGCGGAATATAATTTGTTTACTAAAAAACTAATTGTTAGTGACGTAATTTTATTTTTGCCACTGAAAAAAAAGTAGTGACCAAATATTTATTTAGTCACTAATTAATTAAAAGTCAATATTAAGTGACCAACCTCTAATTTCGTCACAAATAGTATACCTTTTGTGACGAAAACCAATTTGTCACAGATATTTCGTCACTAAAAATCTATTTTCTTGAAGTGTGAGTCGAAACAGCAGTAAAGTATAACAGTCTATCAACATTCTAATTTAGCAGTTATACATAATTATATCAATCCAATAAGCAGTTGAAGCACAACAGGAAAGTAACAAAACTTCTATGAATGCCCATACAAATATATAAGTTAAGGATCGGCTCAACAGTAAAGGAACTCGCCATATGAGAGTGCACATACAAACTTATATGATGAGTATCCGTGTATGCATTGAAATGCAATGTAATGAATCACCCATGCTCGCACACATGCAATTGCTATATCGACACAGACTTGACGTTCCCTCTTTTCGAGCATGTAGCTAACCTCTCAGGCGTCATCCGTCGTGGCCAGACGGTGAGATTAAAGCGGGATTCACCACTACTAGGCGGACATCCACCCTACTAAGCGGTGGCCTATGTACGTCTCAACGCTAAGAACATAACAGCAGAGCACCCGGACTACTTCGACACAGAAGGAGCCTCGGGTAGGTGTGCACCAAGGACCAAGCCCAACTGGCCTATCATCGAGGCACGAAAGGAGCCTATGGGAGCGTATCACAAAAGGAACAAGCCTAACCGTCCACTTGGCACGGAAGGAGCCTCGGGTGTGAGTACCGAGGACCAAGCCCAACCTCCCAAATTCTATCTATCAACTCCCATTGGTGTGACGACTGGCGAGATCGTAGACCCGCCACACTATCCTTAACCTAGGATTATGACACCGCGTGTCAACTCACACCGCATGCAATTTCACGTAGGCATTCCATCAACATACAAGGGCTCCATCGAGTCCATTTTCAGCGTTACCTGTTGGGTACATTGGAAAATATGTACCAGATTTGAAGAAGTCTCACCCTACTCAATGATATACATCAAGGTGTATTTGATGTGTTTTGAGTTTATATGTGCAGGTTAAGTAAATGCAGGAATGCAGAAAAATTTCTATGTCTATGTGTCGACACCTAGAGAAGCTGTGTCGACACTTATGAAGGCCTGTGTCGACACTGGAGAAAAGCTGTGTCGACACTTGGAGTTAATTGTGTCGACACTTGGAAAGGCTATGTCGACACCAGAAGGAATGTGTCGACACCCAGAGGCTGTGTCGACACACAGTGAAACATTGTCGACATCAACTGTGTCGACACCAAGAGGCAGTGTCGACACACAGGAATACTTAGTCGACATCAAATGTGTCGACACATAGAGGCTGTGTCGACACACAAAAGTATTTGTCAACATCAACTGTGTCAACATATAGGACTTGTGTCGACACACAGCAAAGCTTCAACAAAGTTAAAGTAAAGAAGTACTTGTGTCAACACAAATGAGATGTGTCGACACACAGCAAGTTTCAACAAAGTTAAGGAAAAGAAGGCTTGTGTCGACACACAGAATCAATGTTGACACATTCTAAAGAAGCTGTGTCGAGAAGTATTAACAACAACAAAGGAGATGTGTCGACGCCACCAAGACTTGGGTCGACACTTAGTCCACTTGTGTCGACACTTAGTCTACTTGTGTCGACACATGAAGAAGTTCAGTCTCGACACTTTCAAACAGAGACAGTATTTCAAGAAGTGACTGGATGACTTGACAGCTGCCATTTCTAATCGGTCTACTGCAACTGTCAAAGCTGTCAGAAGTTTGTTAGAAACCGGATCAGCCGGTTACCATGGAGGAAGACTATATAAAAGCTTTCTCCTTCAACAGAAAAGTAACTAATAGAAGAACTAACAACAACTAAGAGAGAAGTAATAATATAGAAGATTTTCATCAGAAGATCTAAGAAGAAGTTGGAGAGAGAGAGAGAGCTCCATCTACTGAAGTGTAGTTACTGAACCAGGCTGCCAAGAAAGATTCAGATTGAGATCTGGATCTCAAGTCAGAAACTGATTGAAGATGAACTTCTCAAGAGTTCAACCCTACTGAGTTCAGATTCAGGAAGCTTTGAAGAAAGCTAAGAGAGGTTGTTCTCTGCCATCAGATTCTTCCAAGAACTGATCAATAAGCCATCCATCCATTCTCTCTCTTTCAGGGTGGTTGCAATATATTTTGTTTAATCAATTTTCAGTAGGATCTATTCTAGATCTGAGTTATAAGCCTATGATATAAAGGCTGAGTATAGGAGAATATTTTCTCTGAGTGGTAGGCCTTATTGAAGGCTTAGGTAGGGCTGTGAGCCTGAGGTGTAGGAGATTGTGATCTCTGAGTGTAGGCCTTGTTGAGGGCTGAGGTAGGGCAGTTGGCCTGAGTTGTAGGAGTGTGGATACACTCTGAGTTGTAGGACCCTGGTTTGGGTTCTGAGCTGTTAGATCTGAGGATCTGAGGTGAAGTGCAGAAGTTAGGCCGAATCTAGCACACTACTAGATAGCCGAAGGGGGAAGTGGATGTACCCAGACCTTGGGGAACCACTATAAAATCTATGTGCGCTCTGTGATTGAATGTTTCTGTGATTGCTGTGCTGTGCAGTTGTAGAATTTGCAATTTCTGGTTAAATAACAGAACAGATTTTTTGCTTTAAAAGCAAAAGAAAAAGTACACCTATTCACCCACCCCCCTCTAGGTGATTAGACACTAATTCTTTCAAGTTGTATCAGAGCGAGGTTACTCAAAGAAGGACTTAACAGTCTGAGTAAGATCCTTAAGGCAGATTCAAGATCAAGAAAATGGGTTCAGGAGAAAATCATAAGGAACTAGGTTCTATGAAATTACCCATAAGCAGAAAGGAGATATTTGGCATTTGGAAAGAAAGGGTCAGGCTGTTTATGGAGGCTTCTGATCCAAGGATCTATATTACAGTCAAGGAAGGTCCTTATATACCTATGAAGATTTCTATTCTGGATGCAAACCAAAGAATTCCCAAGGATTTCTCAGAGATGACTAAGGATGAGATCATCATAGCAATTATGGATAAGAGAGCCCAGAATATCATAGTTAGTGCCATAGATGATGAAACCTTTCAAAATTTGATTCACTGCAAGACCTCCAAGAAAATATAGGATACTTTAATAGTCTACATGGAGGGTTCTGAAGAAGTAAGACAAGATAGAAAATCTATGTTGAAACAGGAATATGAGAGTTTCAGATAAGGGAAGTCTGACAGTATAACTAAATGTTATAAAAAGTTCTATAGAATAGTTAATGAATTGATGTACTATGGAAGAATCTTCAGTACCTATGAACTGAATGATAAATTCCTAAGATCCTTGACAAAGGATTGGGACACTAAGATTTGTGCCATTAGGGAAGTGGCCAAACTTGCAGATATCTCTCCTCCAACCTTATTTGGAAAGTTGCTGTCATATGAGATGCAACTGATGGCTAGGAAAGAGGAAGAGAAAAGTGCAAAAGGTGAGCATAGGGAAAAGTCTGTGGCCTTCAAGGTTGAAGCCACTAAGAAAAATAGGAGGATGTCTCCATCACCTCCTAAGATTGTTGCTGAAACTGCTTCAGATAATTCAGACAACCAGAATTCAGACAGCAGTGACTCAGATGAAGATTTTGCGGCATTTACAAGACAGTTTCAGAGATTCCTGAAGAAGAAGCAGTGGAAGTCTAAGCCTTCCACATCTCAGCCTAAGGATGAGTATTATCAAAAGAGGAAGTCATCTAGGAAGGACAGGAGCAGATCTAAGCCAAGCAAATCTACAACATCAAAGATAGTTTGTTACTGCTGTAATAGGCCTGGACATGTTGTGGCTGAGTGTCCAGATAAAAGAAAAGAGACTGCTGATAAAAAGAAGAGTCAACACCAGAGCAAGAAGGAGAAATCCTTTGTTGCTAAGAAGGAGAAGACCTTGACAGACCAATCATCTTCAGAGTCAGAATCTGAAGCTGAGGCCTACATTGGTCTATATGCAGTAGATGAAGAAGAAGAGTTTCTCCAGGTGCTGAACTCTATATATGAATAAGAAGACCATTAGTGTAAGGGACTGATGGCTGTGTTAGAAGAAGATAAGTGATAGGATCAGCCTGGTCCTATTAAGGTACAATATCTTTCTAAAAATTCAGATTGCAGTACTGAGTCAGAGTCAGCAACATCTGCATCAAGTGATGTGGATGAGTCTGAGTCTGAAGGTGATATTCATCAGCTGATAGATGAATATGTAGATTTATTGCAGGAACTTAAGAAGAGCAAAAACCTGGTCAAATCTCAGGCTAAGAAAATTGCAGATCTTAAGATGTTTGCATTAGATTCAGAGAAGTTGCTGGATCAAAAACTGAATGAGATTGCCAGATTGAAAAAACATAACTGTTATTCAAATGGGCACAATCACATTCAAGAATGATCAAATTAGAAATCTAGAGGTTAAACTTCAGAAAGAGAAAGAGATTGTGGCTAGTTTTTCTAAGCCAAAATCTGTATTACCCTTAATAGATGACTTTGTGTCACAAAAGGGTAAAGCTGGATTAGGGTTCAAGAGAACAGCATGGGCTGCTAAGTCCAATAAAAAGGCAAAGCTCCAACACAAAACAAGAGACCTGCTGAAAACAATTCACCAAAGGTTGTACCTAAACAACGGTATAACAAGTTTGAGTGCTGGTGCTGTGCCAAGATAGGTCACTTTGCCTTAGATTGTTGGCACAATTCCAGTGTCAAGGAGAATAACAATCTGCCTGTTAGAAGAGCTGCAGGCAGATTTGTCAAATTTCAGACTAACATGAATCAAGGACCCAAAACTTATTTGGGTTCTAAGGTTAAGTAGTCCTTACTGCAGGTGAGTCCAAGTGGCCATGCCCCTATATGGTACTTGGACAGTGGATGTTCCAGGCACATAACTGGAATAAGGGGGTTGCTGAAGGACTACACACCTATCATGGGAGGCCCTAAAGTAACCTTTGGTGGTTCAGAAAAAGGAATCATCAAAGGATTTGGTAACATTTCTAATAACCAGATTACTATCTCTCAAGTGGCCTATGTGAAGGGTTTGAAACACAACCTTATAAGCATAAGTCAGTTGAGTGACTTAGGATATGACATTTCATTTATTAAGAATGGATGTCATATCAAAAGGTCAAGTGACCAAAAGGTCAGATTGACAGGATATAGAAGGAGAAATGTGTACTGTCTTAACTTTGAGTGTGAGAACAATGTTTCTCCTATTTGTCTTGTAGCTGATGAGAGAGCCTCTCATTGTGTTAAATGACACAAGAGGCTGGCCCATCTTAACTACAAGACTATTGGCCAACTCTTTAGCAAATAGTTAGTGAGCAATGGTACTCAAGTTAAGTGTATAAAGGATGGGATATGCCCAGCTTGTCAAAAAGGCAAGCAAACCAAATCCACCTTTCATAGCCTTGAAAATAAGGATCCAGTGAGGTGTCTTTACCTCTTATATATGGATCTATTTGGTCCTATGCCAGTTCATAGTCTAGGTAGGAAGGTCTACACTTTTGTGGTGGCAGATAACTATTCTAGATATTTCTGGGTGTTCTTTCTAAGACAAAAAAACTGAAACCCCAACTGTCTTATATAGTTTTGTTAAACAAATTCAGAATGAGATGAACAGTACAGTGGTCAAAATTAGAAGTGACCATGGTACTGAATTTTAGTCTAAAAGTATGACAGGACTATGTGAAGAATTTAGGATTTTTCAAGAATTTTCCTCACCTAGAACACCACAGCAAAATGGTATTGATGAAAGGAAGAATAGAACACTGATTGAGGCTGGTAGAACTCTATTGAGTGACACTTCTCTCCCAGAATATTTCTGGGCTGAGGCAGTAAACACTGCATGTCATGTGATTAATAGGGCTACTATCACCAAAAGCCACAAAAAGACTCCCTATGAGATTATGAAGGGCAGAAAACCAAACTTATCCTATTTTAGGATCTTTGGTTGCAAGTGTTATGTCCTTAACAATGACAAGTCTTATCTAACTAAGTTTGCTGCCAAATCCCAAGATGGGATATTTGTTGTGTACAATAACAATAGTAAGGCTTATAGGGTCTACAACTTGATTACTCAAGTTGTAGAAGAGTCTGTACATGTAGTCTTTGATGAAACAATACTGATTAACAGTGAGTTGCCAAGTAGTGCTTGCAGTTCTACAGGTATAAATGAGAGAATGGACAAGCTTACCATTACGGAAGATTCAACTGCAAATCAGGAAGTGGAAAATGGTGGCTGATGTCAAGAGGGAGTACAAGACTCTCCAGATGCTGAAGAAAATCAAGAGGTGCAGCATATTGAAGAAACTGGAGGTGTTCAACCTGAAGATAGACTACCTCCAGCTATTAGACACTTAAAAGATCATCCAACAAATCAGATAATTGGTGATCCAAGACAAGGAGTACAAACAAGGAGCAGGAATCTGAACACAGTTCTTTGCTCTAGCTTCCTATCACAAGTGGAGCCAAGGAGATTTGAAGAAGCTGTTCTAGACCCACATTGGATTGATGCCATGCAAGAGGAGCTGAATCATTTCAGAAGGTGCAAGGTCTGGAAATTAGTTCCTAAACCAAAAGACCACAACATCATTGGAACAAAGTGGATCTTTAGGAACAAATTGGATGAGAATGGGATCATTGTGAAGAATAAAGCAAGACTTGTTGCAAAAGGATATAGGCAGGAAGAAGGTATTGACTTTGATCAAATCTTTGCCCCAGTAGCAAGACTGGAAGAAATTAGGATGTTCCTTGCTTATGCAACATATCAAGGTTTCAAGGTATTCCAAATGGATGTAGAATCAGCATTCCTGAATGAAAATCTAAAAGAAGAAGTCTATGTAGAGCAGCCCTCAGGTTTTGTTGATCCTCTCAAACCTGATTATGTTTATAGACTTAGGAAAGCTTTGTATGGGTTGAAACAAGCCCCAAGGGCTTGGTATGAAACCCTGTCTAGTTTCCTCATTGAGAACAAATTCTCAAGGGGGAAAATAGACAAGACTCTATTCCTTAGTGAATCCAAAGGAAAGATAATCCTAGTCCAAATATATGTTGATGACATAATATTTGGGTCTACTGAAAGTAATCTTTGTAGAAAGTTTGCAAAACTTATGTAAGGAAAATTTGAAATGAGCAGTATGGGGGAACTTAAGTTTTTCTTGGGTCTCCAAGTAAGACAGACTGAAGATAGCTTGTCCATAACTCAGTCTAAGTTCACCCTGGAGTTAATTAAAAAGTATGGTATGAAATCATCCACTACCATGAGAACTCCTATGGGGTCATGTGTGTCTCTTAGCAAAGATGATGTAGGGAAACCTGTAGATGAAACTTTGTATAGAGGGATAGTTGGCTCCCTTCTATATCTGACTGCTAGTAGACCAGATATCATGTATGCTACATGTGTCTGTGCTAGGTACCAATCCTGCCCTAAAGAATCTCATCTGACTGCAGTGAAAAGGATTTTGAGATATCTTAAGGGCACACATAATCTAGGCCTTTGGTACCCTAGGAATGGAGATTTTCTACTAACAGGCTATTCAGATGCAGATTTTGCAGGTTGCAAAAAAGATAGATAAAGTACTACAGACACCTGTCAATTTCTAGGAGGAAGATTGTTGTCTTGGAGCAGTAAGAAGCAGACAAGTGTGGAAATTTCCACAATAGAGTTTGAATATGTGGCAGCAGGAAGTTGCTGTTCACAGCTATTGTGGATTCAACACCAGCTAGAAGACTATGGTATTCAAGTAAATAGAACACCTTTGCTTTGTGATTCTACAAGTGCAATTTCTATAGCTAATAATCCTGTTTCACATAGTAAGACTAAGCATATACAAAGTAGATACCATTTTCTTAGAGAACATGTAGAGGAAGAGGACATTTCACTAGAATTTGCTAAAACAGATTATCAAATTACAGATATGTTTACTAAGCCTCTAGATGAAACTAAATTTAATAAGTTTAAAATTGAATTAGGAATGTTGAACATAGATTAGTTTAACAAAATTGGCTAAGTAAAATGATGTCGACACAAGGAGTTGTCTGTGTCGACACATAGAAGTGGTGTCGACATTCCAGAGAAATGATGTCGACACATCTAGAAAATTGGTGTCGACACTTCAGAGAAGTTAGTGTCGACACATCCAGAGAAGGTGTCGACACATCCAGAAGTGGTGTCGACACATAGGATCAACACAGATTTCATCGAGTAGAGTATCGACTAATCGTCAAACGCAGATGAATAAGTGTAGACACATAGAAGTCAACACTTATGTCGAGACTTAAGTACTCTGTGTCGGCACTTTTCAACAGTGTCGACACATTCAGTGCTTGTTGACGAGCCTTTTCACCTTCGTTTTTAGAAAGGTATAAATAGGTCAACACCATTGTCTGTCGACACGCTTTCTATAGTTTCAAGACCAAAACTTTGTGTCGACAAATTCTCTCTTCTAAATTCAAGATTTCTCTCAACCCTAATGGCACCCAAGCTTGAAGACAATGTCAATGAAGGATATGAGCTGGTACGCAACGCATTTGACCATGCGGATTCTAAAATTCAAGCTGTAGTAACCCTAGTTGCTGAGAACGGGTTGGAGTTTCTAGTTTCTGAACCAACAAAGATTTGGAAGAAGGAAATCCTAGAATTCTTTGGTGCTTCTACCCTAGATCAAACTGGACTCAAGATAAGATCCACAGTCCATGGAGTAAATGTGAAAATCACCCAGAAGAGTCTTAGGAAAGTTCTTCACCTGCCAAGAACTCAAGAAGAAGTAGATGTACCTGCATCTAAGCTAAGGGAAGCACTTCTATGGTGTGGAATGAATTCCACCATGAAGATTGGCTCAGCTTTAAACAGGAAAGGCATGAATATGCGAGGAAAGTTCTTGTCTGAAGTAGTTAGCAAAGTTATACTCTGCAAGCCAGGAGGGCATGATAAGATTTCTGCATATATGTTCACCCTTATGACAAGGATCATCTGCACATTAAACACTGATTGGTCAGAAGTGATTTTTGAAAAGATTAAGGAAATCAATTAAGAAGCCCAATGTGGGTAGAATTATGAGTCTGTACTTAGCTGGAACTATTCCAGAAGTAATGGAACAAGCAGCTGGTTCTAAAATTAACCACATGAGGAGGATGGACATAAGGATTATCTCAAGATGGGAAGAGTCCTAACTAAGGACATGCCTAATGAGGAAAGGAAAGAGGTTCCTGAGAAATCTACAGCACAAGAAATTCCTGCCCAAGCCTCTACAGATGGTGCACAAGTGTAGGGGGAGCCTCATATTGAGGAAGAGTCAACCCACTTGGAGAGTGAGATGGCTACACAGACTATTTTTGAGGTAATCAGTGAAGTAAATCAATCAAATTTCAATATTGAGGATGAGACACTAACTGAAGTTTTGATTGATGTTGACCAGCCAACACAACTACACAGTCAACCACAAGATGTTATCATGGAAGACACATTTGCTGCTGATAATGCTCCTGAGTTTGTGGTACCTCAATATATAACCCCGTATTCGCGAAGAATGGGCCCCAAACAAGGCAAACGCGTTTTTAAAGCTTTTTGGAGATTTTGCACTCTCGGTGACCAATTTTGGCTCTAGCTTGGAAACATACTAATAGGGGGAGGAAAAATCAATATCTTCCCCCGGGCCCTCTAGAGGGGCGGGTGCGGCAAGATGGCCGGCACCCCCCTGGCGTGCTAGGTGCAAGGTGGGATGACGGGACTGGCTGGAGACCAGGATCCCGCCCCCGACACCCTGGTCGTGGGCAGGGGCGAGACCGGGCGGCCAGCCCTCTCGCCTCAAGCGGCGAGCTCGCGGGGCGAGACCGGGCGGCCAGCCCTCTCGCCCTAGGAGGCGAGCTCGCGGGGCGAGACCGGGCGGCCAGCCCTCTCGCCCCAGGAGGCGAGCTCGCGGGGCGAGACTGGGCGTCCAGCCCTCTCGCCCCAGGCGGCGAGCTCGCGGGGCGAGACCGGCGGCCAGCCCTCTCGCCCTAGGCGGCGAGCTCGCGGGGCGAGACCGGCGGCCAGCCCTCTCGCCCTAGGCAGCTAGTCCGGGGAGGGTTCGCCATCCGCCCCCTAGACCCATGTGGACCCTGCGGTTTTACCATTTTTGCCCTCGGGGGGGGGGGGATTAACACTTTACCCCCTGGCGTGGTTGTTTTCTATTGACCCAAGGTATATTGGGCGTAGAGGTATTTCAAGCATTTTGGCCCATGGGATTTGGAAAACTATAAATAGACCTCCTTGGGTGCCTTTGGAGGGGAGACACTTTTCCTTGCTTCCTCCTCCCTTAGCTTCTTCTTGGTAGAGTAGAGAGAGCTCCTCCAAGGCACCCTAGCTCGAGCATTGGCTAGGGAGGGGAAGTGCTCGGGTAGCCTTCCGGGTGTGAGGTGCGACCTCCGCGCTAGAGCCGAGGGTCTATTTCTAGTTTCTTGATCTTTGCTCCGTGACGTTCCTCTGGGTGTAGTAGGTGTGAGGTCACCCCTTTCTAGGGACCCTGAACTATACGGAGGTCGAGAAATCGGTTTCAACATTTTGGTGCGGTGAGCGTGGAGAGTGGACAACACAGAAGATCTCGGGAGAGTGTCATGACTGGAGGTCAGGGAGGTAGTGATGGTCTCGGCGAGCTCCCCAACCCAGGACTTTTTGTTGGGAGGCAAGAGTTCATGGCATCCATCCAAGGCATCATGTAGATGCTGCGAAGCATCGCTCCTCAGGGTGGCATCTCCGCTCCGACCCCACAAGAGTTAGCTCCCCCTCTCGACGAGTCGACTCCCAGGGCCCTAGGCGAGATGACCCAAGCAGGGGAAGAAGGAAGTGCACCAGGAAGAAGGCCAGGGAAGGAGAGGATGGGATAAGGGGTCGAGCGAGACCTCACCGGCTGGGAGCTATTATCCAGCCCGACGAGTGCCAACCTCCCAGGCGAGCAGGTCGCGCGAGTGGACCAGGCGAGACCCCCCCCCCCCCCCTCAGGGGGTCACCATTCAGCGAGCTGATCATCTCAGCTCCCGTTCCCGATGGGTTCTGAGAGCCTGACATGGCTTACTATACAGGGAAGGATAACCCCGTCCAGCACCTACAGTGGTTCGAGGATGCCGTATCCATCAGGCCATTGACGGATGCCTTCAAGTGTCGTCTCTTTGCGATCACATTGAAGGAGAAGGCAAGGGACTGGTTTCATCAAATCCCTCCAAGGTCGATCTATGGATTCGAGGACTTGAGCCGGAGCTTCCAGCTCCGCTTCTCCACCTCCAAGAAAAGGAAGAGGAGTCCTGAGTCCATCTTCCTGATAAGACAGGGGGCCGAGGAGTCGCTGACCCGTTACGTAGACAGCTTCCAAGAGGAGATCCTGGAGGTCCAGGAGATGCCTGGGTATGCTCTCTAGATGGCTTTCACCGTTGGGCTGAAGGAGGGCTTCTTCAAGATGAGCTTGACCCGGAAGTCCCCCCTTTCCTTCGAGGAGCTGATGGAAAGGGCGGCAGAGGAGATTTCCATGGACGCAGCCAACCCGGAATTTGTCAAGAGGTTGGAAAAGTTGACGGAGGTGGAGTCAAAGGAGCAGGGTGGCTCAAGGCATCAAGAAGGAAGAAGGAGAGAGGAGCAGAGAGCTCAGGGGTTCCAAGGATAGGAGGGTCCGGAACCAGGCTGGAGGCAGCAGGGAGGACCTGCCCAATGTCCAAGAAGAGATCTCATCCGAGGAGGGGGGAACTTCCATGGGGGCCAAGGGAGGTTCATCTTCCAGAGGCAGGCCCCAAGGCAGCTCTTGTCCCCGCCACAACAAGCCTTGGCGATAGGAGGAGGAAGAGGTAACATGAGAGAACGCCCAGCCCGCCAAAAGAGGGGAGAAAGAGCATTGTTGTACTGTGACTTCCACCAGGTTGAGGGGCACGCCACGGCTACCTGCCCCGAGTTCTTGGAAGTGAGGGGGGCGAGAGGCCCTGCCCAGCTACAGCCGCCGGTGCAGGTAGAAGAGGTTCTACCCAGAGAAGGGGGTGATGATATATGTGAGGATCGGGTCGATGTGGGAACCCGATGTGGTAGAGGATTTATCCATGATGGAGTGGGTGTTGAGGCCACTCGGAAGGCAAGCCTCCATATCATGTACCGAAGGAGCGTCGCCTTAACCTCCCAGACCCCGCCCCCATAGGAAAAGATCACCTTCTCGGTGAAGGACCTACCGGATCATGAGGATCCGTTCTGCGATGCGCTGGTAATGCAGACGGCCATCGAAGGCTACACCGTCTCACTGATCCTGGTTGACAACGAAAGCTCTGTCAACGTCATTTTCAAGAAGACGTTTGACGAGATGAAGGTGGAGCTGAGGAGGGTGTTGGCCTTGGACGGACCCCTGTTCGGATTCTCAGGGGAGAGGAAAGAGGTCGAGGGTGGAGTGGGGCTCCAAGTAAAATTGGGGGGAGTCTCAAGGAACTGCCGGTTCGTCATTGTTGACGCTCCAAGCAGCTACAATGCCATCTTCGGAAGGCCCCTCACCAGCGCCTTCCGTTGCGTGCCATCTTCCTTCCACCAAAGCCTCAAGTTCAGCTCCAGAAACATCCAGGTCAGAGTCAAGGGGGATTCCAAGATGGCGAGGCAGTGCTACGTCACGGCCGTCAACACCATCTCTTGGTTGGCCAAGGCAGAGGAGATGGAGAAGGTCATGGAGAGCCTGAGCAGGATGGAAGTGTCAGGCAAGGAGGAAGCGGATGTCGACAACCGGGACCAGACCCCCTGAGAAAGCCTCGCCCCGGCAGAGTCCTGTATGTTTCTTATCTTGTAATGAGTCCAACCCCCGACCAACTGAGTCGGGGGTATCATGTAACCCATCTTTTTTCCCCGTTTGAGGATGTAGGATTTGGTAAGGTTTGATTGCATAGCCCAAGTCCTTTGCTTCGATGATGATTCCGCGGCCAGGCTCCCACTAGCTGGCAGGGCAGGTTGATCTCTCGTGGTAGCCCAAGTCCTTTGCTCCGATGATGATTCCGTGGCCAGGCTCCCACTAGCTGGCAGGGCAGGTTGATCTCTCGTGGTAGCCCAAGTCTTTTGCTCTAATGATGATTCCGCGGCGAGGCTCCCACTAGCTGGCAGGGTAGGTTGATCTCTCGTGGTAGCCCAAGTCCTTTGCTCCGATGATGATTCGGCGGCCAGGCTCCCACTAGCTGGCAGGGCAGGTTGATCTCTCGTGGTAGCCCAAGTCCTTTGCTCCGATGATGATTTCGCGGCCAGGCTCCCACTAGCTGGCAGGGCAGGTTGATCTCTCGTGGTAGCCCAAGTCCTTTGCTCCGATGATGATTCCGCGGCCAGGCTCCCACTAGCTGGCAGGGCAGGTTGATCTCTCGTGGTAGCCCAAGTCCTTTGCTCCAATGATGATTCCGCGGCCAGGCTCCCACTAGCTGGCAGGGCAGGTTGATCTATCGTAGTAGCCCAAGACCTTTACTCCGATGATGATTCCACGGCCAGGCTCCCACTAGCTGGCAGGGCAGGTTGATCTCTCGTGGTAGCCCAAGTCCTTTGCTCCGATGATGATTCCGCGGCCAGGCTCCCACTAGCTGGCAGGGCAGGTTGATCTATCGTGGTAGCCCAAGTCCTTTGCTCCGATGATGATTCCGCGGCCAGGCTCCCACTAGTTGGCAGGGCAGGTTGATCTCTCATGGTAGCCCAAGTCCTTTGCTCCAATGATGATTTTGCGGCCAGGCTCCCACTAGCTGGCAGGGCAGGTTGATCTCTTGTGGTAGCCCTAGTCCTTTGCTCTGATGATGATTCCGCGGCCAGGCTCCCACTAGCTGGCAGGGCAGGTTGATCTCACGTGGTAGCCCAAGTCCTTTGCTTCGATGATGATTCCGCGGCCAGGCTCCCACTAGCTGGCAAGGCAGGTTGATCTCTCGTGGTAGCCCAAGTCCTTTGCTCCGATGATGATTCCGCGGCCAGGCTCCCACTAGCTGACAGGGCAGGTTGATCTCTCGTGGTAGCCCTAGTCCTTTGCTCTGATGATGATTCCGCGGCCAGGCTCCCACTAGCTGGCAGGGCCGATTGATCTCTCGTGGTAGCCCAAGTCCTTTGCTCCGATGATGATTCCGCTGCCAGGCTCTCACTAGCTGACAGGGCTGGCTGATCTCTCGTGGAAGCCAAGTCCTTCACCCAGAGGGGGTCTCGCCACCCAGGCTCCCATAGCTAGCATGGCAGGTTGACCCCTCCGGTAGGTGAAGTGTTTTTTACCCGGAGGGGGTCTCGCCACCCAGGCTCCCATAGTTGTCATGGCAGGTTGACCCCTCCGGGAGATGGAGTGTTTTTTACCTGGAGGTGTCTCGCCACCCAGGCTCCCATAGCTGGCATGGCAGGTTGATCCCTCCGGGAGGTGAAGTGTTTTTACCCGGAGGGAGTCTCGCCACCCAGGCTCCCATAGCTGGCATGACAGGTTGACCCCTCCGGGAGGTGAAGTGTTTTTTACCCGGAGGGGGTCTCGCCACCCAGGCTCCCATAGCTGGCTTGGCAGGTTGACCCCGCAGGAAAGTTACACTCCACGAATATGTTGGGTTGGATGTTTCTATCCGAGCTTGTGCCAACCTCGAAAAGAGCGGGGATTGTGTACAACCCCGTATTCGCGAAGAATGGGCCCCAAACAAGGCAAACGTGTTTTTAAGCTTTTTGGAGATTTTGCACTCTCGATGGCCAATTTTGGCTCTGGCTTGGAAACATACTAATAGGGGGAGGAAAAATCAACATATTCCCCCGGGCCCTCTAGAGGGGCGGGTGCGGCAAGATGGCCGGCACCCCCCTGGCGTGCTAGGTGCGAGGTGGGATGACGGGACTGGCTGGAGACCAGGATCCCGCCCCCGACACCCTGGCCGTGGGCAGGGGCCAGACCGGGCGGCCAGCCCTCTCGCCCCAGGCGGCAAGCTCGCGGGGCGAGACCGGGCGGCCAGCCCTCTCGCCCCAGGCGGCGAGCTCGCGGGGCGAGACCTGGCGGCCAGCCCTCTCGCCCCAGGCGGCGAGCTCGCGCGGCGAGACCGGGCGGCCATCCCTCTCACCCCAGGCGGCGAGCTCGCGGGGCAAGATCGGCAGCCAGCGCTCTCGCCCCAGGCAGCGAGCTCGCGGGGCGAGACCGGCGGCCAACCCTCTCGCCCCAGGCGGCTAGTCTGGGGAGGGTTCGCCGTCCACCCCCTAGACCCTTGTGGACCCTGCAGTTTTACCATTTTTGCCCTCGGGGGGGGGGGGATTACCTCTTTACCCCCGGCGTGGTTGTTTTCTATTGGCCCAAGGTATATTGGGCGTAGGGGTATTTCGGGCATTTTGGCCCATGTGATTTGGAAAACTATAAATAGACCCCCTTGGGTGCCTTTGGAGGGGAGACACTTTTCCTTGCTTCCTCCTCCCTTAGTTTCTTCTTGGTAGAGTAGAGAGAGCTCCTCCAAGGCACCCTAGCTCGAGCATTGGCTAGGGAGGGGAAGTGCTCGGCTAGCCTTCCGGGTGTGAGGTGGGACCTCCGCGCTAGAGCCAAGGGTCTATTTCTAGTTTCTTGATCTTTGGTCCGTGACGTTCCTCCGGGTGTAGTAGGTGTGAGGTCACCCCTTTCTAGGGACCCCGAACTCCACGGAGATGGAGAAATCGGTTTCAACACTCAAGATCCTACTCAACAAGAATTTACCTTAGAAGAGCTGTTTCCTGATATAGTGCAAGCTAATATTGAGGGAGAGCATGCTGGTTTTGAGGGGGGAGAAAACTGCTTTTGAGGGAGAGCAAGTTGACCTTGAGGGGGAGCAAGTAGGGTCTCAAGGGGAGAATGCAAGTACTGAGGAGGAGCAGATAAGAACTGAGGAGGAGCAAGTAACTCAGGGGGAGTTCCCTAAGACTACTCCGAAATTGCCTCCTAGTCCATAGGATAGAGTAAATATAGCCAGTACCTCAGATTCTGAGGATGCAGCTGAGGTTCAAGCTAAGAAGAGGAAGCTACAAGTCTTCAAAAGGAGAAGCCAGAGCTACAAGAAGGCATTACAAACTGTTGCTCCACTACTTGCCCCAACAGCTAATTACAGCTCATTGTTGGTGGCCTTGCAAGTCAAGTTAGATGAGCAAAGGATTGCCATGGAGAAATATATGGATGAGACACATAAGGATCTACAACTCTCCTTGGCAATAGATATAAAGTCAATAAGATTTGAAGTGAATCAAAATAAGAAAGAAATGACTGATTGTTTCCACAAGGGTGGAAATGCTGTGGTTTTCCTTGCCACACACCAAGAGAAAATCAAGACTCAAGTGGATGATATAGCAGTGAAGCAGGGCTATGTCTTAGAAAATCAAATTAAAATGAATAATAATCTGGAAGAATCACATAATGTGATTGTTACAGAACTGAAAAATATTGCAACAGCCCAGCCTGTTGATAAGTCTAAAGCCCAGACAGAGTTTGATAAGGAGAAGTTTGATAAGGACTTACAGGAAGGCATAGCTACTGTCAAAACAGCTATTCAGGACTCTCAAAAGACTATTTCTGGACTGCTGCTGAAGTTAAAATACTTCTATAAAGATGGTGTCAATTTTCTGGATGAACAAATCAGATTCCAAAAGGATGATCTCAGGGATCATGTGGCCAGAGAAGTCATAAAGGGGGAGAGAGTATTAGTCAAAGCTGGATCTGATCATGCTAAATGGATATCGATACTGCGTGTACGCTGGAGAAAGATATGAAACAGGTGCAAGGAAAAAGGGCCTTGGATGTGACAAAGCCAGAGTTTAAAGTTCCCCGACCTGGGAAATCGTACTATCAAAATAAATGGTGCAAGAGGTCCAAGCCTTCTGAGCAAGCTCCTTCAACAGTTCTGTCGGGGGAAACTTCGAGGCCAGAGACTCATACCTGCTTTACTTGTGGCAGAGTGGGGCATATATCCCGTGACTGTGGGGTTGCTCCACCAAAGGGTGAAAAGAAGACGGGAGCGTCTTATGCTGAGAAGGGAAAGACAGTGGTGGAGTCCTCTACATCCCAGGTGCAACCCCGAGTCTATAACCTTGGCCAGCAGGAGGCCATAAAGCAAAGTGATGTCGTCACAGCCTTTGTTATGATTCAGAATATGCTAGTGAGTGCAGTATTTGATACGGGTGCTTCACATTCATTTCTGTCTAAGGACTTTGTAGATCGAATTGGAGTACCTAGGCATGTGAAGACAGATAGTGTAAAGGTGTTACTACCGAATGGATGTTTGATGCTTACTGATAGGGCTACCGATGTGGCGGTTCAAATAGGATGTCGGGATTTCTGTTTGAATGCATCTGTGCTGCCGATATCGGATTTTGATGTGATCATTGGTATGGACTGGCTCTCGGAGCAGCGTGCCTTTATTGATTGCAAGTCAAAAGACATCATACTGGGCCAGAATACCAAGCTTGAGACTAAGTCTGCTGGTATGCGAGGAGTGAGCGGGACCCTGGTGTCTGCACTCCAAGTTTTCAATGCTGTTCGGAAGGGCGCAGAGTTATTCTTCACGATTATTCAGGCTGTTGAGCCAAAGGCCAGTGTGAGTGATGTTCTGATTGTATCGAAGTTTGCGGATGTGTTTTCTAAGGATCTCCCTGCTCTACCACCCCAGTGGGAGATCGACTTCATGATTGAGTTGGTGTCAGGTGCGAAACCTGTAGCCCGCTCGCCATATCGCATCGCGCCAAAGAAAATTGCTGAATTGAAAGTCCAATTGCAAGAGTTGCTGGAGTAGGGATATATACGCCCAAGTTTGTCACCTTGGAGCGCACCTATTCTTTTTGTGAAGAAGAAGGACGGTGGTTTGCGGTTATGTATTGATTATCGTGAATTGAATAAGCTGATAGAGAAGAATAAGTATCTGATTCCACGGATACATTAATTGTTCGATCAACTAGTGGGATCAACCATCTATTCCAAATTGGATTTGAAATCTGGATATTACCAATTGAGGATTCAGGAAGTTGACATTCCCAAGACTGCATTTGGAACACGCTACGGTCATTATGAGTTCACTATTCTGCCATTTGGACTATGTAATGTGTCATCGGTGTTCATGAACCTAATGCACCGAACGTTCCGAGAGTACTTGGACCTGTTTGTGATTGTGTTCATTGATGATATCTTGGTGTACTCTCAATCGGAAGCTGATCATACAAACCACTTGCTGTTGTTGTTGAATACCTTGCCAAGGAATAAGTGTAAGACCCCCCTCCCGGATACCAAAACACGGCACGAAGGGGGGGGGGGGGGGTCTTATGCCCAGAACAGCCGCCTTGCGATAGCATTAGCACACGGGCTAACCTGAACCACATGGCGCCTATTCCGCTGGCTACAACCAATATCAATATATACATGCCAACCCAACCATAATATAAAAGAGAGAGAGAGAGAGAGGTCAAATCCACACTAAGCATATATGTCCAAATAAATCAAATAAGAGAAGCTAAAACATGCTTCTACAAGTATTAGAGTACAACTATAAAATTACCCAAACAGGCTACATCCGAGTCGCTCAACACTCACATCTGTAACCGACGGTAGCGATGGTACCATCACTTCAGGCCCTGTCGTCCTGGCCTGGCTGTCATGCTGCAAAGTCTGTGGCTGCTCTACCTACGGGGTGAGCTCCTAAAAATGGAGACGTAGCAACCGTTAGTCGAAAAGACTAAGTGGCTTCACATCCGCTCCCCCGGCGACTCCTCGACACTAGGCGGAGCGAGGAACAAGGGTACAAGTATAATAAATAGTATAATAGGTACAAGAAGGTGGTAATGGTAATACGATTAATAGCATTATATTCTAACAGCTGTACATAAACAATAACAAACTATCAAGTACAAGTATCTACAACAGGAAAGCAACTTAACTTATAAGGATGCTCATACAAGCTTATAAGTTAAGGATCGGGTTACATAAAGTAACTCATCGTATAGGAGTGCCCATACAAACTTATACGATGAGGATCTTGTTTGTGCAATGCTATTTAATGGTATGTATTCTATGCAATGACTCACCCATGATCACACACATGCAATTGATATATCAACATAGACTAGTAGTTCCCACTATTCGAGCAGGTAGCTAACCTCTCAGGCGTCAACCGCCGTGGCCAGGCGGTTACAGTAGAGAGTGCATCTCTACTGCTAGGCGGGTATCCACACTACTTCACCTTGGCCTTCGTACGCCTCAATTTTAAGAACAGAACAGCAGAGCTCATGCGTACTATGGCCCAGCGGGGTCTCGGATAGATGTGCAACGAGAACACAGCCCGAACTGGCCTGGTGTGCCCCGGTAGGGGCCTCAAAATAAAGCATGAGGACAGAGTCCAACCGTTCACTTGGAACGAAAGGGGCCTCGGGACGTGAACACCGAGTCCACAGCCCAACCGCCCAAAGTCTAGTTGTTAACTCTCGTCGGTGTGACGATCGGCGAGCCCATAGACCTGCCACACTATCCTTAACTCAGGACTATGACACCGCATGTCGACTCACACCGCATGCAAATTCCACATCACCGTGGTAAGGAAGGGGCCTCGAAAGTAAGCACGAGGACACAACCCAACCATCCATCTATACCGCATCTCAACACTAACCCAACTAGTGACGATCAACACCGCACTTACATCCCTCCACAATACTACCCATAGGGAGACTACGCTCTAAGTATTAGACTACTAAATTCCATTCCAACCCTCAAATATACACATGGCCATAGTTTATCATTCTATATGTCATTCCAAATGATTTCAACATAATATAACATAATGCACATAAATAATAGTCTACCAATTTCTAACATGTCACTTGTTTAAATAAGCTTGCTTCACAATTCAGTTATATGAAATCCAATCAATAATCTTCATCTTTCATAAAACTACGGTGGTTAACATAAAATAGTTCACCAAAATCTCGAGTTAATTTGCAACATCAATTCCACCGAATCCAAATTCATATTATATAAAAACCCAGAATTTAATTACAAAATAAATATGGACAGCAACTTCAACCGGAGATTCCCGAAGCTACAGGAAACCGGTGAAGATGTGTAACCACTCGATGGAAAGTTCTTTCCATGGGCTACAACCTTTATGTTCAGACCACATCCCAAATTCAATAGTATCAAACTTGAAATCAGCCTTGAAGTCCGCTGCGTACAAAACACAATTTCTGCATGCAGGATTTATCTGCCGTCATATTCGTTTAAACTTTCCCGTGGCTACCTACTTCGTATGAAGACGTTCAACCACTCGTTGGAAAGGTTTTTTCAAGGGTTTCAACTTTCATGTTTAGGCAAAAGCCCAGATCTGGACATATCACATAAGAAAATGGCCAAGAAGAGTACTGCACGCAGAACACAGATTCTGCACGCATCTTAAAGAGGAACGAACGACATCGGTTCATCTTCCTCCTCAAGTCGATCCTCCAAAATCACCTCCAGAAATTCCTCCACCCTTATTCACCCTCATGAGGCCTTTACACTTCATGAAGCCATCCCCCATCTTCGCATAAAAGGTTGGAGAGGTTGAAGACACAACTAGAGAAACCACCATCTCGCAAGTCTAGACACTTTTGAGTCGACCTCTCGCCTAGATAACTACAGATCTAGCACCAAGGGAGAGGAGAGGAAGCTCACCTCATTTCTGGCATTTCCACTATTTCCGGCCATGGATCGTGTGACTCTTCTTGGCGGCATCTTCTCCTTCATGGCGACGACGGATCTTCTCCTCCAAAACTTTCTCCAGCAGTTTCCCTCTCTATAGAAGTTTCTCTCAGGAAATAGGGGATGAAACGAGCATGAAAATGGCTAGGGTTTTCAATTCCCCTTATATATGAAAATTGACACTGGTAGGGACACGCCTGTGTCCTTACCCGTGCCCTGCTTTGGGCGAAGCGTCAATGACGGTTTCAGCATCGGTTCAACACTTGACATGGGTAGGGACATGCCCAGGACACGGCCGTGTTCCCTGGCCGTGTCCTTCTCTGGATACATTTTGACGAACTCAACTCGACACACAGATACACACACGGGTAGGGACATGCCCGTGTCTCTACCCATGTCATACACCATTGTGTCGACACCCGTGTGTCGACACCGGTGTGTCGACACCGGTGTGTCGATAATAGTGAGTCGACACACTACAACAGTTTGTCGACACCAGTGTGTCAACACACTACACCATTGTGTCGACACCAGTGTGTCGACACCAGAGTGTTGACACCAGAGTGTCGACACCATTATGTCGACACCATTGTGTCGACACCATTGTGTCGAGACCATTGTGTCGATCAAAGACTCAGGCATTACAAATTCTATTCACATGTGCTGCCCAGTTCTCAACACACCCCTGAACCCCAGTCAGCTCTCCTGAATCTAAGAAACACGCACGAGGGGCCTAGTGCGATTTGGGACGTTACAAATCCTATAAACAAAATAAAAGATTTCATCCCCGAAATCAGGCTTAGGATATGGGGAGAACTGCATAACAGAAAATATAATATGCTTTTAAATAAAATTACCTTGAGCAAACAACTCCGGATAGCGTTTTTGCATCAAATCCATTGGCTCCCATGTGTATTCCTCCTGCCCATGATTGGACCATAGCACCTTCACCAAGGGAACACTTTTGCGGCGCAACATTCTTGTCTCGTCATCTACGATCTGCACCAGCTCTAGTCGCACAGACCTATCAGATACCACATTACCATCGGTTGTGGGGATGTATTGATCGAGCTGCAACAATGCCTTCCGAAGCGACGACACATGGAACACGTCATTGAGGTTCTCAAGCTCGGACGGTAATTCTAACTGATAGGCCAACGAGCCGATCCTTCCCAATATAGTATAAGGTACAACATACCTTGGGCTGAGCTTTTTCACACCGCGCACCAGTGACACTCCATGCATCGGTCGAATTTTCAGGAACACCTTATCACCCACTTGAAACTCCACCATCCGGTGCCTTGCATTATAATACTTCGCCTGCTGACTTTGAGCCTCCAACATGCGATCCCATATCAGTCTAACCGCCGCATCGGTATCCTCAATATATTCAACACCCAAAGCCTTCGGTTCTTCATCTTGCACCCAAGACAAGGGGGTTCTACACCTCCTTCCATAAAGAGCTTCATGAGGAGCCATGCCGATACTAGCCTGGTGGCTGTTGTTGCAGGAGAATTCTACCAACGGTAAGAGCCTTTCCCACGGCTCTCCTCTATCCAGCACACATAAACTCAACAAATCTTCGAATGTCCAGATGGTCCTTTCAGATTGCCCGTCCGTCTGGGGATGAAACACGGTGCTGAACGTAAGACGCGAGACCAAATATGCCTGTACCGCCTTCCACTCCTTTGAGGTGAAACGGCCATCCCGGTCCGAAATGATCGTCTTAGGCACGCCATGATATCGTACGAACTGCTCCACAAAGAGGCGTACCAAGACATCCACGTGAGCCTCTTTCTTCATAGGGGTGAACCGGCCTACTTTCGTCAGTCGATCAACAATCACACACAGTGAATCATTCCCTGAGCATGAGCAAGGTAACCCATGGACAAAGTCCATGGAGATATCCTCGAACTTCCACTCGGGGATGAGCAACGATTGAAACAAACCACCAGGACTCTTGCATTCCGCTTTCACCCGTTGACAAGCTTCGCAGTGTGTAACAAAATATCTGACATCTTTCTTCATTCCCAGCCAACACATGGTCTTCCGCAAACCGGCGTACATCTTAGCAATACCCAGGTGCACTGAATATTAAGAGCAGTGAGCCTCTCTCAAGATATCCTCTCGGATTTTACCACCCTTAGGAATGTAGAGCCGGCCACGAAAATAAACGAGGCCGTCTTTTAGCTTATACTCATTCGTAGTCCCATCTTCAATTGACTTGATTGCTGGGGCCAGGGCCGCATCCATTCCTTGCTCCACTCTGATTCGGTCCCGGATATCACAAACTATGCTCATGCTTTCCAAGTACTCTGTATACTCTGCCGAAGGAGCCTTAAATACCAAAGTAATATCCATCTCCTCAATCATCCGAGCCAACTCCATACTCATCAACCGAGACTCTGGGCTAGAGCCTGGTACTTTTCTAGTCAACGCATCGGCTACCGAGTTCACTTTTCCGGGGTGGTAGTTCATGGTGAACTCATAGTCACATAGAAATTCTAACCACCGCCTTTTTCTCAAGTTCAACTCCTTCTGTGTATGAACGTACTTCAAGTTTTTGTGGTCTGAAAAGATCTCGCAGTGGACGCCGTACAGATAATACCACCAAACCTTCAAGGCGAACACCACTGCTCCCAGCTCTAGATCGTGAACTGGGTAATTGGTTTCTTGCTTCTTCAGTTTTCTTGAAGCATAAGCAATTACATGCCCGTGCTGCATCAGCACCGCTCCCATCCCTTGATATGATGCGTCAGTGTAAACTTGAAATCCTTCCTTCCCAGACGGAAGTACAAGGATGGGGGAGGAGGTAAGTCTATCCTTCAGCTCCTGGAATGCCGCTTCACATTGGGGTGTCCACTCAAATGGCACACCTTTCTTCATCAATGATGTAAGAGGGAGGGAAATCTTGGAGAATCCTTTCACAAACTTGCGGTAGTACCCAACAAGTCCAAGGAAGCTCCGTACATCAGCCGCCGACTTCAAGGGAGACCACTCCTTTACGGCACGCACCTTGGAAGGATCCACCACTAGCCTAGCTCCACTGATCATGTGACCCAAGAAAGCAACCTCCTTAAGCCAGAATTCACACTTGCTGAATTTGGCGTACAAGGCGTGCTCCTTCAATTTCTTCAACACCAAGGTCAGGTGCTCGACATGCTCCTCCTCCATCTTTGAGTTGACTAGGATGTCGTCGATGAAAACAATGACGAAGATATCCAAGTACGGTTCAAATACCTTATTCATCAGGCTCATGAATTCCGAAGGGGCATTTGTGAGCCCAAACGGCATGACCGTGAACTCGTACAACCCATATCTTGTATTAAAGGCCGTTTTCTGGATGCCCCCTTCCTGTATCCTCAACTGATAATATCCGGAGCACAAATCCAGCTTAGAAAAATAATGCGCTCCCACTAGTTGATCAAGCAACTCGTCGATCCGAGGTAGCGGATAAGTGTTCCGCACTGTCAGCCGATTTAGTTCCTGATAGTTTATGCACAAACGCAGCCTTCTTCTTCACGAACAATACAGGGGCTCCCCAGGGTGACGAACTGGGGCGAACGAACCCTGACTCCACCTGTTCTTGCAGTTGAACTCTAAACTCCGCGAGTTCCTTCGGGGCCATTCGGTAAGGGGCCTTGGATACTAGCTTGGCACCCAGTATTAGATTAATCTAGAAGTCAACCTCTCTATGCGGGGGTAATCCTGGCAGTTTCTCAGGAAATACCTCGGGGAAGTCCCGCACTACCCGTACATCTTTTAAATTCAACGCTGTCTCCTTCAACTCAAACTAGATCATGAAGACTTCATCGCCCTTCATATGAGCTTTTATAACCTGAACGGAAGATAACGACATGCGAGGTGTGAAGCTAATACCTTGGAAGATGACATCTGAGTCCCCATGTCTCAAGTAGATTCGTTTCTCTGCACAGTCAATCCTTGTAAAGTGCTAGTCCAACCACGCCATGCCCAAAATGATGTCAAACTCTGACATTCTCAAGACCGTGGTAGGTATCAAAGGCCTTTCCTTCAATAAATATCTCGAACACGCACTTAGCGGTTGCAATCATCTCCGAGCCGTCCGGTAGGCGCACCCGTCGGGCTATACCAGTAAAGTATTGTACGCCCTCCATGTCCTTAATGAAGTCCTCAGACACAAAGGAGTGTGAGGCACCTGTATCGAACAATGCATAGGCCGTCTTCCCGCCAACTATCACGGTGCCTAAGTATCAATAACCAAAACTTATTACTAGGTGTCTAGTATGTCTCAAGCAACTTCAAGTTAAACAATGAAAACGTTATAATTACTTAAATCATACTTGCAATCACATCTTGGGGATTCCGTTCTTGAGCCATGTCCAGCACGTACACTTGATCACGAGCAGGACCGGGGTTTCCTCCTCGCTGTCCTCGTCCTCGACAACGCATGTAACCCCTCCCCCGCGGTGCTGCCAGAGGGAGAGTAGGAGGGACATTCCCAAACCACTGCGGGCAGAAGCGTCGAATGTGAATCGATTGGTTGCATTCAAAACACACTAACCCATGATGCCCCTCCGGTTGCTGAAATTGCTGAGGCTGTGGTGGTGGGTGCAACGCGGGCGGCTGCGGAACCGGATGCTCCACCCAATAGTTTCGGTTGAAACGCCCCCACCTCTTTGATATCCTCTTCCTCCTCTAAATTCCTGCCTCCTTCTATTGCTTGGGCCAACTTCCATTACGCCCTCCGTAGGTCTCTTACCACTACTCAAGTGCTCCGCCTCCAATCTCTTCGCCATGTCAATAATCTCTGCCAAACTAGCATCCACTATAAACGAAAGGGCCTGCCTTAGGGGATCTCGCAGCCCTTTATAGAAGAGTTTGGCGTATCCTCTATCATCCAGGTCATATGAGTCTGCGAACCTTGCGAGATGCTGGAACTCTCGCTGGTATTCCGTAACCGATTTTGATCCCTATTTCAGTAGTAGAAACCTCTGCTCGAGCTCATCTCGAGCCGATGTAGGAATGAAGTGCTCCAAGAAAACACCCGAGAACTTGCTCCAACTTATCTCGGTATACACTCGTCCTTGGAACATGGAGCCCATAAGTGACTTCCACCACCTCTTAGCATGTAGATCCAAGACGGACACCGCCAACGATACAACCATGTTGGCCGGGCAACGGATCCCCTCCAGCAACTCCTGCACCTTGTCAAGCCATTCCTCCGTGCGTACGGCCAACTCCGTCCCGAGGTAGGCAGGAGGGGAGAGGGCCCGAAAGGTGCTCAACCAGTTAGAGCCCGGGGCCTGTTGTTGCACCGGAGGATGCTGCGTCCTAAAAGCATCGAGGATGGCGGTGAGCATCTTCCCCAACTCAGATTGTTGGAACTGAGTGGGTTTGGAAGGGGAAGGAGTGCCCCCCATCGGCTCAGCGTCCACTGGAATCTACACGTAAAACACAAATGCATGGTCAAGTTGGCTAATCTTAAGGTCAAGGTTGGACAAACTTAGCGTGAACTACATATGAGCACACCACTGCTTCCGCTAAGTCAGTTTGTCCCCAAACTGACTAATCGAACGGGGGTGGTACCATTGTTGAATGACTTCTTTAGTTGAGGATCATGGAAAACTGATACCACTTGTAAGACCCCCCTCCCGGATCCCAAAACACGTTACGAAGGGGGGGGGGGGGGGTCTTATTCCCAAAACAGCCGCCTTGCGTTAGCATTAGCACACGGGCTAACCTGAGCCACAAGGCGCCTATTCTACCGGATACAACCAATATCAATATATACATGCCAACCCAACCATAATATAAAAGAGAGAGAGAGAGAAGTCAAATCCACACTAAGCATATATGTCCAAATACATCAAAAAAGAGAAGCTAAAACATGCTTCTACAAGTATGAGAGTACAACTATAAAAATTGCCCAAACGGGCTACATCATAGTCGCTCAACACTCACATCCGTAACCGACGGTAGCGACAGTACCGTCACTTCAGGCCCTGTCGTCCTGGCCTGACTGTCCTGCTGCAAAGTCTGTGGCTGCTCTACCTGCGGGGTGACCTCCTAAAAGGGAGACATATCAACCGTTAGTCAAAAAGACTAAGTGGCTTCACATGCGCTCCCCCGACGACTCCTCGACACCGGGAGGAGAGAGGAACAAGGGTACACGTATAATAAATAGTATAACAGGTACAAGCAGGTGGTAATGGTATAATAAGATTAATACCATTATATTCTAGCAGCTCTACATAAACAATAACAAACTATCAAGTGCAAGTATCTATAGCAGAAAAGTAACTTAACTTATAAGGATGCCTATACAAGCTTATAAGTTAAGGATCGGGTTACACAAAGTAACTCATCGTATATGAGTGCCCATACAAACTTATACAATGAGGATCTTGTTTGTGCAATGCTATGTAATGATATGTATGTTATGCAATGACTCACCCTTGATCACACACATGCAATTGCTATGTCAACATAGACTAGTAGTTCCCACTATTCGAGTAGGTAGCAAACCTCTCAGGCATCAACCGCCATGGCCAGGCGGTGATAGTAGAGAGGGCATCTCTACTACTGGCGGGTATCCACACTACTTCACCTAGGCGTCCGTACGCCTCAACGCTAAGAACACAACAGCAAAGCCCATGCGTACTATGGCCCAGCGGTGTCTCGGGTAGATGTGCACCGAGAACACAGCCCGAACTGGCCTGGTGTGACTCGGAAGGGGCCTCGGAAGAAAGCACGAGGACACATCCCAACCGTTTACTTGTCACTGAAGGGGCTTCGGGACGTGAACACCGAGGTCACCGCCCAACCGCCCAAAGTCTAGCTGTCAACACCCGTCGGTGTGACTATTGGCGAGCCCGTAGACCTGTCACACTATCCTTAACTCAGGACTATGACACCACGTGTCGACTCACACCGCATGAAAATTCCACATCACCGTGGTAAGGAAGGGGCCTCAGAAGTAAGCACGAGGACACAGCCCACCCATCCATCTATACCTCATCACAACACTAACCCAACTTATGACGGTCAACACCGCACTTACATCCCTCCACAATACTACCCGTAGGGAGACTACGCTCTAAGTATTGGACTAATAAATTCCATTCCAACCCTCAAATATACTCATGACCATAGTTTATCTTTCTATATGTCATTTCAAATGATTTCAACATAATATAATAAAATGCGCATAAATAATAGTCTACCAATTTCTAACAAGTCACTTGTTTAAAAAAGCTTGGTTCACAATTCAGTTATATGAATTCCAATTAGTAATCTTCATCTTTCATAGCACTACGGTGGTTAACATAAAATAGTTCACCAAAATCTCGAGTTAATTTGCAACATCAATTCCACTGAATCCAAATTCATATTATATAAAAACCCAGAATTTCAGTGCAGAATAAATCTGGACAACAACTTCAACTGGAGATTCCTGAAGCTACAATAAACCGGTGAAGACGTGTAACCACTCAATGGAAAGGTATTCCCATGGGCTACAACGTTCATGTTCAGATAACAACCCAAATTCAATAGTATCAAACTTGAAATTAGCCTTGAAATCCGCTGCGTACAGAACACAATTTCTGCATGCAGGATTTATCGGTCGTCATGTTCGTTCAGACTTTCCTGTGGCTACAGACTTCGCATGAAGATGTGAAACCACTGGTTAAAAATGTATTTTCAAGGGCTTCAACTTTCGTGTTTAGTCAAAAGCCCAGATCTGGCCATATCACATCAGAAAATTTCCAAGACGATTACTGCACGCAGAACACAGATTCTTCACGCATCTTTAAGAGGAATGAACGACATCAGTTCTCTTCCTCCTCAAGTCGATCCTCCAAAATCACCTCCAGAAATTCCTCCACCCTTATTCACCATCCTGACGCCTTTACTCTTCACGAAGACATCCCCCATCTTCGCATAGAAGGTTGGAGAGGTTGAAGACATAACTAGCCTTAGAGCACAAGTCCTAGGACGACCTCTTCCTAGAGAAACCACCATCTCACAAGTCTAGACTCTTTTGAGTCGACATCTCGCCGAGATAACTACAGATCTAACACCAAGGGAGAGGTGAGGAAGCTCACCTCATTTCCGGCGTTTCCACTATTTCCGGCCATGGATCGTGTGACTATTCTTGGCGGCATCTTCTCCTTCACGGCGACGACGGATCTTCTCCTCCAAAATATTCTGCAGCAGTTTCCCTAACTGCAAAAGTATCTCTCAGGAAATAGGAGATGAAATGAGCATGGAAATGGCTAGGGTTTTCACTTCCCCTTATATACGAAAATTGACACGGGTAGGGACACGCTTGTGTCCTTACCCGTGTCCTGCTTCGGGCGAAGCGTCAACGATGGTTTCAGCGTCGGTTCAACACTCGACACGGGTAGGGACACGCCCGTGTCCCGACCCATATCCACATGACATGGCCGTGTTTCCTGGTTGTGTCCTTCTCTGGATACATTTCGATGAACTCAACTCGATACACACACACACACACACGGGTAAGGACATGCCCGTGTCTCTACCCGTCTCATACACCATTATGTCGACACCGGTGTGTCGACACCAGTGTGTCGACACCGGTGGGTCGATACCGGTGCGTCGACGCCGGTGTGTCGACGCCGGTGCGTCGACGCCGGTGCGTCGACGCCGGTGCGTAGACGCCGGTGCATCGACACCGGTGCGTCGACCCCGGTGCATTGACCCCGGTGCGTCGACACCTGTGCGTCGACACCTGTGCATCGACACCGGTGCATCGACACCGGTACGTCGACACCGGTGCATCGACACCAGTGCATCAACACCAGTGTGTTGACACACTACATCAGTGTGTTGACACCAGTGTGTCGACATCGGTGTGTCGACACCGGTGTGTCGACACCCGTGTGTCGACACCCGTATGTTGACACACAACACCAGTGTGTCGATACCGGTGTGTCGACACCAGTGAGTCGACAAACTACACTAGTATGTCGACACCAGTGTGTCGACACAGTACACCATTGTGTCGACACTAGTGTGTCGACACACTACACCATTGTGTCGACACTAGTGTGTCGACACCAGTGTGTCGACACCAGAGTGTCGACACCAGTGTGTCGATACCAGAGTGTCGACCCCAGTGTGTCGACACCAGAGTGTCGACACCATTATGTCGACACAATTATGTCGACACAATTGTGTCGACACCATTGTGTCGATCAAAGACTCTGGTGTTACAAATTCTATTCACATGTGCTACCCAGTTGTCAGTACTCCCCTGAACCCCAGTCAGCTCTCCTGACTCTGGGAAACACGCACGAGGGGCCTAGTGCAATTTGGGACGTTACAATAAACTCTGTGCCAAGTTCTCAAAGTGTTAGTTTTGGCTATTGTCAGTGGATTTTCTTGGCCATGTGGTAAGTGGAGAGGGCATAGCAGTGGATCCGTCAAAGATAAAAGCCATACAGGAGTGGCCGGAATTGTCTTCGGTGGCCGAAGTCAGGAGTTTCCTTGGACTGGCAGGCTACTATAGATGTTTTGTAGAAAACGTCTCGCAGATCACTTTGCCTCTGACCACACTGATGAGGAAGGATTAGAAGTTCGTTTGGACGCCAGATTGCGCACGAGCTTTTGAAGAGCTAAAGAGTCGTTTGACCACAGCGCCTGTGTTGACATTGTCAAGTGGTACAGACAGCTGTGAGATCTACAATGATGCATTCGGGAATGACTTAGGCTGCGTTCTTCTGCAGTTTGGAAAGGTGATTGCTTATGGCTCACGCCAGTTGAAAGTGCATGAGCGAAATTATCCCTCCACGACTTGGAGTTGGCGGCGGTGATCTTTGCACTTAAATTATGGTGGCATTATCTCTATGGCGTAAAAGTGAATATCTTTACGGACCATAAGAGCCTAAAGTACTTGTTGGATCAGAAGGATCTTAATATGCTACAACAAAGGTGGATGGAGTTCCTTGGGGACTACACCTTTGATATTCATTATAATCCCGGGAAGGGAAATGTAGTCGCTGATTCCTTAAGTTGTAGGACTCCGTCAAGGGAAAATTAGCTGCAGATGCATGATGAGCGTCTGATCCAGGAGTTGGAATTGTTAGATATTTCTTGTGTTGACAAGAATTCCACAGCCGATGCATGCTTAAACTGGACGGAGGTACAATATAACCTTGCAGACACGGTTCGACGTGCAATGGAGCTGCATGAAACTCTCCAACGCTATGCAAAGGATGGGCTAGATGGACAATTCTCCTGGGATGACGGCCTTTTGCGGAAAGAGGGCCGTTTGAGCGTCCCGAGTTTGGGTAAGTTGAGAGAAGAATTGATGTATGAAGCTCACTTCACAAAATACTCAATTCACCCTGGGAACACAAAGATGTTCAAGGATATGAAAAAGTTGTTCTGGTGGCCAGGACTGAAGAAAGACATAGCTCATTATGTGGCTAAATGTCAAACTTGTGCTTTGGTGAAGGCAGAATGCCAGAAACCCGGATGTTTCTTGAAGTCGTTACCGATTTCGGAATGGAAGTTTGATGATATTTCAAAGGATTTCGGGCACAGGTTGCCGAGATCTCAACGCGGGAATGATTCAATCTGGATGATTGTAGACCGGTTGACAAAAGTTGCTCACTTCCTTCCGAATAAGCGGGATGATTCAGTGGAAAGTTTGGCAAAACTATATGTGGAGTAGATCGTACGGCTACACGGTGTTCCCCGTAGCATCGTGAGTGACCGTGATGGGCAATTCACACCGAATGATTGGAGGCTAATTCATCAATTGTTGGGAACAAAGTTAACGTTCAGTACGACCTTTCATCCCCAAACAGATGGCCAGAATGAGAGGACCAACAGAACAATGGAGGAGATGCTCTGAATGTGCGCCCTGGATTTTGGTATGAGATGGGAAGATCATCTCTATATGATGGAGTTTGCCTACAACAATAGCTACCAAGCGAGCATCAGTATGGCACCGTTTGAAGCTTTGTATGGTCGTAAGTGTCCTACACCATTAGCTTAGGTAGAAAGAGGCGAATCCAAACTATATAAGCGTAAAGAAGTCGATGAAGCTACCTCGACGATACGCTCTATTCGGGAGAGACAACTGATAGCCCAGGGTCGACAAGCAAAATACTTCAACGCCATGGATTGAAATGTGGAGTTCACATTGGGCGACTGGGTATATTTGAAGATTTAACCCTTCAAAGGCGTTGAAAGTCAAGCCTATGGGTAGAAAGTCACCTAGGGTGGGGTGAATAGGTGACCTATTAAACTTCTTTGAAGTTTTTTTAACTTTTGCTATGAGCCCTAATGCATTTCAGAATATAAGCTGTACCCAGCATAAACAATAGAATAACGAAACTGATCACAGTATATGCAGCAAAGAACACAGCACAAATCACAAGAGACACAACAAGTTTATAGTGGTTCCCCTATCTAGAGTACATCCACTTCCCCCTTCTTCCTCACTGGCAATGTGCCAGATAAGGTTATAGCTCCTCCTTCTCAACTCAGATCCTCATATCCTATAAGGCTCAATTTCTCTCCAAGAAACCTACACTCGGACCCACAGGTCCTACCTCAGAGATATCACAATCTCCTACCTCAGAGATCTCCACAATCTCCTACCCCAGCCTTTATAGATTACGCTTACAAAAACTCAGAGAATAAGATCTCCTACCCACTCAGATCTCTCGGAGATCTTATAATAAAATTTGATAAAACAGTTTATAGAAAATAAAAAACCTATAATCTGTTGGATTGGTGTGTACAATTTCTTTCACTCAGCTGCAGTTTGATTTCTTCTTGATAGATCAGCAAGCTGAATTGAATTTCTTTTGAATCAGCAACTTCTTGATGAAGATTAGATTGAATAGGTTGAAGATGCTGATGAACAGATTACTTAATCCCCAGATTAACCTTAGAAAAGGGATCTGAAGACTTTCTTGAAGATCAATTTCTTCTTCTCTTTTATTTTTTTTGATTCGTCTCTTGGAGACCGATGAGTAGAATCAGTCAGTGTATTGGTAACTATATATATCTCTTCTGAAGGCAGCACCTCCTATTTATAGAAATCTCAGACGGCTTGGACTGGTATTAATGACATCAACAACTGTCAGCAAATCCTTCCTTGAACTGTCTTTATAGAAGCAATGCCTTCTTGTATCGACCGGAATGATCTGACTTTTCTTAACATGATTAATGTTGACTCAACACATTCGGATATATAAGAATTGATGTAGATAAGAAGTCTCGAAATCGGTGTTGAGACATCTTTGGCAGACCCAACACTTACATACTTGGAATAGTTATCATCTCAGAACAAAAAGCGTTGAGATAGATTAGTTGTGTCGACACATCTGTTATTTGTGTCGACACATCTTAGTTCTGCCGTGTCTAGACACAGAAGTTTTGTCTCGACACCTCTGTTATCTGTGTCGACACATCTTAGTTCGGCCTTGTGTCGACACAGAAGTTTTGTCTCGACACATCTGTTATCTATGTCGACTCATCTTTTGTACTTTGACTACTGATCTGCCTTGTGTCGACACAGAAGTTTTGTCTCGACACATCTTCTGTTCTTTGTGTTAACTACTGATCTGTCTTGCGTCGACACAGAAGTTTTGTCTCGACACTTCTTCTGTTCTGTGTGTTGACTACTGATCTGTCTTGTGTCAACACAGAAGTATTGTCTCGACACATGACTTAGAATATTTTGTTCAACTTTGAACCTGCACATGTAAACTTAGCATACATCAAATACACCTTTGGGTATATCATTGAGTTGTCAAAGGGACTTCTCCAGATCAGGTACACTTTTCCCAATGTACCCAACAAACTCCCCCTATATGGAGAAGCCATAACTCCAAAACAATGATATACACCAACATAATAATCTTGATGATTATAACATAAAAGATTTAACATACAATCAGATGAACTTTTACAGCAGAAATAAAAATAGTCATAACACATTAATATTCCAAAATGTTATCAATCTTAAAATTACAATGAGCATATATAGAATTACAGTAATTCTAAGTAAAGTAAATCCATCCTAAGATTGATTAGGTTCTGTAATCACAATGCCTTTCCCTGACTGAACTTTGGCCTGAACAGATGGAATACTTTCATCAGCAACCTGCTTGCCCTTCTTGTCTTTGATGATGGAAAGCTGTTTTGCCTTAAGTCTTTGTCTTTTAAAGTAATGAAAGGGCTTAGGAAAGTATTTGCATGGTTCAATAACAATAACAGAAATTAAGCCTTCCTTCTGCTCCCTTCTGAACTTATAAATAGCCTCTTGTCGCTCTTCATGCTTCCTCCTTTCCTGCTCTGAATAACACTTACCCCTGTCATATTTGTTGTCCATGACTGATTTCCATGCAGTAAGAATGATATTCCTTGATTTTGGACTCCATTGTTCAAAGTCAGGCCTCTCCTCAGCCTGTTCTCTAAATATTTTCTTTGATAATTGGACTTCCCTCTCCCTTTGTAAAGCAGCTTCAGACATTTCCACCTCTTCATAATTAACTCTATGTTTATGCTGAGGTGGACTATACATAAGTTGAACCTAATCATGAATGTCTTCAAATTGGGAAGGAGGGTATATAATGATGTTGTGTGACTCCTAAGCAACTCCTTCATTCAGAGCTGGTTGGCAACCAGACTCTGTAACTTGATCATCATCACACATAGGAGGGTATCCTAGTATGGCTCTTATGCTATTAGAAGCCCATTTGGCATGTTCTGAGCTAGCCTTGACCATCACTCTCTCCCCCTTTATAACTTCTCTCTCAATATGATTTCTCAGATCATTCTTTTGAAATCTCACTTGATCCACCACATGATGGTTCTCTGTGGTGTAGTAATTCTTGAACTGTGTCATTTGATCAGAGAGAGCTTGGATGAATCCTTTATAGCTTGTAACATTGCAGCTAAATCCACTGTAAGCCTGGTTTGTAACTCAGTTAGTTGAGCATCTACTTTAGTTTCTAAGGAAGTGGATTGATCAGCAATCGTCTGCAGAGTGATTGAATGAGTTGTGGTCAAATTTTCATTCAGTCTCTTCTGATTCTCCAGAATAAAGCGTTGTTTTTGCACTATATCAGCTATCTCAACTTTTAATCCTTGATGTTGCTTGGCAAGATAAACCACTGCATTGCCTCCTCTATGAAAACAATCAGTCATTTCTTTCTTCATCAGATTCACTTCAAATCTGATCGACTTTATGTATTGAGCTAGGTGGAACTCCATATCCTTCCTATTCTCATCCACATACTTTTCTAGATCAGTTCTTTGTTTGTCTAGCATTATTTGCAGCTGAACCATGAGAGAGCTCTCATCTATTGAAGCAGATGGGGTGGACTGAAGTGACTGTAAAGCTTTCTTATAGTTCAGACTTTTCTTTTTTCCTTTCATAAATTCTAGTTTGTTGTTGTCTTGTGTCCTCTTCCTTATCAGAGTCAGATTAACTGGGTATTTCAACAGCAGTGTCTACACTAGCTAGTTCTTCAGTCATAGTTTTAGGAGACTTGGCTGATTTCTCCCCCTCAATTGTTGTACCCTATTGATCAAGGTGTATTACTACTAAACTTGATGCAGATTGTTGACCTTCTACAGGAGCTACATTTTCCCTAGGAGGATCTAGTATCTCCCCCTGGATATGAGCATCCAATTCAGTTGTGTCACTAGGATCTTTATCAGGAGATTTATCATTCACAATATCAGGCATAGTCTCATCTTGTTGTGTAGTCAGATCTTTGAGAATATCCTGTAATATGTTAGTGACAATATCACTATTTAACATAGTTGTTTCATCCATGGGTTTCTCTGTAATGACTGCTGCAGAGGATTCTAACTCCCCCTGGACCTGATCATCAGTTCCAGTTGTAATACCAGGAGTGTTCCTTTGGATTCTTTCTTCAGCTTCATCTGAACTGAAATTGATCTGTTCTTCTAAATCACTGGAGGATTCACTTTCTGCTTGTAATGGTTTCTTTTTCTTGATATCTTTAGGCTTCTGTGGTTCTGGTGTTTCTTTGGCCAAGACTCTATCCCATATGGACAATATCCTTATGTCCATCTGTCGTATGTGATTTATTTTTGAACCAAATTTTGGATTAAGTTTAGTAGGAATCACTTTACTTAGATACAAACTCAGTATTCTACCCAAGTTGGATTTCTTGATACTTTCAACAATTAAATCAAACAATAGTCTGCTCCAGTCTGTCTGAAGTTTGAAAATGATCCTAGTCATTATTTCAAACATGTGAACCGAGATTCTGTCATGTGCACCAGCCTTGCACAGCATAACCTTCGCAACAATTTCAGATAGAAATTTTTCTTGGGTGTTCATTCCTTTCCTATTCAGTGAACTCCCAATCTTTGAAACTGATTCCAAACCACACCATTGAAGTCCAGCAGTAGTTTTGGTGGAATTGACTATATCTTCTAGTTTAACTCTACGTAATTGAAATACTTGAGTGAACCATTTTCCTGTGATATTGACCTTCTATCCATTTATGGTTGATTTGATCTTTGCGGCGCGAGAATCAATCGATGCGTTTGTTAGAAGTTCTGTTACTTCCCTTTTCCAAATGATCGCCGGCTCAGATAATAGGTACTCAAGTCCAGCCTCTTGGATTAGTCCAATAACATTTGTAATCTCTTCATCTGCCGTGTTGAATCCATGGCGCACCAGTTCGTATCCCTCATTTATATTATCAACCGTCTTTGGAGCCATTGTTGTTGATTTTGAAATAGTTGAATCGAGAAATTGATGAGAGTCGACAACAGAAATTCTAGGTTTCAACACTAAGCAAGAGAGAAGGATCTGATGGAGAGTTTCTATAGTTTATGTCCTTTTTATAGTCCATTCTACTGAGAAGGTGAAAGGGCGTGTCGCCTAAATACATCTTAATAAGTTTGGAAAGATTCCTTAGGTCAACACACGGAATATGTCGACATAGAAAATGTGTCGACTTGTGTCGACACATGTAACGCCCCGAAACTCAAAAGAGCGACGGGAGGCGTTTTGGGGCAAGTTTGGAACTTGGCATGGGGCACATGGCCTGGGACACGGGCGTGTCCCAGGGGCGTGTCGTGCTCGGGTCGACGATCTGGCCGTGTGGTCGACAAATTTGGAGTCGACGATCGTCGAGTAGTGAACACGTCCTGAGACACGGGTGTGTCCCAGGTCGTGTCCTTCTCGGGTGGTTGGCTGAGTTGAGTTGGGTGAGAAACACGGCCTGGAGCCCATGAGTGTTCGGGTATGACACGGGCGTGTCATTTGGGACACGAGCGTGTCCAATACCCATGTCCTTCACGGGTTGTGGTCGGGCCTTTGTCGATGGAGGAACGCGGCCCACTACACGGCCGTGTACTGGATGACACGGGTGTGTCAATCTGGACACGGGCGTGTCAAGAACCCGTGTACTTTTCAGGACGCATCGGTTTCGACGGAGTATGGGGAACATGGCCCTGGACATGGGCGTTTCATAGGCCGTGTTTGGGCCAGATTTTGTATTTCAAGCCCTAATCGTGGCCGTCCGTTTCCTTATTTTGTGATCCGACGGCTGGGGGTTGTTCCTGCTGAGATATATCCTAGTTTAGGGCTTTGAAAACCCCATTTCACTTGGGTTATTCTGTTTCTAAAGTTTAGAGAGAGGGGAGATCAAGGAAGAAGAAAGGAGGCTAGATCCGGTCACTAGCGGAGCTTCGGGGCTCCAAATCGCAAGCCAACTTCGGATCTACAGAGGTAAGGAGATTGCAGTGCTTTTCATCCGCATAGATTTCCATGGCGCCAAGGAAAAATGCTAGGTAACGATTCTCATCCTAGGACATGTGAAGTCCTCTTTTCCTTTGCATAGGAAGCCCACTCTCGCAAGTTTGCGGTGAGTTTGAGGCATTCCTTCAGGTGGATATGAATAGTCCCCATTGTGTACATGCAGAGTCCGTAATTGAGAATGGACATAGGCATGTTGTGTGAAGCCTACCCGGACAAGTTGGTCTGGGTCGGTGATGTTGCATTGCATAAATGGCCGGAGAAGACTCCGTGCGGATGTTTGTTTTTCGGGTTTTCTACGCGGTAGATTACAACAGGGATCCTTTGGGATTAACTCCAAGGTGCACCCAAAAAATTGGGCAGATGCGTGATTCTGCCAACATGGTGGCCTGAGAGCCAACTTTCACATAACCGGGTTATGTGAAGTGTGTGATCGGATTGGGACTCAGGAAAGTTTGACCCGTGCATATGGCTTAAATTTTCGGTGCGATGTGAACAACGGGTTAGGCGGAACCGTACCCGCTTTATGTCATTCGGTTGGAGCCGTTGGCATAGATGGAGGGTCTTAGGCGGTCTATGGCTTAAAATGACGTGACCAATACCAGAAAGACAAAATGCTCGCAAGATTGGCCGTCCAAGTGGCGGTGGTGAGACTGCAATGCCTATGGCTTAAATTAACGTGACATGGCTCGGTTCACCGAGAATGTGCCCTGAGAGCACGGGGTGTGTGGCTGTGCGTGCCCACGCCTGTGATGAAGTGTTTACACTATACTGTTTGGTTATGATAACAAAGTGCAGGGAAAGTAGCATCGCCGCCCCGAGTTTGAGGGCGGGATCATTATAATTTGGTTAGCATAGCTGACCGTTGCTTTTGTTTGCCACCATTATGATGGATTGTTACTTACAGGTGCTGCGGAGCCGAGCGGTAAATAGCGAGCAAAAGCCCAAGTTGCTGAGCCGGCCCTCGAAGGCCTAAATATTGAGTGTTTACTTGCTTTATTCATGTATGACCGGCCTACGTGCCGAGGTTTTCAAAACATGTAATTTGAGTTAACAAATGTAAGGCCATAAGGCCATTGTACTTGTGTATTGTACTTCATTCCTATTAGGTTTTGTAACGGACATTCATGCTTGTGGCTGGGTTCTTTTAATTTGCAACTTTTAAAATTGCTTCCGCTAGAATGACTCTGTGTAGGACATTGGGTTTTAGTTGGATGGTTTCCATTGAGTAACCACCCGGTCTGTCTGTGGTATACGGCGTCGGGACCCTGCCGAACCTACTGCTATATGCTATGCGACAGATAGGGGGTGTTACAATTTGGTATCAGACTACTGGTTTCGGTCAGGCATAAATGAATTCTTGGACAAATTCTTTTATGGGGTGGTGAGCACATGTGTGTGCGTCATCGTTATAACATCAAAAGAACCCATGAATGCCCACTTATGAATGAAAATACACGTGTTTGAGGAACCTGCGTGTTCCTATAATTGCTTTTTACAATTTTGTATGGTCGCTTAACGGTGTTTGTACAACTATAGGTGACCAGAAGTGGTGTAGGGATGTCAGAGTGCCCAGTTTCTGAGGCTAGTAGCGCACCAAATGATGCTCCTGCAACACCTCCCTCGGCTGAAACCATACGATTGGTTGCTGAAGCAGTGTTTGCCATGATCAAACCTGCAAGGCAAATGCAGCAGCCCGCTTGGTGTAGGGATGTCGGATCGGAGATCTCCGCGAAGCTAACGCTCTCCCTACGCACAACACGTCGTAGATCTACCGCATCTACACAGCACCTATCGCCCACAATAGTCCTCGTCACAAAACGCAGCACAAACAATAAAGGAGGAATGGTCGACTCGAAAACGACGATCGGAAATTTGAGTCGGAATATTCCCCAAGAAAACACAAAGGTTGCCACTCCTTTTTGAGAGCAAGACCAAGGCTATAGGCCAAGATCCGCTCAGGCAAATAGGATCCACCCGATCCGGAAATAAAAAGCCTTGCAACGGCGATTTCGATTCAAAACTTGTAGCGATTAGATTAAAGATCCGGAGAAAATGATTCGTGAAAACCACCACAACTAAAGAGAAGAAATCACACAAGGGAGGGGAAAGAGATTACCCAACCGGAAAAATTTCACACGAGATAACTGTGGGAGAATCACTCTCTCCACGGATCCACCGGCGTCACACCGAATGGTTTGCAACCTTCTTCCAAGGAGTCACACCGAAGGAAGCCGCGCCGGAGTCGCACCGAATGGATGGAGGGAGCAAGGGGGGGCGGCGGTTTCACACCACAACCAAAGGGGGGGCGGCGGCTTGGAGATTCCTCCTCTTGGCCGAATTCCTCAATGAGAGCTTTAGGGTTAATTTCTTGTCTAATAATCTCATAACAAAGCCTCCTTATATAGGAGTTACAAACAAGCCTTAGCCCTTCATGATGGAGATTTAATCTCATCCATACGAATGGCTAATTGCACACCAATACTAAAAATAGTTCAAAATGAAAAATAACAACACATGTCATGAATATAAAATTATCACATAAACATAGGATAATTTTATATTCCAAATATAAAATAGAGTGCAAGAAAATCAAATAAATAAAGCTAATGCGTTGCCGTGGCGGTAGCACGTCGCGGGCGGAGGTTGTAGCGTAGCCTTCCGTTAGCGTCATCGTGCCGCCTCACGTCCTTGAGTCGTATGGCCTTATCAACCGGATCATCAGCAGCATCGTCAGCATCGTCTTCAAATGGTGGAGGAGGGGGCACACCATCAATCCTACCCCGCTCAAATGCACGCATCTCCGTTGCGTGGTCCAGGCGATAGAGGTGAAGGAGAGCAGCATCCAAACTCTGCAGCTCCATCTCGAGTACCCAAGAGTCATCCGAAGCGGGCCGATCACGCCAACGGATGAGAAAGCGGTGGGTGTCGCCATCAGCAGTGGTAACGGGCTCAGCATCAAGTATCATCTCTGGAGTGGAAAACGTCCGTGGAAACCTGGGGAACATATTAGCAGTAGGCAGGAAAGAAGGCAACTTACCATCCGATGATATACCTGTGGGGACCGAAAGAGAGAGATCATCCGTACTACCACTCCCCAACCCATGAGAATTTTCAGTGGGAGAAGAAGACGACAAAGAAATCAACTCTTGTGGTGGTGACACAAACATCGTTAAATCCGAAACATTAAAAATGGGGGAGATACCCCAATCAGCAGGCAAGTCCAAAATGAAAGCGTTGTCACCTAACTTCTTAATAATCCGAAAAGGGCCGGCACGCTTTGGTGCTAACTTTTTAACGGTGCCAGTTGGCAAGCGTTTGGGAACCAAGCGGACTAAAACTAGATCGCCAATTTTGAAGTCTGATACTCTCCTATGCAAATTAGCGTGCGCTTGATAAGATTCGTATTGCGTAGTCAAGGTGGCCCGTATACGTGCATGTAAATCATGGATGTGCTGGGCGAAGGATTGTGCAAACTGACTTACCTTGTACGTTGGGGGCAACGGCACCAAGTCAAGCGGCACAGGAGCCATATACCTGTGGACAATCTCATTCGGAGACAGACCCGTAGACCTATTCTTGGAATTATTGTAGGCTAACTGGGCATGGGGAAGGAGAAGGTCCCACGTGCTCTTGTGATCACTCACAAGGCATCGTTAGAAATTTCCTAAGCTCCGATTAACCACTTCCGTCTGCCCATCAGTTTGGGGATGATAGGCAGAGGAAAACAATAATCTCGTTCCCATTAATATCCAAAGAGTCTTCCAAAAATAACTAGTGAATTTTACGTCCCTATCCGATACTATGGTCTTTGGCACTCCACGGTGACTAACGACTTCTTTAAAATAAAGTTTAGCGATGTGAGACGCATCATTCGTCCTACTACACGGGATGAAATAAGCCATCTTTGAAAACCTATCCACAACTACAAAAATTGAGTCGTGATGGCGTAGGGTGACGAGAAGGCCTAATACAAAATCCATACTAACATCGACCCAAGGCATTGAGGGAATAGGCAAGAGTGTAAATAATCCTACGTTGGTTTTACTACCCTTAGACACCTGGCACGTGCGGCAGCTACTCACTACCTGTCCCACCATAACCTTAAGTTTTGGCCAATAGAATTTGTCCTCGACTAACGCAATGGTCTTATCTCTACCGAAGTGGCCACTCAACCCTCCGCTATGCAACTCCCATATGATATGTAGTCGTAACGATGACTGTGGAATACATAGTTTCCCATTCCTAAACAGGTAACCGTCCTTGATGACGTAGGCAGATATCATCGTGGGGGAGCTATCCTGGGCAGAAAGATAGAAGTCCTGGAAGTCAGGACACGTGGAGTACTCATCCTTAATCCGCTCAAACCCTACAACATGTACTTCCATAGAGGTGAGTAAAAGGGTAAGACGACTAAGGGCGTCCGCGACTCGGTTATCAGCTCCCTTAAGGTGCTTGAGATTAAACGTGAAACCTTGTAGGAAAGCGACCCACTTAGCGTGACGTGGGCTGATCTTATGCTGGCCGTTGATGAAACGTAAAGCCTCATGATCGGAGAGGATCACAAACTCCTTGGAGAGGAGATAGTGCCTCCAATGGTGTAGACATCGGACTACAACATAAAACTCCCTATCGTAATTTGAGTAGTTCAGCTTAGGGCCGGACAACTTCTCACTAAAATAACTAACGGGGTGGCCCTCCTGGCTCAAGACACCTCCAATCCCCACCCCGGACTCATCGCATGTGAGCTCAAAGACTTTAGAAAAGTCAGGTAGACGTAAGACATGTGCCTCAGTCATAAGCTCCTTGATTCGCTCAAAAGCATGGGTGGCGGACTTCGTCCACGTAAACTCTCCCTTCTTCATACAATCCGTGATAGGCGCCATAATACTACTGAAGTCTCGTATGAAACGACGATAAAACGTGGCTAACCCATGAAAACTACGCACCTCACGTAGGGTGGTTGGCACGGGCCAGTCCTTAATGACCTGAACCTTGCCCGGATCGACTCGGATACCCTCGGAGCCGACTATATAGCCTAAGAACTCTACCTCTGAGACATAAAAAGTGCATTTCTAAAGGTTGAGAAATAACGTCTCCTTCCGCAGGGTGGAAAGGATCACTCTCATGTGGGAGATGTGCTCGATAGTAGAGGTGCTATAAATCAGAATATCGTCAAAGTAGACGACAATGAACTTTCTCATGAATGGCTGAAAGACATGGGTCATCATCCGGGAGAAGGTACTAGGGGCATTGGACAACCCAAAGTGCATCACAAGACATTCGTACAGACCATCCTTCGACTTAAACGCCGTCTTCCACTCATCGCCCTCTCGTATCCTAATCTGGTGATAGCCACTCCGAAGATCTAATTTGGAGAGTACGGTGGCTCCAGACAAGACATCCAACAAATCATCTAGGCGGGGAATGGGGAACCTATACTTGACGATGATTTTGTTGATAGCCCGGCTATCAACGCACACCCTCCATGTACCATCCTTCTTGGGGGCAAGTAGGGCTGGTACAGCACATGGACTCATACTAGTCCTAATAAAACCCTTCGCTAGCAAGCCCTCTATTTGAGACTGCAACTCCAGGTGAGCTGCGGGGTGGAGTCGGTAATGGGGCTGATTTGGCAAGGAAGACCCCGGGATGAGATCTATCGCATGCTAGATATTCCTAAGCGGGGGTAACGTGGACGGCAACTCATCCGGGTACACGTCCCTATACTCCTCCAACAGTACCCGTAACTCACTAGGTAACTCATCCAAAATGCTAGAATTGGGCTTCGCACTTAAGAGGACTAGCGCATACATGATTCCATCAAAGAACGGATCCCTCTCAAACTCTTTCCTACCAACTAGATTCAATGTTTTTCGTTATACCGGAATTGTGGTGTCCTTAGCCAAGACTACGGGCTCCTTTGGGATGGTCGGCCTCAAAGTGATGGTTTTGCCATTGAATTTGAATTCATAAGTGTTGGCTCTACCAAAATGTGTAACATCACGGTCATATAGCCAAGGGCGGCCTAATAACACATGACAAGCGTCCATCGGAAGGACATCACACCACACCTCATCAATGTAGGATTTGAATGAGAGTGGGACCAGGCATCGCTTGGTAACGGGTATAGAGAGCTTGTTGATCCAAGCGACCTGATATGGGGTCGGGTGTGGTTCCGTGACCAAGGACATACATGCTACGACGTTCTCAGATATGACATTCACGCAGCTACCACTATCAATAATCAGCTTGCAAAGCTTCTCGCCACTCTTAAAAATCAGAGAAAATATGCTCGTCCTCTTCCAATCATCTAATGGATGAGGAGTGGTCAAAATACAACGCATCACCATAAGGGGGTGATCGTCTTCTAAGTCACTAGGGAGTCCTTCGGGGTCACTCTCCTCCGCGGCCTCGTATACGTAATCGTCAGGGTCGGTAGTTGGCTCTAATAAGGCTAGTGTTTTTGTCTTTGTTGGGCATTCGTAGGCATAGTGGCCTTGAATGCCGCAAGAGTAACAAGTGGTGTTAGCCTTGCTAACCTTCCCGATAGGGACACGCTCACTCGCAGGGTTCTTGGAGTTCCTAGCGGTGATCACGATTGACTTCGACTCGGTAGATTTAAACTTTCCGTTATCAGGATATGTGGAAGAAGATGCCCCAGTGGTGGACTTGTTCTTCGCATGAGCGTAACGGGAGTGAGCCTTAGAGGCTAGGTGTTTTTCAATGTCCAAGGCGGCATTGAAAGTCGTGTTCAAGTCTGTATGCCCATATCGCAAGAGCTTCCTTTGGATATCGGGGTTAAGGCCCTTTCGAAATCTAGATAAAGTGACTTCGGGGATCTCCCTAAAGTCACATCGCACCATTCGTTCCTTAAGTTCACCCATATATTCAGCTACCGAGCTTGAGCCCTGCCGCAGAGTGGCAAGCTCATCGAACATCTGTGTCCGATGGTACGCAGGAACGTACTGATCGGTCAACAGGTTCTTCATTACTGGCCAACCTATAAGGGGGGCTCCGTGTCCGGTTCCTAATCTTCGCTCCTCATTCAGCCAGAACGTCTTTGCACGACCTGTTAACTTCATCCGGGCAACTTGGACCTTTTGGGTATCCGTCAGGTTGTGCCACTCGAAGTAACACTCCATATCCACAGTCCAGTTAAGGAAGATTTGGGGGTCTCCCATGCCATCATACGTGGGGGCATTTATCTTAATGGCCCTAGTAATGTCAAAGTCTCGCTCGGGGCGGTGTCCTCTAGGGGGCACCCGTGGAGAGTCCCCATCAGAATCCGAGTCAGAGTTATGTTGGTGCCGGTTGGGTCGGTCAACATTAACGGGTGGCGGGGGTGGCCTAGCTTGGTTTTGTAGGATCTGGGCTAAGACGTTCCTAATCTCAGCCATTTCGGCACGAAGACCCTCTATAGCCGCGGTGTTGGGATCACCATGCTCGTTCGCAGCCACACTAGACGTAGACGGGGTTGCGTACTCCGTTCCTAGCCTAGTGCGCATTCAGGTTTGGGAGGCCCCGGGCAAGATGAATTTTCCTAGGGCTATAGCTATATTGAAAATAAGATATTTTTATATATTCCCAATGTGAATAACAGGTAGATCGTTAAATTTTTTTTTTTTGAAATTTTGCTGAAAAATAAAGATTTCAGCCCGCTATTGGCAGACCACAGAAAATATTTTTTTTGATTTTCTAACGATCCGATCTCCAACAAGGAATGCAGAGAGGATGTTTGCAACGTGAAAGTTGAAACGACCGCCTCTGATACCAAATTGGTGTAGGGATATCGGATCGGAGATCTCCGCAAAGCTAACGCTCTCCCTACGCACAACACGTCGTAGATCTACCGCACCTACACAGCACCTATCGCCCACAATAGTCCTCGTCACAAAACACAGCACAAACAACAAAGGAGGAATGGTCGACTCGAAAACGACGATCAGAAATTTGAGTCGTTATTCCCCAAGAAAACACAAAGGTTGCCACTCCTTTTTGAGAGCAAGACCAAGGCTATAGGCCAAGATCCGCTCAGGCAAATAGGATCCACCCGATCCGGAAATAAAAAGCCTTGCAACGGCGATTTCGATTCAAAACTTGTAGCGATTAGATTAAAGATCCGGAGAAAACGATTCTTGAAAACCACCACAACTAAAGAGAAGAAATCACACAAGGGAGGGGAAAGATATTACCCAACCGGAAAACTTTCACACGAGATAACTGTGGGAGAATCACTCTCTCCACGGATCCACCGGCGTCAAACCGAATGGTTTGCAACCTTCTTCCAAGGACTCACACCGAAGGAAGCCGCGCCGGAGTCGCACCGAACGGATGGATGGAGCAAGGGGGGGGGGGGGGGCGGTTTCACACCACAACCAAGGGGGGGGGGGGGGGGGGCGGTGGCTTGGAGATTCCTCCTCTTGGCCGAATTCCTCAATGAGAGCTTTAGGGTTAATTTCTTGTCTAATAATCTCATATCAAAGCCTCCGTATATAGGAGTTACAAACAAGCCTTAGCCCTTCATGATGGAGATTTAATCTCATCCATCCGAATGGCTAATTGCACACCAATACTAAAAATAGTTCAAAATGAAAAATAACAACGCATGTCATGAATATAAAATTATCACATAAACATAGGATAATTTTATATTCCAAATATAAAATAGAGTGCAAGAAAATCAAATAAATAAAGCTAATGCGTTGCCGTGGCGGTAGCACGTCGCGGGCGGAGGTTGTAGCGTAGCCTTCCGTTAGCGTCATCGTGCCGCCTCACGTCCTTGAGTCGTATGGCCTTATCAACCGGATCATCAGCAGCATCGTCAGCATCGTCTTCAAATGGTGGAGGAGGGGGCACGCCATCACCGCTCCTACGATGGAGCAGGTACCGCTTCAAAGGGATGAACCGAGAAGTGTGGAGCAGGTAGTGGTGGAGTCTTTGGTGCCGAGGAGAGAAACCGAAAGACAGCTCAAACATGTTATGAGATTCAATCCTCCAGTGTTCTCAGGGACAGGAACCTCATCTCAAGCTGAAGACTGGCTCTCCCGAGTGAAGAGAGTCCTGACAGCTACTGAAATGGAGGAGTGGCAGATGACCACTATAGCTACGTTCCTGTTGGATGGAGATGCTAGGCTGTGGTGGGAGGGTTAGGAGCTGCATCTCTTGAGAGGAAGGCAACTTACAGACGTCTCGATGGAAGTGTTCTCGAGACTATTCATGGCAAGGTACCTCCCTTCGGCGCAGAGGATAACATTGGAGAATGAGTTCCAGAGGTTGGTGCAAGGAGAGAAGCGTGGATGAGTATCTCCACGAGTATACTCGATTGGATCATTACTGATGAATTGTAAATATACGCATTTTTTGTGTACATCAATTTAGTCGTTTTCATTTATTTTCGTCATTTTTACTTGTTTTTGTTTAATAAAATGCTCCTTTTATTGTAAATATTTTCCTAACTTGTTTTATTTTATTTTTTAGAAAAAATCAAAAATCTGCACAAAACAGTCAAGTAACGCCCGTGACTAGGGCGTGATACGTCAAGTTCCCGAGAAATGAACAAATTTTGAAGAAATTGCTTGACACGCCCGGTCACACGCCCGTGACAGGACCCTTGTCCAACGCTCGATGATCCTCTGCTCGACAATTTGCAGCTCGACGATTTCCAATTGACGATTTCAGCTCGATGATTTCTAATCGACGATTTCAGCTCGACAAATTCCGATCGACGAGTTCAGCTCGACTTTCCGTTCGACGATTGTCGACACCAACCGACACGCCCAGCGTCATGCCGTGACCTAGGGCGTGACTTCTCCACCTGGCCGACAAGACCCGCGCGACAACTTTTGACGCACCGCGCCCAGATCCACCTCCTCGACACGCCCAGGGTCACACCCGTGACCTGGGGCGTGACCGCTGCGTGACCGACATGTGTCCACCTCGAAGTCCACTTTCCCGTCAAATTGCCGACCGCCTTCGCAAACAGTTGTGACACGCCCGTGTCGGAGGGCGTGTACTTAGATTTTTTTTCCTATACATACCCCACTTCTGTAATGTCCTAGGGTTCACATTTTTGAGCCACTTTAGTGTGTTTTGTGGGATGCATCCGTGGATTCCTTTGCTATGTAAGGAGATTTCTCCCCCTTCCTTTCATGTTTGCTTTTTTGCTTTAGCTTTAGCTTTGTAATAGCTTTGTAATAGTCTATTTTAATCAATAAAAATGTTAGTTTTTCTCTTCTTAAATGACTTTGAAATGAACTTATGTGCCCACTTTTCTTCTCATTTTATCCTTTGTTTCTCCTTTGTTTTTCTCTTTATGAAAAGTGTGTGTGTGTGTGTATGAGTGTAACATGTTTATTATTTATGTTTTTAACTTGTCTTCATGTTAGGTTTTGTAGTAGATTTCATTTCCAAATCAAATGTGGTATGATAAGTTTTTCTCTTTTTCATCATGTCCTTTTCTTAAGAGACTTATGCTTTCATTCTTATGTATTCTAAAAATAGTTTTTGAAAGTCCACCACGTGTCAACAAAGTTCACCTAGGGGGGGGGGAATAGGTGACGAGCAATGCTTTTGCGGAATTTACGAATGTACCTGCACAATAAAAATAAAAAGCACAGCACACAGAATACACAGGCAATTTATAGTGGTTCCCCGACTTGGGTACATCCACTTTCCCCCTTCGACCTATCTCCAAACAAGGGACGACTCGGTCACTTCTCCAACAGGATTGAAATCCAATCCTTGCACTAACGGAAGGAACCCTTCCACACATAGGAGTCAACACTCCCACAAACCGGGTTGCACCGAACTCTTACAACACGGAACAATCGTTCCTTTACAACAAAAGTAAAATAGAATGTACACGAGATACAAACTTCGTTTGGAGACTACGGTGTTCCTCTTCGTTCGACGGTGTGTTCGTGAAGTCAACGAAGAGTCTACAACCTTGGTCTCTCTTGGAAAGGATCTCCCCGGAACCGGCGGCAGCAATACAAACGACGGCTTGGTTCGGGATCGGCGGCGACGACGATGAGCGGCTGCACTTCTTTAGAGATCCAAACTTCGTAGCGAAGCTAGCTAGGTCTACCAACGGTCACACTAGGATCAATAGTCTCGATCGATTCGGATGGGGAAGACTTTCCCGATCTACAAATCGAGAGACAAGAGATCTCCGGTTAGACACATGAGACGCTGAGCCTAGCTAGGCTTCTATCGACCGGAGATCTGGAAGAAAACACGATCACGACCGGCGATCTACACTCTCGCGCGGCGACGGAGGCGGCGGCGGAAAATTGCGAACTAGGTCAAGTCGCGGCTCTGCTTTGTATATATTTTTCCGTGATTCTACTGTTCAAAAATACCCGTGTATTTATACACTGTAGATACTAACAATATGACCGTTGTGGGTCCCACAAGTAGAAACCCGAAATCCGGTTCAAAATAGTCCAGCGGCAGAATCCGGTCCAGCAGCATCCAGAGAAAACGCCAAGTAAAATTCGTCGAGAATCATTGGTGATTCTCGACGAATCGGCGAGAATCAGTTAACGATTCTCGACGATTCGTCGAGAATCACTAGTAATTCTCGACGATTCCCTTGTTGATTCTCAACGATTTTCACTTGGTATTCATGACCTGCTCAGCGACGGGATCGGCGAGAATCATCAGTGATTCTCGCCGAATCTTACTTGGCACCATTTTGAGGTAGCCGGAAGGAGTCGGCGAGAATCGCTAATGATTCTCGACGATTCGGCGAGAATCACGAGTGATTCTCGCCGAATCGGCGAGAATCACTTGGTGATTCTCGTCGACTTTTACTTAGACGAATTTTCGTCTTTCCACCCAAGAGCTGTCCCTTGACCCATCCTTGCTCCTTGTCTTCTCTTGCATAAACACGGCCCTGTACTTGAAAGTAAGTGCACTCCAATAGAGAGAGTACACGTAGGCCAACACACTGATCTGCTCAACGAGGGATTATGTCGTTCAGACCCGTGTATATTGACCTACTGCACCCTGACATTGGTGTGCACTTAGCGTGGAAGAACTGCAAGCACAACTTAAGAAGTTTCATCAAATACATTGTGAATTCATCTTAGCTTGACAAGTGGCTTCCTCAAATCCAGGTGATTGTGGATACAATACCCAACAATCTCCCCCTATTTGACGAATCCAAAACCCTACTAGCTAAGATGAATAACACTAATCAAATAATAATAATAAAAAATTCAGAAGTTAAACATGCAGCACAAGAGAATATAAACAACCAGATCAGGACTTGAGTCATTCACATATTCAAATACAAATGTGTATATATATATATATATATATATATATATATATATATATATATATATATATATATATATATATATATATATATATAATCTCAGAATTGTTCATATCATAACAACAGGCATTAAATGTTCTTAGGAGAGAATGACAAGCTACAAGTTGTTGACTATCTTTCCTTAGCTATGTCATCCTTGAGTTTTTGCGCCAAAAACTTCTTCCTTTGTCTCTCCATGTACTCTTTAGGCTTCGGGTAATATCTGGGAGGAGGAACTTTATCTGCATCCGTGTTGTTTCTGAAGAAGATGTTTCGTTTCGCTTCATACATTTTATGCATCTCCCATTCATACTGGCTGTATACCTCCTTTCGATTGATTTCCCCCTGTTCCTGTAGCCAGAAGGTGTCCAAGATGATATTCTTTGAAACTGGACTCCACTTTTCATTTCTTACTTCCTCCTCACTCAGTCGAGTTCTCTTTTCAGCCTGTGTCTCCTTGGAGGTCCCTTCTTGAGCTTTTCGCTTGCCCCTGGCTTTTGCTAGGGCCTCTTGGTCAAACATGCTCATCAGTTTAGCTTTGGAAATAGCCCTAGCATCAGCTTCACTTATGGGAACATCTGCAGCACTTGCACCTATTCCCTCAGCAGCACTTACTCCCGCAGCAGCCATAGAAGTCTCAGGAGCATGAATACCTGCAGGATTGTCAGGCAAAACGATGCCTAACGCTCCTAATGCCTGTTGGAGCATCCACCAGCAGCTCTCATAGACGTACTTGTTTGACTGTTCGAAGTTATTGATCATGACTTCTCGGAGTTCAGCCATCTTAGCAATGTAGTCCTTCTCCCCCTTTTTGGCTTCAACAACGATGAAGTTTGCATAGGAGTGCAGGGAGTCATCAATATGCTTGTTGGTCCGGGAGAATTCAGTGACCAAGGCATGCTGATTGGCGTTGAGAGTAACCATATTACCGTCAAACTTTTGAATGTTGTTAGCTACAACATGTGCATTCTGATTTACTACAGCAAGAGTATCAGTGTTCGTTTTCAATCCGGCCATGAGAAGTGTGACAGCTTGGCCGGCCTCGGTGTACTTTTCTTCAAATTTTTTCTCCATCTTGTCCAGTTTATGGTTGATCTCTACCATATTCTTGAGCATGAGATTTTCAGATGTCTTAATCCTTTTCAGCAGTTTATTCTGAGCTTCATCAAAGGAGGCTTTGAGTTCATTCACAATGCCCTGAATGACATTTACAGTGTGAGTGGCTAGCTCATCTCGTAATGGAAGAGCCGGAGGCACTTGTGGGCCTTGCCCTTCAGCAGACACATCTGTAGAGCTGGATACAAGCACAGTCTCTAATGGAGGAATGCTGGCGGCCTCTGTAGATTTATCTGACTCCCCTTCCACTGGTGCATGCATGTCAGATGGAGGTTCAAAAAGATCCGGAGCCTCCAATACTTCATGTCCCTCATTCCCGTCTTCCTCTCCGTCATCATCCAAGAAATCATCTATATCAGCAGCATCTTCCAACTAGTTGTCAGCAGTGTCCAGTCCAGTAGCTTGGGCTCCTTGCTCGTTTCGGTTCGGGGCCTCGCCATTCTCCAGCTCTGGTTCACTTCCTTCGTGTAGATCTGCCACAGCATCTCTGGCCAGCTGGGAGATGTCAGATACTACATCAGTATGAGGGGGTAGAGGCTCCCCCTCGATTCCTGCAGTCAAAGTGTCAGGAATTTCACTGGGGGTGACTGCTGGAGATACTCCATGTTGTTCTTCCACGGCAGTCTGCCCAATACGCCTCTCCCATCGGTCAAACACACTTGAGTCCATCTTCTTCAAGTAGTGTAGAGGAACGCCTTTGCTCATGTCAAACCTGTATCCATTTAGCTGATTTAGATACAGACTTATGATACGGCCAAAACTCGGAGAGCCCAAGGTGTCCTTTATATTCTCGAACAGCAACTCCCCCCAGTTGAACCTTTTACGACATACAATAGCTATCAGGATCTTGAACATATCCGCTGAGATATGGTCATGAGAGCCCGGCTTGCAGATGAGCACCTTTCCAATTATGTCATACAGGAGCTTCCCTTCTTCATTCATATCCTTTCTCTTTATGGACCTAGTTCCTCGTGGAAGACCACAGAATAAGAGAGTTCTGGTTTTGTCATCGTCCTCCAGATAGTCCTCATGCTCCGAGCTAGAAAGCTGCAGGAAGCGGGTCAGCTTGCTGGCAGACATCTTGACTTTTGCCCCAGCCACCTTGCTTTTGATGAGTGAGTCGCCATTTCGGAGTCTTGCGGTAGCGAAGAACTCCAGTACCTCTTTGTCCAAGATTTTACAAGGGTGCTCCAGGACGAATGTTAGCCCAGCCTCTTCCAGCATCAGAATGATGTTGCGGAATTCGTCCGAGGCGTGAGAGAACCCAGTTCGAACAAGCACGCAACCAGTGACCAACCCAGCAGTTGTCCTTGGAGCCATTGCAGATCTAAGGAGAGAAGCCCTATTCTACGCTTAATCAAAAATCAAAAAAAGGATGCGACACTAGCGATCAAGTCCAAGTAAGGGTGAGGGAGGGTTACCTAAAGGTGTAGACGGTGGTTTAGTGCGATGAAGACGAGGGACACCCGATGAGTATACGTCGAGAAATTCCTGGTGGCAAGACTCGAAACCGGAAGAGCTTCCAAGAGCAAGGTGAGCGTCCTGCGGGAAACTTGCGGTGAGCAACGATGAAAGGGGAAGACGATTAGGAGATCGGCGGGAATCGGCAGGAGACCTTCGATGGAGATCGGTTCGGCGAGATGTTTGCAGGAGTCGGCGAGAGACCGGCGGAGGAGGCGGCTTTCCTACGGGTTTCGGCGAGTCGGCGGGTAAGGGAAGAGGCGGCGGAGGAACTCTTGCGGGATTTGGCGAGCTTTGGCGAGCTTTCTTGCGGGATTCGGCGAGCTTTCCTGTGAAGTGCGGCGGGATTTGCTCCTTCGGCGAGATTCTTATGGAAGGCGAAGGGTCGGCGGGGTTCTAAGTATATAAAGGGTCGGCGGGATTTCAGCTCATTCGACGAGTATGCTGCGGTAGGTTTCCCGTGGAAACGAAAGGTCGGCGGGATTTGTCTTAGTCGAAATCGAAAGGTTTCTTTACTAGGAATCTTCAAGTTAAGAGGCATTGCAACATTTTCGAATTCTTCTGATGTCAAGTCAATTTAAAAATGATAAATATATATATATTTTAAAACCAATCTATTTGGGTTTGAACGAGGCTTTTCCAAAAACTTCTTGATGTCAATTGTGAGTTGTCGAGATTTACAAGGACAGATCTTCGTTAACTCTTTATTGATGTATAAAGGTTTGCATGTATCGAGTTAACCTATCCTTAGATGTGCACACATACATGTATAAGCATAAGTATAAATATACACATGAATAGAGATATATATGTAAATGAGGATGCAATATGACGCAAGTCCTTGAACTGATCAAAAGTACCTGGGATTATGAGAGTTAACAATGAGTCTCTCTGACTATAACATACCAGGTGCTCGATGTGAGTATGCTGATATATATATATATGTCACTTCTGTTATTCCAGATGCATGTTCCATTTCAGTCGTGGAACACCTACTGTCTAGTTCCCATCATATTTACGGGAACCTAGACTACCCTGCAAAAAGGAATTACCTTACCTTAGGAACCCAAATCATATTGGGTCCTAGGTTCCTGTTAGCATAAGCACGCAACTGCCTTCCTTCAGAAAACCTGTCAGGAAGACTACCTCTGTCCCGTGAATGTGGATAAGCCCTTGCCGTGGGCACAGAGGGGTTGTGCCAACAGTCGATGGCAAAGTGCCCCACTTTGCCACAACACCAACATGGGTGAATGTTGTATCGCCGTTTCCGACCTGATCTAGTGACTGAGGTAGTCACGGTCCTAGGTCTAAACGGGATAGAGCATGATCTCCTCACAAAATTACCTCTTCCATCGTGACACGTGGAAGGGTGGAAGGAATGCATGTTGTGAGTGTCATGAGGCCAGGAAGGTGGTGCCCTTCTTTCAGGCATCCCCCTTTCAGAGGCCCCATGAAAACTTACACCATGACTTCTAACCTCCCTATCCTGTGTCCTCGGGTGGTGAGAAGTGTTCTGTGAGCTAGGACATGCAGATTCACACCGAGTTGAGGCAGTGACAGTGAATACAAAGGGCTCAGAATGAGCCTTCGGTATTCTCTCATGAGTGGCCACGACGGCCCTTGCACTGTGGGTGTCTCCACATGGGGACAGATCACCCCTACAGTGACCACGACTATTCCTGTGGTCATACCTGAAGGCATGATGAGTTGCCTTCCTGCTTGGAGTGGGGGGTCGGAACATCGTTTCCCCATTTCTCCACGAATTGATAATCCGGGAGATCCACCCATTTTCTTGCTTTCTCTTTATAGCATCAACTTTGGAAAAGTTTGATACTATTCGTTTCTCATTCTCTAGACTACTCTCTAGAGCTGAGATCTTAGAGTCCTTGACCTTGTTGGACGCCAATTGGAGAACCAACAAGATCTTCAGTCGAGCAATCTCTTGAGCTTGATCCTCAGCAAGTAGGTTGCTTGACTGAAGGGCTCTCTTCAGAGAATCAGAATCTTCTGGAGGAAAGCAGTTCCTGTCTTCAGAAAGTTCAAAAGAGATGGGGCAGGATGAGGAAGTTACCTGCTCGTCAGTGTTATTGTCATTCAAGCCAGTGACCATTGCGTCATCCTCATCAGAGATGCTTTCCTCATTGGTCTCATCAGTCTCAGACACGGACACTGGAGCTCTGATGCTGTCCGAGAGATGCTTGCCTTCATCTTTAGAGGTGAGGACCCCCACATAGGCTTCCTCCTCTGGTTGACAGCATATTCCAGCTTTCTCTGACTCCCCCATCAACTCTGAGATCATCACCCACATGGATTTAGCCGTCCTACATTTTGCTAATCTGGAGCGAGAAGCTCCAGACCAGATATCCAAGATAATTTGACGAATCCTCTCGTCCAAATTAAATAGTGACAGTTCTGTCTCTAACATCTCAGCAATGCACATGGGCACTTGGATCCCAGAGTCGGAGGTCTTCATGGGAATAAACGGACCCTCTTCCAGGATGAAGGATGCTCGAGGATCGATAGCGTCCAGGTGAAACGACACTCTCATCCTCCAGATGGGATAATAATTCTTTGTGCAAGCGGGGAGTTTGAGTGGCGATATCTCATAATCCAGCTCCATGCTTTTGACACTGGTGGCAGGATTCTACTCAAGGTGTTAACCTTTTTGATGAGCAACCTGCCTCTGATACCACTTGAAAGTCCACCACGTGTCAACAAAGTTCACCTAGGGGGGGGGGGGGGAATAGGTGACGAGCAATGCTTTTGCGGAATTTACGAATGTACCTGCACAATAAAAATAAAAAGCATAGCACACAGAATACACAAGCAATTTATAGTGGTTCCCCGACTTGGGTACATCCACTTTCCCCCTTCGACCTATCTCCCAACAAGGGACGACTCGGTCACTTCTCCAACAGGATTGAAATCCAATCCTTGCACTAACGGAAGGAACCCTTCCACACGTAGGAGTCAACACTCCCACAAACTGGGTTGCACCCAACCCTTACAACACGGAACAATCGTTCCTTTATAACAAAAGTAAAATAGAATGTACACGAGATACAAACTTCGTTTGGAGACTACGGTGTTCCTCTTTGTTCGACGGCGTGTTCATAAAGTCAACGAAGAGTCTACAACCTTGGTCTCTCTTGGAAAGGATCTCCCCGGAACCGGCAGCGGCAATACAAACGGCGACTTGGTTCGGGATCGGCGGCGACGACGATGAGTGGCTGCACTTCTTTAGAGATCCAAACTTCGTAGCGAAGCTAGCTAGGTGTACCAACGGTCACACTAGGATCAATCGTCTCGATCGATTCGGATGGGGAAGACTTTCCCGATCTACAAATCGAGAGATAAGAGATCTCCGGTTAGACACGTGAGATGCTGAGCTTAGCTAGGCTTCTATCGACCGGAGATCTGGAAGAAAACACGATCACGACCGGCGATCTACACTCTCGCGCGGCGACGGAGGCGGCGGCGGAAAATCGCGAACTAGGTCAAGTCGCGGCTCTGCTTTGTACATCTTTTTCCGTGATTCTACTGTTCAAAAATACCCGTGTATTTATACACTATAGATACTAACAATATGACCGTTGTGGGTCCCACAAGTAGAAACCCGAAATCCGGTTCAAAATAGTCCAGCGGTAGAATCCAGTCCAGCAGCATCCAGAGAAAACGCCAAGTAAAATTCGTCGAGAATCATTGGTGATTCTCGATGAATCGGCGAGAATCAGTTAACGATTCTCGACGATTCGTCGAGAATCATTGGTGATTCTCGACGAATCGGCGAGATTCAGTTAACGATTCTTGACGATTCGTCGAGAATCACTAGTAATTCTCGACGATTCCCTTGTTGATTCTAAATGATTTTCACTTGGTATTCATGACCTGCTCAGCGACGGGTTCGGCGAGAATCATTAGTGATTCTCGCCGAATCTTACTTGGCACCATTTTGAGGTAGCCGGAAGGAGTCGGCGAGAATCACTAATGATTCTCGACGATTCGGCGAGAATCACTAGTGATTCTCGCCAAATCGGCAAGAATCACTTGGTGATTCTCGTCGACTTTTACTTAGACGAATTTTCGTCTTTCCACCCAAGAGCTGTCCCTTGACCCATCCTTGCTCCTTGTCTTCTCTTGCATAAACACGGCCCTGTACTTGAAAGTAAGTGCACTCCAATAGAGAGAGTACACGTAGGCCAACACACTGATCTGCTCAACGAGGGATTACGTCGTGCAGACCCGTGTATATTGACCTACTGCACCCTGACATTGGTGTGCACTTAGCGTGGAAGAACTGCAAGCACAACTTAAGAAGTTTCATCAAATACATTGTGAATTCATCTTAGCTTGACAAGTGGCTTCCTCAAATCCAGGTGATTGTGGATACAATACCCAACAGTTTTGAAAGTGATTTTGATTTTTTTTACTTAGATTTTTTTTGTAGGATTGTAAAACTTTTTTGTTATTTTCATTTTCTTTTCACTTTTTAATAGCTTTTATGAAAACATAAGAATGAAAAACTTGTTATTTTAATTTTTAAAGAACTTTGGTTTTTGATTTGTTTTGAAAAACTTTTGTTCTCTTAAAATTCTAATTTGTTCTTTTTATTTGTTTTTGGTAAAATGTGAGTATAAAAAAGTAGTAGTTTTAATTTTTAGGTAACTTTCATTTTGTTTTCAAAATTATTTGTGTGAGTGTAGGAGTTAGGATTTCATTTTGCTCTTTAAGATTTCATGTTGTGTGTGAGTGTATGAGAATAATCTTTATGCTTTCTTTAATTTATGAAGAGTGTGTGAGTGTATGTGTTAAATTTTCATGCTTTATTTACATGCTTTATTTTATCGCTTTCTTCAATTATGTAGAGTGCGTGTGTTTAGGAGATAAATTTTCAAGCTTTATTTTCATGCTTTCTTTCAATTTATGTAGAGTGTGTGCGTGTGCGCATTTATTTCCACCCACTCGTTAAGAGTTAAATGGCGTGTTTTTATTTCCCGCCTACTCGTTTGAGAAGGACTTGTAATATTCTTTATTTCCGCCTACTCGTTAAGAGTTAAATGGCATGCCCTTTATTTCCCGCCTGCTCGTTTGAGTAGGACTTGTAATATTCTTTATTTTCGCCTACTCGTTAAGAGTTAAATGGCGTGCCCTTTATATCCCGCCTACTCATTTGAGTAGGGCTTGTAATTTTCCTTTTTTGTAACTTAGTTTTTGTTTATTTATATTTGAAGTGTGCGTGAGTTCTTTTTAGCTAACTTTTAAGCTTTCTAAATGTTTGTTATTTTTTATGTCCTCTCCTTATAATCCTTTAGCGTTTAGTCTCGAACTCGCGCCTCATCAAATTATAAAGCTGTCCCCATACCGATGTGTGGCTAATCGCTATTAGCCTCAGCATCAAAGAGCATTGGGACTTTTAAAATGATTTGAAATAATTAAAGCTCTTTATTTTCACTTTAATTTAAGCATTTAAGGTTTGCCCCGGGTTAACGACGCATATGACCACAAATCGATGTGTGGGCCCTATTTCCGTTATCCATATGCTAGCTAGCCGAGAGGCCGTGCCTATGGACATATCACCCCTGGGTAAATAGAGTTGCGTGCATACCCTCGAGAGAGGATAAGCGTAATTCTACCGGATTGGGTTCCCCACCCAATAGCGGGGTTCTTAGCGTAAAGCGGGCGTTAAGAGGAATCGTTCGTCGGACTAACATTCGGTCGAATAGTCTTAGCGTTCAGGTGAGAAATATTCCTAAAGATAAGTGCGCTCACATTTATGGAACCTCCACGGCCAAGTTTCGTTTAATTAATTTGAAACCTAAGTCCTCTAATTATTAAAAGTTATTTTTGTCTTAATCCGATTCGATGCCGTGCATTAACCCTTCATCGAATTTTTCTAAATCATTTTTTCACTCTTTTACTTTTTCCGTCTTTACTTAATTAAAATATCCACCTTACTTTCAGTAAAATAATAGTTCTGCTGGAGGAGTAAGAATAGTCAACCCGACCCTGAGAACAATACGACCTCGGTATTCCCCCGAATATTGAGTACTACTTGCGATAGGTGCACTTGCCTCATCCAGTATGCCCGCTGCGATCAACTCACCGAACTAACCACAGTAAGAGTCTGTTCGCGGGCCCATCAAGTTTTTGGCGCCGTTGCCATGGAACAAAGTCTTTATGGATGACTTTTCTGTTTTCGGACGCTCTTTTCCCGATTGCCTTCACAATTTAGATCGTGTCCTTCAATAGTGCGAGGATACAAGCCTTGTATTAAATTGGGAAAAATGCAAGTTTATTATTCGAGGAGGTTTGGTCCTCGGCCATATGATTTCGTCTAAGGGGATGGAGGTGGATAAGACCAAGATAGAAATCATAGAAAAACTACCGCAACCAATAAACGTAAAATCTATTAGGAGTTTTTTAGGCCATGCGTGCTTTTACCGACGCTTTATTCAAGACTTTTCAAAAATAACAAAGTCGCTTACTCACCTCTTGGAAAAGGAATCACGTTTCATCTTTAGTAGCGAATGCGTGTCCGCCTTTAATTTAATAAAACAAAAACATTTCACTTCACCAATTTTAGTGGCCCCTAATTGGTCCCTTCCGTTCGAAATTATGTGCGACGCTAGTGATATTGCCTTTGGTGCCATTCTTGGCCAACACGTAGAAAAACATTTTCATCCAATTTATTACGCTAGCAAGACGCTCACTTCCGCATAAATAAATTACACGACGACGGAAAAGGAACTCTTAGCCGTCGTTTTCGCTTTTGAGAAGTTTCACTCGTATATAACGCTATCTAAAGTTATCGTATTTACCGATCACTCCGCCCTTAAATATTTATTAGCTAAAAATGATGCGAAGCCCCGCCTTCTTCGACGGATTCTCCTCCTACAAGAGTTTGATTTGGAGATCCGAGTTAAGCGGGGAGCGGAAAATCTAGCGGCAGACCACCTCTCCCCTTTAGAAAATCCGGATGCGGAAGCGCTCGTCGAATCTGAAATAAATGACAGATTCCCCGAGGAACGCCTCCTTGCCATTCATAATTCTTCGTCATCTTCGCCTTGGTTCACAGACTTTGCAAATTATTTAGTAGTGTGGGTTCTTCCTAAAGAGTTTTCAACTCATCAAAAGAAGAAATTCTTTTCTGACTTGAAAAATTTCTTTTGGCAGGACCCATTTCTTTTTCGTATCTGCGCGGACCAACCGGTCCGAAGATGCGTTGCGGGTGTGGAATGCTTACAAATTGTTAAGAACTGCCACGAGGGTCCAGCCGGTGGGCATTATCAAGCCAACCGGACCGCTCGGAAGATGCTTGAGGCGGGCTACTTTTGGCCCACTCTCTTCAAAGACGCGCATACTTTTGTGCGCGCATGCGATAGCTGTCAGCGGTCGAGTAACATCTCTCGTCGCGATGAGATGCCCCAAAACATGTTTTTAGAGTGCGAAGTCTTCGATTTGTGGGGCATAGATTTTGTTGGCCCCCTACCTCCGTCTTTCAAAAATATGTATATTTTAGTGGCGGTCGACTACGTATCGAGGTGGGCGGAAGCGCAAGCTCTCCCTACCAACGATGCGCGAGTCGTCGTTACATTTCTTAAAAGACCATTTTCTCGCTTCGGCACGCCTCGCGCAATTGTTAGTGATAGGGGAACACATTTCTGTAACGCTCTTATGGCTAAGATGTTAGCTAAATACGGAGTCACGCACAAGCTTGCCACCCCCTACCACCCGCAAACAAGTGGCCAAGTTGAGGTAGTAAATCGAGAGATTAAGCGAATTTTAGAAAAAACCGTTTCACTAAATAGGAATGATTGGTCCGTTAAACTCGACGATGCGTTGTGGGCGTATCAGACGACAGACAAAACTGCAATTGGTTGTACTCCATTCCGGTTAGTCTATGGCAAAGCGTGCCATTTACCCGTAGAACTAGAGCATCGCGCTCTTTGGGCTTTAAAAATCGTAAATCTTGACGCCAACTTAGCCGCTCAAAATAGAAAACTGCAACTAAACGATCTCGATGAATGGCTTGCGAACGCTTACAAAAGCAATAAGTTCTATAAGGAGCGTTCTAAGTTATATCATGATTGAAATTTAAAGTCCCCAAAAATATTTTCTCCGGGCGATCTTGTCCTTCTTTATAATTCACGTCTTAAGCTTTTTCCGGGTAAACTAAAATCTAGATTGTCCGGTCCCTTCTTAGTTGAAGAAGTCTTTCCATATGGGACCGTACTCGTCTCCCACCCGGAAAGAGGTTCATTTAAAGTAAACGGTCATCGGCTAAAGTTATACATAGCGGGCGACCCAGTGATCGAGCATTATGAAACCATAACCCTCCTCGATCTATAACTCCGCCAAAATAGTCAAGCTACACGACTATAAACAAAACGCTCCTGGGAGGCACCCCTCGCTTGTATTTTTCGCTCTTTCCTTATTATCTTTGTTGCTTTTTCTAATAAATGCAGGGTTTCGAATGGGCCTCCCCAAACGCATTCTAGGGAAGTTCCTACCCTCCCGTTTTATTTTTGTACATACAACATTTTATTTCATTTTTGTTCCGCATACTTACGTTGCAACATTGGGGACAATGTTGGACTTAAGTATGGGGGTATTTTCGTGCTTTACTTTCTGAACTTCTATTTTTCTGCATTTCAAAAATACAAAAAAATATATATATATATAACAACAAAACAAAACAAAAAAAATCTTAAAATAAGAAAAAAAAAACAAAAAAAATAATTAAAATGAAAAATCCAAAAAAAATATTTTCATTTTCTTTTTCTTTCTTTTTTCCAAAAACTCAAAAAAAAATATAAAACAAAAAATATATATATATATATATTTAGTTTCACTTTGTAAATATTTTTTTTTTGTAAATATTTTTATGTAAATAATCTTCTCTCTCTCCCCCTTCCTTTTCCCTCTTATTCTTGTAAATAACTTTTCTTTTTCTCCCAATCTTTGTAAATAGAATGAAATTTTTTTTAAAAATATAAAAAAACGTTTTATGTATATATTAAAAGACATAAACTTAAAAACAAAAAAAAGATAATAGTTCAAAAAATTCAAAAAAAATTGAGTAAAACAAAACAAAAATACAAAAAAAGATAATAAATGAAAAACACAAAAAAATGATGATAAAAACTATAAAAATAAAAAAAATATTTTGAAACAAATAAATCAAATAAATCAAATATTTAATCCTTAACTTTCCTGCTATCCAAAAATATTGTTTTGAGTTTATTTATATGTGAATTTTATTAATTCTTTGTTTATTATTCGTTTGTTAATTATTGAGTGAAAAATTTAAATAGCCGGGGTTAAGTTTTAAAGAATTCATTATGCTTTGTTAAAAATAGCGAACTCATTTTAGGCACTACTTCTAATTTTTCATTGATATGAGCACGTGTACTATGTTAGAAAATAACGACTATAGGATTCAATTATATTTATTTTTAGCTTTCTGAAAAATTGGAACGTATAATTTATTAAGGTTGCTCTCAAAATTGTTTTTAATTAAAAATCTAGTTTTCCTTTCTCCCCTTACCTATCATGACCTACTTGGCATGAAAACTTTTTATCCATAAAAGATCCTATGTTAATGGGAATAAGATTTCATTCCGTAAACATAGGCACCCAATAATTTAAAAAGATTATATGTTATGGAGTAAGAGTATAAAATTCATTACTCCTACACATATACATTGAGTTAGTTTTATTCTTATGAAGTTGAATAGAAAAATGATATTAGGAAAATAAGATTTCATTTTCCTAATAATCCAAAAAGAAAAAAAAATGGAGGTTCGAGAAAAAATTACCTCACCTCAAAATCAAAACCCTCTTCATAAACCAACATCAATCCCCTTAGCCAATTTCACGATTCTAGAATTAATTCAAAAATCTTTTTGAGAGCATAATTTATAAATTGCATTATTTCCGGTAAAACTCCTATAAGCTAAAAGTTCATATAATTCTAAACTATTTTTGTTAATCTAACCAATACAATTACTGTTTTCTATTTGATTACATCAAGAAGTCTTTTGGCCAAAACTTCTGCGCTATTTAAATCATCTATATAATTTTAGGACTTAACTCTCACACCTCGTATATTTATTTAGATCTCTCTTATAATTGATTAAACGGTAGCTAAACTTAAAGTTTTTTATATTCCTTATAAGTTCACCTCAAACTTTTGCTCTGAAATAGCAAAAGCTTAAGTATGAGTGTATTTGATGAATTATAAATATACGCATTTTGTGTACATTAATTTAATCGTTTTCATTTATTTTCGTCATTTTTACTTGTTTTTGTTTAATAAAATGTTCCTTTTATTGTAAATATTTTACTAACTTGTTTTATTTTATTTTTTAGAAAAAATCAAAAATCTGCACAAAATAGTCAAGTCACACCCGTGTACTGTTGGTCACGCCCGTGACCAGGGCGTGATACGTCAAATTCCCGAGAAATGAACAAATTTTGAAGAAATTGCTTAACACGCCCGGTCACACGCCCATGACAGGACCCGTGTCCAGCGCTCGACGTTTTCCGCTCGACGATCCTCCGCTCGACGATTTGCAGCTCGACAATTTCCAATCGACGATTTCAGCTTGACGATTTCCAATCGACGGTTTCAGCTCGACAAATTCCGATCGACGATTTCAGCTCGACAAATTCCAATCGACGAGTTCAGATCGACTTTCCGTTCGACGATTGTCGACACCAACCGACACGCCCAGCGTCACACTGTGACCTGGGGTGTGACTTCTCCACCTGGCCGACAAGACCCGCGCGACGACTTTTGACGCACCGCGCCCAGATCCACCTCCTCGACACGTCCAGTATCACGCCCATGACCTGGGGCGTGACCGCTGCGTGACCGACACATGTCCAACTCGAAGTCCACTTTCCCGTCAAATCGCCGGCCGCCTTCGCAAACAGTAGTGACACGCCCGCCGACACGCCCGTGTCGGAGGGCGTGTACTTAGATGTTTTTTCCTATAAATACCCCACTGCTGTAATGACCAAGGGTTCACATTTTTGAGCCACTTTAGTGTGTTTTGTGGGCTGCATCCGTGAATTCCTTTGCCATGTAAGGAGATTTCTCCCCCCTTCCTTTCATGTTTGTTTTTTTGCTTTAGCTTTTGCTTTGTAATAGCTTTGTAATAGTCTATTTTAATCAATAAAAATGTTAGTTTTTCTCTTTTTAAATGACTTTGGAATGAACTTATGTGCCCACTTTTCTTCTCATTTTATCCTTAGTTTCTCATTTGTTTTTCTCTTTATGAAAAGTGTGTGTGTGTGTATGAGTGTAACATGTTTATTATTCATGTTTTGAACTTGTCTTCATGTTAGGTTTTGTAGCAGATTTCATTTCCATATCAAATGTGGTATGATAAGTTTTTCTCTTTTTCATCATGTCCTTTTCTTAAGAGACTTATGCTTTCATTTTTATGTATTCTTAAAAGAGTTTTGAAAGTGATTTTGATTTTTTTTTCTTACCTTTTTTTTGTAGGATTGTAAAACTTTTTTGTTATTTTCATTTTCTTTTCACTTTTTAATAGCTTTTATGAAAACATAAGAACGAAATACTTGTTATTTTAATTTTTAAAGAACTTTGGTTTTTGATTTGTTTTGAAAAACTTTTGTTCTCTTAAAATTCTAATTTGTTCTTTTTATTTGTTTTTGGTAAAATGTCAGTATAAAAAAGTAGTAGTTTTAATTTTTATGTAACTTTCATTTTGTTTTCAAAATTGTTTGTGTGAGTGTAGGAGTTAGGATTTCATTTTGTTCTTTAAGATTTCAAGTTGTGTGTGAGTGTATGAGAATAATCTTTATGCTTTCTTTAATTTATGAAGAGTGTGTGAGTGTAGGTGTTAAATTTTCATGCTTTATTTTTATGCTTTATTTTATCTCTTTCTTTAATTATGTAGAGTGCGTGTGTTTAGGACATAAATTTTCAAGCTTTAATTATTTTCTTGCTTTCTTTCAATTTATGTAGAGTGTGTGCGTGTGCGCATTTATTTCCGCCCACTCGTTAGGAGTTAAATGGCGTGTTTTTATTTCCTGCCTACTCGTTTGAGTAGGACTTGTAATATTCTTTATTTTCGCGTACTCATTAAGAGTTAAATGGCATGCCCTTTATTTCCTGCCTACTCGTTTGAGTAGGACTTGTAATTTTCCTTTTTTGTAACTTAGTTTTTGTTTATTTATAATTTGAAGTGTGCGTGAGTTCTTTTTAGCTAACTTTTCAGCTTTCTAAATATTTGTTATTTTTTATGTCCTCTTCTTATAATCCTTTAGCGTTTAGTCTCGAACTCGCGCCTCATCAAATTATAAAGCCGTCCCCATACCGATGTGTGGCTAATCGCTATTAGCCTCGACATCGAAGAACATTGGGACTTTTAAAATGATTTGAAATAATTAAAGCTCTTTATTTTCACTTTAATTTAAGCACTTAAGGTTTGCCCCGGGTTAACGACGCATAGGACCACAAATCGATGTATGGACCCTATTTCCGTTATCCATACGCTAGCTAGCCGAGAGGCTGTGCATATGGAAAGATCACCATTGGTTAAATAGAGGTGCGTGCATACCCTCGAGAGAGGATAAGTGTAATTCTACCGGATTGGGTTCCCCACCCAATAGCGGGGTTCTTAGCATAAAGCGGGCATTAAGAGGAATCCTTCGTCGGACTAACGTTCGATCGAATAGTCTTAGCTTTCAGGTGAGCAATATTCCTAGAGATAAGTGCGCTCATATTTGTGGAACCTCCACGGCAAAGTTACCTTTAATTAATTTGAAAACTATGTCCACTAATTATTAAAAGTTATTTTTATTTTAATCCGATTCGATGCCGAGCGTTAACCCTTCATCGAATTTTTCTAAATCATTTTTTCGCTCTTTTACTTTTTTCTTCTTTACTTAATTAAAATCTCCACCTTACTTTCAGTAAAATAATAGTCCTCCTGGAGGAGTAAGAATAGTCAACCCGACCCCGAGAACAATACGACCTCAGTATTCCCCCGAATATCGAGTACTTCTTGCGATAGGTGCACTTGCCTCATCCAGCACGCCCGCGGCGATCGACTCACCGAACCAACCACAGTAAGAGTCTGTTCGCGGGCCCATCAGGTATACTAGCTCCATATTAGTGGATGAGGAGCGCAAGACGAACGGTTTCTATGAAGGCCTGAGAAATGACTTGAGGCTACTGCTCTCGGGGCCGATGATGCAGGGCTTCTTGACCCTGGTCAACACGACCCGATCTTTGGAGAACGAATTGAAGAATGTGCAAGCAAAGAAGAGCTCTGGTGATAAGAAGACGGAGTTTAAAGTGCCCACTACTTTGAAGTTTGGATATCATAGGTTCTATAAGAAGGCTAGGACCTCGGGTCCAGCCCCCTCTTCTGGTGCTTCTGGGGCGACTACGGGTCGAACCCCGGGTGCATGTTTTACTTGTGGAAAGCCGGGGCACTTTGCCCGTGACTGCTGGAGCGGACGTCCCAAGTCCGAGAGGAAGCCGTGAGCAACATATGAAGAGAAGGGCAAGGCGGTGGAGTCAACCACATCCCATTATGCTCCGGCTTAACCAATAGTATATAATCTTGGCCAACAGGAGGCCATTAAGCAAGCGGATGTGGTGACAGGTACGGTTTAATTTATAGCAAGTTAATTTTTAAATACTTGTTATGTGCGTGTTACCTTACCACTGCTTGTATAGGATTTGTTTTGATTTGTGAGAATCCGGCGAGAGCACTCTTTGATACGGGAGCTTCACACTCCTTTTTGTCCGAAGGATTCATATCACGCATCAGAGTACCTTCTTTGATGGCGAAGGACAAATTGGATGTGTTGTTGCCGAATGGGTGTTCGATGTGTGTGGATAGAATCTGTGGCATGAAGATTTGTATTTGGAATCAGAAATTCCATTTTCAAGCGTCGTTACTGCCGCTGGTGGAGTTCGACGTAATATTTGGCATGGACTGGCTCTCGGAGCAGCAAGCTTATATTGATTGCAGTCGTAAGGAAGTCAAGTTGGGAATAGGTCGTGAGAAGACTTTTATGGGCTTGAAAGGGTCGAGCAAGACTTTGATGTCGGCTCTTCAGGTGGTAAAGGCGGTTCTTGCCGGAGCAGAGTTGTTTTTCACGCTAGTGGAGGTTGCAAAGCCTAAGCCTATGTTGGACAGTATTTCTGTGGTATCCGAGTACTCTGATGTGTTCCCTGGCGATCTTCCTGGAGCCCCGCCTCAACTGGAGATTTATTTCACCATTGAGCTAGTGCCAGGTGCGAAACCTATGTCACACTTTCCATATCGGCTAGCGCCTAAGGAAATGGCAGAGCTGAAGGTTCAACTACAAGAGTTGTTGGAGCATGGGTATGTGCATCCAAGTTCGTCACCTTGGAGCGCACCGGTCCTTTTTGTTAAGACGAAGGACAGAAGCTTGAGACTTTGTATTGATTATCGGGAGTTGAACATGCTAACAGAGAAGAACAAGTACCCGATCCCAAGGATTGATGATATTTTTGATCAGTTAGTCGGGTCGACGGAGTACTCAAAATTGGATCTTAAGTCCGGTTACTACCAGCTGAGAATAAGGGAGAGTGATATCCCTAAGACAAGGTTCAGTATGAGATACGAGCATTACGAGTTTACGGTCATGCCTTTTGGGATTACTAATGTGCCGTCGGTGTTCATGGATTTGATGAACATGACTTTTAGGGAGTACTTGGACCATTTTGTGATCGTCTTCATCGACGATTTATTGGTGTACTTGCAAAATCATGTACTTGGTATGATACGCCTCGTACAACAATTCCACCCGCAAAGTGCCCACATTTGGGATGCACAGACAACCGTCTTTCCAAAGCAATCCATCCACAACCTCATATTGGGAATTTGACCCATCCAAAGCCTCTATCATGAGCTGCTTCATGCTGCTATCCACATCCAAAGCCTGCCCAATCCGATCAGCCAGGTCATACTCAACTTTCGTCCAGTTCAATAGTACTTTAACACTCGACTGCTTGTCTACGCAAGAGATCTCTAACGCCTCCAACTCCCGAACCAACCGCTCGTCATGGACCGACAGCCAATTGGCTTGAGCTGGTGCCCTATGGCTAAACGTGTCCGCAACCGCATTGTCTTTACCATACATGTAATGGATCTTGATTGTGTAGTCCCCCGGGAACTCCATCCATCGACGCTGCCGCATGTTTAGATCCTTTTGATCCAACAAATATTTCAGTCTTTTGTGGTCGGTATAAATATCGACCTTCACCCCATACAAGTAGTGCCGCCACAGCTTTAAGGCAAAAATCACAGCCGCTAACTCCAAGTAATGGATCGGATAATTCCTCTCGTGCACCTCCAGCTGTCTTGAGCCATATGTTATCACACTTCCGTGCTGCAGTAGCACACAACCCAAGCCACTGCCGGAAGCATTGCTATAAATCTCAAATCCTTCAGTCCCACTCGGCAAACTCAGCACAGGCGCCGTGGTCAACCGACTCTTCAACTCCTCAAAAGTTCGTGTGCACTCCGGCGTCCAAACGAACTTCTGCTCCTTCCTCGTCAAAGTAGTGAGGGGTAACGCTATCCGCGAGAAGTTCTCCACGAAGCGCCTGTAGTAGCTGTCAATCCCCAGAAAACTCTAGACTTCCGCTACCGAAGACAACATAGGCCACTCCCGTATAGCAACAATCTTCGCCGGATCCACCGCAAGGCCCTCTCCACTGACTATATGACCAAGGAACGCCACTGAGGACAACCAAAATTCGCATTTGGAGAACTTGGCGTACAGTTGATTCCTCCTCATCGTCTCTAACACCAAATGTAGAAGCTTGAAGTGATCCTCCTCACATCTATCTGAGCATGGTTCCGATGTAGCCATATCATGCCCAAAATCAAATCGAAGTCCTGCAGCTTCAGAATAGTTGCTGGCGCCTCAAATGTCTTGCCGCCAATCTCGGCCTCCATATTGCAATGGGCAGTGGTCCGCAGTTCTGACCCATCGGGTAAATGCACCCTCTTCTCTAGTCCCGAAAAATCTTTCCACGCCTTCAAGTCCGTTTATGAAGACCTCAGATACGAACGAGTGCGAAGCACCCGTGTCAAAGAGGGTATGTGCGGGCTTGCCACTGATCATAACTATGCCTGAGATTTAATTGAGGTATAATGGATGTTATTTCTATGGTTTTCAAGACACTACTAAGGTTGAAATTTCTAAATTAAAACAATTTAAGTACCTGTAATCACCTCCTCGGGGTTCCTCTGCTCTGTGAGGTCCAAGGCGTATATCTGCTCCTGATTGCGTCCCCTGCCGTGATATCCCTGGCCTCGGCCTCGGCGTCGTCCTCGGCCTCGGCCTCGGCCCTGCTGTACTGGGCCACTAGAGGTGGAGGAGAAGGAGGATGGAATCGATGCGGACACTCCGATCTAATGTGCCCGGGCTGGCGGCATCCGTAACAAACTACCTGCCGGTGGCCATGGTCATCCTGTCTCCTCAGATCATGCACCTATAGTGGTGGGGGAGCTAATACTGGAGGAGGTCCCTGCTCCTGCCTGTAGTTGGGACGACGACGTCCCCTACTCCTCTTGTATCCAATAGTCCTGCCTCTCTGAGAGCCCCTGCTGCTCTCTCCTGATGTCGACCCATCATACGGTCTCTTCCCTTTACCTTGCACCATCAGTTGGTCAGCCTCCGGCTTCTTCGCCATCTCGATAATCTGGGTGGATGTGCAGTGAGAAATGAACAACAAAGCCTGCCTTAAATCGTCCCTGAGGGCCCCGGTAGAACCTCTTGGCATACCTCCTATCATCAGTATCATGTATCCTTGCGAACCTGGCAAGGTGGGAGAACTCCCTCTGGTACTCAATCACTGATCTGATCCCCTGCCGGAGGTTTAGAAATCTCTCCTCCAAAGCATCTCTGTCCGTAGTAGAGATGAAGTGTTCCAAAAATACATCGCCAAACTCCTCCCACGATATGTCTGACAGCTCCCAGTCCGCATATGTTGACTCCCGCACTGATTTCCACCATCTCTTCGCATGAGCCTCTAGTGTAGAGGTGGCTAGAGGTACTGCCTCTCCGACCGGGCAGCTGATGCCTACCAAAATCTCGTGTATGGCCTCTAGCCATTCCTCTGTATTTACTGCATCCTCTGTCCCACGGTACTTCGGTGGGGATAGGCTCTTGAAGGAAATCAGCCAGCTTGACCCCGGATTTGGCTGCAGAGCCGGGACTTGCTGGGCTTTGAAGGCATCCAGGATCGCCGTCAAAGTCTGCCCCATCTCCGTCTGTAGAAATGGAGTGGCAGCTGGAGGGGGAGGAGCCACATTTTGCGGCGCGGCGACCTGTGGAGGTTGCATAAAGGTAAGGTTAAAACAGAACTGGCCTAACTCATTGTACTTAGTGGACTGTTTTATATGACTTTTTACACATGGGCACACCACTGCTTCCGCTGCATAGTTTGTCCGCAAACTATTGCTCGCGCAGGGTGGTCCAGTGTTGTGGACTTCTTTCTCATATGATCGTTTGTTCAAGTGATACCAGTTTGTAAGACCCCCCTCTCCCTTACCAAGGAGGGCTCCCGGGTCTTATGCCCAGAACCGCCGTCTTACGGTGGCACTAATGCACAGGTTAGTAGACACCGCAACACACCGATTCTGTTGGCTAATACGATCATATAACCTGTAGGCCAATATGAGAAAAAGAAGTATAGCAGTATATCAAATCCACTAGTCCACAAGTCACAGAGTACATATCATATATATAAATGAAGAGTACAAGAACATAGTCCACAATGAGTACAAATGAAAGAGTAACAAGGGCTTATGCACAGTACATCATATCAACTCTCTCTCTCAAATCAAAGCGAAAGCTAATCTAATACATCAAAACTCATCCCACCTGAGGACGCGCAGTAGTAGTAGTCTGCGGTAGCGGTATCTGCTCCTCAAGTCCTGCCTCCTCGTCGTGCTGGTGCTCCATCTCCACAAGCTCCTAAAATAATATGGTCACCGACAATTAGTCAATAAGACTAAATTGTTTCCTCCGCACCTCGCCCCGCAGCTCCTAGGCACCGAGCGGAAGGACGAAGCAGAGGACAACAAGGGGTAGCAAAAGTGGAAGCAGGTGACAAGAACTAACTAGCAGTTTTAATAGATATTATTATTCTACTCTAGCAGTTCTAAGTATATAGTACAAGTAAGTAAAGTGCAGTACTAGTAAAGGAAAGAACTGAAAGTAAGAGCAGAAAAGTAAAGTAAAGCTAAAAGGTAAGCTATCTACCATCACAGGGTACCCTAACTTATATAAATGCCCATACAAATATATAAGTTAGGATTTCCAAAATAACATATCATATAAAAGAGCCCATACTAATTTATATGATAAGGATGTATGAAGCGTATGTCCTAATGCAAATGGATGATATGTTATGAATTATGAAACATGCAAGTGCAACACACGCACACGACTCTGAGATCCCAGACCTTTAGTTCCCACTTTTTAAGAGCTAGCTTCACTCTCGGGTACCACCGTTGTGTCTACGGCAGAAGTGGAGCGGGCATCTCCACTTCTAGGCCGGTATGCACACTACCAAACCTTAGACCCCTCTCATACGCCTCTGTACATGTCCAAGGTGCACTCTAGAGTCTATGCGTACGTACTTTGCTGACAACCCGTCAGTTTTGTTGGGTCGGATGTGCGTTATCGGGGATCGTCCTCCAGACCGCAGTGTAAGACAACCCACTGGCCCCTCTAACCCTCACACACGCCTGGTGCACCGTACTGCCATCGGTCTGACAAACGGCCAGTACCGCATTCCCCGCCACTAAATTTATGCACATGCAAGTGTTTCAACCCGAGCCTTCAGCTCGCAGGAACAACCCGTCCTAAATCCCTCCAACCCATCACTGGTGAGCATATTACACAAGTCTCCCTCCAACCCATCACGGGTGAGAATAAACCACAATCCTTCCAACCCATCACGGGTGAGAATAAACCACAATCCCTCCAACCCTACACGGGTGAGAATGAACCACAATGTCTTAACCTATTAGACTACACTTGTCTACGGGTTATTATACTTAGTGATTTAAGGTTAATCCCAGGACTGCCCAGGGTATACCCGGTGAAGGTGTAACGCCCCGAAACTCAAAGGAGCAAAGGGGGACGTTTTGGGCCAGTTTTGGTTCTGGCTGAAGTCACACGGCCTGGGACACGGGCGTGTCCCAGGGCGTGTCAAGTGTGTGCCGACACTTAGTCGCGAAGTCGTCGAGTTATACTCGACGATTCGTCGAGAAAGGGAACACGGCCTGCGACACGGGCGTGTCGCAGGGCGTGTCGACCCGTGTCGACACTTAGCAGTGAAATCGTCGAGATATACTCGACGATTCGTCGAGAATGGGCACACGGCCCGCGACACGGGCGTGTCGCCGGGCGTGTCGACCCGTGTCGACGATCGTCAAGGTGAAATCGTCGAGATTCACTCGACGATCGTTGAGACAAGGCACACGGCCTAGGACATGGGCGTGTCCAAGGCCGTGTCATCCAGTCGTCGAACTGCACGCGACGAAATGTCGAGACCTTGTACACGGCCTGGGGCCCAGGCGTGTCAATTTGACACGGGCAAGGACACGGGCGTGTCCTAGAACCCGTGCAGTGCTCGGGTTGAAAACGGGAGAAAATCATGGGGTACACGGCCGGCTACACGGCCGTGTGAGCTGGAACACGGGCGTGTCAGCTCGAACACGGGCGTGTTCGATACCCGTGTGAGGGTCCAGGAGATTCTATTTTGACTGCGAATGCGGCACACGGCCCTGGACACGGGCGTGTGCCAGGCCGTGTTCGGTCCAGATTGGGCATTTCAGCCCCGAATCAAAGCCGTTCGTTTCCTTGATTGAAGATCCAACGGCTGGGGATGGTTCTTGAGAGGATATACCCGGGTTTGACTTAGAAAATCCATCACTTTCTTACCTTTTTCATCTCTCCAAACCCTTGGAGAAAGAGGAGAGCCCTTGGAGGAAGAAGAGCTAGATCCGCCATTGGAGGAGCTTCAGAGATCCAAATCGCAAGCTGACTCCGGATCCACGGAGGCAACGCAAGTGCGGTGATTTCTATCCGATTACTTTTCGATGGCACCAAAGAGGAACTCAAGGGTAACGATCCTCATCTTGAGCATGAATCGCTCCTTTTCTTAGCATAGGAAGCCCGCTCTCGCGAGTTTGCGGAGAGTTGGAGGCGTTCCTTCGGGTAGATATGTAAAGTCCCCGTTGTTTAGAGTCCGTATGCGAGAACAGACATATGCATTTTGGTTGAAGCCTACCCGGACAGGTTAGTCCGGATCGGTGATGTTGCATTGCATAAGGCCGGAGAAGACTCCGTGCTATTGGTTGTTTTCGGGTTTTCTACGCGGTAGATTGCAGCAGGGAGCCTTGGGGACTAACCCAAAGGTGCACCCGGAAAACTGGGCGGATAGAAGATCTTGCCAACTTGGAGGCCTGAGAGCCAACTCGAACATAACTGAGTTATGTGACTTGCGGTAGAATGGGACTCGGTGAAAGTTTGACCCGCACAAATGGCTTAAATTGTCGTTGCGAAGTGAGCACGGTTTAGATGGAGCCGTACCCGCTTTATGTCGTCCGGTTAGAGCGACCTAAGGTTACGTGGAACTCTCCGTTGGCATAGATGGGAGTCTTCGGTGGTCAATGACTTAAATTGATGTGACCAATACCAAGAACACGAATTGCTCATAGGTTTGGCCGTCTTAGTGGCGGTGGTGAGTCCGGAATGTTAATGGCTTTAATTGACGTGACATCGACCGGTTCACCGAGAATGTGCCCTGAGTGCACGGGGCGTGTGGCCTTACGAGCCAACGTCTGTGATGTTATGGCTATGGTTTTATATTACTCGCTTATGCTAAGGAAATGCAGGGAAGGAGCATCGCCGCCCCGAGTTGGGGGCGGGATCGTTATAATTTGGTCAGCATTGCTGGCCGTTGCCTTGTTTTGCCACCGTGCGGTGGATTGTTGCTTGCAGGTGCAGCTGGACCAAGCGGTCAATAGCGGGCTAAAGCCCTTTTTGCGAAGCTGGCCCTCGAAGGCCCAAGTAGAAGTGTTTACTGCTTTATTCATGTATGACCGGCCTGCGTACCGTGGTTTGTAAAACATGTAATTTTCAAGTGAAACACTTTGTAAGGCCTTAAGGCCGATTTTTGGGTGTTTTGTATACATTCCTAATTATTGTAATAGTGGACATTCGTGCTCTAATGCTGGGTTCTTGTTTACAACTTATATAAACTGCTTCCGCTAGAATGCTCTGTGTAGGACGTTGAGATTGGTTGGATGGTTTCCATACATAACCACCCGGTCTGTCTATGGTATATGGCGTCGGGACCCGGCCGGACCTACTGCTATATACTATGCGACGGATAGGGGGCGTTACAATTTGGTATCAGACTACTGGTTTTGGTCGGACTTAAGCTGAATTCGTGGACGAATTCTTTTTAAGGGGTGGTGAGCACATTGTGTGCGTCATCGTTATAACGGTAAAAGAACCCATGAATGTCCACTTAGGAATGAAAACACTCGTGTTTGAGGAACCTGCGTGTTCCTATAATTGCTGTTCGCAATTTTATTTGGTCGCTTGACGGTGTTTTGTACCACTAGAGGTGACCGGAAGCGGTGCTGGACAGCCTGAATGTCCGGTTTCTGAGGAGCATAGTGCACCCGGTGAGGTGTTTGAGCCTCCTCCTTCGTATGAAACCGTTAGAAGGATCGTAGAAGCGGTGTTTACTGTGACGGGTGCACAGCTAGGAGGAAATGTACAACCCTGCGCCCCTGTTGTGGCTTCAACGCCGGTGGGCGCGATGCAGCAGATGACCTTTGGTAGACCATTGGGGCAGCAGCTGAATATGCATTTAGTGCAGGGAGCGCACACAGTTGAGGAATATTTGCAAGCATTTCTTATGATAAGTCGCTACCCATGCTTTGAGTCGGATAATGAGCAAGCTACAGTCGATAGATTCTATAACGGCCTACGCGCCGAGTTACGAGTCCTATTGCTAGGACCAAAGTTATTGGGATTCCGAGCCTTGGTGGAATCAGCTAGATCATTGGAGGCAGAGTTGAGGAAGACCCTCCCGATGCTAACGACCATGGTATCGAACTATACAAACCCCATAAGAGCTGTATCCGGCAGAATGCTAGAGAAAGGGGTTATGAAATCGACTAGTAAAGCTACGTACACTTGTTATACTTGTGGAAAGAAAGGGCACTTTGCCCGAGACTATTGGAATGGTGCTCGGAAGGGTAAGAAACCTATGCCAGGAGAAGTCAAGGATGTCAGTGCAAAGGAGACGGCATTCAAAGTGTCGAGTACCTCAAAGTCTGTATATCGAAAATGGTGTAAGAAGCATAGGACTTCGGGTCCAGCTCCTTCTGGTGCTTCTGGGGTGACTACGGGTCGAACCCCGAGCGCATGTTTCACTTGTGGAAAACCGGGGCACCTTGCCCGAGACTGTTGGCGCGGTCGTCCTAAGTCCGAGAAGAAGCATGCTGCCGTGACGACAGGTATGGTTTAAAGATAGTTTTGTCCTAACTACTTGTCGCTCTTGTGCATGTTAGCTTAGAACTACTAGTGTTAATCCTTGTTATGACTTTCTTTATCTGCGAGAGCAACGTTCGTTTAGGGAGCTTCGCGTTCCTTTATTAGGAATTATATTGTGCGTCGGAGTACCTCCTTCGATGGTAAAAGATGAATTGGATGCGTTATAGTCCAATGGTGCTCATTGTGCGCGGGTAGACGTTGTTGCGCTTAGTTTTGGATTGGGAATCAGGAGTTCGACGTTATATTTGGTATGGACTGGCTCTCGGAGCAGCAAGCCAATATAGATGCGGTAGCAAGGAATTCAAGCCGGGAGCAAGTCGTGAGATGACCTTTACGGGCTCGAAGAGGTCGAGCAAGATGTTGGCGTTTGCTCTTCAGGTGGTGAAGGCGGTTCGTGCCGGAGCAGAACTGTTCTTTACACTAGTGGAGGTTGCAAAGCCGAAGCCCACTTTGGATTGTATTTCAGTGGTATCGAAGTACCCTGATGTGCTCCCTAGAGATCTTCCTGGAGCCCCTCCTCGATAGGAGATAGATTCCATGTTTGAGCTTGTACCAGGTGCAAGGCCTGTGTCACGCTCTCCTTGTCGGCTAGCGCCTACGGAAATGGCGGAGCTGAAAGTGCAACTTCTAAAAGTTGTTGGAGCAAGGGTATGTGCGTCCAAGTCCTTCGCCTTGGAGTGCACCGACCCTCTTTCGTAAGAAGAAGAACGGCACGAAGAAGAACGGAAGCTTGGGGCTATGTATTAATTATCAGGAGCTCAACAAGGTAACGGCAAAGAACAAGAACCCGATCCCAAGGATCGATGACCTTTGTGATCAGTTGGTCGGGCCAACGCCGTACTCTAAAGTAGCCAAGGGAGAGTGATATCCCTAAGATAACGTCCAGTACAGGACACGGGCGCTACGAGTTTAGGGTCAGGCCGTTTGGGCTGACAAATACGCCGTCAGTGTTCATGGATTTGATGAACAAGACGTTCAGGGAGTACTTGGACCATTTCGTGATCGTCTTCATCGACGATATTTTGGTGTACTCGCAAAGTGAGGAAGATCACTTCAAGCATCTTCATTTGGTGTTGGAGACGCTAAGGAGAAACCAGTTGTATGCCAAGTTCTCGAAGTGCGAGTTTTGGCTATCCTCAGTGGCGTTCCTCGGTCATATAGTGAGTGGAGAGGGTATTGCTGTGGATCCGGCGAAGATTGTTGCGATACGGGAGTGGCCTGAGCTTGTTACGGTAGCGGAAGTCCAGAGTTTGCTGGAGCTTGCCGGCTACGATAGGCGCTTCGTGGAGAACTTCTCGCGGATAGCGTTACCTCTCACTACTATGACGAGGAAGGAGCATAAGTTCTTTTGGACGCCGGAGTGCGCGCGAGCTTTTGAGGAGTTATAATGTCGGTTGACTACGACGCCTGTGCTGACTTCGCCAACTGGAACCGAAGGCAATGAGATTTTAATGATGCGTAGGGCAGCGTTTTGGGTTGCGCGCTACTGCAACACGGAAGCGTAATAGCGTATGGCCGTGAGTTTTGCCTTGAAGCTATGGAGGCTTAATTGTATACGGTGTGAAAGTGGATCTCTACGCCGGTCACAAGAGCGTGAAGCATCTGATTGATCAGAAGGATCTGAATATACAACAGCGTAGATGGATGGAGTTCTTGGGAGACTATACATTCAAGATCCACTACGCGCCTGATAAAGGGAATGCGGTTGCTGACGCGGTGACTCGCCAAGCCCCAGCTCGAGCCCATTGGCTATCGGTGCAAGATGAGCGGTTGGTGCGAGAGTTGGAGGCATTGGGGATCGTTTGTGTGGACAAGCAATCAAGTGCTGAAGCAGTTCTGAATTGGACTGAAGTCCAATATGACCTGGCTGATCATTTTCGGCGGGCTTAGGATATGGATGCTCATATGAAGCAGTTCATGGTAGAGGCTCCGGATGGGTCAAATTCCCAATTCGTTGTGGCGGACGAATTGCTTCGGAGAGACGGTCGTTTGTGCGTCCCAAGTGTGGGTAATTTGCGGGCGGAGTTGTTGTACGAGGCACACCATACCAAGTACTCGATTCACCCGGGGAGCACGAAGATGTACCGCGACGTCAAGAAACTATTTTGGTGGCCGGGTTTAAAGAAGGATGTGGCGCTATACGTAGCGAAGTTCCAAACTTGCGCCTTGGTAAAGGTGGAGTGTCAAAAGCCGGGAGGATTTCTTAAGTCCTTGCCCATTCCGGAATGGAAATTCGACGACATCTCTATGGACTTTGTGCACGGTTTGCCAAGGCCGCAAAAAGGGAAACGACGCCATTTGGGTGGTTGTTGATCGATTAACGAAGGTGTCGCATTTTATTCCGCGTAGGAAGGATGATCCGGTGGAGAAGTTAGCAACATTTTATGTGGATAACATAGTACGGCATCATGGTGTGCCCCGCAGCATCGTGAGTGACCGAGATGGGCGGTTCACGTCCAATGATTGGAGGCTGTTGCGACAAATGTTGGGAACAAAGTTCAAATTCAGCACAGCCACCCGACGGATGGGCAGACCGAGAGGGTTAATAGAACCGTGGAAGACATGCTCCACACGTGAGTCTTGGATTTTGGAAAGCAATGGGAAGACCACCTTTATTTGGTGGAGTTCGCATACAACAACAGCTACCAAGCGAGTATTCAGTTGACGCCCTTCGAGGCCCTATATGGTAGGAAATGTCGCACGCCGTTGTCTTGGTTAGAAACGGGTGAGTCAAAGTTGTATAAGCGATCAGAAGTGGAGGATGCTACTTCTTTGGTGAGAACGATTCGGGAGAGGTTGCTTATCGCTCATGGCCGGCAAGCAAAGTACTATAATGCCAAGCACAGGAACGTGGAGTTCGCTGTGGGCGATTATGTATACTTAAAGATCAAGCCGTTCAAGGGTGTCTCGCGGGTGCGACGATTGAAAAATCTAAGCCCGAGGTACCTTGGACCGTTCGAGGTACTGGAGCGAGTTGGAGAAGCGGCCTATAGGTTGAAGCTTTCAGTGGAGCTAAGTGGTTTACACGATGTATTCCACATTTCGGAGCTTCGGAATGCGGTGCAAGAGCCTACACAAGTGATCGCGGTCGATCAAGTGCCGGTGGATAGTGGGCTAACGACAAAGGTCAAGCCCGTACGGATTGAGGACTCGGAGGTCAAGCGGCTACGCAATAAAGAGATCAGGATGGTCAAGGTCCGGTGGGACAATTCCGGTCGTGGGGAGCTCTCCTGGGAGCGAGAGCAGACTATGCTTGACGAGTATCCGGAGTTGTTCCGCTCAGGTACAAATGTTGTTTTTGTATATCTTTCCTTTATGTAATTTCGTGGGAGAAATTCTTTTAAGAGGGGGAGAGTTGTAACGCCCCGAAACTCAAAGGAGCAAAGGGGGACGTTTTGGGCCAGTTTTGGTTCTGGCTGAAGGCACACGGCCTGGGACACGGGCGTGTCCCAGGGCGTGTCAAGTGTGTGCCGACACTTAGTCGTGAAGTCGTCGAGTTATACTCGACGATTCGTCGAGAAAGGGCACACGGCCTGCGACACGGGCGTGTCGCAGGGCGTGTCGACCCGTGTCGACACTTAGCCGTGAAATCGTCGAGATATACTCGACGATTCGTCGAGAATGGGCACACGGCCCGCGACACGGGCGTGTCGCCGGGCGTGTCGACCCGTGTCGACGATCGTCAAGGTGAAATCGTCGAGATTCACTCGACGATCGTCAAGACAAGGCACACGGCCTAGGACACGGGCGTGTCCAAGGCCGTGTCATCCAGTCGTCGAACTGCACGCGACGAAGAGTCGAGACCTTGTACACGACCTGGGGCCCAGGCGTGTCAATTTGACACGGGCAAGGACACGGGCGTGTCCTAGAACCCGTGCAGTGCTCGGGTTGAAAACGGGAGAAAATCATGGGGTACACGGCCGGCTACACGGCCGTATGAGCTGGAACACGGGCGTGTCAGCTCGAACACGGGCGTGTTCGATACCCGTGTGAGGGTCCAGGAGATTCGATTTTGACGGCGAATGCGGCACACGGCCCTGGACACGGGCGTGTGCCAGGCCGTGTTCGGTCCAGATTGGGCATTTCAGCCCCGAATCAAAGCCGTTCGTTTCCTTGATTGAAGATCCAACGGTTGGGGATGGTTCCTGAGAGGATATACCCGGGTTTGAATTAGAAAATCCATCACTTTCTTACCTTTTTCATCTCTCCAAACCCTTGGAGAAAGAGGAGAGCCCTTGGAGGAAGAAGAGCTAGATCCGCCATTGGAGGAGCTTCGGAGCTCCGAATCGCAAGCCGACTCCGGATCCACGGAGGCAACGCAAGTGCGGTGATTTCTATCCGATTACTTTTCGATGGCGCCAAAGAGGAACTCAAGGGTAACGATCCTCATCTTGAGCATGAATCGCTCCTTTTCTTAGCATAGGAAGCCCGCTCTCGCGAGTTTGCGGAGAGTTGGAGGCGTTCCTTCGGGTAGATATGTAAAGTCCCCGTTGTTTAGAGTCCGTATGCGAGAACGGACATAGGCATTTTGGTTGAAGCCTACCCGGACAGGTTAGTCCGGATCGGTGATGTTGCATTGCATAAGGCCGGAGAAGACTCCGTGCTATTGGTTATTTTCGGGTTTTCTACGCGGTAGATTGCAGCAGGGAGCCTTGGGGACTAACCCAAAGGTGCACCCGGAAAACTGGGCGGATACGAGATCTTGCCAACTTGGAGGCCTGAGAGCCAACTCGAACATAACTGAGTTATGTGACTTGCGGTAGAATGGGACTCGGTGAAAGTTTGACCCGCGCAAATGGCTTAAATTGTCGTTGCGAAGTGAGCACGGGTTAGATGGAGCCGTACCCGCTTTATGTCGTCCGGTTAGAGCGACCTAAGGTTACGTGGAACTCGCCGTTGGCATAGATGGGAGTCTTCGGTGGTCAATGGCTTAAATTGACGTGACCAATACCAAGAAGACGAATTGCTCATAGGTTTGGCCGTCTTAGTGGCGGTGGTGAGCCCGGAATGTTAATGGCTTTAATTGACGTGACATCGACCGGTTCACCGAGATTGTGCCCTGAGTGCACGGGGCGTGTGGCCTTACGAGCCAACGTCTGTGATGTTATGGCTATGGTTTTATATTACTCGCTTATGCTAAGGAAATGCAGGGAAGGAGCATCGCCGCCCCGAGTTGGGGGCGAGATCGTTATAATTTGGTCAGCATTGCTGATCGTTGCCTTGTTTTGCCACCGTGCGGTGGATTGTTGCTTGCAGGTGTAGCTGGACCAAGCGGTCAATAGCGGGCTAAAGCCCTTTTTGCGAAGCTGGCCCTCGAAGGCCCAAGTAGAAGTGTTTACTGCTTTATTCATGTATGACCGGCCTGCGTGCCGTGGTTTGTAAAACATGTAATTTTCAAGTGAAACACTTTGTAAGGTCTTAAGGCCGATTTTTGGGTGTTTTGTATACATTCCTAATTATTGTAATAGTGGACATTCGTGCTCTAATGCTGGGTTCTTGTTTACAACTTATATAAACTGCTTCCGCTAGAATGCTCTGTGTAGGACGTTGAGATTAGTTGGATGGTTTCCATACGTAACCACCCGGTCTGTCTGTGGTATATGGCGTCAGGCCCCGGCCGGACCTACTGCTATATACTATGCGACGGATAGGGGGTGTTACAGAAGGGCTCTCGGGGGCACTAGGAACTACGATGGGATTACGCCCAAAGTTCCCTTTCTAAAGGATAATTTCTTTTATTGGTGTCTTCCCAGGATTTATACCCCAACTCTCGTATTACTTTAGAACGACTCTAAAGACTTAAGGTGTTATTAGGAGCGCGGCGGTCTTCCGCCGGTCCCCGTTATTGTTGCTGTCATAGGACTTGCACTCTTCCACACATGGTTAAGGAATCCTCTAGGAGACCAACCAGGGTTAATTCCTCCACTAAGATCCTCACTTTACTAGTTATTCAGATTCCTCCCCTGGTGGCCCTAATTATACGAACGTCGGTGCTAGACCCTTAACTATGTCCCGATACCACCCACAAATGTGACCTTCTAATTCCTCTGGCCATATGCCTCAAATTATTTATCCAAGGACGGTATGGACCTATATGATGAACATGATGAATTTCATAATTTTCCAAATTACTTGCACCATTAAATTAATTTTTTTAAATGTAGTCCCGAGTCATTTTGCACATGAAGTATTGTCAATATTAAATCTACTGACCTAGGGATTCTTCCAGGTATATAATATGACAATTAATGGGGCCTACCAAAATTTCATGCTTTTTCAATTCAGATTTATAATTAATTCCTATTTAATACTATATCCACAAATCTAGCATTTTCCAAATGAAGTACATAAAATATTATCTCAAAAATTCCAATTAAATTACAGAGCCTTGATAATAATGAAATAATGCTATGTCCAAATTTCCATTTACATCTAGGTTGAAATGGCCTATCCATGATAATTTGAGCTATTTACCTAAATGCCATTATGGGACCTAAGTACATTATTTTGCACTCCAAAATTCTGAAATAATTGCACAAGGTATAAAACATACAATTCCTGCAATCTGAATTTTCTCAGATTTTTCAAAGGAATATACCCATCATTTCTACACAAAATTCCATAAGGGTAAAATTGTCATTTTGCTCCTTAAACTACTTAAACTTCATCCAACAAAGATATAATTTATTTCAACTGCTTATTATGTCACTCCTTAGTCCTCAACAGAAATTGAACATTTTATGATAATGGTAAACCTATTTTAAATTTATTTCCTCAAAATGACCAAATTTTCAGAAATTCAAAATAATGGGATTTTGTTCCCAAAAATCCCACTATTGCTATGAGAGGTGTATTACACCATCATGTGTCTCCATAATGAAAATCATGATATTTGAGTTTTCCAAGTTGGCTGAATACACATTATTTCATTTTAGGCTAAATGCACACCAAGCCTATAACAAGCCAACACATGCAAGTGGGTTTACCCAATATGCAGTGGTCCAAATTGGCTGAAATTTAAAACATACACTTATAATGTCCCTAAGAAAATGATACCAAAATTTGGGGCCATTTGGAGTCACACAACTCCAAATATTTCATTTATTTCATTTTGGGTATTTTAGTAAACACTATAGACAAAGTTTTCCCAAAAATACTCATTGTTGTACAGGGGTTAACCAAGCCCTAAACATGCATGCACCCAAAAGTTTGGGCCATTTGGATGACTGGTTTGACTTGGGCATCATTTTGAAATGGTGCCATAGCTAATGACCAACCTTAGTAAAATGTTCCTATAGGTCAGAGCACTGGAACAAATCTGAAATTAAGGGTTGCAACTTAAAGTTAACACAAAGGGCTACATTTTTTATGTTCATGTCATGCTCTGGAAATGGATCTAACAGCCATATATTTGACATGGAAGATCACTGAATTAATGTGACAGAAATGAAATTTCATTTCATTAAAATAATAACAGAATTAAATTGATTTTAATAAAAATGCCGCACGAATCTTAAAGCTATATTGGACGACATCCTTTCATCTTCCCCAAGTGTTCAACGTCTGAGATCGAGCTGACCTGGGGGATATTGCGGGGCCATTTCCGTCCATCTGAGGCGGCGCCATCCCCGGCCTACAGTGCCATCACCTTCACGGTGGTGGTGGCTATCCTTTGCCGGTGATGAGGCGGCGGGAGACGACGGCGACGGTGATCCCGAGCGGTAAGAAAAAACTTTAAAAATCTCCCATTTCTCCCATGGCATCGGGCTCAATTGAGCCCGATATCTCCCCTAGTTGATCTAGGATTCTAGTACAGGTAGAGGGATGGTGAAACGAACCTGTGCGGGTGGCTGGCGGCGAGGATGGAGGTGGGTGGCCATTTCCGACCTTGCTCCGGCGACACCTCTCGGATTCATGGTTCCTGCACCATTTCCTTCACTCCAGCTATCGATTTCTACTCTCCTTTTCCCTCTGAAGCTAATGGAATCACTATTTATAGCTGGGAGGGGGTATATGGGGAGATACAACCAATACAAGCTCGGTTTGGAGCTTTGGTTGTATCACCCTTCATGCCAAGTGGGCACCATGCAGTCAACTTCTCTGGAAATTCCATAAGGAGGCCAGCCAACATAATTTTTGGGCTGATGGAGCAAAGGCTAAGTGGCCTCTGCCTCTTTAATTAACCTGCCTGCATCAAGCCAAAATCTGCCCGAGAAGGACAAAGCTGGTGACACGCCCTTGACACGCCTGTGTCACAGGTCGTCTACCTCTTACTTTACACTCGACGATTGTCGAACACAGGGTTTCACGATCGTCAAACGAGCAAATTTCGTCGATCGTCGAACGCAGGGGTCACTCGACGATCGTCGAGCAGCTTTTCGTCGATCGTCGAACGCAGGGGAACATACTACAATCGTCGAGCAGCTTTCGTCGATCGTCAAACTCAAGGGGACACGCGACAATCGTCGAACAGCTTTCGTCAATCGTCTAACGTAGAGGGACATTCGACAGTCATCGAGCACCTTTCGCCGATCGTCGAACGTAGGGGACACGCCCTGGGACATGCCCGTGTCCCAGGCCGTGTCACCCAAAAATTTTTCCTGCTGAAAAGTTGGGATGTTACACTCATGGCAATTCCCGCAGGCAGTCTTGGAGCCATGAAGTTTGACACTGGATTTGATATAGACTTCGAGTTGTTTCAACACTCGGATCCTATCTTCCTGGACATTCTGAAACTGCTTGAAGATCAACAGTTGAAGAATCTCATGTCCACCAGAATAAAGATAGCCAACACAGAGGTCAGGTAATGGCTTAATACTTCCTCCACCACAGATGAAAACACCATGATAGGCACAATATCGGGTAATGAAGTCTCACTTACCACCGCCGTTCTGACTGAGATTTTTGGATTAACTAATGGTGAAGCAGAGTTGGAGATTGATAATGAGGAATTTGATGAAATGTTAAATAAAATGGGTTACTCTGGAGAAACCCCCAACAAGATGCTAAAGAAACACTTATCTGCTGAATATAAATTTCTAGCAGATGTTGTGGGCAAGGTGCTACTGGGTAAGCACACCACCCATGATTACATCACCAGGCATCAATTACTGGTGATGTGTGCTATGGTGAATAAGAAGCCTATAAATTGGGCTAAGATTATGTTTGAGCTGATCAGGAAAAAGAACACCAAGAAGGAGGTGTGTTTTGGAAGAATTCTGGGAATCTTCCTTCAGGAAAAGGCTGTTAAATCCTTGGTCACACCGACCATATTCATTAATGCCTCCAAGAGGCTCACTTGTGCCCTCTTTGGCAGGTGGGATAGGACCATCACCAAGCCATCCAAGGCTTCTTCCTCTTCCTCCAGGCCTTCTGAGAGTACAAGGGCTACTATAACCACTCCCCACCCTGCTGAAGATGCTCCATCTTCCCTTCCACCACCTCCAGCCATCCACAGTCATCCTCAAATGGTACACTAACTCCCCTCCCCAGTTCATACCCTAGTCCATTCTCCAACACAAGATGGTACACCAACTCCACCCCCTCCATCATCCCCAGTATATCCATTACAAACTCATATTCACATTCATACCTATAACACCCCGAAACTCAAAAGAATGACGGGCGACATTTTGAGCCAAATCTGGAATTTGGCAGGGGGCATATGGCATGGGACACGGGCGTGTCCCAGGGCGTGTCAGGCTTGAGTCGACGATTTGTCCGCGAGGTCGACGAAATTTGGAGTCGATGATCGTCGAGCAGCGAACACGGCCTGAGACACGGGCGTGTCTCAGGGCATGTCGAGCCCGTGTCGACGATCGGCCCGGGAGTCGACATTTTCGCTCGATGATGTGTCGAGACAAGACACACGGCCTAGGACACGGGCGTGTCCAAGGCCATGTCGTGTGGTCGACGAACTTTGCTCGATGAAGTGTCGATACAGTGAACACGGCCTGGAGCCCAGGAGTGTTCGGGTTTGACACGGGCGTGTCACATTGGACACGGGCGTGTCCAAGACCCGTGTGAGTCTCGGGTTGTTTTCAGGGCTGTGTCGATGGTGGCACACGACCGACCACACGACCGTGTCTGTTGGAACACAGGCGTGTCAGGTTGAACACCGGCGTGTCGGATGCCCGTGTGTTTTTCGAGACGCGTCGATTTTGATGGCGAATGAGGGACACGGCCCTGGACACGGGTGTGTCACAGGCCGTGTTTGGCCTAGATTCTGTATTTTAGATCTGGATCGTGGCCGTTCGTTTCTTTAATTCGGGATCCGACGGCTGGGGGCTGTTAGTGCTCATTTCACTCGAGAGGTTCTCTTTCTAAAGGATAGAGAGAGTGGAGAGCAAAGGAGGAAGAAGAAGCTTAGATCCGGTCTTTGGAGGAGCTTCGGAGCTCCAAATCGCGAACCGACTTCAGATCTACGGAGGCAAAGAGAGTGCATTGCTTTTCATCTGCTTACATTTCCATGGCACCAAGGAAGAATGCTAGGGTAACGATTCTCTACTTGAGCATGTGAAGCTCTTCTTCTTTTACATAGGAAGCCCGCTCTTGCGAGTTTGCGGTGAGTTCGAGGAGTTCCTTCGTGTAGACATGAATAGTTCTCGTTGTGTAGAGTTCGTAATCGAGAACGGACATAGGCATGATGTGTGAAGCCTATCCAAACATGTTGGTCTGGATCGGTGATGTTGCATTGTATAAATGCCGGAGAAGACTCCGTGCGAATGTTTGTTTTTCGGGTTTTTTACGTGGTAGATTGCAACAGGGAGCCTTGGGGATTAACCCTAAGGTGCACCAGGAAAACTGGGCGGATGCGTGATCTTGCCAACTTGGTGGCCTGGGGGCCAACTTGAACATAACCGGGTTATGTGAAGTATGTGATGGAAACGGGACTCGGGAGAAGTTTGACCTGTGCATATGGCTTAAATTGCCGTTGCGATGTGAGCACGGGTTAGATGGAACCGTACCCGTTCTATGTCGTTCGGTTAGAGCCGTTGGCATAGATGAGGGTCTTCAGCAGTCTATGGCTTAAATTGACGCGACCCATGCCGGGAAGACAAATTTCTCATATGTTTGGCCGTCAAAGTGGCGGTGGTGAGTCCGGAATGTCTATGGCTTAAATTGACGTGACATTGGCCGGTTCACCGAGAATGTGCCCTGAGTGCACGGGGTGTGTGGACATGCAGGCCTACACCTCTGATGTAGTGATATTACTATATTTCTTGTTTATACTAATAAAATGCAGGGAAAGAGCATCGCCGCCCCGAGTTTGGGGCGGGATCATTATAATTTGGTCAGTATTGCAGACCGTTGCTTTTGTTTGCCGCCGTGCGGTGGATTGTGCTTGCAGGTGCTGCTGGACCGAGCGGTCAATAGCGGACTAAAGTCCAAATTATGAAGCCGACCCTCAAAGGCCTAATTGGAGTGTTTTACTTGCTTTTGTTCATGTATGACCAGCCTACGTGTCGTGGTATGGAAAACATGTAATATGAGTAAAACCATTTTAAGGGCCTTAAGGCCAGTACTGGTGTATGTACTTCATTCCTATTTGGCTTGTTAGTGGGCATTCATGCTTGATGCTGGGTTCTTTTAATTGCAACTTATAAACTGCTTCCGTTAGAATGCTCTGTCTAAGACGTTGTAATTGGTTGGATGGTTCCCATTGAGTAATCACCCGATTTGTCTGTGGTATATGGCGCCGGGCCCTCTTTGTTAAGAAGAAGGACGGAAGCTTGAGGCTATGTATTGATTATCGGGAGCTCAACAAGTTGACAGAAAATAACAAGTACTCGATCCCCCGGATCGATGATATTTTTGATCAGTTGGTCGGGTCGACAGTGTACTCAAAGTTGGATCTCAAGTATGGGTACTATCAGCTGCGAATAAGGGAGAGTGATATCCCGAAGACACCATTCAGTACGAGATACGGGCATTACTAGTTTACGGTCATGCCGTTTGGGCTGACTAATGCTCTGCCAGTGTTCATGGATTTGATGAACATGATCTTCAGGGAGTACTTGGACCATTTTGTAATCGTCTTCATCGACGATATTTTGGTGTACTCGCAGCGTGTGGACGAACACTTCAGGCATCTTCACTTGGTTTTGGAGACGCTAAGGAGGAATCAATTGTACGCCAAGTTCTCAAAGTGCGAGTTTTGGTTGTCCTCAGTAGCGTTCCTCGGTCATATAGTGAGTGGGGAAGGTATTGCAGTGGATCCGACGAAGATTGTTGTGATACGGAAGTGTCCTGAGCTTTCTACGGTAGCGGAAGTCCGGAGCTTTCTGGGGCTTGCCGGCTATTATAGGCGCTTCGTAGAGAACTTCTCACGGATATCATTACCTCTCACTACTTTGACGAGGAAGGTGCAGAAGTTCGTTTGGACGCCGGAGTGCGCGTGAGCTTTCGAGGAGTTGAAATGTCGGTTGACCACGATGCCTGTGCTAAGTTCGCCGAGTGGAACCGAAGGTTATGAGATTTTTAATGATGCTTCGGGCAGCGGTTTGGGTTGCGTGCTACTGCAACATGGAAGTGTCATAGCCTATGGCTCGAGACAGCTGAAAGTGAGCGAGAGGAATTATCCGGTCCATGACTGGGAGTTAGTGGCCGTGATTTTTGCCTTGAAGCTATGAAGATATTATTTGTACGGTGTGAAGATTGATATCTACACTGATCACAAGAGCCTGAAGTATATAATTGATCAGAAAGAGCTGATTATGCATCAACGTAGATGGATGGAATTCCTGGGGGACTATACATTCAAGATCCACTACGTGCCCAGTAAAGGTAATATGGTTGCGGACAAGTTGAGTCGCCGGGCCCCAGCTCAATCCAATTGGCTATCGATCCATGATGAGCGGCTGGTTCGGGAGTTGGAGGCGTTGGAGATTGTTTGTGTAGATACGCAGTCAAGTGCTGAAGCACTCTTGAATTGGACTGAAGTTCAATATGACCTGGCTGATCGGATTCGTCAGGCTTTGGATTTGGATGACCACATGAAGCAATTCATGGTAGAGGCTCTGGATGGGTCAAGTTCCCAATTCGTTGTGGAGGATAGATTGCTTTGGAAAGACGGTCATCTTTGCGTCCCAAGCGTGGGTAGTTTCCGGGTGGATTTGTTGTACGAGGCGCACCATACCAAGTACTCGATTCACTCGGGGAGCACAGAGATGTACCGTGATGTTAAAAAACTGGTTCGGTGGCCGGGTTTGAAGAAGGATGTGGCGCTCTATGTGGCGGAGCGCCAGACTAGTGTTTTAGAAAAGGCAGAGTGCCAAAAGCCAGGAGAATTTCTGAAGTCCTTGCCTATTCCGGAGTGGAAATTCGACGACCTCTCTATGGACTTTGTGCACGGGTTGTCAAGGTCGCGAAAGGGGAAACGACGCCATTTGGGTGGTCGTAGATCGGCTAATGAAGGTATCGCATTTCATTCCGCATAGGAAGGATGATCCGGTAGAGAAGTTGGCAAAACAATATGTGGATAATATAGTACGGCTTCACAGTGTGCCCCGCAGCATCGTGAGTGACCAAGATGGGCAGTTCACGTCCAATGAATGGAGGCTAGTGCATCAAATATTGGGAACAAAGTTAAAATTCAACACAGCCTTTCATCCGCAAACAGATGGGCACACCGAGAGGGTCAATAGGACTATGGAAGACATGCTCTACATGTGTGCCTTGGACTTTTGAAAGCAATAAGAAGACCATCTTTATTTGGTGGAATTTACTTACAACAATAGCTACCAAGCGAGTATTCAAATGACGCCCTTTGAGGCCCTATATGATAGAAGATGTCGCATGCCGTTGACCTGGTTGGAAACGGGTGAGACAAAATTATACAAGCGTCAAGAGGTGGAAGATGCTACGTCTTTGGTTAGTACCATTCGGGAAAGGTTGCTAATCGCTCAGGACCGTCAGGCAAAGTACTATAATGTCAAGCATAGGAACGTGGTGTTCGTTGTGGGCGACTGGGTGTACTTAAAGATCAAGCCGTTTAAGGGTGTCTCGCGGGTGTTGCGATTGAAAAAGCTAAGCCCGAGGTACCTTGCGCCGTTTGAGGTTCTGGAGCGGGTTGGTGAAGCAGCGTACCGGTTAAAGCTGTATGTGGATCTTAGTGGTCTATATGATGTATTCAATATATCGGTGCTACGGAAGGCGGTGCAAGAGCCTACGCAAGTGATCGCGGTCGATCAAGTGCCGGTTGATAGTGGGTTGACGACGAAGGTCAAACCCGTGCAGATTGAGGACTCGGAGGTCAAGCGGCTACGCAATAAAGAGATCAGGATGGTCAAGGTCCGTTGGGACAATTGCGGTCGAGAGGAGCTCTCTTGGGAGCGAGACCAGACTATGCTTGAGGAGTACCCGGAGTTGTTTCACTCAGGTACCATTTAAGTCTTATGTTTCTTTCCTTTATGTAATTTCGAGGACGAAATTATTTTAAGAGGGGGAGAGTTGTAACGCCCCGAAACTCAAAAGAGCGACGGAAGGCGTTTTGGGCCAAATCTGGTATTTGGCAGGGGGCACACGGCCTAGGACACGGCCGTGTCCCAGGGCTTGTCAGGCTCGAGTCGACGATTTGGCCGCGAGGTCGACGAAATTTGGAGTCGACGATCATTGAGCAGCGAACACGGCCTGAGACACGGGTGTGTCTCAGGGCGTGTCGAACCCGTGTCGACGATTGGCCCGGGAGTCGACATTTTCGCTCGACGATGTGTCGAGACAAGGCACACGGCCTAGGATACGGGCGTGTCCAAGGCCGTGTCGTGTGGTCGACGAACTTCGCTCAACGAAGTGTCGAGACAGTGAACACGGCCTGGAGCGCAGGCGTGTTCGGGTTTGACACGGGCGTGTCCAAGACCCGTGTGAGTCTCGGGTTGTTTTTGGGGCTGTGTTGATGGGGGCAGACGGCCGACCACACGACTGTGTCTGTTGGAACACGGGCATGTCAGGTCGAACACGGGCGTGTCGGATGCCCGTGTGCTTTTCGAGACGCGTCGATTTTGATGGCAAATGAGGGACACGACCCTGAACACGGGCGTGTCACAGGCCGTCTTCGGCCCAGATTCTGCATTTTAGATCTGTGTCATGGCCGTTCTTTTCTTTAATTCGGGATCCGACGGCTGGGGGTTGTTAATGCTCGGATATACACGGGATTGGACCCTTGAAACCCTCATTTCACTTGAGAGGTTCTCTTTCTAAAGGATAGAGAGAGAGAGAGAGAGGAGAGCAAAGGAGGAAGAAGAATCTTAGATCCGGTCTTTGGAGGAGCTTCGGAGCTCCAAATCGCGAACCGACTTCGGATCTACGGAGGCAAAGAGAGTGCGGTGCTTTTCATCCGCTTACATTTCCATGGCGCCAAGGAAGAATGCTAGGGTAACGATTCTCTACTTGAGCATGTGAAGCTCTCCTTCTTTTGCATAGGAAGTCCGCACTCGCGAGTTTGCGGTGAGTTCGAGGCGTTCGTTTGGGTAGACATGAATAGTCCCCGTTGTGTAGAGTCCGTAATCGAGAACGGACATAGGCATGATGTGTGAAGCCTATCCGGACATGTTGGTCTGGATCGGTGATGTTGCATTGCATAAATGCCGGAGAAGACTCCGTGCGAATGTTTGTTTTTCGGGTTTTCTACATGGTAGATTGCAACAGGGAGCCATGGGGATTAACCCTAAGGTGCACCCGAAAAACTGGGTAGATGCGTGATCTTGCCAACTTGGTGGCCTGGGAGCCAACTTGAACATAACCGGGTTATGTGAAGTATGTGATGGAAACGGGACTCGGGAGAAGTTTGACCTGCGCATATGGCTTAAATTGTCGTTACGATGTGAGCACGGGTTAGATGGAACCGTACCCGTTTTATGTCGTTCGGTTAGAGTCGTTGGCATAGATGAGGGTCTTCGGCGGTCTATGGCTTAAATTGACGTGACCCATGCCGGGAAGACAAATTGCTCATATGTTTGGCCGTTAAAGTGGCGGTGGTGAGTCCGGAATGTCTATGGCTTAAATTGACGTGACACTGGCCGATTCACCGAGAATGTGCCCTGAGTGCACGGGGTGTGTGGACGTGCAGGCCTACACCTGTGATGTAGTGATATTACTATATTGCTTGTTTATACTAATAAAATGCAGGGAAGGAGCATCGCCGCCCCAAGTTGGGGGCAGGATCGTTATAATTTGGTCAGCATTGCTGACCGTTGCTTTTGTTTGCTTCCGTATGGTGGATTGTGCTTGCAGGTGCTGCTGGACTGAGCGGTCAATAGCGGGCTAAAGCCCAAATTGCGAAGCCGGCCCTCGAAGGCCTAATTGGAGTGTTTTACTTGCTTTTGTTCATGTATGAATGACCTGTGTGCCGTGGTATGGAAAACATGTAATATGAGTAAAACCATTTGTAAGGGCCTTAAGGCCAGTACTGGTGTATGTACTTCATTCCTATTTGGCTTGTTAGTGGACATTCATGCTTGTTGCTGGGTTCTTTTAATTGCAACTTATAAACTGCTTCCGCTAGAATGCTCTGTGTAGGACGTTGTAATTGGTTGGATGGTTCCCATTTAGTAATCACCCGGTATGTCTGTGGTATATGGCGTTGGGCCCCGGCCGGACCTACTGCTATATGCTATGCGACGGATAGGGGCTGTTATAATACCTCACCTCCATCCCAACATGGTACAACAATTCCATCACCACATGGTACACCAATTCCATCACCACATGGTACACCAATTCCATCACCACATGGTACACCAATTCAAACACCACCCTCATCTCCTCTACCACCACATTTGGCTGACATTTCCATCTCCAATCTATCATCCTTACCATCATTTAATCTGCTTTCATCCCCCCTTCATATTCGTTCTTCCCCAGATGAACCTATGCAAGACTCTCTACCTCGTCCTCCGCCATCATCTTCCATCCACCCTTCTGTCCCCACTGAGATATCTCCTACATTCCTGCCACTAGACCCCTCCATCATTCCACCTCTTATAGCACTTCTCACTCCCCTCCTCACTCCCCTCATAGCAGAGGCTATTTGACCTCTTGATACCTCCATCTCCTCCCTTGCTACTCAAATCTCTGCTCTCTCCATCCCTCCTTCTTCAGTCAAGGGCCTGGCTCCAGTACCCACTAGAACTAGCCATGGGGAGATACTGTGTGAAGAAGTTGCAGCAGCAACAGTAACAGCAGCAGAAGAAGTAGCAGCAACAACAGAAGAAGCAGCAGTAGCAGAAGCATCAGCAGAAGCAGAAGCAGAAGCTGTTGATTTGTTTGATTTAATTAATTTTATTGAATCTGATATGGATCTGGATGAGACAGTCATAGAGGAAATAAAGACTGTTGGTGATTATATAATAAATCCCACAGTAGATATTATTAATTTGTTGAAATTTTTTGATATAGTTTACCAAACTTCTCTTCCAGTATATAACATTGTTGAAACCAAAATCGATCTCCTATGGAGTTCACCCTTGGGGAAGGGGTGATCGCGCACCTACTTCGCTCCTGCAAGCAAAACAACGAAGAGACAAGGGAAAAACCGACCCAAGGGCTCGGCGGGGAGGACCCATCACACACCCAGAAGGCTTGAGAGCACTTCCCCTCCTTAGAAATAGGCCGAGCTAAGGCTACCTCAGAAAGCACTAGAAGACCAAGGAGCTAGTGAGTATGAGAGCCTTGCCTTCTAAGGTGCCCCTTGGGTTCTATTTATAGAATTCTGAAAACGGCCTGTAAATAGCCAACCTCCGTTGTTTTGAACAGCTACGTGCATCCCAACTTGGTCTACCAAAAGCGTAACTCCGCTATTCCAACAAGCTATTCGCACCCATGGGGATGTCATCAAGGTAATTTCACCCCTAGACCCCATCAGACCTGTCCCAGGGATATGGAGGTCGGCACGCCACTGTTCTCTCCTCGCGAGAGGCGGGTGCGACCTGGCTACTGCAGCTCGCCTACTCTTCCTACGCAAGCACGAGCCGGGTCGCCGCGACCTGCCAGTGCCTGTGCTGAGGCGGGCTGGCAGCCAGGTTGCATATAAGAGAGCGGGCTGGTGGCCGGGCTTCAAACTGTAACTATGAGAGCCCCGGAGGGAGGTTCGCCAATCTCGACTCGCCAGGCTCAACTTCTGACATTGGATCGACGAATGGCGAGCCCAATACTTTGCTCGACGAATCGTGGGCGAGCAAGAAGGGGGAACGGACCAGCTCATGTGGCTCGCTCGCCTGACTTCGGCGAGAGCGAGCTGGGCGTTTACTACCTACCCGCATGTTGTTCTAGTGTGGGACGGGCGCCTCAGTCCGCTCGCCTGGCTTGGCGGACACACTGGACGAACAAGGGGTTGTACACAATCCCCGCCCTTTTTGAGCTTGACCAAGCTCAGAAAGAATCATCCAACCCGCATGTTCGGTGAGTGTTGTGATGAGCTATCATGGAATTTTCTGGTGGGCCCCACTTCTTGGATATAAATGCACCACCGAGTCCTCAGGTGAATCCTTACCTTCTTGTGCCTCTCTGAGTGAACTATAGTTGTGCCATGAGAGTCAGTGAGGAGGTGCGAGCCCGTCTGGCAGCTGCAAGCTAGAAGACTCGGGAGGAGGCCCTCGAGGCCGCCCCGTGGCTGGCCCGCGGATCTCCCGGACCTCTCTTCAGGCCGGTAAAAGGAAGGATTGTTAGGCGGTCCACGGTAAATGATTTACCGGGCCTCAGCTCGGTAGCTGGCACCGAAGTCGTCCCTGTGGTATGCGCACCTCTCTCCTGTCATGTTGCTTCAATTCTAACTTTTTACCTCGCACGTACTGCCGCGCGAAAAGGAGGGTGGTGGGGGGAGGATTGCTCTCTCTTGCTAGCAACCGAGCGGGTCGCCTCCCCCTTGGGCTAGGGATATTCTCCGCCGGATACCTCTCAGTCGCTGATTCCTCCCGGGCTAGGGAAATCCCTCGCAGCTTTTGAAGGAGAACACTTCCAGGAACGGTCGGGCTCCTCCCGACCGTCCACCGGTGCGGAGGACGTACCCACCCCAGGTAAGCACTCACTCGGCGTTTGTTTTGTTCTTGCCTGTCACCTCTGAATCTCCTCTTTGCAGGCTACAATGCGATCTCCTCTGAAACCAAAATGAGTGAGGGGTATTCGCCTCCTCCTGACGTGGAGGGGGTTGCAGATATCTAGGCGACCCGGCAGATGTGGTGGGGATGAAGAGACAAGTGACGCGGCTCTTCCAGAAACATACTCTGCTGCTTCAGGAGCTTTGCAGCCGGGTGGACCGGGATAAAACTACGATTGAGGCGCGAGTCGCGGCCTTGGATGGAGTGCGGCGCCCGACGGAAGGGGAGGAGGCTACTTCACCTGGCGTGCATAGCATGCGGGGCGAGGAGCGACTCAGGCACTCCACGGAGCAAGTTGGCTTGGCCCAGAAGGAGCTGGTGGCGGTTCATGACTACAATTACCCTCTCCTGCCGACCCAACCTGGGACGCGGGGGCGGGGTAGGTGGAAATAGATCCAGTACTGACCCGCCTACCCCTTCCCCGCATTCTGTTCGCCGGGCCAGGCCGCATCCGGATTCCAAACGGACTATTTTAGAGAGGCTTCCCACTATAAAACTCTTTTAATGTCTATAATAATCTGCAACTTCTCTTGCCCGTCCGCGGTTCCGACTTGTGATTCCTGATGTGTGTTATCTTTTTAGTGCGGCTGCTTTGCTTTCCTTGGGGGGGGGGAATGGATGGAGCCGTCGTGCTTGCCTATACTTGCCCATGTTTGCCCAGCTCGCTAACCTGATCTTGGCGGGAGTGGACCGGGAACTCATGGGTTGCGAGTTTTCCTGGCTCGCTCAGAGTTCTCGACGGGTGCGAGCCGCAGCTCGCCCGCCCCTTGCGCAGACGCGGGTGGGCACGACCCGCTACTGAGTGGTTTTGGAGGCGTGGTTACGAGCCGGGAAGTCGAACCGTCAGGCCTGATTTTTGCTATCCGCACTTTTCCAGCCGGGGGAAGATTTTCCCGCTCTTTTCCTCTCTATAAATAGGCCTTGCCGGCCCTTGTCCATCCACCATACTCAAGCTCTTTATCCTCTCCTGCTCCTTGCGAACCCCGACTCGTGCGCGCTCTCATGAGTTTTCCTCGTTCACTTGGCAAAACTTCTATGGAATGGGTGGCGACAGCGGCGACGCGGATGGGTGGAGTAAGTGTGCCTGGACTTTCTCGTAGCATGACTTCCCCCGCGCCGTTATCTCTAAGAGCGAGTACTTAGACACCCTCAGTGATCATGTCCCACCGGGATTCTCGGCGAGGCAGCCTGGGGAAGGGGAGAAGATCAACGATCTCTCCGGGAATGAGCTCGCCATTCCCCTGGCCCACTTTGAGGTGGGCCTCCGGCTTCCTCTATGGCCGGAGGTTCGTCAAGTGTTGAAGTACTTCAGGGTCATCATAGGCCAGATGACCACGAACTCTCTGGCGGTCATGGTACGGTTCGCTTGCTTTTTGCGGGAGGAGCGGGTCGAGTTCAGTCTTGAGGTCTTCCGTAAATTGTTCTTCTTCCGCGTGAACCGGGACGCGACCGCCTACTTCTCCAGCGCCAACCTCAAGGTACGGGAGACCGTCAACAAGAGCCACAGCAGGCTCAAGAAATTTATGTTCGTCAAATGGGACTTCAGCAACGTCCCTTTCTCGCCGGTGCAGCTCAGTGAGGCGAGTTACCTCCCGCCCAGCCTGGGGGGCCATGAAGCCGACCTGTGGGGGTTCTTCGCAGGGAAGAACTTCGAGGTCGCGTACTTACGCCGCAACATGGATAACCTTGCCGCTGTCCCGCCTGGGGGAGGTTATCTACTCGCCATTACTCTGCTTCACTATTTTGTACTCTCGCTTCACCCTTTCTCTCCTTGGCAGGCGAACAGGACGTTCCCCTTCACCACCCTTATGAGAGTACCAGGGTCACCCCCAGTGACCTCGCCCGCGCTCAGGTCGCTGACGCCGCTCAGCGCAACATCCCGGTGGTTCCCACTAAGAAATGGTCGGGCCGTGAACAGCCTACTCCTCGCCCGCCGAAGAGGGTGAAGACTGCGTGGGAGGCATCCGTCGCGGGCCAAAGGAAAGTCAAGGCCCCGGAGGATCAATCGGTGATGATTATTTTGTCCACGCTAGCGCGTGTTTCCAATCGATGATGCAAGTATACCTATCGTTCGGAGTATAGGATCAAGTGTCATATATCGACTCGGGGCTTGTCGAATACTTGTACTCACAAGAAAGAGCTATTATCTTATCGGACGGGAAGTTGGTTTTTGTTTAAAACAGAAAAGGAAACGATACACTAAGAAAGAGAAGTTCGATTTTGGAGAAGCTAGCACTTGATCTAGAATCCACTTGAACTAAAATAAACCTTTTTGAAAATAAAGTAATGCGAGCTCTTAAACTACTCACTCGACCGTGGAAGTTCCTAAGTACAAAATCGTCTCTCTTGAGCTCATGATTTTGACTAACCTTAGGTTGATCGATTAAGACCTCTCGGCCAGTCGAAACCCCTAAGATTGCTTTAGGCGGTAAACCACTCTATTGTATTTGACTCCAATCCGGAGGATTTATGTCGTCCTCTCTCGAGGAGTGCATGCAACTCCTTTTATCTTTGAGTGATCTTCTCGTATCCGCAACCTCTCGGTCATTTAGGATACGAATCTTAGATCGAAAAACATATCCGCGAAATATGAATTCGACAAAATATAAATCAAAGATAAATCGTAGCGAGCATAATTAAGAACAAGACATTTGATAAAAAAGGTTTATTTTATTTCAAGCTTCATCATGACCAAGCGCTAAATGAAAGTTAGCTACTCATCATCATTAGGGAAATACAAGTTAAGGTAGGGAAAGATATGATTAAAGATACACTTGAAAGTAAATGCTATACTATGAAATTAAAATGCAAGAAAAACAGTAAACAAAATAGAACTAAGCTCCCAAAATATCCTTTTTTAGCTTCTGGAATTGCCTGGAATTTATAGGAAAAAGTTCTGCAAGGTCACGCCCTAGGTCACGCCCGTGACCTAAGGCGTGTCAGGCTCGGAACCGCTGTCTTGAAAGCTCGGGAACGTTGGAGGAGAAACCGCCAAAATCTGTTAAATGGCTGGTCATGCCCCAAGGTCACACCCGTGACCTAGGGCGTGTTGCTTTAGTTTCTGGAAAACCGCCGGAAGCTGAAAATGACAGGAGTAAATTGTTGTTGATGGAGGGGTCACGCCCCCTGGTCACGCACGTGACCAGGGGCGTGTCAAGCTGAAACGGCAATCTGGAAGCAATGGAAGGAGCGACTTGATTTAATGGCTGGTAACGCACTCGACACGCCCTGGGCACGCCCGTGACCGATGGGTCACGAGCGTGTAATTGGCTATTCGACGTTCTTCGGCCAACGATCTGAGCCCATTGGTGTTACGCCTAGGGTAACGTCCGTGTTAGCATTGTCACGCCCGTGACCTTCGGGCGTGTATTTTTAAATGACGGGGCACTGAGCCTGGAACACGCGCCAGGTTCACGCCAGGTTGTCACGCCCGTGACATTTCGGTCACGCCCGTGTCCGGGGCGTGTGCTTTGCAATTTTCCCAGATTTATCCAAATTTGTCTCCTGATCAATCCTGTAGACTCCATATTGATATTTGCAGCCCATATTGATCCTAAAATAAGAAAATAAAGAAATTAGATAATAAAATCATAGAATATATTAAAAACTAATTAATTATTAAATAAAAAATAAATCTAAAAATATGGATAAAATTAGAGTTGTCAAATACCCCCATACTTACTTGTTTGCTCGTCCCGAGCAAACAACTTTTCATGGAGAGTAGAAAAATTTTAAAACTAGAAACAAAAATTGAATCTAAGGAGTAGAATGCAAAGTCTTGTGCCTATGCGCATAGTTATTTTTGTAGAAAAACCTACTCAGCATACAAGTTAGTTTTTAATTTTCTAAAATGTGTTTTCACTTGTTATTTTTACTTCAAAAATGAAAACCCGGTAAATCTTAAAATCACGTTTATGGAGAAAGTAGCGTGTTTACTAAGATAACATTGCACAAATTGAAGATCGGGATACCCTCCAAAGAGATCCATCAATGTCGATGGCCATAAGCTTGCCCTTTCACACTCTCGCCACGGCACTTGTTTAACTTAGAAGCACAAATCAGTAGGTCTTAACTAGGTTGAAATGTAGGCTTAGGTTTTTGGCTTGGAAAAATCAAAGATAAAGACGATGGGTAGACACACCAAAACCTAATGAGAGCTTGCACAAAATAATTTGTAGAGCTCCACCAATTCCTAAACTCCTTTGTTTTTTTTCCTTAACATGTTGAATTTTTTTTCAACTTCCTCTATTTATTTTCATCATTTCATTTTTTATATATATATTATTTTTTCTCTCTTCTTTTTTTTCTCTCTTTTTTTTGGAGGAGGAATGAAAAACAACTATTTTTTCAATTAGCCATCAAAATAAAATAGCCTCTAATCACTCAAAAACTGATTCTGTATATATAATGTCAAGCTCGGTCATAGGTGTGTAATTAGGATGCTTTTTAGGCTTTGGTAAACTGTTGGTGGAGATAAAACAAAAGGAAGGGTATACACTCAAATTGGCTTTGCAAAGATAAAACGTTAGGTAAGGGTGCAAAGGCTCAAACTTGCCAAAAGAAATGCCTAAATCATATTTATGCTAATGAGTTTAACCTATGCAAAGTCCTGAGAATAGCTAGAGGGCAGGTTCTAGACATCGAGAAAGAATACCTCTTTCTTGATCCGCGGAATATCTCTCTAGTAAACTTCTACACACTCTCCTAAACTATTTTTAGATTTTACCGGTTTCAAGATAGAAGTGAAATAAACTATTTCTACGCATTTAGAAAAATAAAAATCTAATTGTATGCTGAATGTTTAATTCTACTTAAATTCTACAAACAAGTGCACTTGACTAGAAACATAACATGACCAACAGTTCTACTTCAAAATTCAAAATTCAATTAAAGCATTAAAATATTCTAAACACTATGTAAAAGTTGAATAATAAGGATTTCGCATGTGAATAAATATAGGAATACAGATTTCTCTTAAAAAAATTAACCCTGAATTTTTTTTGAATTTTTGGATATATTTTTTTGTTTTTTTTTATTTTTTTTTGTGAAGAAAAAGAAAATAAAATTTGAAAATTGGAAATTTTTTTTTTAGTGTTAGAATTTGTTTTTGTTTGGTTGTTTTTTTTTTGATTTTTTTGTATGCTTTGCTTGAGAACTATCCCCCCATACTTAAACAATACATTGTCCCTAATGAAAAATAAGGAAAGAAAAAAAAAGAAAAGGAGACTTCCCTGGAGCGGGCGAATAAGCACCAAAGTGTACCTGGAAGACAATACTGAAGCAAAACATATTTTTGATATATATAGTTTTTTTTAAAACAAAATAAAAGATACATGGCAGATAAAGACAAAACAGAAAAGATACAAGATGACGGACTACAACCCAAAGATAAATAAAGTAACCTAATTCTCATCGCTATCACCCCCTCGCGGCGGATAATGAGTGCGCAGATCCGCGAGCTCACGTGTAATATGCGCCATGGAAGAAGCATGGATCTGCTCCAGTGCGGCAAAACGACCGTCAAAATTAGTAAAGCGTTTGCCAAAATTGGTCTCCATCTGATTTAGGCGAGTGTGAATCAACCCAAATTGTTGATCCCAATAGGTTTGAGGACCGGGCTCTGAAGAAGGCTCCTGCGGTGGTGGTGGAATGGGGGGGGAGAAGGAATAATGCCGCTGGGACAGGCAACGAAATCTAGATCAAGATCCCCACCACCGACTGCGGGGGGGGGGGGGGGGGGATAGCCTCAAACTCTCCATCACGTCGTCGCGCCAGCCAGAGGGCCTGAAGGGTCTGGAACTGGATGACTTGCCGCGTCTGGACGCAGCTCAGTTGTGGAAAAGCATCCCAAAGGCCGATCTGCTTGGCGAGGAAAGTGATGAAGTTCCCGCCGTGCACTGCGCCCAACCTCACATTTTTGGCTTGGTGCCGAAAGAAAATTGCGAGCAAATAGCCGAGGTTGAGCGGGACTCGGTAAAACATACTATATAAATATAGTAAGTCCGCCCGAGTCACCACCCTGTAGCTGTCGCCGCAAGCAGAAAGAGTAAAGGTGAGGAGGTTGTGGAGAATGCGCAAGGCGGGGGAAATGAGGTGGCTTCCTTTGGATTTCTTTGGGGTGTAGGGAGCGGTGTCATTACTGATTTCCACCCAAAAGGTGAGAAGGTTGACATGGGGAGGGAAATCAGTAATTAAACTGAGGTAGGCGGGAGATTGGGAGAAGGACTCCGAGCAAAAGGCCATGACAACGTTAAGTTGGCAGATGGTGAGCTGATGCACCACCCCACCTATGCAAAAGACGATTAAATCATCATTCTCCGCCCAACGGAACTCGAATGAAGCCAAAAACTCAACGGTGAGCTCAAGGAAGGCATGCTCGGAAATGGAGAAGAGGGAACTCCATCCAGGGGTGGACAGAAATTCCCGCACCAAATCTGCTGCTCCAAATGTGGCGAGGATCACCCAATCTAAAATGCGAAACACGCCAAGGGGTTTGGCGCGTAGGCGATCGCTGCGCTCGAGCTGCGTTTGGTTTTCAAAGTGCAACATGTCTTCCGTAGCGACGGTATCCGCGGGGTGCTCGGAGGAGGAAGCGGTGGAACGAGGGTGGTGACGAGGCATTTTGGAAGAAGGGAGGAAAAAAAAAGATTCGGGTTGGCTAAGGGAGAAGATGAGTGCTGGAAGGTGTGGAGGAATGAGAGGGGGAGAAATCCTATTTATAGTATTTTCTGGTTGGTCACGCCCCCCGCTCACGCCCGTGACAGGGGGCGTTACAAGAACGGGTCAAAGTGAAAAACGATCTGAGGCCTCCTGCCTCGGATTCCCTGGTCACGCTCCAAAGTCATGCCCGTGACTCTGGGCGTGTCAGGGGTATCATATTCAGCTGCGCGGGAATCCAAGGTGCTGGCCTTGGATGCCACGGCCACGCCCTTGGTCACGGCCGTGACTGGGGGCATGGCACATAAAAAACAAAAAAAAAACAAGGAATCCGAGGCGTTGACCCGGAGCCACGCCTCAGATTTGACGACACGGCCCAGGATCACGGCCGTGACCCTGGGGCGTGTAACTGAAAAGGGGAAAAACTTTATTTTTTTAGAGGAATCCCGGGCAAGTCACGTCCATGACTTACATGCGTCACGGGCGTGCCATGTGCTATCACGGGCGTGCCATGTGTTTTCACGGGCGTGACGGGGAAAACATGTTTCCCTAATCCAGGTCGTCGAACAAAGATCCGCGCTGGTCACGCCCGTGACCAATAATGGTCACGCCCGTGTCCTTAACGGAAGGTGAACGGGTAACCTCGTTCGACGAAACCACTCTCAGGTTGCGCTAGAAGAACTAAACACGACTATGCCACGCCCGTGAACTATAGGTCACGACGGTGACAGAGGCGTGTATGAACAGAAAAAAAAAATTTCTCTTTTTTTTCTTTTTTTTGTTTTTTTAATATTTTCAAGACAGAAGTAAAATAAAATAAATTAAAGTTACCGACATGAAGAACTCGCACGAGGTTGACATTCCCGATTGATCGTCACGCCGCAAAGATATTCTTCAAACCTGTAAAACTAAAAAAAAATTAAAATAAAATAAAAAGATAACCATGGGATGCCTCCCACGAGCGCTTTTTTTTATGGTCGGTGAGCTCGACCCTAGTGATGCGCGCTTACTATGGGTTTGACAACACTATGTTGTCCAATTGTTCGTTAATATTATCACCAGTAATAAATAATTTTAGTCAGTGCCCATTTACCTTAAATTTGCCTCTTTCCGGGTGCGAGATAAGCACCGTCCCGTAGGGCGAAACCTCTTTTACGATAAAGGGGCCGGACCAACGAGACTTAAGCTTACCCGGAAATAAGCGTAAGCACGAGTTATAAAGAATGACTTGGTCCCCCGGTTGAAAATCCTTTGGGTGCTTAATTTTTCTATCATGATAAAATTTGGTGCGCTCCTTATAGAGTTTGTTATTCTCATAAGCGAGGGAGCGCCACTCATCGAGCTTGTTAAGTTGGAGTTTACGGAGCTTGAAGGACAAATTCTCATCAAGATTGAAAAATTTAAGTGCCCAAAATGCACGATGTTCAAGCTCAACCGGTAAATGGCATGCTTTCCCATAGAATAGTCGATACGGCGTACAACCGATAGCGGTTTTGTACGCGGTCCGATAAGACCATAGAGTATCATCAAGCTTGACCGACCAATCCTTCCTACTAGTAGAAACCATTTTCTCTAAAATTCGTTTGATTTCACGGTTAACTACTTCTACCTGGCCACTTGTTTGAGGGTGATAGGGGGTGGCTAACCTATGTGTAACGCCGTATTTAGACAAAACCTTAGCGAATTATACGTTACAAAAGTGGGTGCCCCTATCACTAACTATTGTCTGCAGTGCTCCAAATTGTGAAAATAGTTTTTTAAGAAATCGGGTCACCACTCGGGCGTCATTAGTGGGAAGGGCTTGCACTTCCGCCCACCGTGACACATAGTCGACCGCTACCAAAATATATTTATTTCCATAGGATGTTGGTAGTGGTCCTGTTGGGTATTGTATCCACACTAACCCAGATTTGATGAAGTCACCCTTGAACTAAGATGAATTAAGTTGTATTTGATGCTTGGTTTGAGTTATGTGTTTGTAGGATTCCAATGGGAAGTGTAGACCAATGTCAGTCTACAATGGGTCACCAAACACAGGACCATACAATCTAATCCCTCATAGTGTGTTCCAAAATGTTGACTCATGTGTAGCCTCTCTATTGGGATACACTTCATATTCAAGCTCTAGGACTATGTGAAAAGACTTGATGCTGATTTCCCTTAGAAGAAGAAAATCTGTCAGAAAGATTTTTCCTAAGTAAATTACTCGAGTACCTCCTTACTTACTCGAGTAAGTTAATGAGTTTATACTCGAGTAGTAATTCACTTATTCGAGTAGTTAAGATGTACTCGAGTAGTCCAATTTTAGCTCTCGAGTAATTCATCTTGTATACTCGAGTAATTTCCTATTATATCTCGAGTTTCCAGATTCTCTCTTCTCAAATTTGTCTAAGTGAAATACTCGAGTAGTATTATATATACTCGAGTAGTTCTATCTTCTATCTCGAGTTAATGGTATTCTGACTCTCGTGTAGTTTCTAGTTACTCGAGTAGTCTAACTCATATATTCGAGTAGTTCATCTACTACTCGAGTAGTCAAATGCTTTTACTTGTGTAATCCAGAATTCTATTCCAGAAAATTTCACTAAGTGATTTACTCGAGTAGTTCATGTTATATACTCGAGTTGATCATTCTGTCTCGAGTGGTCCATGTTACATACTCGAGTAGTTCAATTTTTCCTGCTCTAGAATTTTTCCAAGTTTTTGTCTCGAGTAAGTTTCTGATATACTCGAGTAGTTCATCTTTATATACTCGAGTAGTACTTCTTGAACTCGAGTAATATACTCCACCTCTCATGTAAGTACTTAAGTACTTGAGTAGGTCATTTTTGTTACTCGAGTAACTGAGTCCCTCTCATTCTTATTTACTTGAGTAGTTGACTCCATGTACTCGAGTAATGATTTCTTTATCTCCCGAGTATTTTTTTCTCATGTACTCGAGTTGTCCCTTCTACCTACTCGAGTAGTGCTGGATATACTCGAGTAGTTCTGCTTGACTCGAGTAACTTACTTTGACTATTTTCAGAAATTCCTTAAGTACAGACCTAACGGTCTTATTCTTAAAATCTAACGTGATTGGTCCATGTGTCTTTCTATTTATGAATCATTTAAGTCTAATCTTCTTCTCTCCTATAAAAGGTCTTGTCAAACCGACAAACCCTACGTTTTTCAAGAAGAAAATTATTCTAAGTTTTGCAGCCGTCTCTTTCCAAAGAATTCTGTCTCCTCTCTCTCTGCAAGAACCGGAAACTCGCCGCCGCTGCCATCACTAATTTCCAACCGGCTAGGGTTTCTTCTTTTCAGAGGATTCAGATTAAGAAGACACTATAGATCGAGATCTCTGCTCAACGATTCATCTACTCTTTCGATCGTGTAAAGTCGAGAAGTTCCAGATCTGATCTTGCCGAAATTCTTCTTCAATATTCTGATAAAATCACACGCCTAGAAGAAGGATTTTCTGATTTCTGTTGTAGATCTGAACCAAATATTTACTGTTTGTATTTCTGTACTGCTGTATTTCATTTTTGTACGAGAAGATTTCTCCGAGTGTAGGGGTTTTTCAACTCCGAGATTGTAGGAAGTTTTGTCTTTCGAGTGTAGATCCGTTTGTGGATCGAGTTTGTAGGAACCTTGTTCCGAGGATAGGATTGTTTTCCAATCCGAGATAGTGGAGTAGCCGAGTCTAGTATATTGCTAGATCGGTGAGGGAAAGTGGATGTACCCAAGGTTTGGGAACCACTATATATCTTGTCTCGTCTGTGTTTGTTTGTTTGGTAGATAGTTTTGTGCTTTGGTTGAGATTTTTTTTTATTCCGCAAAAAGACTCACAACTCACCTATTCACCCCCCTCTAGGTGATTTAGGTTGGCAACTATTATCTTTCAATTGGTATCAGAGGCAGGTTGATCGTTAAAAGGTTAACACCTTGATCAGATCCTTAAATAGTTGTCATTTGAGATCTACCAAATGGACAAGGCTAAAGATTTTGCCAAGCTTCCTTTGTGCAACAAAAATAATTTCCCTATGTGGAAAGAAAGAATCAAGTTCTTCATGGAAGATGTGGATCCAAGGATCTTCATGATAGTTGAAGAAGGTCCTTATATTCCCATGACCGTCTCCACTATAGATCCTACTAAGAAAGTCCCCAAGAAACTTATGGATCTAGACAAGGATGAGATTGCCCTTGTCTCATTAGACAAAAAAGCGAAAAATATCATAGCAAGTGCAGTAGATGATTCAATGCTACAAAATCTGATTCACTGCCTGTCTGCAAAGGAGATGTGGCAGTCATTAGTTACCTTGATGGAAGGTACCGAGGTAGTGAGGGATGATAGAAGATCCCTACTTAATCAGAAGTATGAGGCTTTCCGACAAGGAAACAAAGAAACCATTGCTGACACGTTTGAGAACTTCTTCAAGATATTGAATGGGCTAAGGGTATACGGCAGAGTCTTCACAAATAGACAGCTAAATGATAAGTTCTTGAGATCTCTAACTAAGGAATGGGATAACAAGGTCTGTGCTATCAGGGAGTTTGGAAAACTGGCCGAAATAGATCCTCAGAATATCTTTGGGAAGCTGATGTCCTATGAGCTCTAACTCAACACCAGGAAGGCAGAAGAAGAGAAAAACAGGTCTGCATTCAAAGAGAAGTCTATCGCTTTAAAGGCAGACACCTCTAAGAAGTCTAAGGCTATCCCCCCAACTCCAGCACCAGAAGTTAGTGAAGAATAAACCTCAGAGCCAAGCACCTCAGGCTCTAAACTATCAGAAGGAGAGTTCTCACTACTCTCTCGGCAGTTCAAGAAATTCTTGAACAAGAAGAAGCAATGGAAAGGCAAGGATGCCTCTTATAGAATATTACAACGCGATGGTGATTAGCAAAGAAAAGGCTCAAGTAGCTATGACAGGTATAATACTAAACAGAACAAACATATTTCGACTGACGTTATTTGCTACTGTTGTAATAAGCCATGACACATCATCGCTGACTGCCCTCACAAAAAGAAGGAGGGTGGTAGAAGAGAGGAAAAGAAGTCCTCGTACAGCAAGAAGAGGATAGAGAAGGGCTTGATGGCCAAAAAGGGCAAGACTCTCAGTGACTATGACTCATCTGAGTCGAGTGAAGAAGAAGAAGCCTATTTTGGACCCATGGCTCAGACTGATGATGAACAAGATCCCCAGTTCCCTGGGAATGTAAACTCTCACACTCCTCTCCTTGATTCTAAAGTTTCTGAACATGATTGTGAGGATAGCTCTTCTAACGATGAGTCAGAACTCATGACCCAATATAAGGAGTTAATCATTGCTTACGACAAATGTTTCCGAGTCGTGAAAACTCAGGCTAAGGAGATAAAATATCTCAAAGCTGAAGAGTGCATCTTGAGAGAGAAAGTTGCAAAGACTGCCCCCCTCAAAGAAAACTTCAATAATGTTGTTGAAGAATATAACAAGGCTCTTGAGCACCTTGACCTCAAAGAGAAAATCATCAAGGAATTGGAAGCCCAACTTGCTGCTGAAAAGAAACTAGTTGAAAGTTTCTCGAAGCCCAAGATAGTTCTTCCATTCATTGCTGAATTCTCAGCCAAGGCCGAGGGTGCCAGATTAGGCTATGAAGAAGCTCCTAGTAAATCCTCTAGGAGAAATAAGGCTCAATGGAAGAATAAGGCTGCCAAAAAGGCATTAGCCAAAGAGAAGGGGAAAGCCCCTCAAGATCAGACCACGTTCAAGAAGGTTATATTTCCTTCAAATAAGTTTGATTTTGACTCATCCTACGTGCACTTTGCTAGGCCTACCTATGTAGAGCCAAAGTCCCGTTATCAAGGATGGACTCGACCCAGAAACTTTGGCGAAAGTGTCTTTAAGGCACCTTATGAAGAAGTTATTCTTCAGAGCTATGACCCTTTCAATCATGGGCATAACTTCAAGAAGGCACCAAAGACAAAGCCTGCTGTAGAAAAGCCTGTGAAGGAGAAGAATCCATGTGATTGCCATCATCATGAGGCATCTTCCTCCAAGAATGCTGCCCCTGCTAGACCACAATTCCAAAAGGTCAAGCAGGAGAACTTAAGGCGAAGATACAACATATTTGACTGTTGGTGTTGTGGCAGAATTGGTCACTTTGTCATTGATTGTTGGTTTAATCCTAGAAATGCTGCAACCCCACATGTTGGCAATATGAGGAAGACCACTCCTAATGCTAATATTCGTAGGGGGGGTGTTCTAACCCGAGACCAAGGACCCAAACGCATTTGGGTTCCTAAGGCTAACTGATTGTGATTGCAGGAATGTCCAAAGGACAACAAAACGCCAATCTGGTATTTGGACAGTGGATGCTCTCAGCATATGACCGGGACAGGAAGCCTTATTCAGAACTTTACTCCAGTTGTGAATGGACCGAAGGTCATCTTTGGAGGTTTAGACCGTGGAATTACTAGAGGCTATGATATGATTACTAACGACAATGTATCATTCTCAGATGTGGCTTACGTTGAAGGTTTGGAACATAACCTTATAAGCATAAGCCAACTCTATGATAAAGGATACATAGTTGAATTTCACGGTGACAAGTGCTTGATAAAATCTGTTCACAATATGGAAACGATTCTATTTGGCACTCGACGTAGAAACATTTTCTGTTTGAATTTCATTTGTATAGATTCTTCGACACCAGTGTGCCTTTTAACAAAAGATAGTGCATCTCTTGGTGACCAATGGCACAAGAGATTATCACATATTAATTCCAAAACTATAAACAAATTATTTTCAATGAACTTAGTTCATGATGCCCCAAATGTCAAGTACGTCAAAGATAGACCTTGTCATGCATGCGTAAAAGGCAAGCAAACAAGGGCTACCTTTAAAAGCGTTATTGGCAAAGATTCTAATATATGTCTTCGTCTACTGCACATGGAGTTGTTTGGTCCACTGCAAATTAGAAGTTTGGGAGGTAAGTATTATACGTTGGTAATTGTTGACGATTACTCGCGCTTTGCGTGCGTGTTATTTCTAAAACACAAGTCAGATACCTTCGACAACTTTACTAATTCTGTCAAGCAAGTCCAGAATGAGTACAACTGCTCCATAGTCAAAATCAGAAGTGACAATGAAATAGAGTTCAAGTCTGGGGCCATGACAGAATTTTGTGAAAGCTAAGGTATCTTTCATGAGTTTTCCTCTCCTCGCACTCCTCAACAAAACATAGTGGCCGAGAGAAGGAATAGAATGCTCATAGAGGCCTGCAGGACCATGTTGAGTGATGCTTCACTTCCGGAATATTTCTGGGCTGAAGCCGTCATCACTGCATGCCACGTGCAAAATCGAGCCCTCATAAACAAAAACCATGATAAGACACCTTACGAACTTCTGAAAGGCAGGAAACCAACAGTCTCATATTTTAAAATTTTTGGCTGTAAATGCTTCGTGCTAAACAATGGCAAGTATCACACTACTAAGTTTATCGAAAAGAGTTTTGAAGGTATTTTTGTAGGTTATAGTAGCCATAGTAAGGCATATAGGATTTTTAATAGAAAAACCCTAGTGGTAGAAGAATCGATACATGTTGTATTTGATGAGATGAGTTTGCTGCAAAACAACTCTTCTAGTGTGCTTATTGAAGATGCGGGTGCAAAGCTGAAAGAAATTAGCTTGGATGAACCGTCCGAAGACAAAGGCGAAAAGTTCATCATGATCACCACTCTAACCCCTATTGGAGAGGCTGATGATCAAGATGAAGAAGTCATCCAAGATAAAAAAGTCACTCCGGTGATAGAAGACAATCCAGATGCAAGAACTCTAGAGCTCAGACATTTGAAGGATCATCCCATGGACCAAATCATAGGAGATCGCCGAGATGGTGTCAGAACTCGCAGAGGTACAACTAATGAGAATCTATATTTAAGTTTTCTCTCGCAGGTTGAACCAAAGATGTTTGAGGAAGCAAACTCAGATGCATCGTAGATAATGGCAATGGAAGAAGAACTGGACCAGTTCATGCGCTGCAAAGTATGGAAGCTTGTTCCAAGACCCAAAGGTAAGAACGTCATTGGGACAAAATGGGTCTACAGGAACAAGATGGATGAGGATGGAACGATAGTAAAGAACAAGGCCAGACTTGTCGCCAAAGGCTATCGTCAAGAAGAAGGAATCGACTTCGACCAGACGTACGCTCCAGTGGCAAGACTGGAGGCTATAAGGTTATTCCTAGCATATGCTGCACTTAAAGGCTTCACCATCTACCAGATGGACGTGAAGTCTGCCTTCCTTAATAGTGACATAAAGGAAGAGGTGTATGTGGAACAACCTTCAGGTTTCTTTGATCCTAACTTTCCTGATTACGTTTACTTACTGCATAAACTATTATATGGTCTGAAACAAGCTCCTCGAGCTTGGTATGAGACGCTGTCTAGCTTTATACTTGAGAACATGTTCACAAGGGGAAAGATAGACAAGACATTATTTCTTAGGGAAATTAAGGGCAAGATTTTGCTAGTGAAAATCTATGTTGACGACATTATTTTTGGCTCTACTGATAACAACCTCTGCAAGAAGTTTTCAAAACTTATGCAAGGGAAGTTTGAAATGAGCAGTATGGGCGAGCTGAAGTATTTCTTAGGGCTTCAGGTAAAACAGTCAGAAGATGGAATTTTCATCTCGCAGACTAAGTTTACCAAAGAGCTGATTATGAAATTCGGAATGGAGAACGCAACCTCGATGAGGACTCCAATGAGTTCAACAATGTCTTTAGACAAGGATGAAAATGGGAAACCTTTTGATGAAACCAAGTACAGAAGCATTATTGGATCCTTGCTCTACCTTACTGCAAGTAGACCTAACATAATGTTCTCAACATGTGTCTGTGCAAGATTTCAGGTGAACTTTAAGGAATCTCACTACACTGCTGCAAAGCAGATTTTGAGATACCTTAAAGGTACACCAAATCTTGGCTTATGGTACCCAAGAAGTAATGATAGCGAACTGATAGGTTTTTCAGATGCAGATTTTACAGGTAGCAAAGACGATAGGAAAAGCACTTCAGGGACCTGCCAATTCTTTGGAAGAAGGCTTATCTCCTAGAGTAGCAAGAAGCAAAACTGTGTGGCAATCTCAACGGCCGAGTTAGAGTACATCTCTGCAGGCAGTTGCCGTGCACAGTTACTTTGGATAAAGAATCAGTTCGAAGACTACAATATAAAGTTTGCAAAGATTCCAATGTTTTGCGACTCCTCCAGTGCAATAGCAATAGCCAACAACCCAGTCTTGCATAGCCGGACAAAGCATATAGAGCTAAGGTATCATTTCATCCGGGAGCATATGGAGCATGGGGACATAGACCTTCAATATGTCCCTACAGATAGGCAAATTGCAGATATTTTCACGAAGCCGCTAGACGAGACCAAGTTCTCATTCTTCAAAATAGAACTTGGGATGCTCAACAAGGAAGACTAGAAGAGGCTGGACTTTTAAGAAGGCTCAAGGCTCAGAGGTTAGTCAAAAGTTGGATTTTTCCAAAAGTTCAAGTATTTGACTCGAGTAAGTAACATCATACTCGAGTAAGTCCATGACCTACTCGAGTAGTAGAATGACACTTGAGTAGTCGACTTGACCTACTCGAGTAGCAAACTGACATACTCGAGTAGTCAACTTCACATACTCGAGTACCTCATTGACCTACTCGAGTACTTCCATATATTTACTCGAGTACTTCTGTATTCTTACCCGAGTACCCCAGACTTATCTACTCGAGATCTTCGTCGATCTGGCAGCCGGGGATCGTCGATCCCAGTTCGACGATTGTCGTCGAACTCAGATCGATGATCTTCGTCGAACTCTGGCAGCCGGGGATCATCGATCCCAGTTTGACGATTGTCGTCGAACTCAGATCGACGATCTTTGTCGAACTCAGACATCCGGGGATCGTTGATCCCAGTTCGTATATATGCCAAGTCATCTCTTATTCAAATTTTCTTATGCTCAAACCAAAGGCTTATGCCGCCTATTCTATGGTTTTCTTCAGCTTTAATTTTCAAATAATTAGACCTAAACCTAGGGTTATATAAATAAGAAAATCCGGAAATTTCATCTACACGAAATCATTTCCGTCTCTCGAGTACCCAGCTGCCTCTTCGCCTTCCTCCTTCAGTTGCAGAGTCATGCCTCTTCCCGTCTCCCCGTCGACATTCTCTAGGGTTTCGCCATCCCCAAGACTTCTGAATCATGGCCGCCTCATCTAAGATTGGTGTCGGTTCGGAATTAGTTGCCACAGGGATTGCAGACCTATCTGCCGATTTCCATAATCTTCTGATTTTGCTCGACACCGCCGGCTTAACATTTGTTCTCCAAGAACCATGTCATATCCTCTTCCCCGAAGATGTAGAGTTTTTCAGGAATGTCAAATTCAAGCACCATGGAACAGTCTTGAAGTCTTCAGTCAAAGGTATCACCATTAAACTCACTGCAACCTCAGTCTCTAGACTTCACCGACTACCAGCTCCAGATAAAGACGATTTTTTGAGTGATGAAGACTATTCCAGAACCTGTTCATTATGTGGACTTTCTGGTGATGATAGACACATCAATAGGTCTGATATGCATGCTGAAGGGAAATTCCTGGTTGATGTTATTGGTAAGATTCTTCTATGCAAAACCAACTCCATCAGGGCCATACCCCTTTATTTCTTTGAATTGATGCAAGCTATAGTCTGTAGAAAAGCATTTCAGTTTGGCTTGTTGATTCTGACTAAGATTAAGGAGAGTATAAAGTCCCCAAACTATGCAAGGATATTTTCTCTGCTTCTCCATTAGACCAATCCAGAGGTTTTTAGTTACTCCAAAGGAAGTACCATTCACCACATGAAGAAGGTCTCCATATCCTCCATCCAGAGATGGGAGTTGAAGTTGCAAAATTCCTCACAAGATGCCAAAATTACTGAAGTTGCAGACACAGAGGACAGGACCCCATCTCCTTCTCCATCTCAGGTCCCCAGCTCCTCTGGTGCACCAATTGAGGGGAGGGGGGGGGGGGCTGCTCCTACTGTTCAGGCCAGGCCACCTACTCCTCCTCCAGTCACTCTAGAAGATATTCTCTCAGATCAATAGGTTAAAGAAGCACTCCTCTCTACTGATGCCTCTATAAATGAAATGATAGAAGAGTTAACTGCAGATGTACCTCCTCCTCTATCTCCTTCAACTCCATCCACTGAGATTCACAAGGACTCAACTCCTGGACAATCTCCAGATAATTCTCCAGCAAGGACACCAGCACAATATCCTGATGCCCCCAAAGAACAACAAGGAACAATTCTCATTTCTGATGATCCCTCACCTAGGCCAGCTGAAGCTCCTCTCAGAAATTTGGACTTTACTATCCCTCAGATTATGAATGAAGAGGATGCCATGATACCCACTACAAGAGCTCATAGCTCAGTCACTCTCTCTAAAATTGCACCATGGGTGGCTCCTCCCATTCCTTCTACTCCATCAACTTCTGCTTCTCCTGGTGCTCCAGCTCCTGCCTCCACAGATTTGATGAATCAGATTGTACTTCTTCTTCAAAACTAGAAAACATACTTTGATACTTGTATTAAGACTGTCACAGACAAAGTTACTGCTCTAGAAACTGAGATGAGCAGAGGATTTGCTGAGATCCAGCACAATAGTGATCTGCTCAAACATCTCTTCCAGATTTGTGGCAAAGCCTTAGACCACACCATCACCAGTGTTGGACAGGTTATGGATCAAGGCCTGACTCTTGACAACAATCAAATGGAACTGTACAAAAGGGCTGAAACAAACAAGATGAAGATATGTGAGGAAGTTGGAATTTTCAAAGATGATGCCATCTCCTAGCTATCTGTTGAAGTCAGAAAGGGGGAGAAGTTGGTAAAAGAATATTTAGAACAATCTGATGCCATCCAGAAAAAAGTATGGCAAGCCAAAGTGAAAGAAATTCATGATGATGTTCTAGCTCAGATACAGAATGTCAAATTCCACACTTATGATACTGCTGTTTGGATGCACAACCAGATTCTGCCAGAATTTGCTGCTGATCCTAAAATTATTCCTCATCACCAAAATCCACTAGCTGCTGTTGATGCTCCTCCTCCTGCTCCTCCTCTGTAACCCACATTCTCTTCGAGGCCTGGTGATTCTATTGCTCCTCCAGATTATTATGCTCAGGGTTGGGAAGATGATCTTGCTGATATCTTTCTCAAAGCCCCTCCTGAGATACTGACTTACAAGAAGAAAAGGAAATATGGTGAAGGTCCTTCTGCTAGCAAGTCTGTTCCTGCTAAAGCTCCTGAACATGCTGAGGTTTGGTCTCCTACTTCCAAGTCTCTCATCCTGGAAACTCTCAAGTTAGTTCTGAACTTCCATGAAACCAGAAACATTCACTATAGTTCCCATGAATGGGAATTGTATGAGAAGTCCATGACCAAAAGTAGAATCTATGACAGAGAATATGGAAGGAATAATCCAGCTGCTCCACCAAGACCACCCAAATAATATCCTAAACCCTAATGCTATCAGAGAAGACAGCAAGAGAAACAAGACAAGTAACATCATCGGAGCTAGCCCAATAGACTCATGAGCTATGGAAATGGATTTTAGTTGTTAATGATATTTCTGGATAATCCTATTTATATAATTCAAAGTTTTAGATCTCATTATCTTTTTCATAGTTCCTTGATTGCTTACACTACTTGATTACTTAGCATCCTTTTTATGTCTATAATTCACCTTAGTGTAAAGGGTTTTGACTTCTACAAATAGGAGGAGATTGTTGGGTATTGTATCCACACTAACCCAGATTTGATGAAGTCACCCTTGAACTAAGATGAATTAAGTTGTATTTGATGCTTGGTTTGAGTTATGTGTTTGCAGGATTCCAATGGGAAGTGTAGACCAATGTCAGTCTACAATGGGTCACCAAACACAGGACCATACAATGTAATCACTCATTGTGTGTTCCAAAGTGTTGACTCATGTGTAGCCTCTCTATTGGGATACACTTCATATTCAAGCTCTAGGACTATGTGAAAAGACTTGATGTTGATTTCCCTTAGAAGAAGAAAATCTGTCAGAAAGATTTTTCCTAAGTAAAGTACTCGAGTACCTCATTACTTACTCGAGTAAGTTACTGAGTTTATACTCGAGTAGTAATTGACTTACTCCAGTATTTAAGATGTACTCGAGTAGTCCAATTTTAGCTCTCGAGTAATTCATCTTGTATACTCAAGTAATTTCCTCTTATCTCTCGAGTTTCCAAATTCTCTCTTCTCAAATTTGTCTAAGTGAAGTACTCGAGTAGTATTATATATACTCGAGTAGTTCTATCTTCTATCTCGAGTTAATGGTATTCTGACTCTCGTGTAGTTTCTAGTTACTCGAGTAGTCTAACTCATATACTCGAGTAGTTCATCTACTACTCGAGTAGTCAAATGCTTTTACTCGTGTAATCCAGAATTCTATTCCAAAAAATTTCACTATGTGATTTACTCGAGTAGTTCATGTTATATACTCGAGTAGATCATTATGTCTCGAGTAGTCCATGTTACATACTCGAGTAGTTCAATTTTTCCTGCTCTAGAATTTTTCCAAGTGTTTGTCTCGAGTAAGTTTCTGATATACTCGAGTAGTTCTTCTTTATATACTCGAGTAGTACTTCTTGAACTCGAGTAATATACTTCACCTCTCGTGTAAGTACTTAAGTACTCGAGTAAGTGATTGTCTCTTAGATATCTGCAAGGAGAAAATAACCAAACTAACAATTCATCAAGGCAAGTATACCTATCGAAATGCAGCTAGGGGACACAAGTGTCGTATTGAAATCCGGGAACAGTTGAGTAAGCTTACTCACACGAAATCTATTATTTTATCGACGGAAAAAATAAGTTTTTTTTTTTGAAGAAAGCTAAACGTGCTAAAGGAAGAGAACTACTTGCAATGAAAGAGAGCTACTTGCATGAAAAGTTAAAGAGAGCTAAAAGAGCGATTAACTTAAGCTTAGTAACGAGGAAGGGGAAAATGCACTCGATCAGAAATCACCTCGGCAAGAGTGGTTAGAAAAATACGATAAATAAACCTAAGCTAATTAGGGTAAAGGTCCTTGACCGTGGAGGTTCCATGAATATTGACACGCTTCTCTCGAAGGTCGTGTCTAACTGAGTTTAGGAAGGTCTGACCGACTCTCGCCTAAATCGGAGGCCTAAAACTCGCTTTACGCGGTGAACCCCGCTATTGGATTTTACTCCAATCCGGGAGATTTGAACGTCTGCCTCTCTCGAGGGGTGCGAACAACTCCCTTTACTCTTGAGTGCTCATTTCAAACTTTCGGCCTCTCGGCTAGCCCAGAATGAAAGCAAAGGTGGAGAGTATATATCGATGATATACCTCTAACCCGTGATAAATCAAGAGTAATTCAAGGCTAAACCCTAAAAAGAAAAGGTAAGATTCAAAGCATCATAACCTAATCACTCGAACCTCGGATCATTAAGATCGAGTACATGGAGGATTAGTTAATCATGGTGAGGTGGAAGATGGGGAATGAGTAGAAGAAGAAAATGAAAACAGAGCAGAAACGTAAAAGAAAACAACACTTTTTATTAATGGAAGCAAAGATCTTACAGCTTGAAAACTAGAGATTACAAGTGCATGGAAAGGTAAACTACACTATCATTATCATTATACTACAGAACGAAGCTAGGAACTAATACAGGGAAAGCATAAAGCTAGAGCTACGAACTAAAAATGGAAAGACATGCTTAAAAAAGTTCAAGAATACAAAGGCCAGAACCTCCCCTCTCAATCCAAAAAGTGTCCCTGAACCCTTAGAGTTGGGCTATATTTATAGAATTTTTCGGGTCGGGTCACGCCCCCCTGTCACGCCCTGGTCGGGCGTGACCCTGGGGCGTGACACATTCGGCGCGACTTTTTCGGGCTGGAATTGAATTCTGACGAAGTAGTTGCGGTACACGCCCACAAGTCATGCCCTGGTAGGGCGTGTACCTAGGGCGTGTTCTTTGCGGCGTGACTTTGTTGAGCTGAAATTGAATGCTGGAGGTGACGGGCGAAATTGCTGAAGTACACGCCCATATGTCACGTCCGGGTCAGGCGTGACCTTGGGGCGTGACACTTTCGGTGCGACGGTGCAGCGGGAAAAATGAGCGCGCTGCGGCGATTCCTCGGAACCTAGGGACACGCCTCTAGAACTCGCCCGTGTCGGATGTGACACGGGCGTGACAGAGGGCGTGTATACTAAGTTTCCACGGAATGCAGTTTCGGACCAATTGCTTCATTCCTCTGGGTACACGCCCTAGGTACACGCCCGGGTAGGGCGTGACCTTGGGGCGTGTCACAGCAAAATTCGGCTGAAAGCCGTGAAAACCTGCAAAAAGAAGAAAAAATGCATTAGCGACAAAAATATATACAAAGGGGAATCAAAATAAGTACTTTACAAGACATGATGTGCTTTAAAACCCCGAAAATATCCTAATAAAATTGACTGCAAACCGTATTATCAAATTCCCCCAAGCTTAAGTTTTGCTTGTCCACAAGCAAAGATATAAAGACTAGCTAATCATAAAAGTGACTAATTCAAAAAGTTTTAATCATACTTACACAAGTACTATGCAAAATTCTAGGTAGGGAGAATGTAAAACGTAAATCTAAAATAATTATTTTGGTATGATTTAACTTTTATAAACTTTACTTAATAAAAATAAATCATCCAGAATTTTGACGAAATTCTTTAAATAGATTTAAGCAAGGTAGTGAAAATGAAAATAACGTATTGAGTTATTACTAGATCCAAGCAACGCATTATAATTATATCAATTAAATAACAAAAATCTAAGTTTAAATCCAAAACTAAAACTGATTTACTTTTCTTCTTTTCTTAGTTGTTAAATAAAATTAAAAAAGGGCGTGAATCAAAAGGACTTAATAGGACCGAAACGTTTGGTTTATGAATATGAATAGGAGTGGAATTCAAATATAAACATGGAGGCTTAAAAATCACACTAAACCAAAACAACGAGTTTCAAAAAAAATAAATTTATTTTAAACAAAATATGTATAAATAAATTTTTTTTCTCTTTATGATTATTTATCTCTTTTTTTGGTATTATTTTCATTCATTTTTTTTCTCTCTTTTATTTTTCAATACATTGCTTTTGAGTACACTTTTTTCAACAATTTCTCTAAAGATAATACAAAATTTCCTATCCCAAAAAAATTAGCATGATTAGATAGGTAGGAATTTGGGCTTTGGTGAAAATGAAATGCTGTGTGGAGTTATCAAATGAATTTGGAAAAAAGGCTCAAAAGTGGCTAACTAGTGGTTAAAGATTTTAGGTTGGCAGGAAAGCTCAAACGTAAACAAAAAAGGCCTAAATCATTTTCACGCTTTTTTTTAAATTTATTTAAAACATAGAGTCGATAAATTTCAAAAAGCAAGTTCGAGATAATAAACGAAGATTGATGAAATTATCTTGAAAATAAAAATAATATGTGACTTGGATCGTTCATATCTACTACGTTATTCAAAATTTGTTCTTACAAAAATTATCTAAAGACGAAAAGGAAAATAGTGAATGATAAATTTTTAGAGAAAGTAAAGAAAATATAGAACGGAAAACCATAATAGAAATGCACGTTTTAGAGAAATATTTTACCTTAACATGCTACCGTGAATTAGAAACACAGCATGACCAACATTTTACTTGTGAAATATGATAAAAAAAAATGATTAGAAAAATTATAATTAACTACGTTGTTTATAAAGAAGTTTGAGAAAAACAAAACATAAACATGAGGTACTTATTGAAATACCAAAATGCAGCTATATATATATATTTTTTTTTTTGAATTTTTTGGATTTTTTGGATATTTACAAAAAGCAAAAAGGAGGAACTCATCCCCCAAGCTTAAAATCTACATTGTCCTCAATGGAGAAGGAGGTCGGAGAACGAGAGAAAAGTAAAGTACAGAAAGGAAAGACAGAATTGAAAAACAGGTACTTCCCCAGTTTTATGTTGCAGGGAAAGCTGAGTGATGCCGTTCCTCCATGCGTGTGCTGTGGATCTTCAGGAAACGTCGTCTGGTGGACTTTGTCATGGAATCAGAACCGTTGGAGCAGGCGATCGCAGAAGTTTCAGCTTGCCGGAGCCATTCGGGGCAAAAATTGTAAAATAAAGAAAACAAAAAAAGATAACTTGGGTTGCCTCCCAAGAGCACCCTTTGTTTAAAGCGTCGTTTGAGCTTGACGCATCAAAATAAGATTGTCCCAAATATTGTTTAAAAATAAAGTTCGAAGAAAGTTCAAAGTTTTTGAGAAAAATAAAGTTCAGATTAATCAAATGTCAGGACCGGAAAGATAGAGTTAACAGGGTTGAGACTGACATCATCACAGAAATACAGTTTAAGACGCTGACCATTCACTTTGAAAGTACCCTTATCAGGGTGAGAAATTAAAACAGTACCATAAGAAAAAACTTCTAAACAGTAAAAGGCCCCGACCAACGTGATTTTAATTTACCCGGGAATAAACGTAAACGAGAATTATAAAGAAGAACTTGGTCGCCCGACTTAAAGATTTTTGGGTGCCTAAGATGTCGATCGTGTAAACGCTTCGTCCGCTCTTTATAAAGTCTGTTATTTTCATATGCGTAAGAGCGCCACTCGTCGAGTTCGTTAAGTTGAAATTTTCTAAAATCGCCGACAGAGTGGGGATCGAAGTTTAAAAATCGTAAGGCCCAAAAGGCGCGGTGCTCTAACTCTACGGGTAAATGACACGATTTTCCATAAACCAACCGATATGGCATACAGCCTAGGGCGGTTTTGTACGCTGTTCGGTAGGCCCATAGAGCATCGTCTAATTTGGCTGACCAGTCTTTTCTAGATGTTGAAACAGTATTTTCTAAAATTATTTTTATTTCTCTATTGACTACTTCGACTTGTCCGTTAGTTTGGGGGTGGTAGGCAGTGGAAAGCTTATGAGTAACTCCATATTTAGTTAGGATTTTTGAAAATTGCGCGTTACAGTAATGGGAACCCCTATCACTAATGATAGCGCGCGGCGTACCGAATCGAGAAAATAATTTTTTGAGGAAATTAACTACGACTCGGGCATCATTCGTAGGAAGAGCTTGGGCTTCGGCCCAACGTGAAACATAATCAACGGCCACTAAAATGTACTTATTTCCGAAGGTAGAAGGAAAAGGGCCGACAAAATCAATCCCCCAGAGGTCGAAAACTTCGCACTCTAGGAAATAATTTTGTGGCAGTTCATTTTTATTCGAAATATTCCCCGACCGTTGGCAACTATCACACCTACTCGCAAAGGCATGCGCGTCTTTAAACAGGGTGGGCCAGTAAAAACTCGTGCTTAGCACTTTGTGAGCGGTGCGAGCATCTTGATAGTGCCCACCTGTCGGTCCTTCATGCCAATGTTTAATAATATCTAATCCTTCATCAAAAGAAACACACCTCCTGATCACTTGGTCGGCACAAATTCTGAAAAGATGCGGGTCCTCCCAAAAATAGTTTTTCATCTCATAAAAGAATTTCTTCTTTTGCTGAGATGAAAAATCTTTTGGGAGCACACGTGCCACTAGATAGTTGGCGATGCGGGCAAACCAAGGAGAAGTAGATGTGTTAATTATGAACAGCTTCTCATCAGGGAAATAGTAATGAAAAGAATTTTCGTCTAATTGTTCTATAAACGGGTTGTCTAGGCGCGAAAGGTGGTCGGCGGTCAAGTTCTCGGCACCTCGCTTATCACGGATCTCTAAGTCAAACTCCTGGAGGAGTAAGACCCAGCAAATCAAGTGAGGCTTGGCATCCGTTTTAGAGAGAAGATATTTGAGGGCCGAGTGGTCCGTAAAAACAATAATTTTCGAAAGAGTAATATAAGGGCGAAATTTGTCAAAAGCGAATACTACAGCTAAGAGCTCCTTCTCGGTTGTGGTGTAATTTTCCTGTGCAGATGTGAGTGTTTTACTAGCGTAATAAATGGGGTGGAAGTTTTTGGAAATATCCATTGACCTAGTACGGCTCCCACCACATAACTACTCGCATCACACATTATCTCAAATGGAAGATCCCATACCGGAGCTATCATGATTGGGGCATTAACTAGTTTTTCTTTTATTAAATTGAAGGCAGCTAGACAGAGGTCATCAAAGATGAATGGGGCGTCTTTTTCTAAGAGATGGGTAAGGGGCTTGGTGATTTTGGAAAAGTCCTTTATGAAGCGGCGGTAGAAACCCGCATGACCCAGGAAACTTCTTATAGCTTTTATGTTCGTAGGTGGCGGCAGCTTCTCGATAACTTCTATTTTCGCAACGTCTACTTCAATACCCCTTTCAGAAATTTTATGTCCCAAAACTAACCCTTCCCTTACCATAAAATGACATTTTTCCCAATTTAAGGCAAGGTTAGTTTCTTCGCATCGCTCTAAGACTTTTTCAAGGTTCTCTAAGCAACTATCGAAGGAACTCCCGAAGACGGAGAAATCATCCATGAAAACTTCCATAATGCTTTCTACGTACTTGTCAAAGATGGCGAGCATACATCGTTGGAATGTAGCCGGCGCATTGCACAATCCAAACGACATTCTTCGGTAGGCGAAGGTGCCGAAGGGACAAGTAAACATACTTTTCTCCTGGTCCTCGGGGGAGATGGGGATTTGAAGATACCCCAAGAGGCCATCGAGAAAACAATAAAAGCTATGTCCAGAAAGTCGTTCTAAAATCTGATCAATGAACCACAAGTGGAAGTGATCCTTGCGGGTGGCGTCATTCAACTTACGGTAATCTATACACATTCGCCATCCGGTCACCGTCCGAGTCGGGATTAATTCATTATTTTCATTACTTACGACCGTTATCCCTCCCTTCTTTGGTACTACTTGTACTGGGCTAACCCACTTACTGTCGGATATAGGATAGATAATTCCTGCGTCTAACAATTTCATAACCTCGCCCTTAACTACGTCTTTCATGTTTGGGTTTATACGGCGCTGAGGTTGTATAGAGTTACGTGAATTATCTTCCATTAAGATTTTATGAGTGCAGAAAGATGGGCTTATGCCCTTGATATCAGATATCTGCCAAGCAATAGCTTGGCGATGCTTTTGTAAAATTGAAAGAAGTTTATCCTTTTGTGCATCCGTGAGGTAGGCCGAAATTATGACAGGCAGCTTGGAGTCCTTTTCTAAGAAAGCGTATTGAAGGTGCTCTGGTAGTTCTTTCAGTTCCAAGGTAGGGGGGGTCATCATATGAGGTTTTGGAAATTTGTTCTTTTTCAAAAACTATGTCCTCGTACACTTTTTTATATGTAAAATTAAAAGGGGTGTTGCTAGAGGCCATGGCGGCTTCGTGCAGCGATTCAGTTGGAAAAGTAGAAGAGGAACAGAAATCAAAAAATTCTTTTTCAAAATCAGAAAGGCGAGTGGAGGATTCTTCACTTAGGTGTAGAGATTCAGTTGGAGGAGTAGGAGAGGAACAAAAATTGGAAAATTCTTCTTCAAAAGCAGAGGTGTGAGAGAAGGATTCTTCACTTACGGTATCCATGAAAAAACAGGAGTCATCATTAGCTAGTGTGTTCTTCATTGAGGGGGTGATAGAGAAAGTTACCTCATCGTCTCCCACTCGAAGGAAGAGCTTACCATTACTTACGTCAATGATGGCTCGGGAGGTGGCAAGGAAGGGTCGGCCAAGGATCAGGGGAACCTCGACGTCTTCTTCGATGTCCAAAATGACAAAGTCCACCGGGAAGATGAACTTGTCAACTTTGACTAGGACGTCCTCCACCATTCCTAACGGGTATTTGACTGACCGGTCGGCGAGCTGGATACTGATGCGTGTGGGGTTGAGACTACCAATTCCTAACTTTTTAAACAACGATAGGGGCATAAGATTAATACTCGCACCTAAGTAGGCTAAAGCGTGTTTCACAAAGAGATCACCAAAGACACACGTGATAGAGAAACTACCCGGGTCACTGATTTTCTTCGGTAATCCGTTTGTCAAAACCGCCGAGCACGCGGCATTTAACGTGACATGAGAAAGGTTCTCTAACTTCTCCTTGTTGGTTAGGAGGTCCTTAAGGTACTTTGCGTACTTAGGCATCTGGGATATGGCTTCGTGGAAAGGCAGATTTATGTGGATTTGTTTATATATTTCTAAAAAACGGGTGTATTGATCATCCTGTCGTTGTTTATTAAGTTCGGAAGGGTATGGCGGGGATGGATTGTTTTTAAAGGTGGGTGGTGGAGTGAGTTGTTGTTCTAAAATAGGAGTGATACTTTCTTCGGCAGAGGGTGGAATTTTTAAAACGAGAACGGAGCTTTAATTTTTTAAAGCGGAAGCAGAGATTGCCTCGGGCTCTTCACTTATCATACCGGGAACTTTCTTCCCACTCCGAAGAGTTATAGCTTTCACTTGCTCTCTCGGGTTGGGCTCAGTATTGGAAGGAAGAGACCCTACGGGTCACTCAGAAATCATTTTAGCGAGCTGTCCTACCTGATTTTCTAAATTTTTAACACTTCCGGTTAAGGTCCTAATCGTAGCGTCATTAGCATTCATGTATTTTGAAAACACTTCCTCCAAATTTGGAGGTTTTGGAAATCTTTGAGGAGGTGGGGGTGGAGAAAAATCACTTTGCGGTGGCGGGCGCACAGCATTCGATGGATTGCTCCACAAAAAATTTGGATGATTTCTTAACGCAGGATTATAACTATTCGGAAAATTAAAACTAGGAGGATGATAATTCGCAGCAGAAAAATTATTAAAAGCAGTTCTAGGCATATTATTTACATAATCCAAATGTTCGGCGGGAGGAGTTGCAGATTCCCATACCTGAGGGGCGGAGGCAGCAGTCATCTCCGTAATTTTTTTGCTTAATATTTCAACTTGCAGTGCGAGTTGGGATACGTTGTCCACTTCAAAGAGACCTGCAGGTTTGTTTGGGCGGGACCTAGGCACATTCCACTGGTAAGTGTTCATGGCCATGTCTTCAAACAGCTCAAGAGCTGCTTCCGGGGTCTTATGGTTTAAAGTACCGCCAGAAGTTGCGTCTATCATTTGCTTCGTGCTTTAATTTAGCCCATTATAGAACGTCTGCACCTGCAACCATACAGGCAGAGCGTGATGTGGGCATCGTCTTAATAATTCTTTAAATCTTTCCCAGGTTTCGTAAAGGGTCTCAGAGTCTATTTGTCCAAAGGCAGAAATGTCATTCCTAAGTTTTGCAGTTTTAGCAGGCGGAAAATACTTGGCCAAAAATTTTTCAGTTAATTGCGTCCAAGTAGTTATGTTATTTTTAGGAAGGGTGTTCAGCCACTGCTTAGCCTTAATTCTAAGAGAGAAAGAAAATAATCTTAGCCTAATAGCATCATTTGTGACACCATTTATCTTGAAGGTGTCACAAATCTCAAGAAAGCTGGCTATGTGTGCGTTCGGATCTTCATCTTGAAGCCCGTCAAATTGCACATACTACTGCACCATTTGAATTATGCTAGGCTTCAGTTCGAAATTATTATTATTTATTGCAAGGCGAACTATACTAGATTTTGTACCCTCGAGATTCGGTCGTGCATAATAGGACATAGGCCTTTGCACGGCTTCCTCCATGTTGGGTTCTGCCATTCTTAAGGTAGAAAATGACTCAGAATCCTCAACCGGCACTTGGGTAGTAGGGCCTTGAAATCGCGATCTTGTCCGAAGAGCAAGCTCAATTTCGTGGTCCAGGTCCAAAGTAACCGACGGACTTCCGCTGGTCATACACTAGAAGAAGAGAGGAGAAGAAAGACAAGAAAATAAAAGAGCTAATGAAGTTCAAATTTTTTTTTTTTGAAATAGATTTTTTATGTTTTAACTCCCGAACTTCCCAAGGGCTACCCGGTGAAGGGTTCGCAAGGTACTAGACAAGATAGTGGCATTTAGAGCCACTTTGGCCTTTTCGAGAGAGTTAGGTGGTGTAGAAAAATTTGTGATGTGGGTTTCTATTAAGTAGGCGGTAATTAAAATCTAGCCATTTAACTCCGAGCTAGTAGGCGGAAAAGAAAAGCTACACTCACGCACTCGACAGAAAATTAAAACACACCCACTCTACAGAAAGTAAACACACTCTACTGAAATAAAGCCTGCCAATTAACTCAAGTGAGTAGGCGGAAAAATAAAATACGCACACTTGCTTGAAATAAATCCAGCCAATTAACTCAAGTGAGTAGGCGGAAAAAATAAAATACGCACACTTGCTTGAAGAAAATCCAGCCAATTAACTCAAGTGAGTAGGCGGAAAAAAATTTAAGAAGGAGGGTGAGAAAGAGAAGTGATAAAATTAATATATTCGCGTTTTCAATTTATCAACGAGCGTTGCTTCCCCGGCAATGGCACCAAAAACTTGATTGTCTCTTAGATATCTGCAAGGAGAAAATAACCAAACTAACAATTCATCAAGGCAAGTATACCTATCGAAATGCAGCTAGGGGACACAAGTGTCGTATTGAAATCCGGGAACAGTTGAGTAAGCTTACTCACACGAAATCTATTATTTTATCGACGGAAAAATTAAATTTTTTTTTTTGAAGAAAGCTAAACGTGCTAAAGGAAGAGAACTACTTGCAATGAAAGAGAGCTACTTGCATGAAAAGTTAAAGAGAGCTAAAAGAGCGATTAACTTAAGCTTAGTAACGATGAAGGGGAAAATGCACTCGATCAGAAATCACCTCGGCAAGAGTGGTTAGAAAAATACGATAAATAAACCTAAGCTAATTAGGGTAAAGGTCCTTGACCGTGGAGGTTCCATGAATATTGACACGCTTCTCTCGAAGGCCGTGCCTAACTGATTTTAGGAAGGTCCGACCGACTCTCACCTAAATTGGAGGCCTAAAACTTGCTTTACGCGGTGAACCCCGCTATTGGATTTTACTCCAATCCGGGAGATTTGAACGTCTACCTCTCTCGAGGGGTGCGAACAACTCCCTTTACTCTTGAGTGCTCATTTTAAACTTTCGGCCTCTCGGCTAGCCCAGAATGAAAGCAAAGGTGGAGAGTATATATCGATGATATAGCTCCAACCCGTGATAAATCAAGAGTAATTCAAGGCTAAACCCTAAAAAGAAAAGGTAAGATTCAAAGCATCATAACCTAATCACTCGAACCTCGGATCATTAAGATCGAGTACATGGAGGATTAGTTAATCATGGTGAGGTGGAAGAGGGGGGATGAGTAGAAGAAGAAAATGAAAACAGAGCAGAAACGTAAAAGAAAACAACACTTTTTATTAATGGAAACAGAGATCTTACAGCTTGAAAACTAGAGATTACAAGTGCATGGAAAGGTAAACTACACTATCATTATCATTATACTACAGAACGAAGCTAGGAACTAATACAGGGAAAGCATAAAGCTAGAGCTACGAACTAAAAATGGAAAGACATGCTTAAAAAAGTTCAAGAATACAAAGGGCAGAACCTCCCCTCTCAATCCAAAAAGTGTCCCTGACCCCTTAGAGTTGGGCTCTATTTATAGAATTTTTCGGGTCGGGTCACGCCCCCCTGTCACGCCCTGGTTGGGCGTGACCCTGGGGCGTGACACATTCGGCGCGACTTTTTCGGGCTGGAATTGAATTATGACGAAGTAGTTATGGTACACGCCCACAAGTCACGCCCTGGTAGGGCGTGTACCTAGGGCGTGTTCTTTGCGGCGTGACTTTGTTGAGCTGAAATTGAATGCTGGAGGTGACGGGCGGAATTGCTGAAGTACACGCCCATATGTCACGCCCGGGTTAGGCGTGACCCTGGGGCGTGACACTTTCGGTGCGACGGTGGAGCGGGAAAAACGAGCGTGCTGCGGCGATTACTCGGAACCTGGGGACACGCCTCTAGAACACGCCCGTGTCGGATGTGACACGGGCGTGACAGAGGGCATGTACACTAAGTTTCCACGGAATGCAGTTTCGGACCAATTGCTTCATTCCTCTGGGTACACGCCCTAGGTACACGCCCGGGTAGGGCGTGACCTTGGGGCGTGTCACAGCAAAATTCGGCTGAAAGCAGTGAAAACCTGCAAAAAGCAGAAAAAATGCATTAGCGACAAAAATATATACAAAGGGGAATCAAAATAAGTACTTTACAAGACATGATGTGCTTTAAAACCCCGAAAATATCCTAATAAAATTGACTGCAAACCGTATTATCAGTAAGTCATTTTTGTTACTCGAGTAACTGAGTCCCTCTCATTCTTATTTACTCGAGTAGTCGACTCCATGTACTCGAGTAATGATTTCTTAATCTCCCGAGTATTTTTTCTCATGTACTCAAGTAGTCCCTTCTACCTACTCAAGTAGTGCTGCATATACTCGAGTAGTTCTGCTTGACTCGAGTAACTTACTTTGACTATTTTCAGAAACTCCTTAAGTCCAGACCTAACAGACTTATTCTTAAACTCTGACGTGATTGGTCCTCGTGTCTTTCTCTTTATGAATCATTTAAGTCTAATCTTCTTGTCTCCTATAAAAAGTCTTGTCAAACCGACAAACCCTAAGTTTTTCAAGAAGAAAATTATTCTAAGTTTTGCAGCCGTCTCTTTCCAAAGAATTCTGTCTCCTCTCTCTCTCTCTGCAAGAACCGAAAACTCGCCGCCGCCGCCATCACTAATTTCCGACCGACTAGGGTTTCTTCTTTTCAGAGGATTCAGATTAAGAAGACTCTACAGATCGAGATCTCCACTCAACGATTCATCTACTCTTTCGATTGTGTAAAGTCGAGAAGTTCCAGATCTGATCTTACCAAAATTCTTCTTCAATATTCTGATAAAGCCGCACGCCTACAAGAAGGATTTTCTGATTTCTATTGCAGATCTGAACCAGATATTTATTGTTTATATTTCTGTACTGCTGTATTTCATTTTTATAGGAGAAGATTTCTCCGAGTGTAGGGGATTTCAACTCCGAGATTGTAGGAAGTTTTGTCTTCCGAGTGTAGATCCTTTTGTGGATCTAGTTTGTAGGCACCTTGTTCCGAGGGTAAGATTGTTTTCCAATCCGAGATAGTGGAGTGGCCAAGTCTAGTATATTGCAAGATCGGTGAGGGAAAGTGGATGTACCCAAGGTTGGGGAACCACTATATATCTTGCCTCATCTGTGTTTGCTTGTTTGGTAGATAGTTCTGTGCTTTGGTTGAGATTTTTTTTTATTCCGCAAAAAGACGCACAACTCACCTATTCACCCCCTCTAGGTGATTTAGGTTGGCAACTATTATCTTTCAATTGGTATCAGAGGCAGGTTGATCGTTAGAATGTTAACACCTTGATCAGATTCTTAAATAGTTGTCATTTGAGATCTACCAAATGGACAAGGCTAAAGATTTTGACAAGCTTCCTTTGTGCAACAAAAATAATTTCCCTATGTGGAAAGAAAGAATCAAGATCTTCATGGAAGATGTGGATCTAAGGATCTTCATGATAGTTGAAGAAGGTCCTTATATTCCAATGATCGTCTCCACTATAGATCCTACTAAGAAAGTCCCCAAGAAACTTATGGATCTATACAAGGATGAGATTGCACTTGTCTCATTAGACAAAAAGGTGAAAAATATCATAGCAAGTGCAGTCAATGATTCAATGCTGCAAAATCTGATTCACTGCCAGTCTGCAAAGGAGATGTGGCAGTCATTAGTTACCTTGATGGAAGGTACCGAGGAAGTGAGGGATGATAGAAGATCCCAACTTAATCAGAAGTATGAGGCTTTCCGACAAGGAAACAAAGAAACCATCGCTGACACGTTTGAGAACTTCTTCAAGATAGTGAATGGGCTAAGGGTATATGGCAGAGTCTTCACTAATGGAGAGCTAAATGATAAGTTCTTGAGATCCCTAACTAAGGAATGGGATAACAAGGTCTGTGCTATCAGAGAGTTTGGAAAACTGGACGAAACAGATCCTCAGAATCTCTTCGGGAAGCTGATGTCCTATGAGCTCCAACTCAACACCAAGAAGGCTGAAGAAGAGAAAAATAGGTCTGCATTCAAAGAGAAGTTTGTCGCTTTAAAGGCAGACACCTCTAAGTAGTTTAAGGTTGTCCCCCTACTCCAGCACCATAAGTTAGTGAAGATGAAACCTCAAGGTCAAGCACCTTAGGCTCTGAACTATCAGAAGGAGAGTTCTCATTACTCTCTCAGCAGTTCAAGAAATTCTTGAACAAGAAGAAGCAATGGAAAGGCAAGGATGCCTCTTATAGAAGATCACGACGCGATGGTGATCAGCAAAGAAAAGGCTCAAGCAGCAATGACAGGTATAATACTAAACAGAACAAACATATTTCGACTGACATTATTTGCTACTGCTGTAATAAGCCAGGACACGTCATCGCTGACTGCCCTCACAGGAAGAAGGAGGGTTGTAACAGCCCGGCCCATGGCACTCAGAGGCTGCGCACATCATCTCCCAAGCTCCGGCACTGCTACAGGGCTGCAGCCCAATACACCCCAACGCCTCTCCGGCCTGTTTCTCAGTACAGTGCGTTGTTGGCGCTAGGTATCGAACCCGCAACCCTTGATAAAACACTCTTCCAACAGTGTCTATCACCAGCTGAGCTGCAGCTGGTGATAGACACTGTTGGAAGAGTGATTTATCAAGGGTTGCGGGTTCGATACCTAGCGCCAACAACGCGCCTTGCTGAGAAACAGGCGGGAGAGGCGTTGGGGTGTATTGGGCTGCAGCCCTGTAGCAGTGCCGGAGCTTGGGCCATGCTGTGCGCAGCCTCTGAGTGTCATGGGCCTGGCTGTTACATAAAAAGTGCACTTTTTATGTAACAGCCCGGCCCATGGCACTCAGAGGCTACGCACAGCATGGCCCAAACTATGGCACTGCTACAGGGTTGCAGCCCAATACACCCCAACACCTCTCCGGCCTGTTTCTCAGCACAGTGCGTTGTTGGCGCTAGGTATCGAACCCGCAACCCTTGATAAACCACTCTTCCAACAGTGTCTATCACCAGCTGAGCTGTAGCTTAGCTGGTGATAGACACTGTTGGAAGAGTGGTTTATCAAGGGTTGCGGGTTCGATACCTAGCGCCAACAACGCACTGTGCTGAGAAATAGGCCGGAGAGGCGTTGGGGTGTATTGGGCTGCAGCCCTGTAGTAGTGCCGGAGCTTGGGCCATGCTATGCGCAGCCTCTGAGTGCCATGGGCCGGGCTGTTACAGGGGTGGTAGAAGAGAGGAAGAGAAGTCCTCGTACAGCAAGAAGAGGACAAAGATGGGCTTGATGGCCAAAAAGGGCAAGACTCTCAGTGACTCTGACTCATCTGAGTCGGGTGAAGAAGAAGAAGCCTATTTTGGACTCATGGCTCAGACTGATGATGAACAAGGTGGAGAGGACTACTTTGATGTGGGAGAGGTGTTCGGCGGGGGAGGTACTAAAGACTAGGATGTCGTCGAAATATACTACAACAAACTTCCCCATATATGGCCTAAAGATGTGCGTCGTCATCTGTGAGAAAGTGCTGGTGGCATTGGATAACCCAAAGGGCATCACAAGCCATTCATACAACCCATCCTTAGACTTGAATGTCGTCTTCCACTCATCCCCCTCTCGGATCCTAATCTGGTGGTAACCACTCTGTAAGCCCATTTTGAGAAGATAGTGGCACCCGATAGGACATCCAAGAGATCATCTAGTCGCGGAATTGGAAACCTATATTTTATAGTAATTTTGTTGAGAGCTCGGCTAGCAACACACATGCGCCAGGTGCCATCCTTCTTAGGGGCAAGAAGAGCGGGGACAGCACATGGGCTCATACTCATCCTAATAAATCCCTTATTTAGCAAATCCTTTATCTGGGTTTGTAACTCTTTGTGGGCAGTAGGATTAAGCCTATAGTGTGGTTGATTGGGTAAGGACAATCCGGGGATAAGGTCTATTGCGTGTTGTATGTCTTTAAGCGGTTGTAACGACGAAGGCAACTCTTTCGGGTATACATCCCTAAACTCATCCAACAATACACGTAGCTCTCGGGGTAAATCTTCCAACACGCCACTATCAGTCTTTGCACTCAGGATAACGAGAGCATACATTATACCCCCAATGAAGGGATCCTTCACAAATTCCTTCCTACCAACTAAACTCAAGGCTTTCCTCTCTACTGGGACGATGGTATCCTTAGCCAACACTACCGGCTCTTTTGGCACAGTCGGTCTCAAGGTGACGATCTTGCCATTGAATTTGAACTCATAAGTGTTTGCACGACCATAGTGTGTCACATCACGCTCGTATAGCCAAGGGAGGCCTAATAACACATGACAAACGTCCATCGGTAGGACGTCGCACCAAACCTCATCCGTGTAGGATTTGAAAGACAGGGGGACTAGGCATCGTTGGGTAACCTTAATAGTAACCTTACTAATCCAAGCGACCTGGTAGGGGGTCGGGTGCGGCTCGGCAGTCAAGGACATACGTTTAACAGCGTTCTCAGAAACGACGTTTACGCAACTACCACCATCGATAACTAATTTGCAAAGTTTTTCTCCACTCTTAAAGATCAGGGAAAATATGCTCGTCCTCTTCCAGTCGTCTACGGGACGAGGAGTGGTCATAATGCAACGCATCACCATAAGGTGGTGATCGTCCTCCAAGTCACTAGGGACTCCTTCGGGGTCGCTCTCCTCTTTGGCCTCATAGACATAATCGTCAGGGTCGGTAGCGGACTCTAACAAGGCTATGGCCTTCGTCTTGGTGGGGCATTCGTAGGCATAGTGGCCTTGAACGCCGCATGAGTAACAAGTGGTGTTAGCCATGCTAACCTTTCCAACGGGGATACGCTCACTAGCGGGGTTCTTGGTATTTCTAGCGGTGATCACTACAGATTTTGACTCAGAGGATCTAAATTTGCCCTTATCAGGAAATGTGGAAGAAGATGCCCCAGCGGTGGACTTATTCTTCGTATTTGAATAATGGGAGTGAGCCTTAGATGCTAGGTGCTTTTCAATGTCCAAGGAGGCATTGAAAGTCGTATTCAAGTCCGTATGACCGTAACGCAAGAGTTTCCGCTGAATGTCGGGGTGAAGTCCCTTTCGAAATCTAGATAAAGTGACTTCGGGGAGCTCTCGAAGGTCACATCGTACCATACGGTCCTTAAGTTCTCCCATATAGTCTGCAACAAACATTGAGCCTTGCCGAAGAGTGGCAAGCTCGTCGAACATCTGCGTCCGATGGTACGCGGGAACGTACTGATCGGTCAGCAGGTTCTTCATCACAGCCCATACAATGAGTGGGACCCCGTGCCCAGCTCCTAACCTACTTTCTTCATTCATCCAATAAGTTTTGGCACGTCCCGTTAATTTCATCCGGGCAACTTGAACCTTTTGGGGGTCTGTGAGGTTGTGTCATTCGAAATAGCACTCCATGTCTATAGCCCAATGGAGGAAGATCTGGGGATCTCCCATGCCATCATAGGTGGGGGCATTTATCTTGATGGCCCTCGTGATATCAAATCCTCGATCGGGGCGGGGTTCTCGAGGGGGCACATGGGGACAGTTTCCCTTAGAATCCGAGTCAAAGTTCGGTTGGTGCCGATTGGGCTGCCCAACATTAACGAGAGGTGGGGGTGGCCTTTCCTGATTTTGTAGGATCTGGGCTAAGATGTTTCTAAGCTCAGCCATTTCGGCACGAAGACCCGCTATAGCTTCGGTGTTGGGATCACCATGCTCGTTCGCAGCCATCCTAGACGTAGACGGGGTTGTGTACTCCGTTCCTAGCCTAGTGCGCATTCAGGTTTGGGAGACCCCGGGCAAGATGAATTTTCCTAGGGTTGAAGCTATACTGGAAATGAAATATTTTTAGATATTCCCGGTGGGAGTAAGGCGTAGATCATTAAAAAATTTTGTTTTTCAGATTTCGCAGAAAATTACAGATATTAGCCCGCTATTGGCAGACCACAAAAAAAATTGTTGAGTTTTTTTTAAGATTAGATGGACCGACAAGGAACGCAGCGAGGATGTTTGCAACGTAGAAGTTGAAACGACCTGCTTTGATACCAAATTGGTGTAGGGGTGTACGTGACACGGACGTGCTTACGCTAACGGAAGGTTACCCATCACAGAACATAAAAAAATAAAGAGAGTGCTCCGACCAAAAGAGAACGTAAAGGGGTCGGTTGGCTCTCAAAAATACGGGACTCGATACCACGTCCTTAGGACCTAACTCTCCAACAAGCACACAACTCGGTCTTAGCCGGACTCGATACCACGTCCTTAGGACATACCTCTCCAACAAGCACACACCTCACCGCACCTACACAAGCATCTATTCTTTTCACTATAAGCTGTCAATCGCAGCAATAATATATTTAGGAGCGGCGGTAAACGATAAAGAGCGATCAAGAACACGTTGAGATTAACTCCCTTGTTAGCACAAAGTGTGCCCAAACTTGGAGAACAAGTTGTAGAAACCGAACAGAGAACAAACCGAAATGGTTTTAACTGAAATTTTATTATCCGAAAAAGGTGTCTATTACAAAGGTATGTCCTCCCTTATATAGAATGGAGGAGAGATGAGAGAATACAAATAAGAGATGTGTGACTAAAAATTTACAGGACTAAGCGGACTATACAAAACAAACCGCACAAGCCGCGCGGTTAGACAGCAGGGCTAACCGCACGGCTACCACCAGAGAGGAAGAGAGACTGCCAGGGTAGACCGCCAGACCGCCCGGTCTCCAAGCCGGCTGAGACAAACTGCCAGACCGCGCGGTCTTCAACCCGCCAAGACAAACCGCCAGACCGCCCGGTCACCAACTTCAACACTCCCCCTCAAGCTGGAGCATATATATCGATCATGCCCAGCTTGTCGCAGATATGGAAAAAGGAAGCGGACACTGGTTTGGTGAAGACATCTGCCAACTCGTTGTCGGAAGTGACAAATGGAGTGCAAATCTGTTTCTTCAATATTTCTTCCCGAATAAAATGACAGTCGACTTCTATGTGTTTTGTTCTCTCATGAAAGACCGGATTTTTGGAAATGTGTAGCGCGGCCTTATTGTCACAGAACATAGGAAGAGGATAGTTGTAAACCTCTCCTAAGTCAAGCATGAGAGCCCGCAACCACTTCAACTCACATGTAGTCGATGCTATGCTGCGATATTCCGCCTCTGCACTAGACCTGGAAACGATAGACTGTTTCTTGCTCTTCCAACTCACAAGATTGCCTCCAACAAATGTGCAGAAACCTGAAGTCGATTTGCGGTCCCCTTTGTCATCCGCATCGCTTGAATCAGAGTAAGCTTCAACCCTTAGGTGACCATTCTTCTGAAATAGGAGTCCTTTCCCTGGAGCAGCTTTAATATACTCTAATATCCTCAGAGCAGATTGTAGATGACACTCCCTCGGAGCTTGCATGAACTGGCTCACCTTGCCAACAGCATAAGAGATGTCGGGTCTGGTTACCGTGAGATATATGAGCTTGCCCACCAGACGCCGGTATCTCGTAAGATCAGAGAGAAGAGGTGAGTCATCTGTCCAAGTTTTGTCTTCTCCAGCAGCCATAGGACAACGTGCAGATTTAACACCAGTGAGTCCTGCCTCCTTTAAAAGATCAAGAGCATACTTCCGTTGTGAAAGGACCATGGAGTTGGGCTTTCTAGAGATTTCAATCCCCAGAAAGTATTTCGGGGAGCCCATATCCTTTGTGACCAGATGTTGACGAAGGTGTTTCTTGGTCATCAATACCCCATCCTGGTCATTGCCAGTAAGAAGAATGTCATCAACATAAACCGCAAGAACAACAAGACCAGAGGCGGTTTTTCGAACAAACAAGGAGTGATCTGCTGAGCTTCTTGTAAAACCAATGGCTGCAACAATGCCACTGAACTTGTCAAACCAGGCACGAGGACTCTGCTTGAGGCCATAGATAGCCTTCTTTAGCCGGCATACCCGTGTCTCCCCCTGAGCAACATACCCCGGAGGTTGCTCCATGTAAACATCTTCCTGCAGATCACCATAGAGGAAGGCATTCTTAACATCTAGCTGCGAGATGGGCCAATCCCTGTTGACAGCCACAGAGAGAAGAACCCGAATAGTGCTGAGCCGAGCCACGGGAGAGAAAGTGTCAAAGTAATCAATTCCATAAGTTTGGGTAAAACCCTTGGCAACCAGGCGAGCCTTATAACGATCCACACTGCCATCCGGGAGAAACTTCACCACGAAGACCCAGCGACAACCAACAACATCTATGCCGAAAGGAGGCGGAATAAGGGTCCAGGTACCCCGTTCAGTGAGAGTAGCAATCTCCTCATCCATGGCAACTTTCCAGTGAGGAATAGTAAGGGCCTCCTGGTAGGAACGAGGGGTGGCAGTGGCCGAGATAGCCAGTGCAAAAGCTCTGCGAGTAGGGGTAAGACGATCGTAGGAAACAACTGCAGCAAGCAGGTGTTGGGTACAGGCCCGAACCCCTTTGCGAAGAGCAATCGGGAGATCCAGGTCAGCAGGTGCCTCAGTATCAGGAGTATCCGTGGTGGAGAGAGCTGGCCCGGGAGTAGAGAGAGATGGCAGCGGAGTGGAGGGAGAAAGCGGAGTAGAGGGTGGAGATGATGAGGATGGGGAAGACGGTGGAGTGGGTGGAGAGGGCGGAACCTCAGTGGGAGCAGAGGGAATGGATGGGTTGGTATGAGAAGTAGGATTAGGAGGTGTAGAAGAGGAAGCGGGAGAGAAGTAAGATGCATTGTCAAAGAAGGTGACATCCGCAGAGACAAATTGCTTGCGGGTAACAAGGTCAAAGCAACAATATCATTTCTGAGTGGGAGAGTAGCCCAGAAAGACACATTTGGTGGCACGTGGTGAGAGTTTATCACGGGTGGCAGCGGGAGAGTGCACAAAAGCGGTGCACCCAAATATGTGCAGAGGAAGAGGAAAGGGATCCTTGTCCGGATAAAGAATGGAGAAGGGGGTAGCACCGTGGAGAACTGTGGAGGGAAGGCGATTGATGAGATAGCAGGAGAGGAGGACAGCATATCCCCAATAGGAGCGAGGAACATGCATTTGAGTCATCATAGTGCGAGCGACATCAAGGAGGTGACGGTTTTTGCGTTCCGCCACCCCATTTTGTTGTGAGGTGTAGACACAGTTGGTTTGACGAATAACACCATGGTGAATACAAAAGGAGGAGAAGTCGTGGCTAAGATACTCCTTAGCATTGTCAGAACGAAGGAGTTTAATAGACGTATCAAACTGAGTCTTAACCATAGAATAAAAGGAGGTCCAAACAGAGAACAGCTCGGAGCGATCTTTGAGAAGATATACCCACGTACATCGAGAGAAATCATCAATGAAGGTGACAAAATAGGAACTACCCCGACCGATGGTGAGGTTAGGAGCGGGACCCCATATGTCAGAGTGAACGAGGTCGAACGGACGGGAAGAGCCCCGACTTTGCGTTGGTGGGAAGGATGAGCGGTGATGTTTGCCAAGTTGACATGCATCACAGTTTAGAGGAGGATGATGAGGAGGGAGGTGCGGCAGGAGCTGTCGTAGAATTCAGGGAGGAGCATGTCCAATGCGAAGATGCCATTGGAGAAGATCTGTAGAGGAGGAGGAGAAGACGGATAGAGCAGAAACGTTGTCGAGGAAGTAGAGGCCACCACTCTCAATCCCGGTAGCAATCGTCCGTTGGGAGTCCGGATCCTGAAAAGCACAAGAGGTAGGGGTGAATATGACAGAACACCGTAGTTGCTTGCATAAAGAAGTAACATATAATAAATTGCATGGAAACTTGGGCACATAGAGAGTATCAGCCAAGCAGAGAGATGGAGTGACTTGAACCATGCCCGTCCCATGGACCGGAGAGGGAGATCCATCAGCAACAATGACCGGGGGCAACTGAGCATGTGTGTCAAGAAGAGAGAAACATTGAGGATTGCCTGTCATATGATTTGTTGCACCAGAGTCGATTAGCCATCTTCCGCGAGTAACAACATAAGCACTACCAGAAGAGGTGACCACGGAGGCGGACAGGCTGGAGGAGGGGAAGGCCATGGAAGCAAGAGAGGAGCAAACCGCGATGATAAGAACAAGCCGCGAGAAGATAAAAGAGCACCAAGCCGGGCGAACAGAAAAGAGGTCGTGCGGCTAGGAAGGCCGCTACCAAGAAGCAGGGCAAAGCAGAGGGAAAGAAGTCGCACGGCCTGAAAAAGTCGGGCGAACAGAGGAGAACAAGCCGCACGGCAATAGATGAGGCCGGGGCGACTAGCAAGCAGGAGCGGGAGAAGGCAACAAGAAGTAGAGCGCGACGAATAGAGGAGATCACGAAAACGGTTCACGAAAAAGAAGGGGCAGGCCGCGCGGAAAGGTCGCGCGGACAGACTGAGAATCAAGCGGCTAGAAAGCAGTCAAATGCCCAGCGGGGAAGAGGTCGCGCGGACTGAGAACGCCGAGCGAACAGAAGAGAGGAGGAGGCAAGAAGCAGCGACTACAACAAGTCGTAGACCGGGCGAACAGAAACAGGCCGCAACGACTAGGAAGTCAGAGAGGCAAGAAGGAACCAGGAGCGCGGCGACAACGAGATAGGTCGCGGCGACGAATAACAGCAGGAGAAGAGAACCAAGGAGAAGCAAGCCGTGCGAATAGGGCGGCAGACAGAAGAGAGGGCAAGCCGCAAGACAGGTCGCGGAGAGCGGAAAACAAGCCACGAGAATCAGAGAGCGCACACAATCAGGAGGAAACGACCGTGTGCTCTGATACCATGTAGAAACCGAACAGAGAACAAACCGAAATGGTTTTAACTGAAATTTTATTATCCGAAAAAGGTGTCTATTACAAATGTATGCCCTCCCTTATATAGAATGAAGGAGAGATGAGAGAATACAAATAAGAGATGTGTGACTAAAAATTTACAGGACTAAGCGGACTATACAAAATAAACCGCACAAGCCGCGCGGTTAGACAGCAGGGCTAACCGCACAGCTACCACCAGAGAGGAAGAGAGACTGCCAGGGTAGACCGCCAGACCGCCCGGTCTCCAAGCTGGCTGAGACAAACCGCTAGACCGCGCGGTCTTCAACCCGGCAAGACAAACCGCCAGACCGCCCGGTCACCAACTTCAACACAAGTCAAGGCTAGGCCTAGTTTGTTCTCCAACGGATCTTCCCAATCCGGATAACAAGAGGATCAATAAAAACGTTTTGATTCAGATTTTTGCAAGCGGAAAAAACTTTAAAATCGTAGAAAAGACGGTTGTATAACCTCCACAAATTCTCACAGCAAGAAACACAAAGAAAGGAAGGAGATTACCCAACCAAGAAAATGATCACACAAGATTTGTGGGAGAATCACTCTCTCCACGGTTCCACCGGTTTCACACCGAATGGGGCTGCTTTCTTCTTCCACGGAGTCGCACCGATAGAAGCCACGCCGGAGTCGCACCGAATGGGGATGGAGGAGGCAAGGTTTGGCTTCACACCAAGGGGGTGGGCGGCTATTGGATTCTCTCCATGGTGGCCGAAATTCTCAAGGGAGTTAGGTTTTCTTTTCCAATCCTTTAACTCCTCATAATAGCCTCCTTTAAATAGGAGTTACAAAAGAGATCCAACTGTCCATGATGGAGATGAAATATCATCCATCAGGGCGGTTAAATACACACCAAATGTTTAGTAGCACACCAACATGAAAAAAAAAATTTATATAAGCCATATTTTTAAAAGCAATTAAAATAAAACTAATTAAAACTTTTAAGCAAGCTTTGCGCTCCGCGGACGGAGGTTGTATCGCAGCTTTCCGTTAGCGTCCGTGGAGTTGTCATGACGTCACAAATCTTTAAATTGTTGCGCCGCGGCAACCGGGTCATCATTAGGAAGTGTTGGATGGGCCGCGCCATCAGGTACCTTCACCGGTCTATTTATAGGCCTCTGAATCTGTTCTGCAAATAACACTTCTGAATTAACATGAAATGACCAAAACAACCTGGACAGGGTCTGCGAACATCCAAACTCCGCTGTTCTGCAGAGCTATATGCAGACCTCCAGGGGTAAAAATGTAAAACTATCTGGGGCACAAAGGTAAAATCCCCCTTGAGAGTAAAAAGGTAAAGACATCTCTTTACATGTGGCGAGTGGGGAAGGAACTGACGGGCGAGACGACCGCCCTGTCCGTCTCGCTGGCCTCTCGCCCTGCGGGCCATCTCGCTTCCTTGGAGGTCTCGCCTACTAAGAGGTCTCGCTTACTTCAGAGGGTTGTCCATACCTCTCGCCTCTTGCAGGTGGCCTCCTCTCATCTCGCCAGTCCCCCTTTCTCGCTTGCTGGATCACCTCTCGCGAGCCCAAGGTTGTACAGTGATGATATACATAAGATAATCAAAAGATGTTTTTACACTTTGAAAATAACTAACATGCAATACTAGCATAAAAACTTCGCAGAGAGCAAGTAAAACCAATACTTCATGATTAAATATATTTCGTAGCTAGCAAGTACTTAACAATGTACATGAAAACTACCAGTGGGCATCAACAACTTGACACAAACCGACTAAAAGTGTGTATGTCTGAACTAAAACAAAACCATAACTACTACCTCACAAACGATGAGGTAAAGACAACCGCAACTGCTATAGAATGCAAGCCACAACCAAAACCTAGCCGCTCAACTGGCTACTGTTCCGATCCTAAGGCTTTCAAAGAAAGAACACCTCAGCAAGAAAATACAAGTGGTAAACAAAAATATCAGAAGATATTAATCAAGAGAAAGAAAAAGGGGCTACCAACCCCAAATATAGGAATTGTTGATAAACCTCAGCTAAAAAGTAAAGTAATAACAAGTAAAGCATGTATTTCAAAAGTAGAGTAAGAGAAATTGCACCAAGTGCGAAGTGAAGCCGTGCTTCGATAAAATATGCAAGTGTAAGAATTTAACAAACGGTTAAACAATATGTAGAAAAGAGACTAAACCGTTCTAAACACATGACTCATTAGCACTAGAAAATCTATTCTCTGTCTCGGTGGCCACATTGTCCAACACGAACTAACAAACCCAAAAACATCTCAAAAAGGCACTGCAGTACATTGTTCAACATAACCCAACAGTGCATAAGAAGAGACCAAAAACCCGACAAGTGCAATGATTCACGAAACGAAGTCATGTTGGTTGTCCTTTATCCACTGCCAACCTAGTCGTCAAAAACACCTCCAAAACTCCAACAAAACACCAAAATTAACAACAAAAAAATTCTCTCACGATAGGAGGAGAGAACGACCCAAACATTTACCCTAAGTCCAGCTAAATTCGTCGAATAAACCCGATGGACCAAGGATAATCGCCAAAATGGCGAAAATAAAGTAAGTCCAGCTAAATTAGTCGAATATACCTGATGAACCAAGGAATACACGATGAATTGGAGTTGGCGACAAAACTACACTCGGCGATACTCGAGAAATCGGACTAGATTCGGCAAATATACTTGATGAATTCGTCGAGAATACTCGACAAATCTACCTTCACTCAATGCAAGACAACTGATACTCGACGAACTCGACGCCTAGATACTTGCCGAATCTTACTCGGCGAAATCTAACCATACTCGACGAATCCACTAGACGAAGACACTGTTACTCGACGAATTTCACTCGGTCTATTTCGCATATTTGACGAATTATTGATATTTTACTACACCTAGACGCAACGAAATTTCCATAGGCTATATCCCATACTCGACGGATTTCTGGCCGAAAAGTTCTAACTATCCTATGGATTCCTCAAGTCTACTCCCTACACTACTACTACAAACTAAGGAGGGAAAGAAGAGGGAAGACATGAACAAAAATAACAAAGAAAGTGGACGAACACCACTTGCCTCGAAACTCCCAAAATTCGACACCTCCAAGTGCTCTACGACAAGGGTCAGCCGCAAGAAGTCCTAGGCAACGTTTCCTAAAACTTTTCAGGGAAGGAGGTCAAAACCGCAAACACTAATGCCTAAAAAATCATAGAAACGAGAAATACTCATCACACACGTGTAGATCTTGGCTACAGCTTTCTGAATCACTACTCCTCAGACAAAATTGACCATCGAAATGATCCCTATCGGTGGTCGTAGACACGCGGTGACACCACCGATTCTTTTCTTTTCGCGAAACTGTGGTCAGCTCAGGTAGGGGATGGTGAATAAGTATATATTAAATAAATGTCCCAAACAACCTGAGATCGAAACCATCTCAAAATCATACGAAATTCGCAACGTAGCTAAATATCGAAGCTACAAATCTATCAGCGAAGTCGAAATCGAAATTCGACAAACTAAATCTGGGTAAAAACTCCCCGAAGTAAAAAAACACCAGATATCCAAAAAAGGCACCACTGAGTTTCAAAAGAAACCCGGCTCACAAGGGATATCACAAAAATATACTAGAAATTAGCCAAGCTAATCTTCTAAGTCAAAATATCATGTAGCAAATGAGCAACAGCCACGCACTAGCAACATTATCTAACAACTATGCATCAATGTAACTCCCTGACATCGTAAATACGCAATTAAAGAAATTAAAATAAACATCGAAAAACTCAGGGCATTACATCCAGATTACTTGGAACTGCAAAATAAAAACAAGTCCTTTTCTCGACTTGATAAAGGATTATATACTAATAATCTCTCAAGAGAAAGAACTCTATGCTGCGAGGTGTTATCTTGGCAGATATCTGCGGCCTGGCTGTTAGGAAAAGTATATCGCCTTAACCATGCTGGATCAATTTGCTTTATCAAACTGTCCCAGTCTTGCTGAGCCATATTTCTCCTCCTTATCACCTTCTCGCTGGAAGGAACTATATCTCTGGTTTCTATAATAGTCTTCATCAGTTGATTCTTTGGAATAGGAGACTCGTTAGAAGGAGCAAGTTTGATGTTCTTGGGTTCCAGTTTTATCTCACCTGACCGTATAAGTTATGCCGCTCGCCTGCGGTCAGCCTCACCTTTCTCTTTAGTGGAAAGATTGCTCTGACCACTTAGCTTTTCTTCAGCAAGGGTCTTCTCTCCAAATAGCCGTTCCCGCTACTTCTTTTCTCATCTCCCTCAGAGATTAATACAACCTAGTTCTCAGGCTTCTCATACAACAATTGGAGGTTATAGTCACTAAGTGTCATGCCTTGTCCTAGTCTCGTGTTTTGCTTACCAGGTACACCAGCTCCTGTAAATAATCGACTTTAACCACAAAAGGAAAGTTAACCACTAGAGCCTCATCTTCTTCGATAAAATAGTCAAGTTAATCCAATGTGGCTAGAATACAAACCTCTTCTGATTGTGAGGTTACCTTATCAGATGGGTGGACATCTCGCCTTCTTCTTGTGTCATAGAAGAAGGCTGACCGATTGCGACTATAAGAATGGGAGGTTTCATGTTCTCCCTCATCTTTGATCAAAGTTTCCTCTCAATCCGCTCCTTAATAGATATCGTGGACGGGTTCTTTCTCATCTTTATTGTGGCGAGAATAACATCCAAGTCCTCAATTAACTTATCAATAGAAGTCTTGCCACCTTCCTCATCTTGTGGAAGACGGCTTTAATTTCTTCAATGTCAAGAATAACAGTTGGCGAGTTCTCCTTGTCACCGATGTCACTTGAAGGTGTGATGGTGGTGATGTAAACATCCGGCAAATTGACGGGTTGAGGATTAGAACTAGAAGTAATCTCTTTCGTCTTTTGCTGCACCGACTTCTCAGAAGGTTTGCTCACTAAATAAGTAGGTTTAGAGGACTTCTCTTAGCTTTTTATAGCCTCCTTCCTCACAGAATACAGTTTGAGAATGATAGTTTGTATGTTCTAATTCTCCTTAGAGACCTCGTCTCCTTCGCAGACAGATTTCTTCTAGTTTATCAAAGATTTCTTCTCAACAACCTAAAGACAATTGCAGATAATCGGGTTCAATAGCCCTTGTTCATAGACATTGCAGACAGAAATGTATTAACTGCGGGAAGGGAGTCACGACCCGTGATGTTGGAAGATTTTTTGAAAAACTGCATGGGTCTCAAGAATATCTATAGTTGTCCAAGCATTTAAAGTAGTCGTGGTTTGGAGGTCAAAGTTGAAATTTCTGAAATTCCCAAACTATTTGAAAATGTGCGGCGATCATGTTTACCCAAGAAATCTGCTCCTAGATTATTTCGCATGTTCGGGCGATTAAAATTGGTCTAACTGCCGAGCCGTAGTGCTCCACAAGCTACCAAGTCCCCAAGGAGAGACCGACCAGACTCAGACCTAACCACAAGTCCATACTGTTAGTTTGTCGTTTCCTTTATTCACACTCCTTATATCTACTCACCGCTCCATGATACTGTTGTTCCCGAGCAGCCAGTAATTTTATCCCCATCTCTCTAGGCACGCCCCTGAGCCTATAAATATGGGTGAACAGTACGGTCTAGGCACATTGATTCGAATCTATAAGCTTACAGCATATGGAAGTGGTCTCGAAACTAGTGCTTAGCGGTCTCCTGTTTTCCGAAGATCTCTAACTTCCTCTTTTTAACCATTGTAATCCTTTTTCAATCAAAGCAAAGACCATTGCAAAAGTGGCATTCGACACAATGGTCCAGGCCTGGTGTTGCCACTGCTAGCAGCCTGTATTGTCTACATTCTCTTAACCAATAATAATCGGCTACTCGTAGTCTTTCTTCCCCTTCTTTCCATCTCCTAGTGTGGTGTTGCGGATGTGCATTTCCGGTACTAACACTCATCTTATCATTCCATCTACTTTATTCCTACGTGTGACAGGATGATTCACCGGGATTCAAATTTTGGGTAGAAATAATATATAAATACGGTCTTAGAAATTTATAGACTAGTTTGTATAATTATAAATTTTTTCTTCTGCATTTCTGTGAACATGAGTATGCAATTGGACATGGTACTCCGCATTTGCAATTACTAAGTCAACAAGTCCTTTTTTTTCTGCCGAGAGAAGTTTTGTTCCGGACAAGTAATTATTTACGTTTGGGGGTGTGATAAGTCTGATTTTAATATGATTTTTTGGACTCATCTGCGCTAGAATTTACTCATGTGCACTAAACTTTGTCTTTATTTGCTTTTATTTCACATGTATGCACATTCACTGTAACTGCACTAGTTTGGCCCATTGTGGTGTGCAATTGCATGTTGCTTGGTTGGGGTTAAGCACTTGGTGCTCCCCATTCTTTTTTGGGTGTTTTGTTGTTGCTAGTGTTGGGTTTCCAGCTCTGGTTTTTGTTGTGCAGGTTGGCAGATCTACTATGTTGCTCAAGTTATTTCATGTAGTAATTGCACAGTCTTGCATTTTTCTCCGGGCACAATCGATGCGATCTTACGATGCCTACAACTTTATTTTTTGGTGTTCTGTCCCGGGCTGTGCAATTTACTCACGCACGACCAGTTTCACCCGTGCATGACAAAATTGCCTGACATCATCTTTTTGTCTAAATTTTATATAATTACCACCCATGCATTATCTACATGCATAGTTTGATTAAACCGAGTGCGATGAAAATGCATGATCTGCTTCTTTTGCTTAATTTTTAGTGAACTGTCACAAATGGTCCCAATTATTCTTTCATGGGCTATTGTGTAAGTCGGTGATGAAAATCACATGGTCTCCTAATGTAACACCCCCAAAATTAATAGCAGAGCTTTTGTCACAGTTGCCGGGCGACAGCGGGTATCGCCTGATGGCGATAGTGGCGTTCGGCGATCCGCGCTCGATGAACTCAACGGTTTCGACAAATCGTCGAACTGATATCGCCGAGTGGAGAAAGTTGGTATCGCCAAATGACGATAGCGATGACACTCTATGCCATAAAACATTGAGTGAGCTTGAGGCACTAGATGCCTAGAAGCGTGGAGTGAGTTACTTGCTTTGTTAATGCCAGGAAATAGTCGGTATCGCCGGATGGTGATAGTAATAAAGCGTTGATAGGGCACTCGACGCTCTCGACGCTCTCAACATACTCAACAGCTGAAAGCGTTCAGTGGCGTGATATCGCAGGCGACAGTGGGTGTTGTCAGGCAATAGTACCATGTGGTGTATGACACATGTTAGATTGGCTGTTAAGCAGCCAATAAGCGGTGGTTGACCTGTTTCAAAGCGGTGAATGATATCGCCAAGTGGCGACAGTCGATATCGCTAGGCGATTTCGCCAAAGTTGACCAGTCTACTCAAATCTCGGCCTTTGCTTTGTTTTCAATGAGAGATCATGTGGCTGGGATTATTCGAGAATCCACTTAACCAAAGAAGAATGGTAAGGAGGTGTCATTCTCTCTCTCTCTCTCTCTCTCTTCATTTCTTGATTTCCCTTGAGTTAAGGAAGTGTTGGGCTATGCTTTGTGAGTTCGATGAAGGAGATCTTGTGGTCAGAGGCCATATCCGACGATAGACCCACGAAGAGAAGAACGACATGCTTCTTTCCATCCATGGACAAAAGCTTCATCGTGGCTCCGAAGAGGACTACAAGGCTAATAATCTTTCTTTCTTGGACATGTGAATTCCTTAATTTGGCATATGCATGGATTTCCCCCACCAAAAGGTGGAATATTGAGGGATTTCCATTGGGTTGATGCTTGATATCCCCAAAAGGTTTTCCATATAGATCTGTAAATGTGTAGTTTGGAATAGACATGTTATGTGAAGCCCATCTAGACAGGTTGGTGTTGATTGGTGATGCTTTATTTTGTGAACCGGAGAAGACTCCACGTATAACCAATTATTTTACGGAATCTGTGGGTTATGCCTACGAATTGGAGTAACATGCGGTACTGGAGTGGATCTCTATGAAAATACACAGGTGAAAGCATAGTTGTGGAAACTGTTGATATCGCCGGGCGATAGTGGATGTCGCCGAAGGCGATAGCTCCCAGAGAGCAATTTGTGATGTGAAAGACAAGTTTTCTAGCACTGCAGGTTACTGCATGGTTTGGGTTCAGTTTTGTGGCAGAAAGAGAGTTCGGTGAATCCCTCCAAGCGATTGTGCTGAACGCTGGCATCAACTACCTTTTTGATTGTACGGCCAGTCCTTGGTGGTCATTGTGGCTATTGTGAGATATGAGTTTTTAAAAGGCTTCCTGCCGAGCGGATAAGGGAGAAGTCGACCCGCATCATTTATTGTGATTTGAGCAACGGGTAAAGGCAGACCTGTCTCCGCGTTATGGTTATCAACTTGAGTTGCCCGGGTTATTGGGCATTCATTGTAGAACATAATTTGAGTGTTAGGCTTGCGTGCCATTAAGACTAAAGGCTCCGGCTATAGGCCGTGGAGCGTAATGCTCAAGGTTGCCATTCGGAACTATGGTGGAACCCTAATTTTTCGGAACACCGATAATGTGCCCTGAGTGCACAGAGCGTCGGGTCGTGTGGTCGATGTTTGTGATATGATGAGGGTGCGTGAGTGCACCTCTTGTGATATATCGGTTGTAAAAATGCTATGCCTACAGGGAAGGAATACCACTGCCCCGGGAAAGGGGTAGGGTCGTTATAAATTGGTCAGCTGAATGCTGACCGTAGCTTTGTTTGCCACCTTCGGGGTGGATTGTCTCTGTGCAAGTGTTGGAGAGCCGAGAAGCAAATTGTAGGCTAAAGCCCATACTGATGTTGCTGTTATGCTGGCCCTCGAAGGCCAATGAAAGAAAAGTTTTTTGTGATTTACATGTGTTGCCGGCCTGCGTGCCGATGTATGTAATCCACACGTATGAAGAAAACTTGTAAGGCCTTAAGGCCAAACAATTTGGTGTAATTTGTATACATTCCAGTGGGTTATATATAAATATGTTAGTTTATATATATATTGGACATTCATGGTTAATGAGTTCCAGTTTTACCCCTAATGCTTCTGCTAGAATGCACGGAGTTAGGATGTGTTGTTTGGTCTTTGATATTAACCTGTAACATCACCGTCTGTTTATGGAATATAGTGTGCGGCCACGACCAGACCTTCTATTATATGTCATGTAACGGATGGAGGTGTTACAATTTAGTATCAGCTTGTCCTAGTATTCCTCCTAGGAATTCGTGCTTGAATTCATTTGCGGGGTGGCGAGCACATGTAAGTGCTTACCATGATAACATAAATGAACTCAAGAATGTCCACTTAGGAATGAAAAACACATATTTGGGGAACCTGTGCATTCTTCGTATTGCTTTGTGCAATATTTTAGTTGCTAAATTGTGTGTTTCACGATTGTAGGTGACTAGAGCAAATGAGGGGCAGCAAGAACCCCAGCATTCGATGGGGATTAATATGCCAACTGAGGTGCCAACACCTCCTTCGGTAGAGACGGTGATGCTGATCGCTGATGTGGTCTTTCTAATGATCAAGGCCCAACATGAGGGACATGTACAACCCTCTGTTTCGGTGGTGCGTCCCATGCCGGTTGGTGTACTTGAGCAGATGACAAGGTGAAGAGCATCGGCTCCGCAGTTGAATATGTGTCTGAGTCAAGGGCCATACAAGGTCGAGGAGTACTTTCATGTAATTGTTGAGATGAGACAACATGCAGAGTTTGTGTTTGAGACTGAGGAGACTAAGAACAACAGATTTTTTGATGTTCTGTATGATAAACTATGACGTCTATTTATCGGTCTAAAGTTAATTTGATTTGATACCTTGGTGAAAGTGAGGGTTACACCTGATATACTCTAGCGGGGGGGGGGGGGGGGGTGAATAGAGTATCTGAAGACTAATTACAATTTACAAAATTATTAGAGTAAAGAAACTAATATTCACTGTAAGCAAAAATGACAATCTAATATAAACTATTCTAACACAGCCACAGTAAAAATAAAACTAATCTACCACAGGAACAACAAAGCTAAAACTTATACAGGCACAACAAGAGCAAGAATAAAAGGGCAAACACATGACACAAGAACTTTATAGTGGTTCCCCAACCTGGGTACATCCACTCTTCTACCACCGTTGTAGGAATCCACTACATGTTTTGATCAGGTGACTGCCACTAATGAGCTTTTGATCATGTGCACAAAAACCACCTCAAGTCTTTTGATCAAGCGACTTGAAACCAAGGAATAACTTTTAAAGGGAGTTAAAGAACCCTTTATATAGTCAGGGGGTGAGAGAGTTATGGTGTCTTCTCTTTCTCAAATCAACTGAGAAGACTAGTGGATCTTTGATAGTGATAAAGCTCCCCGTGAGATATTGAACTTAGGAAGACTTGAGCTTTGCTTCAGGGTGTAGGTCTTCTATCTTTAGCCTTGACTAGAAGAGATCCAAGAACTTCTTGACTGATAGAGATTTTGTTGTCCTTGAAGAATCCTGGAGTGAAGGTTAAAGAAGACTCTTGATTTAGAATGTATGTTCTTCTTCTTGTTCACCAATATCAAGGAGAGAACTGGGTTGTTTTCTGTACAGAGAAGGATTAGATTCAGATTTCTGTTGATCTTCTCTATAAGCCTATATTTTCTTTCTAGTCTGAACTTGCTGCTGAGTGTTTTATTGTTGAAAAGAGAGAAAATCTCTTTTATATGATCAGTCAACAATCTCCTTTAAAATTTTGAATTCCTTTCTGCATGATTGCTTACGGCCTGGAGAATGTAATACGGCTGTATAGAATATCTGCATTAATTGGATTCCCCCAACTGTCCTATTGAAAAACGACAAGTAATAATCCTGATGAATACCATAATAAATGCTGCTTCAAACGGTAATATTCAGAGAATATTAAGCATTGATTATTCAGGAATTACTACAATAAAATAAGTACAAATGATGGAAAAATCCAAGTCTGGATCTGCACAGAATTCATCGAACAAAGAACAGATTTCATCGACCTAAGTCTAGAGTTCGTCGAGCTGAGAAATCACATTTTTCGACTAAATAATTGCTGTTCGTCGACCTGAGATCCAAGATCGTCAACCTGAGAACTGCTAACTGCTTTCTGATAAAACTTGCCAATTCTGTGCTCTAAGTTCGTCGAGCTGATAACATAACTTCATTGACTAGAGTTCAGAGAAATGATTCTGGACTTAGAATGTTGTAGTAGAACTACCAGAAATCATCGACCTGAGATCGAATTTCATCAAGATCAACTCAGAGAGTCGTCTCTTAGTTCGTCGAGCTGAGCACGACTTTCGTCGTGCTGAGTTCGACAAACGTCGAACTCACTTTCCTGAGCTGATTATTCTCTAAGTATTGAGTCTTCTTCTATCTGCTGTTGGCTAGTCCATGCAATGTTGACTCTAAGAACATAGCATAGACTCTAGGAAACAGACATGACCCTGGTTATATATGTTGGGTCAATCATCCTAATTAGTGAACCTAGCCTAAATGAAACTAGGGATCCAACAATCTCCCCATATTTGGGTGAGGTCACTAATACAACAAAAAACATTTACAAAGCAAGAGAAAAATATATATGGCATAAAATTTTAAAACATTCAGCAGATAAATATATAATGAGCTTTGTATCAGGAAATAAATAAACAGTTTTAAGACATACAGGAAGACTAAACAGTTTAGACTCATCTCTTCCTCTTTGACTCCTTTTGCTTATCCTCCTTAGCTCTATCACCAGGCTGAGTGAATTTGATTTCCCTATTTGTATCAGCTACTTGACTCTTTGTCATGGTCATATCAGCAGCTCCAATAATGTTTAGGGATGTAGCCCTTGGCACCACAGCTTTTGGATGCAATTTCATATAATCATCTATATTAAAGAATTTATTAGCTTTTGCAAACCTGTTTAGCTCTTCTTTCCTGTACTTGGACATTGTTGAGTATTGAGAGGCATCCTTTCCTTCAGCTTTTGCCTTATTTATCATAGATAGTACAACCAATTCTTGAAATCTGGCCATTCTAACAGTTTTTGCTGTCTCAGGATCCTCAAAAGCAATAGGAGGAGATTCAGGTCTTTTGGACAATCAGCTTTTTGAGATTCTAGTGCTTGTTGTAGATGTTGTTAATATTGGTGCTGCTTGCCTGAGGAGTACCTGTGATGACTGCTTCTAGAATATGAAGAGGATCTACCCTAATGTCTCTGATAAGTTTGATATTGGGTAGACCTCTGAGAGGAAGAGCCTGAAGCACCAGCAGCAGGTGGAGGAGGTGGAGGAGGATCTTTCTTGTATCTCTATGGAGGAGGAGAATACTTCCTGCTTTTCTTCGTGTCCTTCTGATGATTCTTGCACAGCCACATCCAAGCTAGCATGCCCTTATAAGGAGTGATATTCCGAAGAATATAGTATGGAGTGTCATGAGTTGGGTTTGGTTTTGGATCAGCAGCTGGAGGGGCTTTCCTTTTCTTACTGAGTTTCTTTTTGGACTTAGGCTCATCATTAGAAGAATCATCTTCCTCATCTTCATCATCAGAAGATCCCTGAGGATTATCATATAATGCATTAATTTTTTCAAAGCTTCTGCAGATATCATCAATTTTTCTGCATGGGGAGGAGCAGGAGGAAGAGCTGGTGCTGGAACTGGAGAACTATATACATCAGTGCTTTCAGCAATTGATTTACTCTCTTCTTTAATATCTATCATGATCAACTCATCTAGATCAGGCATGGGACTATCATCCATAATATAAGTTCGAGCAAGGATGGCTTTGGAAGGAGATGAAATAATGAATGAATCTTCTCTTGGTGGAGATGGAATAGCTGGAGCCTCAATTCTTAGAAGACTGGTCTTGAGTTGCATTGCAACTTTGGGGCTTATTGGGGATGTATAAGAAACTATAGCCATAGAAGGCTTAGTGTTGTCTTATGGAAGAAAGTTTAAATAAGCTATATCAAAAGTATTCAATAACCAAAATAAATCTACTGTGGGATTGATAATGTAATCACCAACAGTGTTTATTCCAACTGTATCTGTCTCATCCATATCTACATCAGATTCAATGAATTCAAGTAGCTCAGCAAGAATTGCTGAGTGTGCTGCTTCTGTTGCTACAGCTGTTGCTGCTGGAGCCACTTCTTCACAAAGTATCTCCCCCTGCCTGGTTTTAGTAGGGACTGGATCCAGGCCCCTGAATGAAGAAGGAGGGACAGAGAGAGTAGAAAGTTGAGCAGCAAGTGAGGAGATGGAGGTAGCAAGAGGGGAAATAGCCTCTGCGATGTGGTTTGTGAGGAGGGGAGTGAGAATTGCCAAAAGAGGTGGAATGATGGAGGGGTCCAGTTGCAAGAATTTAGGGGTTGTCTCAGTGGAGATAGAAGGGTGAATGGAAGATGGTGGAGGAGGGGGTGGAGAATCTGGCATGTGCTCATATGGGGAAGATGGGGTATAAAGGGGGGATGATAGTAGATTGAATGATGGTAGGGATGACAGATTGGAAAGGGGAATGCGAGCTAAATATGGTGGTAGAGGAGATGAGAGTGGTGATGGAGTTGGTGTATAAGAGTGAATATGAGTTTGTGATGGGGTTGGTGTACCATGTTGTGATGGAGTTGGTGTACCATATTATGATCGAGTTAGTGTACCATAAGGTGAAGGAGATGGTGTATGAGAGTGAATATGAGTTTGAGGATGGTGCATTAGAGATGATGGAGGTATTGGAGAATGGACTGTGGTATGGACTGGGGAAGAAATATGAATTGGGGAGGCTGGAGGGGGTAGAGGTGTAGCATCATCAGTAGGGTGGGGAGTGGCTAGAGCAGCCCTTGTGCTCTCAGAAGGCCTGAAGGAAGAGGAAGAAGCCTTGGATAGCTTGGTGATGTTCCTCTCCCACCTGCCAAAGAGGCACAAGTTATCCTCTTGGAGGCATTAATGAATATGGTCGATGTGACCAGGGATTCAACAGCCTTTGCCTGAAGGAATATGCCCAAAATCCTTCCAAAACACACCTCTTTCTTGGTGTTTTTCTTCCAGATCATCTCAAACTGAATCCTGGCCCAGTTCACAGGCTTCTTATTCACAACAACACACATCACAAGGAATTAATTCCTAGTGATGTAGTCATGGGCTGTGTATTTTCCCAGCAGTACCTTGCCTAAAACATCTGCTACAAACTTATATTCAGCAGATAAATGTTTCTTCAACAGTTTGTTGGGAGTGTCTACATAGTAGCCCATCTTATTCAACATCTCATTAAAATCATCAGTATTAATCTCCAGTTCTTCTTCACCATTAGCTAATCCAAAAATTTCGGTCAGGACGGCGGGGGTAAGAGATATTGCATTAACCGATATCGTTCCCGTCATGGTGTTCTCATCTGGGGAGGAGGAGGTGTAAACCCATTCTCTTATCTCTGTATCGGCTATCTTGGTTCGCGTGGTGATTATACTTTAGCTGTTTCAGACTTTCCAAAAAGATAGTATCTGAGTGTTGGAATGACTTGTAGTCGATGTCAAAGCTTGTATCAAAATTCATTGCTCCAAGACTACCTGCTGGAATCGCCATAAGATCGCCTGCAATAGAAACAAAAGAGATCAAGTGCAAGAGAACTGAATGCGCGGGATGGAGGTCGAAGAAAAACCTAGATATAAGATTTTTCAAAATATGAATCGACAAACTCCATTCAGCAAAAAATAAGAAATTCTTCGAGCTGTGTTCGACGAAATCTTTTATGGTCAAAAGAATTCATCGATCTCTGCCAGAAGATGTGAAAAAATTTAGTCGAGCTCCGTTCGAAGAAAGTTTTCTGAAGCAGATTCGTCGAACTCCACTCGACAAAAGTAACTTCACTAACAGAGAGTTTGTCGACCTCAGTTCGACGAATATCTCTAGATCCTTTCATAGTTCGTCGATCCCTGTTCGACGAACTTTGCAAAATTCGTCGATCGTAGTCAGAAATCAAACTAAGTCTTCTTCATTTATCATACCAAGTTGATTTATAAAGAACAGATGATTTCTCTCATCGAAAGGTTTGGTGAAGATATCTACCCTTTGTAAATCAGTGTAGATATAGATAAGATTAATTTTGTTTTTTTCTACACACTCTCTAATGAAATGATGCCTAGTGTCTATATGCTTGGTCCTACTGTGATGGAATGGATTTTGTGCTATGGATATATCACTTGTGTTATCACATAATAGAGTTGAATTATTTAAGTTGAACCCATAGTCTAGGAGTTGGTTTTGAATCCATAGCATCTGGGAACAACAACTGCCCGCAGCTATATATTCTGCTTCAGTAGTTGATGTAGACACAAATTACTGCTTCTTGCTAAACCATGAGACTAATCTCATGCCAAGGAATTGGCATGTTCTAGAGGTATTTTTTATGTCCACTCTTCATCCAGCAAAGTCAGCGTCTGAGTATCTAGTTAGCTCAAACTCTGACTCAATAGGATACCAAAGTCCTAGACTAGGACAACTCTTTATATATCTCAAAATTCTTTTTAAGAAAACTAGATGAGATTCTTTGGGGTTCACTTGGAACCTATCACAAAGACATGTAGCAAACATTATATCAGGTCTGCTTGTTGTAAGGTATAGTAGGGACCCAACAATGCCCGTATATAATTTCTGATCAACAAGTTTCCCATGTTCATCATAGTCTATTACAACATTAGTGTCCATGGGTGTTTTCTTTGCTGAGGCATCAACCATCCCAAACCTTTTGAGAAGCATCTTAGCATACTTAGCTTGGGATATGAAGATGCCATCAGGTAGCTGCTTCACTTGGAGACCAAGGAAGTAGGAGAGCTCACCCATGCTACTCATTTCAAACTTTGAATGCATGAGGTCAGAAAACCTCTTGTATAGTTTGGAATTTGTAGACCCAAATATAATATCATCTACATAAATTTATACTAAGAAAATTTGATCCTTATGGTGCCTAGTGAATAATGTGCTATCTACAATGCCTCTAGTAAATTTATGCTCTATCAAGAAGATAGCTAAGGTCGCATACTAAGCTCTTGGAGTTTGCTTTAAACCATAAAGAGCTTTATGCAATCTAAAGATATATGAAGGATAAGTTGGAGAGATAAAACCTGGAGGTTGTTCAACATAAATCTCTTCTTTAAGTACTCCCTTCAGAAAGGCACTCTTGACATCCATTTGATATACTTTAAACTTCTTGTAGGCAGCATATGCAAGGAAAATTCTGATTGTCTCTAACCTTGCAACTGGTACAAAAGTTTGGTCATAGTCAATTCCATTCTCTTGCTTATAACCTTGAGAAACAAGCCTAGCCTTGTTTCTCACAATTACACCATGGCAATCAAGTTTGTTTCTGAATACCCACTTGGTTCCAATTATAGGATAGCCTTTGGACCTTGGAACCAAGTCCCAAACTCTGCATCTATCAAATTATTGAGCTCCTCTTGCATTGCAATGATACTGTGGGGATCTTGCTCAGCATCATTTATGGATTGAGGCTCGACTTGAGAGATGAAAAATGCATGCATCATATCTTGGTTGAGTTGATGTCTTGTTTGTACAACTACTGACATGTCTCCAATCACTTGAGATCTAGGGTGATCCCTTAGTGTGACAAAGTCAGTGGGTGGAGTTGGTTCAGCAACAACATTGGGAGTTAATTACACTTGTGGAATAATATCTGTTGTTGGAGTAGGTTCAGCCACTTCCAAAAAGTCTTCTTCACTATCTTCATCAGCTTATGAAGGAGAATGGGATATGAACTTTTGAGTAAGGTTTAATTCCTCCAATTTCTCACACAAGTGAGGTACCTGCAAAAGATCTGATGCAGAAGTGTCCTTCTCCTTGTAATACATGTTTGCTTCATCAAAGGAAATGTGTACACACTCTTCCATTTTTAATGATGATTTATTGAAAATCCTATAAGCCTTGCTAACTTGGGAATATCCTGGAAAATTTTCCTCTATAGCTTTGGCTTCAAATTTTCTAATGTGTTTTTGTCATTTTTGTGAATGAAACATCTACACCTAAAGATTCTAAAGTAATCAATTTTAGGTTTCTTCCCTTTGAGTAATTCATAGGGAGTCTTACCCTTAAGTTTATATGTCAATCTTCTATTCAACACATAGTTTGTTATGCTCACAGCCTCTGCCCAAAAGTATAGGGGCATGTGTGCATCTGCAAGCAATGTTCCTGTAGATTCAATGAGGGTTCTGTTTTTCCTTTCTGCTACCCCATTTTGTTGAGAAGTTCTAGAAGTAGAAACTAGTGCCTGATACCTTCCTCCTTATAGAATCTTTGCATGAGAAGAGATTCAAACTCAGTACCATGATCACTGCTGATCAATGCAACTGGAGTAGAATACTCAATCCTTATGCCCTTAAGAAAATCTATAAGGACTTTGAAGTTAATTGACTTGTGTCTCAAGAAGAACACCCAAGAGAATCTAGAGAAGTCATATACAATGCCTATAGTGTAAGACTTCCCTCCTAAGCTTTGTACAACAATGGGTCCAATGATAAGCATGTGTAGTAAATACAAAATATTAGGTGAATCACTCTTATTAATTGACTTAAAACTGTTTTTAGTTTGCTTGCCTTCTTGACAAGCCTTGCATAGGCTTTCCTCTTGTAGGGACCAAAAGGCAATCCTCTGACAAGGTTGTCCCTAGAAAGCTTAGATATATTCTTAAGGTTAACATGACCTGGTCTTTTATACCAAAAAATATTATTATTGCTAACTTGATTGAATAAGCATAGTTCTGAATTAGAAGAATTAAAGTTTACAAGGTATCTATTTCCTTGTCTACAGCCAGTTAAAACAGTTTGATTATTTAAATAAATAATACATTTTGAATTAGTAAAGCAAACCTGATAACCTGCATCACATAACTGACTTATGGATATTAGGTTATGTTTGAGACCATTCACATAGGCCACTTTTCTGAATGTAACAACCCCACTGTTGAAGTATCCATAGCCTTCAGTTTGTCTAAAGCTGGAATCTCCAATGATCACTTTGGACCCAGCTTTGCCTCGAAATGGATCAGGCTGTCCTTGCATCCAGTCATGTGCTTTGAGCACCCTCTATCCAGATACCACTTATTTTGATTGATAGGATAGTTCTTCACCTACAAGGAAATAAGTTAGATGTTCTTGACCCAGGTCACCTTGGGTCCTTGTTTCTTTTCATAAGAAAAACTGGAAATGTATGAACATTCAGGTTGGATTTTATATCCTAAGGGGTGAACTCTTCTAGGTGGAATAATCCAATTAGCAACTGGATTTAAAGGTTTTCTAGGTTGATTTAAGTTTTTGTTAAAATTATGATTTTTATTAAGTCTGACTGGTTTCGACGAAAAGTTGTGAGTTCGTCGACCAGAGTTCGACGAAATGGGATGAGATCATTGATCTCTGCTCAAAGAATGAAGATATTCATTTTTTGTGCCCCAGGTTTGTCGATCTCTGCTCGACGAACCATACACAGTTCGTCGATCATAGTAAGATGAATTATTATAGCTAATATTTGCATTCATAGATTGTCGATCGGAGTTCGACGAACTAGGCACATTTCATCGACCAAAGTTTGAAGAAATTTGTTGAACTTTGTTTTTACTCAGAGTTTTCTGGTTTCTGTTCTTTTGATTTCTAGAGTTAGGTAATTCTTCTGTGGTTTGTTTATTGTTTATTACATCTTTACTCTTAGCTGAAACAAATTTTATAGGGGTTGTTAATATGTTCTTCTTAAGAATGGGGGGCAAGCTTGATGATGCACCCAAGCCCAGTTTGTCATTCAATATGACAATGACTGTACTTGTGTTGTCCATCAGCTTATGTCTTCTCCCATTGAGAGATTCCTCAAGTTGCTTAGCCTCACATAACTTTATTTTTAAAGAAATAATTTGTTCATTAGCTAGGATTAGTTCATCTTTTAATTTAGTATTTTCAAAAATAAAATTTTCTTGATTAATGAGTCTTTCCCTAAGTATTTTGATTTCTTTTTCATAGTTAATTAAATCAATACACATGGTTTTAAATTTAGTCTTGAAACTATCAGAATTATAATCAAATAAGAATAATACCTGATCAGCTTATAACACTGAAGCCTCTTCATTATCAGATACTACTTCATCATCTGATGGACTGCAAGAGGCATTGATGGCCATGAGGCAAACATCCCTGGCCTTTGCCTCTTCTTCCTCTTCACTAGAGCTTGAAGATGTGGATTCATCTTCTGTGTCACTCCAGGTATCAGCAATAAATCCCTTCTCCTTCTTTTTTTATTTGCTGGAGGAAGGCCTGCTGTGCTGTTGTCTTCTGGAGTCCTTGTCTCTTCTTCTTTCTTTCTGATTCTCTAGACACTCTAAGATGAAGTGTCGAAGTTTACTGCACCCAAAACATATTACTTCTTTAGTAGGAGTTTTATCATACCTGGGCTTATCATCCTGCGTGGATGATTTTCTCCTAAAGTCCTTTCTTGCCATTTTGTAAAATCTCTTGGCAAAGAGACTCATTAGTTTCTCATTAACTGTTGACGTTTTAGTCTCTTCAGCAGCCTTGAATGCTATGTTGTTCTCCTTTCTTGCTGGTGGAGGAGTCTTTTGTTCTGCAGCTTCTCTAGACTTTATCAGCTGCTCTTAAGACTTGAGCTTTCCCAATTGAGATTCTGTGCAAATCTCATTTAAACTCCTGGCCTCCTTGATTGGCCAGATCCTGGAATCCCATGAGCTTAGGAAGGACATGAGGATTTTATCATTCACTTCAGTAAGGGTGATGTCCTTGTCTAGGGTCTTTAGCTCATTGATTATTGAGCTCTATCTGTTGTACATGTCAGAAACAGATTCTGACTCATCCTTCTTGAAGTTCTTATATTGGGATATGAGAGTTGATCTTCTCTCTTTCCTCTCATTAGTTGAACCACCCACCATCTAGTTAAGAGAGTCCCAAATAGCTTGGCTGATGTACATTCAGCCACCTTTTGGAAGATGTCATCAGACATAGTTTGAACCAGAATATTCATGGTCTTTTCATCAGCAATCTTGGCCTTCTTCTAAGCATCTGTCCACTTAAGTGGTGGAACATAATGTGTGCTTGATGTTGAGGTAGATGCAGTTGGTTGAGGAGGACCTGTCAAAATAGATTTGTAGATGTCCTGAACAATAGAATTCATATAAAGTTTAATTCTTGCTTTCTAGATGGCAAACTTATTTAAGTTGCACACTAGAGGTCTGGTGCTTGCATAATCCTTGTTATGTGTCATGCTGTGAAAATAATCCTACAGAAAATAGAAGATTAGGTCTAACACTAGATCTTTTGGTTCAAGGTTTAACTTGTACAACCAAAGAAACACTGCTCTGATACTAATTGAAAGTGAGCGTTAGACCTGATATACTCTAGAGGGGGGTAAATAGAGTATCTGAATACTAATTACAATTTACAAAATTATTAGAGTAAAGCAACTAATATTCATTGTAAACAAAAATGACAGTCTAATATAAACTATTCTAACATAGCCACAGTAAAAATAAAACTAATCTACCACAGGAATAACAAAGCTAAAACTAACACAGGCACAGAAAGAGCAAGAAGAAAAGGGCAACCAGACGACACAAGAACTTTATAGTGGTTGCCCAACCTAGGTACATCCACTCTTCTACCACCCTTGTAGGAATCCAGTACAGGTTTTGATCAGGTGAAAGCCACCAATGAGCTTTTGATGACATGCTCAAAAACCATCTCAAGTCTTTTGATCAGGTGACTTGAAACCAAGGAATAACTTTTGAAGGGAGTTAAAGAACCCTTTGTATAGTGAGGGGTGAGAGAGTTATGCTGTCTTCTCTTTCTCAAATCAACTGAGAAGACTAGTGGATCTTTGATATTGACAAAGCTCCCCCTAACATATTGAACTCAGGAAGACTTGAGATTTGCTTTAGGGTGTAGGTCTTCTATCTTTAGCCTTGACTAAAAGAGATCTAGGAACTTCTTGACTGATAGAGATTTTGTTGTCCTTGAAGAATCCTGGAGTGAAGGTTAAAGAAGACTCTTAATTTTGAATGAATGTTCTTATTCTTCTTCACCAATGTCAAGGAGAAAATGGGTTGTTTTATGTACAGAGAAGGATTAGAATCAGATTGTTGTTGATCTTCTCTGTAAGCCTGTATTCACTTTCTAGTCTGAACTTGCTGCTTAGTGTCTTATTATCGAAAAGAGAGAAAATCTCTTTTATATGATCAGTCAACAATCTCCGTTGAATTTTTGAATTCCTTTCTATATTGATTGCTGACGACCTGATGAATGTAATAAGGCTGGATAGACTATCTGCATTAAATGGATTCCCCCAACCGTCCTATTGAAAAACAACAAGTAATAATTCTGATGAATACCATAATCAATGCTGCTTCTAATGGTAATATTCAGAGAATATTAAGCATTGATTATTCAGGAATTACTACAATAAAATAAGGACAAAAGAAGGAAAAATCCAAGTCTGGATCTGCACAGAATTCATCGAGCAAAGAACAGATTTTGTCGACCTGAGTCCAGATTTCGTCCAGCTGAGAAATCATGTTCGTCGACCAGATAATTGTTGTTCGTCGACTTGAGATCCAAGATCATCGACATGAGAAATGTTAACTGCTTTCTGATAAAACTTGCCAATTTTGTGCTCTAAGTTCGTCGAGTTGATAACATAACTTCGTTGACTAGAGTCCAGAGAAATGATTCTGGACTTAGAATGTTGAAGTAGAACTACCAGAAATCATCGACCTGAGGTCAAATTTCATCGAGCTCAACTAAGAGATTTGTCTCTGAGTTCATCGAGGTGAGCACGACTTTCGTCGAGCTGAGTTCGACGAACGTCGAACTCACTTTCCTGAGCTAATTTTTCTCTAAGTCTTGAGTCTTCTGCTATCTTCCGTTGGATGGTCCATGCAATGTTGACTCTAAGGACATAGCCTAGACTCCAGGACACAGACATGACCCTGGCTATACATTTTGGGTCAATCATCCTAATTAGTGAACCTAGCCCAAATCAAACTAGGGATCCAACACTTAGTAATGACTTATAGGTCTTTGGAAATGGACTTGAATAAGTTCAGGGCGAGGCACGGGTTCAATGTGCCGAACTATGCAAATTTGTCAAAATTGAACTCTTACAAGTGGAAGAAGAAATTACATCTATTGGAATCGACCTCTTCCACAATCTGTAAAACTCCCCCTACCCGGATCCCAAAACATGGCACAAAGAGGGAGTCTTATGCCCGGAACAGCCGCCTTGCGGTAACATTAGCACACGGGCTAACCTGTACCACAAGACGCCTATTCCGCCGGCTACAACAATATCAATAAATCATGCCAACCCAACCAAATAAATAAGCAAGAGAAGTCAAAATCCACACTAAGTTATAATGTCCAAAAACATCAATAAATAGAAGCTAAAACATGCTTCTACAATATATCAGAGTACAGCTAAACATTGCCCAAACGGGCTACAACAGAGTAATAGAACTAACATCGGTAACTGACGGTATCGACGGCACCGTCACCTCAGGCCCTGTCATCCTGGCCAGGCTGTCCTGCTGCGTAGCCTGCGGCTGCTCTACCTGCGGCGTGACCTCCTAAAAAGGAAGACGTAGCAACCGTTAGTCGAAACGACTAAGTGGTTTCACATCCGCTCCCCCGGCGACTCCTCGGCACCGGGCGGAGAAAAGGAACAAGAGTATAGTATATAACAAGTATGCAAGTAAAGGAAGTACAAGCAGGTGGCAGTAGTGTAAGAGTAACAGCATCATAATCAGCATTTATGTAAAAGCTACACTAAACTAGCAAGTATAAGTAACAGCAGGAAAGTAACTTAACTTATAAGAATGCCCATACAAACTTATAAGTTAAGGATCGGGTTACATAAAAGTAACTCATCGTATAAGAGTGCCCATACAAACTTATACGATGAGGATCTTGTGGTGCAATGATATGAAATGCTATGAATGCTATGCAATGACTCACCCATGCACACCCATGCAATTGCTATGTCGACACAGACTATAGTTCCCACTTTTCGAGCAGGTAGCTAACCTCTCAGGCATCAGCCGCCATGGCCAGGCGGTGACAGTAGAACGGGCACTTCTACTATTAGGCGGGTATCACACTACTTCACCTAGGCCTCCGTACGCCTCAACGCTAAGAACACAACAGCGGAGCCCATGCGTACTATGGCCCAGCGGGGTCTTGGGTAGATATGCACCAAGAGCACAGCCCGAACTGGCCTTGCGTGACCCGGAAGGGGCCTCGGAAGAAAGCACGAGGACACAGCCTAACCGTTCACATGGTCGGAGGGGCCTCGGGACGTGAACACCGAGGACACAGCCCAAACCGACCAAGTCGAACTGCCAACTCCCGTCGGTGTGACGACTGGCGAGCCCGTAGACCTGCCACACTATCCTTAACCCAGGATTACGACACCGCGTGTCGACTCACATCACATGCAATTCACAACCTCGTCATACCATGGAAGGGGCCTCGCAGTGAGCACGAGGACACAGCCCAACCATCCATCCACACCTTACCTCAACACGACCAGAACAGGTGGCGGTCAACACCGCACTTGCACATTTACTATAAGATGCCAATAGGAGACGACCCACTATTGTTGGACTCCTAAATTCAATCCGATATATAACATATGCATGGCCATGAGTTACCCATCTATATATCATCCCAAGTGATTTCAACATGATATAAACAAGATTTGCTCTTACGGCAACCTACCGAAGTATTATCAAATCAATCGAATTAAACATAAGGAAATCAACAGGCCTCATGCTATCTTGCAATAATAAATTGATTTCTAAAACAGTAAATATTATCATCCATAACACTTTGGTGGTTAACATAAAATTATTTCACCAAAACCACGAATTAATTGCGACATTGGATCCACCAATTTCAAATCCACAATGTATGTAGAGACCCAGAATTTCAGCGCAGGATTAGCACTGGACAGCAACTTCGACCGGAGTTTCCTGAAGTTACAGGAATCCGGTGGAGGCGTGTAACCCTCGTTGGAAAGGTATTTCCATGATCTACAACTTTCATATTCAGGTCACAACCCAGATCTGAAAATAACTTACTCGAAATTGGCTTCAAAATTCACTGCGCACAAAACACAATTTCTGTGTACAGGAATTGCCGGACAGCAAACTCGATTAGGTTTTCCCGGGGCCACAGACATCACCTGAAGTCGTGCAACCACTCGTTGGAAAGGTATTTCCGAGGGCTACAACTTTCGTGTTTAGCCAAAAGCCCAGATCTGCACATATCCTACAAGAAAATGGCCTAGAAGATCGCTGCGCGCAGAATACAGATTCTGCGCGCATCTTAAAGAAAATGAACGGCATCGGTCCGTCTTCCTCCTCAAGCGATCCTTCCTAAATTTTCCAGAAATGTCCTCCTCCCTTATTCAACCTCAAGGGCCAAAACTCCTCACGAAACCATTCACCCATCGTCGTATTGAAGAAAAGGGGAAGGGTTGAAGAGATCTAAAATCTAGGATTCAAATCCTAGCATGGCCAAACCTAGAAATCTTCTCCTCTCCATCAAGCTCTCTTGAACCGATGTCTCTCCTAAATGTCTAAGATCTAGCACCAAGGGAGAGGGTAGGAAACTCACATTGGCTCCAGCGGTACCACCATTTCTTGCCATGGATCGCGTAGTTCTCCTCGGCGGCATCTTCTCTTTCACGGCGATGGCGAATCTCCTCCGGTAGAACTTGCTCCAGCGGTTTTCCTCTCACCAGGAGTTCTCACAGGAGATCGGGGGTGAAATGAGAGTGAAAACGGCTAGGGTTTCCTCTGCCCCTTATAAACAAAATATGACACGGGTAGGGACACGGCCATGTCCGTACCCGTGTCCCGCTTCCGCGAAACGGCCGTGGCAGTTTCCATGTCGGTTCAATGTTTGACACGGGTAGGGACACGCCCGTGTCCCGACCCGTGTTCACATGACACGGCCGTGTGCCTGGCCGTGTCATTGGCCGTGTACTTCTCGGGTTGCATCTCGATACTTCTCGTCGAGCTCAACTCGACGCACACGGGTAGGGACACGCCCGTGTCACTACCCGTGTCCCCCGCTCGACTATCTCGACGCATCTCGACGATCTCGACACGCTTCGTCGAGACCAACTCGATGCACACGGGTAGGGACACGGCCGTGTCACTACCCGTGTCACCTGGTGTCGACACAGTTCGACGATCTCGACACGGCTCCTCGAGCTCAACTCGACGCACACGGGTAGGGACACGCCCGTGTCGCTACCCGTGTCACTACCCATGTCTTTTTACACTGATTTCTCCATGTCACCACAAGTGCAGTCCAATTCCCGGAACTTCTCAGGACTCGAGTCAACCCTCCTGACTCAAAACACACACACTAGGGGCCTAGAGCGATTCGGGACGTTACAAATCCTATAAACAAAATAAAAGATTTCGTCCCCGAAATCAGGCTTAGGCTGTGTGGAAAAAGCTTAACAGGAAATTTATCATACGTTTTTAAATAAGACTATCTTGGGCAAACAACTCCGGGTAGCGTTGCTGCATCAAATCCATTGGTTCCCACGTGTACTCCCCTTTCCCATGATTCGACCATAGTACCTTCACCAAGGGTACACTTTTGCGGCGCAAAGTTCTTGTCTCGCTGTCAACAATCCGCACCGGCTCTAGTCGCACAGACCTATCTGAAGCCATTGCACCATCAGTAGTGGGAATATACTTGTCGGGCCGCAACAGTGCTTTTCGAAGTGACGACACATGGAACACGTCGTGGAGATTTTCTAGTTCTGGTGGTAACTCCAACCGATAGGCCAACGGGCCAATCCTTTCCAATATAGTATAAGGCCCAACATACCTTGGGCTGAGCTTTTTCACTCCACGCACCCGCGACACTCCATGCATCGGCCGAATCTTAAGGAACACTTTTTCGCCCACTTGGAACTCCACCATCCGGTGCTTTTTATTGTAATATTTTGCCTGTCGACTTTGAGCCTCCAACATGCGGTCTCTTATCAATCTGACAGCCACATCAGTATCATCTATAAATTCATTTCCCAATGCCTTCGGATCTTCATCCTGCACCCAAGACAAGGGGGTCCTACACCTTCTTCCGTAAAGGGCTTCATGGGGCGCCATACCGATGCTCGCTTGATGACTATTATTGTAGGAGAATTCCACCAGGGGTAAGAGTCTTTCCCACGGCTCTCCTCTGTCCAACACACATAACCTCAACAAATCCTCCAGCGTTCTGATGGTCCGCTCTGACTGCCCATCAGTCTGAGGATGAAATGCGGTACTAAAGGTTAGGCGTGAGCCCAAATATGCCTGTACCGCTTTCCACTCATTGGATGTAAACCGACCATCCCGATCCGAAACAATTGTCTTGGGCACGCCATGATACCGTACAAATTGCTCCACAAAAGGCGTACCAAAACATCCACGTGTGCTTCCTTCTTCATTGGAATGAACCGGGCCACCTTTGTCAGTCGATCCACAATAACCCACACCGAATCATTCCCGGAGCGTGAGCGAGGTAGCCCATGGACAAAGTCCATGAAGATATCCTCAAACTTCCATTCGGGAATTGGCAAAGACTGCAACAAACCACCGGGACTCCTGCATTCAGCCTTCACCCTTTGGCAAGCTTCGCAATGTGTAACATAGTAGCGAACATCCTTCTTCATTCCCGGCCAACACATGGTCTTCCGCAGTCTGGCGTACATCTTAGCAATACCCGGGTGTACTGAATATTGAGAGTAATGTGCCTCTCTCAAGATATCCTCCCGAATTTTGCCGCCCTTGGGGATATAAATTCGGCCTCGAAGATAAACGAGGCCGTCTTTTAGTGTGTACTCATCGGTTGTCCCATCTTCAATTGCCTTGATTGTCGGGGCCAAGGCCGCATCCATTCCTTGCTCCACCCGAATCCGGTCTCGTATATCACAAACTATGCTCATGTTGGCCAAATACTCCGCATACTCTGCCGATGGAGCCTTGAATACTAGAGTAATTTCCATCTCCTCGATCATCCGAGCCAACTCCATACTCATCAACTGAGTCTCTGGGCTAGAGCCTGGCGCTTTTCTACTCAAGGCATCGGCTACCGAGTTCGCTTTCCCGGGGTGGTAGTTCATGGTGAACTCATAGTCGCATAGAAATTCCAACCACCGTCGTTGTCTCAGGTTCAACTCCTTCTGAGTGTGAACATACTTCAAGTTTTTGTGATCGGAAAAGATCTCACAGTGGACGCCATATAAATAATGCCTCCAGACCTTCAAAGCGAACACCACTGCTCCCAACTCCAAATCATGAACCGGGTAATTGATTTCATGTTTCTTTAACTGCCTTGAAGCATAAGCGATCACATGCCCGTGCTGCATCAGCACCGCTCCCATCCCTTGGTATGATGCGTCCGTGTAAACTTGGAATCCTTCCTTCCCCGACGGAAGTGCAAGGATGGGGGCGGAGGTAAGCCTATCTTTCAATTCTTGAAATGTCGCTTCACATTGAGGTGTCCACTCAAATGGCACACCCTTCTTCGTCAAGGAGGTAAGAGGAAGGGCAATCTTGGAAAATCCTTTCACGAACTTGCGGTAGTAGCCAACAAGTCCAAGAAAGCTTCGTACATCGGCCGCCGACTTCAAGGGCGACCACTCCTTCACGGCCCGCACCTTTGTTGGATCCACTGCTAGCCCTGCTCCACTGATCACATGCCCCAAGAAGGCAACCTCCTTAAGCCAGAATTCACACTTGCTAAACTTGGCATACAAGGCGTGCTCCTTCAATTTCTTCAAAACCAAGGTCAGGTGCTCGACATGCTCCTCCTCCGTCTTTGAGTAGACCAAGATGTCGTCGATGAAAACAATGACGAAGATGTCCAAGTATGGTTCAAACACCTTGTTCATCAAGCTCATGAAGGCCGAAGGGGCATTTGTGAGCCCAAACGGCATTACTGTGAACTCATACAAACCATATCTCGAACTGAAGGCCGTTTTCTGGATATCCCCCTCATGTATCCTCAACTGATAGTATCCAGAGCGCAAGTCTAGTTTAGAGAACCAATGTGCTCCCACTAATTGATCGAACAACTCGTCGATCCGCGGTAGCGGATAAGTGTTCCGCACCGTCAACCGATTGAGTTCCCGATAATCTATGCACAATCGCAGGGTTCCATCCTTCTTCTTTACGAACAGCACAGGGGCTCCCCATGGTGATGAACTGGGGCGAACGAACCCTGAATCTACTAGTTCTTGCAATTGAACTCTAAATTCCGCGAGTTCTTTCGGAGCCATTCTGTACGGAGCCTTGGATACAGGCTTGGCACCTGGTACTAGATTGATCTGGAAGTCAACCTCTCTATGCGGAGGTAATCCTGGTAGCTTCTCAGGAAATACCTCGGGAAAGTCCCGCACAACCCGTACATCCTTTAATTCCAACGCTTCCTCCTTCAACTCGAACCAGATCATGAAGACCTCATCCCCCTTCATATGAGCCTTTACAGCCTGAATAGAAGATAATATCATACGTGGCGCGAAGCCAATACCTTGGAAGATGACGTCAGAGTCTCCATGTCTCAAATAGATCCGCTTCTCCGCGCAGTCGATCCTCGCGAAGTGCCAATCCAGCCATGCCATGCCCAAAATGATGTCGAACTCCGACATTCTCAAAACCGTGGCCGGTGTATCAAAGGCCTTCCCATCAATAAATAACTCCAACTCGCACTTGGCGGTTGCGATCATCTCCGAGCCATCCGGAATGCGTACTCGTCGGGCTATGCCGGTAAAGTACTGTACACCCCCCATGTCTTTTATGAAATCCCCGGACACAAAGGAGTGTGAGGCACCGGTATCGAATAGAGTGTAGGCCGGTTTCTCACTAACCATTACGCCTTAGTATCAAGATTGTGAATGCTCAAGCCAGATTCCTAGAAAAACTTAGGCAGACTAAGGACGAATGCTTAATTTCTTCCTCGTAGTCCTCGTCTTTGAGCTGGGTCCCGCTTCAATCACTCCTTCAGCGAGTCTCTTAACGCTTGTCTGAACACCCAAAAGACCGCTCCCAACCACTTTACCATATCTATTATCTCCACCAAGCACAAATCTCCTATAAACAAAAGTGGTTGCCCTAGGAAATCTGTCATGTCTATTTTCTCCGTTAGATTCAAAATCTGTTATAAACAAAAGTGCTTTCCCGAGGGGATCTCGCAAGACTTTATACCATAGTTTTACATACTTGGGGTCGTCCAAACTTGGAAGATCGACGTATAAAGGTATGTACCCAAGGTCAGGTTGGCTAATCGTAGGGTCAAAGTTGGACAAACTTAATGTGAATTACATATGGGCACACCACTGCTTCCGCTAAGTCAGCTTGTCCCCAAACTGACTAACCAAACGGGGGTGGCACCATTGTTGAATGACTTCTTAGTTGAGGATCGTGGCAAACTGATACCATTTGTAAGACCCCCCCTCCCCGGATCCCAAAACACGGCACGAAGAGGGAGTCTTTGTTAAAATTCAACAACCCGCAGACTCCCCCTTGGATACCCTGTTGACAACTCAACAAACCGAAGGAGAAACGCCCACTTATAATGTTGAAAGTTTTCCCGGATCGTGGAGTTAGCAGAGATTATCTCAACAAAGCAGTAACAACCAGCAACACATGCAGCACAAGCTTCTTTATTGATCAAGAGCAACCTTCTTTACAAGGCGAGACATACATGGCGAGACATGCTTCACCAAAACCCAACACCGGGAAAGCAGAGACAGTTACAAAGACAAGAACAAAAAACAAGCCGCGCGGACTAACTCAACAAGCCGCCGACCTACTACTGTGGAGTCCGCTCAGTCTGCCAGGTCGCCAGACCGCAACCCAAGCCGCGCGGACTCACCCCTTATTCCAATGCTTAGTTCTTCACCGCCGGTCTGCAAGCCGCCTGACCGCGAGGTCGCCTAGCCGCCAGACCGCACAAGCTGCGTCACCGAATGGAACAGTCCGCCTGAAGCAGGCGACTTCCTGAACCCCGAACCAAGTTGCCAAAGAGAAGACCGCCTGGTCGCTATCCGCGACCTGCTGTTTACCGCCTGTTGCTTAACCGCAGAGTCCGCACTGTCCCTGACCGCAATCAGCGCCAAGTCCTGTCTTTCCAGCGCTATCCGCACAACCTGCACAGCACAACCGGGTCAACTCTCAATCCGCGCGGACATAAAGTCCAGACCGCAGCAACTTACACGAGCTCAATTACTGTTCACTTACTTCGGTCCAGGTCCGTTATTCCTGATGTGACATGGGTCCTATTTATAGGCACGACGATGAGTATGGTCACCGCCCTAGCCGATAGGATCACCGCCACAACCCGTAGCTAGAACAAGTGTGTCCGCCAGCCCGCGGACACACATTCCAGTTCGCCTCTCCTGTGCAGATAGCCAGTCCGCCCCAGCTTCTCCAAGGCCGGACTCCAATATCCAGCCCGCCTTGCCGCCAGAGACCAAGCCAGGACCACCACAGCCGGACTCCACAACAGCCGTGTCCGCCATTCTGCGGACAAGGCATCAGCCCGCAAAACCCGAGCCCGCAGCCTCGCCATCAAGGCACCTGCCGGACTCAGCGGACACCCGGCTTCCGTCCGCATATCCCAAGTCCATTACCTCATTGCCAAGGCACCTCCGGACTTAGCGGACACCCCAATCCAGTCCGCTACCTGCAGACTCCAGTCCGCAACTCCTGAATCCATAACCTCGTCATAAGGCTAAACCGGACTCAGCGGACTCCGGCTCCAGTCCGCACGCTCCTGCACAAGCAATTCTCCAGTCCGCATTTCCCCAAGCTAGTAAGCAAGGCAACAGCACTTCTACTATGCTTGGCGGACTGAGAAACCTGCCCGTGCTCCACTGCGCGATCTCCCCGGACTGAGCCATCCTGAACTTGGTTCAATTCCCACCAAGTCCAGTCCGCTGGCCACAAGGGCCAGTCCGCACTTACTGGCGGACACTGGATCTAGCCCGCCATACCGGGCGACCTCCAGTTCCTGTCCGCGCTGACCGGCGGTCTCCCCGGCTTCCACTTGCCGCTTCACTAGAGCAAGACCAAGGCAACTGCCAAACCGGTCTGCCGAGCTCCAGTTCTTCAGTCCGCTTCTTGCCGGACTCCGTGGATAACATTCCTATCCGCCCGGTTACTTCCTGGGAGTCAACCGCCTGCTGAGCAAATACTGGCCTATCAGACCGCCGCTGCTGTCCGCGCAGTCCGCGCGAACAGACCGCCCAGGACGCCACAGAGCAAACCGCCTGCAACATCCCTGCCGACCTAGCAGTCCGCCAACCCAGTCCGCGTAGTCCGCGCGGATAGGTTTCCCAAGCCTTCCATTCACCCACTTTCACTTCACAGAATTCAACACTCCCCCTTGAAGTGAGAAGTGGTGAATAACTCCAGCAGCTCCCGTAACCTTGCACCTGGTCCTTCCGATAGTATCTACGAAGAGATGTCCAAGACATAGTCCTCGCCCCGCATATCATGGACCATGAGGGAGCCCTCCAGCATCTCCCAAAAGGAGCCATGCTTCCCTCTGCCTTCTTCAGCTTCAACCTCCACTCATACATCACAGGAGTATCACCAACTTCCTTGGACACTGAAGTCCAAGCCTTGTTGCCTCTGAGAGAAGTCACCTCTTCAGACTTGGTGTCAACTACCTCCTTGATTCTAGTGGGGTCATCACAGCCAGAAGTACCTTGCTCGACCTGAGGGCTAACAAGGAAACACGGGACCAAGTCCGTCGTGTTCCCTTCACAATATCGAGCTGGTGGCTTACTGATCCTCTTCGATCTCCGAAGAACCTGATCATGGCTAACCACCTCCGCTGCTTTTGAACCAGCTCCGTTCCCGGGCAAACCCGGAACAATGCTCCCTTTGCTCCCTGAACAAGACGCCTCCTTACTGGAACCAAAAGCATTTGGAGCAATGCTCCCCCTGCTACCTGAACCAGAAGACTCCCCTCTTGAACAAGAACTACCTGGAACATCGCTCCCCTTGCTTCCTGAACCGGAAGCCACCGCCTTCGAGCCAGAAGGTCTTGGAGCATCGCTCCCCCTTCTTCCCGACTCTGACGCCTTTGCCCGGAGCTAGAACAACCTGGAGCACCTGGTGACTCAGGCAACTCCACTTCCTTAGCAGAAGCCTCCTTTAGCCCACCATCTAACCTGCTTATCTCTAGCTCCACATAAGAGCTACCCCAATACGGCGTCAACTCATCAAAGACAATGTCTCTCGACACTATGAGTTTCTTCGTCGCAGGATCCATACACCTCCATCTTCTTTTCTGCTCATCATACCCAACAAAGACTAGCTTTGTCTTGAGAGCACCCGGAGAGTGTATATAGCAGGTAGATCCAAACACCCGAAGGTGCTTCACTGAGGGCTTCACTCCGAACATCAGCTCATAAGAAGTCTTCATTATGATCGGACTAAGAGGCATCCAGTTGATGACATGAGCAGCACAGGTTATTCCCTCCGCCCAAAGAGCCTTCGGAACGCCTTTACTCTGAAGCCAACACTTGCAGGTCTCCGTTAACCAACGAATCATCCGAGCTGCAATACTACCCTGTTGTGAAGTATGTCCACAAGAAAGCTCCATCCGGATCCCTTGCTTCCTGCAAAAGCTTGAGAACTCGGTTGAGGCAAACTCACCACCGAAACTTGTCCTCAACACCTTGATCCTCCGGCCAAGCTGGCCTTCGACAAGATTCTTGAACTCCACAAACAAGCGTACCATGCTGGACTTCTTCTTCATAAAGTATACCCAAGTATACCCAGAATAGTCATCAACAAATATCAGCATGAACCTACTGCCTCCAAGACTGGCCGTGACGGTCGGTCCCACCAGAGCACAATGGACAACCGCCAATGGTGCATTACTCCTGGATTGTGCTTTGTCAACCATGAAGCGATAGGATCCACTTTCCTGACATCCCGCACACCCCCGACCATCGCCATAGGATGACAATCTAGGCAAGCCTCTTACGAGTCTTCTTTCCACCATTGCTTTCAGCTTGTCCATCCCTACATGCCCCAGTCTTTCATGCCAGATAGCTGCACTATCACTGGCATTCACTCGATCAGCTCCAGAACTAGTTGAAATCCCAACTATGTTCTTCTCCTTCCTTTCTACATGAGCTACGTTCGCCGAGAGCAAGACAACCTTGCACTCCTTCCGAAGATGACCTTGCTGCTTGCATTTATAGCACCTTGGTCCTTCCTTCCTCTTCTTATCACGCCTAGGAGAAACACTCCTTTCTTCCTGATATGAAGTAGAGGGACGGACCAACTTCCGCAGCAACCTTCACCTTCTTCCTGAACAACCCATCAAGGGAAGTCCAGACCTCCGCAGCTGACCGACATCCACTGATGTGGTCCAAGAACTCCGATGAGATCACCTGCTTGAGAATAGACTCCGCTTTCGCATTTGCCTCCTTCCAAGCTCTCATCGACTCAGCATTGCTAGCAGTATCCTCTTGTCTTCCTGCTCCGCATACAACCTCCCAAAGGTCCTCGCCAAGGAGAAAGCTCTTCATACAGGACTTCCACCGTTCAAAGTTCGTCTCTGTAAAAAGATCAATACCAAGACAACTTGCATCCTCCACTGCCATGGTTCTACCACTGGTTTCCTCTACAAAAGAGCAACTACTTCCATTGAGCACTGCTTGACCACTCCAACAACCTCCCTCTGATACCATGTTAAAATTCAACAACCCGCAGACGCCCCCTTGGATACCCTATTGACAACTCAACAAACCGAAGGAGAAACGCCCACTTATAATGTTGAAAATTTTCCCGGATCGTGGAGTTAGCAGAGATTATCTCAACAAAGCAGTAACAACCAGCAACACATGCAGCACAAGCTTCTTTATTGATCAAGAGCAACCTTCTTTACAAGGCGAGACATACATGGCGAGACATGCTTCACCAAAACCCAACACCGGGAAAGCAGAGACAGTTATAAAGACAAGAACAAAAAACAAGCCGCGCGGACTAACTCAACAAGCCGCCGACCTACTGCTGTGGAGTCCGCTCAGTCCGCCAGGTCGCCAGACCGCAACCCAAGCCGCGCGGACTCACCCCTTATTCCAATGCTTAGTTCTTCACCGCCGTTCTGCAAGCCACCTGACCGCGAGGTCGCCTAGCCGCCAGACCGCACAAGCTGCGTCACCGAATGGAACAGTCCGCTTGAAGCAGGCGACTTCCTGAACCCCGAACCAAGTTGCCAAAGAGAAGACCGCCTGGTCGCTATCCGCGACCTGCTGTTTACCGCCTGTTGCTTAACCGCAGAGTCTGCACTGTCCCTGACCGCAATCAGCGCCAAGTCCTGGCTTTCCAGCGCTATCCGCACAACCTGCACAGCACAACCGGGTCAACTCTCAATCCGTGCGGACACAAAGTCCAGACCGCAGCAACTTACGCGAGCTCAATTACTGTTCACTTACTTCGGTCCAGGTCCGTTATTCCTGATGTGACATGGGTCCTATTTATAGGCACGACGATGAGTATGGTCACCGCCCTAGCCGATAGGATCACCGCCACAACCCGCAGCTAGAACAAGTGTGTCCGCCAGCCCGCGGACACACATTCCAGTTCGCCGCTCCTGTGCAGATAGCCAGTCCGCCCCAGCTTCTCCAAGGCCGGACTCCAATATCCAGCCCGCCTTGCCGCCAGAGACCAAGCCAGGACCACCACAGCCGGACTCCACAACAGCCGTGTCTGCCATTCTGCGGACAAGGCATCAGCCCGCAAAACCCGAGCCCGCAGCCTCGCCATCAAGGCACCTGCCGGACTCAGCGGACACCCGGCTTCCGTCTGCATATCCCAAGTCCATTACCTCATTGCCAAGGCACCTCCGGACTTTGCGGACACCCCAATCCAGTCCGCTAACTGCAGACTCCAGTCCGCAACTCCTGAGTCCATAACCTCGTCATAAGGCTAAACCGGACTCAGCGGACTCCGGCTCCAGTCCGCACGCTCCTGCACAAGCAATTCTCCAGTCCGCATTTCCCCAAGCTAGTAAGCAAGGCAACAACACTTCTACTACGCTTGGCGGACTGAGAAACCTGCCCGCGCTCCACTGCGCGATCTCCCCGGACTGAGCCATCCTGGACTTGGTTCAATTCCCACCAAGTCCAGTCCGCTGGCCACAAGGGCCAGTCCGCACTTACTGGCGGACACTGGATCTAGCCTGCCATACCGGGCGACCTCCAGTTCCTGTCCGCGCTGTAACAGCCCAAAGTTCTGAAACAGGAAAATTTGGGTGACACGGCCTGGGACACGGGCGTGTCCCAGGGCGTGTCAGGTGACACGGCCTGCGACACGGGCGTGTCGCAGGGCGTGTCGGGTTGTGTCGACGATTGGGCTTTGTCTCGACGATTTTTGCTCTCGACGATTTTGTCGAGAGGAGGCACACGGCCCAGGACACGGGCGTGTCCAAGGCCGTGTCGCATGCTCGACGATTTTTACTCGGCGATCGTCGAGTGTCGAGAAGTGCGTGTCGAGTGTTGAACACGGCCTGTGACACGGGCGTGTCACAGGGCGTGTCAAAATCAGACGACGAACTCAGCCCGCCGAAAGAATTCGACAGGGCGTGTCTTTGTGCCGTGTCTGGGCACACGGCCTGGGACACGGGCGTGTCACAGGCCGTGTGAAGTCTCGGGATGATTTGGGATTTTTTCACCCAGGTACACGGCCATAGACACGGGCGTGTCTGAAGGCGTGTTGGTGACACGGCCAATGACACGGGCGTGTCCCGTGGGCGTGTCACTGGTTTGGATAAGTCGGTTGACCACCGCTTGAGGCACACGGCCAGGCACACGGCCGTGTTCGAGGCCGTGTCGGGTCAAAATGTGTGTTTTTGGCAGAATTGTGGCCGTCCATTTCTTCAGTCTGGATCCAAGGGCTGAAAGCTCTTCCTCTTTTTCCTTAAGGGCCGAATTCAGAAAAGAATCCTCACTTTGAATTGGCCTTCATCTTTCTTCAAGAGAGAGAGAAAGAGAGAGAGAAAGGAGGAGGAAGAAGGGAAGGGGGCTGCTGTTGGTGGTGCTGCGGTTTACCGGCGAGAGATCCGAAGCCAGCGTTGCGGAGGAAACACTCTTGCGAGTCTTGCAAGCAAGCTTTCAAGCCATGGCACCGAAGCGATCGTCAAGGGTAACGACTTTTCTTCCTAGCCATGTGAAAGCTTCTGTTTTGGCATGTCTTTTGATTCCCCCACCAAGAGGTGGCTACTTTTGGGAGTCATTTGGGTGGATGCTTGAAATCCCCTTGGTATTGCATATAGATCCGGAAATGAGTACGGAATAGGCATGCTGTGTGAAGCCCATCTGGACAGGTTGGTCTGGATTGGTGATGTTGCATACGAACCGGAGAAGACTCCGTAATAAACGTGTAGTGTAAGGAGTCTATGGGTTATGCCTGAGAAAAGGAGTAGCAGGAAGTACTGGGGTGGTAGTCCAGGAAAATAGCCTTGTGGTGGTTTTGGGTCCAACCTGTGGTTGAGGCACAGGAAGTACTGGTGGGACCAGGAAAGGCCCTTTTTGTGATGCTTTATGTCATAGGGTGTCCACCTGTGAAGCGAGTCACAGGAAGTACTGGTGTGCCCAGGAAAGACCCTTGACATTTGTGCTTATGCGGTGTCCACCTGTGGAGAGAATCACAGGAAGTACTGGTGCGCCCAGGAAAGACCCGTTGTTGCTGTGAGGAAATGGGTATAGTGACATACCCAGGCTTGAATGCCAGGAACAGGATTGGTGAGACCGACCCGCGCCTTTGATTTAGCCGTGAGTACGCTGTACTCGGAGAAGGCAAGGCGATTTGAGCAACGGGGGGTGGAGGATCCGACCTGCGCTATGTCCGTCCGACGTGAGACAAAAAGTGCAGTCTGTTGGAGCGCATAGCAAGAGTCTTCGGCCTGCGCGCCATGACACAAAAGGGGGGCTACGGGCCATCCCGGTGTCCGAGGACTAACTCCGGCTGCACGCCATGGAGTAAATGCTCAAGAGTGTTACCGTTGGGTGATAACCCTGATACGGTGGTGGCAAGAGGTTGCCAGAACACCAAGAATGTGCCCTGAGTGCACGGACCGTTGGGCCGGGCGGCGAACGGTTGTGATGGCTTGTGTGCGTGAAAGCACCTTTGATGATATAGCTTGCCATACTTGTGATATGATATGCCTGCAGGGAAAATACCGCTGCCCCGAGAGAGGGTAGGGTCGTTATAATTTGGTCAGCTGAACGCTGACCGTTGCTTTTGTTTGCCACCGTTGGGTGGATTGTCCTTGCACAGGTGCTGGAGAGCCGAGCGGGTCGCATAGAGGTGGATGCTCCTGCTGGTGTTGCTGCTGCTGCTAGCCCTCGAAGGCTAATGTTCTTTTGAGTGTTTTCTTTTTGTGGCCGGCCTGCGCGCCAATTCGTTTAGGCCACTGCATGAAAGCCCTGTAAGACCATAAGGCCAATACTTTATACATGTTGTAAGACATTCCTATCTATATATAAAAGGTGGAGTTTATATTTGGACATTCATGAGGAGTTCAAGTAGCTTAGGCTTCCGCTAGAATGCTTGGGATAGGTGCGATGCGCTGCTCTGGTATCATCCTGTACCTTCACCGACTGTTTTGTGGTATATCCTGTGGGGCCCCGGCCGGACCTTCTAGAATATATCATATGAACGGATGGGGTTGTTACATTTTTGGTATCAGAGCCAGGTTTTTCCCTCTCGACGTCGTGGTTGTGCACACCAAAGTCTACGATTGAACTCCTGAATGTCCATGATAGGAATGCATTTTGTATGTTTGCGGAACCTGCGTGTTCCTATTTTGTGTTGTTTGCTTGGGTACGACCGCTAATGTGTGTGTCTTGTCCACCTTTAGGTGACTCAGAGTTGAGCTGGGCAGTCTGAGCCCCAGCGTTCTGATGAGAGTACGACACCAGCCGCGGTGCCTACACCTCCACCGTCTGCGGAACATGTCCGTTTAGTTGCGGAGGCCTTGTTTACCATGATCCAAGGCCAGCCACTTAGGCAGGAGCAAGCGGCTGTGGGGCCAGAACAGGTGGCGGCAAGGCCTGAACCTGTCGTGGATGTGGTACCTCGAGCGGCCGAGAAGCAGCTAACGCGGTTTATGAGTTTCCATCCGCCTACGTTCTCGGGAGCGGGAACCCCGACGCAGGCTGAGGATTGGTTATCGCGCGTCAAGCGAGTGATGACGGCGATAGGCACGGCGGAGCATCAGAAAGTTACCTTAGCCACCTTCTTGCTTGAAGGAGAAGCTCGGTTATGGTGGGATGAGATGGAGTTGCATCATTTGGCGGGTCGTCCGTTAACCCAAGTGTCGATGGAAGAATTCTCCCGGCTCTTCCTTGCGAAGCACCTTCCTGTGGCTCAACGGATAGCCATGGAAAATGAATTCCAACGGTTGACTCAAGGTGATGGCAGTGTTGACGCGTACCTGCATGAGTTTACTCGCTTGGGGCGGTATGCGGGTTCGATTTTTGCTGATGAGCAGAGGAAGACTAATCGGTTCTATGAAGGACTGAGGGACGAGTTGAGGTTCCTTGTGTCTAGTTCGGTGAACCAGGGTTTCCAAGCGTTGGTTGACACTGCGACCGCGTTGGAAAAAGATATGAAGAGGGTGCAAGGGAAGAGAGCGTTGGTGATGACGCAACCGGAGTGGAAGGCGCCCCGATCTGGAAAATCGTTTTATAAGAAGAGATGGGGTAAGAGGTCCAAGCCGAGTGGACAAGCTCCTTCATCAGTTGCAACGGGAGCAACATCAGGGGCAACCTCCAAGCCAGAAACTCGTACCTGCTTCAATTGTGGTAGGATGGGGCACATTGCGCGAGATTGCCGGATGCCGCCAAAGAGTGAAAAGAAGGCGGGAGCATCTTATGTGGAGAAAGAAAAGCGGTGGTGGATTCCTCTGCCTCGCAAGCGCAACCCCGGGTCTACAATCTTGGCCTGCAGGAGGCCATCAAGCAGAGTGACGTGGTCACAGGTATGAGTTTAGTTTTGCTTATGCTAATGTTTGTATGCTTAGCTTAGTACCCCTACGTTTGTGGTTTGTGTGTGTGACATGTTTGTCATAGGCTTTGTGATGATTCGGGACACGCTGGCGCGAGCACTGTTTGATACAGGTGCATCGCATTCTTTTCTGTCTAGTGAATTTCTTACGCGGCTTGGGATACCCAGTCGTGCAAAGGCAGATAGCGTCAGAGTGGTGTTGCCGAATGGTTGTTGGATGCTTGCGGATCAAGCTTGCGATGTGGCGGTTCAAGTAGGAAGTCGGGATTTTTGTTTAACCGCATTGTTTTGCCAATTTCGGAATTCGATGTGATTTTTGGGATGGATTGGCTTGCGGAGCAGCATGCTATGATCGATTGCCAGTCCAAAGAAATCACGTTGGGCCAGAATACCGAACAGGAGACCAAGTTCGCGGGTATGCGAGGAGTAGGCGGGACGTTGATGTCTGCACTCCAGGTAGTCAAAGCTGTTCGGAAGGGTGCGGAGTGTTACTTTGCACTAATTCAGGCTGTTGAGCCTAAGGCCACTTTGTGCGAGGTTCCGATTGTGGCAGAATTTGCTGATATGTTTCCCACAGATCTCCCTGGGCTACCACCCCAGCGGGAGATTGACTTCACAATTGAGTTGGTGCCAGGTGCGAAACCAGTGGCCCGTTCGCCATATCGCGTTGCGCCTAAAGAGATGGCTGAGTTGAAGGTTCAACTACAAGAAATGTTAGAGCAAGGCTATATCCGCCCAAGTATGTCACCTTGGAGCGCGCCTGTGCTTTTTGTAAAGAAGAAAGATGGTGGGTTACGGTTGTGTATAGACTACCGTGAATTGAATAAGCTGACTGAGAAGAATAAGTATCCGATACCTCGGATTGATGAATTATTTGATCAGCTAGTGGGCTCGACCGTCTATTCAAAGTTGGACCTGAAGTCTGGTTATTACCAGTTAAGGATTCGGGAAGGTGACATTCCCAAAACCGCATTTGGAACGCGTTATGGGCACTATGAGTTCACAGTCATGCCCTTTGGATTGTGTAATGCGCCCTCGGTGTTTATGGATTTGATGCACCGTATTTTTCGTGAGTGCCTAGATCTGTTTGTGATAGTGTTCATTGATGATATCCTGGTGTACTCGAAGTCCAAAGCGGAGCATGAGATTCATTTGCGGTTAGTGTTGAATACGTTGAGGCAAAATCAGCTTTATGCCAAGTTCTCGAAGTGCGAGTTTTGGCTATCGTCAGTGGCATTTTTGGGCCATGTGGTGAGTGGAGCGGGCATTGCAGTGGATCCAGCGAAGATAAGAGCCATACAAGATTGGCCAATACTGTCTTCCGTGGCCGAAGTTAGGAGTTTCCTTGGACTTGCGGGCTATTATAGAAGATTTGTGGAAAACTTCTCGCGGATCGCTTTGCCGCTAACCACACTGACGCGAAAAGATCAGAAGTTCGTTTGGACGCCAGAGTGCGCACGAGCTTTTGAAGAGCTGAAGGTTCGGTTGACCACGGCGCCGGTGTTGTCTTCGCCATGTGGAACCGATGGGTTTGTAATATATAGTGATGCCTCAGGGAGTGGCTTAGGCTGCGTTCTTCTGCAGAGCGGAAAGGTGATTGCTTATGGCTCACGCCAGCTGAAGGTGCACGAGCGGAACTATCCCGTCCATGATTTGGAATTAGCAGCGGTGATTTTTGCACTGAAGCTGTGGCGACACTACCTTTATGGTGTGAAGGTGGAGATCTATACTGATCATAAGAGCCTTAAGTATCTGTTGGAGCAGAAAGAGTTGAACATGCGACAACGAAGGTGGTTGGAGTTCCTTGGGGACTACACTTTCGAGATTCATTATACACCTGGGAAGGGGAATGTTGTCGCGGATGCCTTGAGTCGGCGAGTTCCGGCTAGAGCGAATTGGTTACAAAGGCATGATGAACGTCTGATCCAGGAATTGGAGGCATTGGAGATCTATTGTGTTGATAAAAATTCCACTGCCATCGCGTGTTTGAACTGGACCGAGGTGCAATGTGACCTTGCGGACCGAGTTCGACGGGCAACGGAGTTGGATGAAGATCTCTTGTGCTATGGGAATGAAGGGCCAGAGGCAAATTCACCTGGATTGACGGTCTGTTGCGAAAAGAAGGCCGATTGTGCGTCCCAAATGTGGGGAAACTGAGGGAAGAACTGATGTATGAAGCACATTATACGAAGTATTCCATTCACCCCGGGAGCACAAAGATGTTTAACGATATGAAAAAAGCTCTTTTGGTGGCCAGGGCTTAAGAAAGATGTTGCCCTTTATGTAGCCAAATGTCAAACATGTGCGATGGTGAAGGCGGAATGCCAAAAGCCGGGCGGTTATTTGAAGTCACTACCGATCCCAGTGTGGAAATTTGATGATATTTCCATGGATTTTGTGCATGGATTGCCAAGATCGCAGCGAGGAAATGATTCCATTTGGGTGATAGTTGACCGGCTAACAAAAGTAGCACATTTTCTCCCGAACAGGCGGGATGATTCTGTGGAAAGTTTGGCAAAGTTATATGTTGATCAAATTGTGCGTCTTCACGGTGTTCCTCGAAGCATCGTAAGTGATCGAGATGGGCGATTCACGTCAAATGATTGGAGGCTAGTTCACCGACTGTTGGGCACGAAATTGACCTTCAGCACGGCCTTTCATCCCCAAACGGATGGCCAAACTGAACGTACCAACAGAACAATGGAGGACATGCTCCGAATGTGCGCCCTTGACTTCGGAAAGAGATGGGAAGATCATCTCTATATGGTTGAGTTTGCATATAATAACAGCTACCAGGCAAGTATTGGGATGACACCATATGAAGCCCTATATGGCAGGAAATGTCGTACTCCCTTGGCTTGGGTAGAAGCGGGTGAAGCCCGGGTTGTTAAACCAAATGAGGTGGATGAAGCAAACTCAACCATTCGGACTATTCGAGAGAGATTGCTAGTTGCTCAAGATCGACAAGCGAAGTACTACAACGCCAAGCACCGGAACGTTGAATTTGCGGTTGGCGATTGGGTCTACTTGAAGATCAAGCCATTCAAAGGTGTCTCCAGGATTCGACGATTGAAAAAGTTGAGTCCAAGGTATTTGGGTCCCTTTGAAGTGGTTGAGCGAATTGGCGAAGCAGCTTATCGGCTCGCTCTGTCGGCGGACTTGGGTGGGTTACATGATGTCTTTCACATCTCGGTACTGCGGAAAGCCGTGAAAGATCCAGCTCAAGTGATCGCGGATGATCGTGTGCCGGTGGAGTATGGGCTAACAACGAGAGTTAGACCCATTCGGATCGAAGATCGAGCCGAGAAACAGTTGCGGAACAAGACGGTCGGTATGGTGAAAGTCCGGTGGGACAACTGCGGCCGTGAAGAGTTGACGTGGGAACGCGAGCAGACCATGCGAGAAGAGTTCCCTGAGTTGTTTCTGTAATTGGTACCGAGGCTGTTGTAACATAAACATTGAGATATTGTTACATTTTTCTTGCTGTTTCTGTTGCTTTCCTGTCTTTAAATTTCGAGGAAGAAATTTCTTGTAGGAGGGGAGGATTGTAACAGCCCAAAGTTCTGAAACAGGAAAATTTGGGTGACACGGCCTGGGACACGGGCGTGTCCCAGGGCGTGTCAGGTGACACGGCCTGCGACACGGGCGTGTCGCAGGGCGTGTCGGGTTGTGTCGACGATTGGGCTTTGTCTCGACGATTTTTGCTCTCGACGATTCGTCGAGAGGAGGCACACGGCCCAGGACACGGGCGTGTCCAAGGCCGTGTCGCATGCTCGATGATTTTTACTCGGCGATCGTCGAGTGTCGAGAAGTGCGTGTCGAGTGTTGAACATGGCCTGTGACACGGGCGTGTCATAGGGCGTGTCAAATCAGGCGACGAACTCAGCCCGCCGAAAGAATTCGACAGGGCGTGTCTTTGTGCCGTGTCTGGGCACACGGCCTGGGACACGGGCGTGTCACAGGCCGTGTGAAGTCTCGGGATGATTTGGGATTTTTTTCACCCAGGTACACGGCCATAGACACGGGCGTGTCTGAAGGCGTGTTGGTGACACGGCCAATGACACGGGCGTGTCCCGTGGGCGTGTCACTGGTTTGGATAAGTCGGTTGACCACCGCTTGAGGCACACGGCCAGGCACACGGCCGTGTTCGAGGCCGTGTCGGGTCAAAATGTGTGTTTTTGGCAGAATCGTGGCCGTCCATTTCTTCAGTCTGGATCCAAGGGCTGAAAGCTCTTCCTCTTTTTCCTTAAGGGCCGAATTCAGAAAAGAATCCTCACTTTGAATTGGCCTTCATCTTTCTTCAAGAGAGAGAGAAAGAGAGAGAGAAAGGAGGAGGAAGAAGGGAAGGGGGCTGCTGTTGGTGGTGCTGCGGTTTACCGGCGAGAGATCCGAAGCCAGCGTTGCGGAGGAAACGCTCTTGCAAGTCTTGCAAGCAAGCTTTCAAGCCATGGCACCGAAGCGATCGTCAAGGGTAACGACTTTTCTTCCTAGCCATGTGAAGGCTTCTGTTTTGGCATGTCTTTTGATTCCCCCACCAAGAGGTGGCTGCTTTTGGGAGTCATTTGGGTGGATGCTTGAAATCCCCTTGGTATTGCATATAGATCCGGAAATGAGTACGGAATAGGCATGCTGTGTGAAGCCCATCTGGACAGGTTGGTCTGGATTGGTGATGTTGCATACGAACCGGAGAAGACTACGTAATAAACGTGTAGTGTAAGGAGTCTATGGGTTATGCCTGCGAAAAGGAGTAGCAGGAAGTACTGGGGTGGTAGTCTAGGAAAATAGCCTTGTGGTGGTTTTGGGTCCAACCTGTGGTTGAGGCACAGGAAGTACTGGTGGGACCAGGAAAGGCCCTTTTTGTGATGCTTGATGTCATAGGGTGTCCACCTGTGAAGCGAGTCACAGGAAGTACTGGTGTGCCCAGGAAAGACCCCTGACATTTGTGCTTATGCGGTGTCCACCTGTGGAGAGAATCACAGGAAGTACTGGTGCGCCCAGGAAAGACCCGTTGTTGCTGTGAGGAAATGGGTATAGTGACATACCCAGGCTTGAATGCCAGGAACAGGATTGGTGAGACCGACCCGCGCCTTTGATTTAGCCGTGAGTACGCTGTACTCGGAGAAGGCAAGGCGATTTGAGCAACGGGGGGTGGAGGATCCGACCTGCGCTATGTCCGTCCGACGTGAGACCAAAAAGTGCGGTCTGTTGGAGCGCATAGCAAGAGTCTTCGGCCTGCGCGCCATGACACAAAAGGGGGGCTACGGGCCATCCCGGTGTCCGAGGACTAACTCCGGCTGCACGTCATGGAGTAAATGCTCAAGAGTGTTACCGTTGGGTGATAACCCTGATACGGTGGTGGGCAAGAGGTTGCCAGAACACCAAGAATGTGCCCTGAGTGCACGGACCGTTGGGCCGGGCGGCGAACGATTGTGATGGCTTGTGTGCGTGAAAGCACCTTTGATGATATAGCTTGCCATACTTGTGATATGATATGCCTGCAGGGAAAATACCGCTACCCCGAGAGGAGGGGTAGGGTCGTTATAATTTGGTCAGCTGAACGCTGACCGTTGCTTTTGTTTGCCACCGTTGGGTGGATTGTCCTTGCACAGGTGCTGGAGAGCCGAGCGGGTCGCATAGAGGTTGATGCTCCTGCTGGTGTTGCTGCTGCTGCTAGCCCTCGAAGGCTAATATTCTTTTGAGTGTTTTCTTTTTGTGGCCGGCCTGCGCGCCAATATGTTTAGGCCACTGCATGAAAGCCCTGTAAGGCCATAAGGCCAATACTTTATACATGTTGTAAGACATTCCTATCTATATATAAAAGGTGGAGTTTATATTTGGACATTCATGAGGAGTTCAAGTAGCTTAGGCTTCCGCTAGAATGCTTGGGATAGGTGCGATGCGCTGCTCTGGTATCATCCTGTACCTTCACCGACTGTTTTGTGGTATATCCTGTGGGGCCCCGGCCGGACCTTCTAAAATATATCATATGAACGGATGGGGTTGTTACACGCGCTGACCGGCGGTCTCCCCGGCTTCCACTTGCCGCTTCACTAGAGCAAGACCAAGGCAACTGCCAAACCGGTCTGCCGAGCTCCAGTTCTTCAGTCCGCTTCTTGCCGGACTCCGCGGATAACATTCCTATCCGCCCGGTTACTTCCTGGGAGTCAACCGCCTGCTGAGCAAATACTGGCCTGTCAGACCGCCGCTGCTGTCCGCGCAGTCCGCGCGAACAGACCGCCCAGGCCGCCACAGAGCAAACCGCCTGCAACATCCCTGCCGACCTAGCAGTCCGCCAACCCAGTCTGCGTAGTCCGCGCTGATAGGTTTCCCAAGCCTTCCATTCACCCACTTTCACTTCACAGAATTCAACAGTCTTATGCCCGGAACAGCCGCCTTGCGGTAACATTAGCACACGGGCTAACCTGTACCACAAGACGCCTATTCCGCCGGTTACAACAATATCAATAAATCATGCCAACCCAACCAAATAAATAAGCAAGAGAAGTCAAAATCCACACTAAGTTATAATGTCCAAAAAAATTAATAAATAGAAGCTAAAACATGCTTCTACAATATATCAGAGTACAGCTAAACATTGCCCAAACGGGCTACAACAGAGTAATAGAACTAACATCGGTAACTGACGGTATCGAGGGCACCGTCACCTCAGGCCCTGTCATCCTGGCCAGGCTGTCCTGCTGCGTAGCCTGCGGCTGCTCTACCTGCGGCGTGACCTCCTAAAAAGGAAGACGTAGCAACCGTTAGTCGAAACGACTAAGTGGTTTCACATCCGCTCCCCCGGCGACTCCTCGGCACCGGGCGGAGAAAAGGAACAAGAGTATAGTATATAACAAGTATGCAAGTAAAGGAAGTACAAGCAGGTGGCAGTAGTGTAAGAGTAACAACATCATAATCAGCATTTATGTAAAAGCTACACTAAACTAGCAAGTATAAGTAACAGCAGGAAAGTAACTTAACTTATAAGAATGCCCATACAAACTTATAAGTTAAGGATCGGGTTACATAAAAGTAACTCATCGTATAAGAGTGCCCATACAAACTTATACGATGAGGATCTTGTGGTGCAATGATATGAAATGCAATGAATGCTATGCAATGACTCACCCATGCACACCCATGCAATTGTTATGTCGACACAGACTATAGTTCTCAATTTTCGAGCAGGTAGCTAACCTCTCAGGCATCAGCCGCCGTGGCCAGGCGGTGACAGTAGAACGGGCACTTCTACTACTAGGCGGGTATCACACTACTTCACCTAGGCCTCCGTACGCCTCAACGCTAAGAACACAACAGCGGAGCCCATGCGTACTATGGCCCAACGGGGTCTTGGGTAGATGTGCACCAAGAACACAGCCCGAACTGGCCTTGCGTGACCCGGAAGGGGCCTCGGAAGAAAGCACGAGGACACAGCCCAACCGTTCACATGGTCGGAGGGGCCTCGGGACGTGAACACCGAGGACACAGCCCAAACCGACCAAGTCTAACTGCCAACTCCCGTCGGTGTGACGACTGGCGAGCCCGTAGACCTGCCACACTATCCTTAACCCAGGATTACGACACTGCGTGTCGACTCACACCACATGCAATTCACAACCTCATCATACCATGGAAGGGGCCTCGGAGTGAGCACGAGGACACAACCCAACCATCCATCCACACCTTACCTCAACACGACCAGAACAGGTGGCGGTCAACACCGCACTTGCACATTTACTATAAGATGCCAATAGGAGACGACCCACTATTGTTGGACTCCTAAATTCAATCCGATATATAACATATGCATGGCCATGGGTTACCCATCTATATATCATCCCAAGTGATTTCAACATGATATAAACAAGATTTGCTCTTACGGCAACCTACCGAAGTATTATCAAATCAATCCAATTAAACATATGGAAATCAACAGGCCTCAAGCTATCTTGCAATAATAAATTGATTTCTAAAACAGTAAATATTATCATCCATAACACTTTGGTGGTTAACATAAAATTATTTCACCAAAACCACGAATTAATTGCGACATTGGATCCACCAATTTCAAATCCACAATGTATGTAGAGACCCAGAATTTCAGCGCAGGATTAGCACTGGACAGCAACTTCGACCGGAGTTTCCTGAAGTTACAGGAATCCGGTGGAGGCGTGTAACCCCTCGTTGGAAAGGTATTTCCATGATCTACAACTTTCATATTCAGGTCACAACCCAGATCTGAAAATAACTTACTCGAAATCGGCTTCAAAGTTCACTGCGCACAAAACACAATTTCTGTGTACAGGAATTGCCGGACAGCAAACTCGATTAGGTTTTCCCGGGGCCACAGACATCACCTGAAGTCGTGCAACCACTCGTTGGAAAGGTATTTCCGAGGGCTACAACTTTCGTGTTTAGCTAAAAGCCCAGATCTGCACATATCCTACAAGAAAATGGCCTAGAAGATCGCTGCGCGCAGAATACAGATTCTGCGCGCATCTTAAAGAAAATGAACGGCATCGGTCCGTCTTCCTCCTCAAGCGATCCTTCCTAAATTTTCCAGAAATGTCCTCCTCCCTTATTCAACCTCAAGGGCCAAAACTCCTCACGAAACCATTCACCCATCGTCGTATTGAAGAAAAGGGGAAGGGTTGAAGAGATCTAAAATCTAGGATTCAAATCCTAGCATGGCCAAACCTAGAAATCTTCTCCTCTCCATCAAGCTCTCTTGAACCGATGTCTCTCCTAAATGTCTAAGATCTAGCACCAAGGGAGAGGGTAGGAAACTCACATTGGCTCCAGCGGTACCACCATTTCTTGCCATGGATCGCGTAGTTCTCCTCGGCGGCATCTTCTCTTTCACGGCGATGGCGAATCTCCTCCGGTAGAACTTGCTCCAGCGGTTTTTCTCTCACCAGGAGTTCTCACAGGAGATCGGGGGTGAAATGAGAGTGAAAACGGCTAGGGTTTCCTCTGCCCCTTATAAACAAAATATGACACGGGTAGGAACACGGCCGTGTCCGTACCCATGTCCCGCTTCCGCGAAACGGCCGTGGCGGTTTCCATGTCGTTTCAATGTTTGACACGGGTAGGGACACGCCCGTGTCCCGACCCGTGTTCACATGACACGGCCGTGTGCCTGGCCGTGTCATTGGCCGTGTACTTCTCGGGTTGCATCTCGATACTTCTCGTCGAGCTCAACTCGACGCACACGGGTAGGGACACGCCCGTGTCACTACCCGTGTCCCCCGCTCGACTATCTCGATGCATCTCGACGATCTCGACACGCTTCGTCGAGACCATCTCGACGCACACGGGTAGGGACACGGCCGTGTCACTACCCGTGTCACCTGGTGTCGACACAGTTCGACGATCTCGACACGGCTCGTCGAGCTCAACTCGACGCACACGGGTAGGGACACGCCCGTGTCACTACCCGTGTCGCTACCCATGTCTTTTTACACTAATTTCTCCATGTCACCACAAGTGCAGTCCAATTCCCGGCAATTCTCAGGACTCGAGTCAACCCTCCTGACTCAAAACACACACACTAGGGGCCTAGAGCGATTCGGGACGTTACACAATCATGGGAACAAAGAAAAAGTATTGTCCATATGTTTTGTTTTCTTATGGTAATGTAGGGCATCTTGCCCGAGAATGTCATGGTGATGCACCAAGGACAAAGAAAACTGAGGTAGGAGCAGTTGCAGGGCGAACTCAACACATTTGTTACTCGTGTGGCAAAGATGGACATAAATCCCGAGAATACCGAAGTGGCCCTTACACAACACCAAACAAGAAGGGAATGTTAAATGTATGTACAAAAAGAACTGTAATTATGTACCATACAGTTCCGAGTAAGGAACGATGTATACAATAATACTTGTGTTCCATATATAAACATGGTTTGATGAATAATCAAAAAGTCGTTCGCTTACGGCTTCATATATGCCTTATGTGCTTATTTTGGTATCACAGATACGAGTGGAATGACATGGCCATATGGAAAAGAGTGTATATGGGGGTAGAAAATGATATGGTAAGATGTTGTTATGGGGTCAGATCAGGATATAGGTGCGTCTATGCTGACAATAGTTGTATTTGATGTGATGATAGGTATGGACTAGCTCTTGGAGCAGCGTAGCGGTATAGATTAGACCTTCACGGAGGTCATCCTGGGAAAGATAACCAAACGAGGGACTAAGTTCCCTTGTATGCGAGGATCGAGGAAGATATGGATGTCTGCTCTCCATGTCATCACTTATTCGGCTATGCACGAAGTAAACCGTCATGCCGATAGCGGCCTTTAGGCCGAAGCCCGGTTGAGTGACACTCCTATTATGCCGGCTTATACATATGTGTTTCCTAATGACCTCCATAGGTGATGTCCGCTCAGGAGACCAATGACTCTATTTTAGTGGTGCCAGGTATGAATCCTGTAGCCCGCTCGCCCAATTGAGTAGCGCCAAAGTAAATGGCGGAACTAAAAGTACAACTAAAAGAGTTGTTGGGAGAGGGTTATATACACCCAAGAATGTCACCTTGGAGCGCACTTGTTCTCTTTGTGAAAAAGAAGGACGGTAGCTTGCGGTTTTGCATTGATTATCATGAGATAAATAAGCTGACGGAGAGGAACAAGTATCCCATACCTCGGATTGATGACTTGTTTGATCAGCTCATGTGATCAACCGTCTATTCTAAACTGGACTTGTAATCTGGATATTACCGGTTAAGGATTCGTGAAGGTGGCATTCCCAAGACCGCATTTGGAACACGATACGGTCACTACGAGTTCACGGTAAGGCTATTTGAGCTAACAAATGTGCCATATGTGTTCATGGACTTAATCCGTCCAACATTTTGAGAGTATTTAGATTTGTTTGTCATTATTTTCATCGATGAAATTATAGTGTACACTCAGCTTGAAGAAGATCATGCGAACCATTTATGGGTTGTGTTGCACACCCTGAGGAGAAATAAGCTCTGCGCTAAGATCTCAAATTGTGAGTTCTGACTGTCGTCAGTGGCATTTCATGGCCATATGGTGAGTGGATATGGCATCGCTATGGATCCGTTAAAGATAAGTGCCATACGGGAGTGGCTGGTGTTGTCTTCTGTGGCCGAAGTTATGAGTTTCCTTGAACATGCGGGCTATTGCAGACGTTTCGTAGAAAACTTCCCACGGATCGCTTTTCCTCTTACCATATTTACATGGATGGATCAGAAGTTCGCTTGGACGGTGGAGTGCATGCAAGCTTTTGAAGAGCTGAAAAGTCGCCTGACCACGACGCACAGCTTGACATCGCCATGTGGTACAGACGACTTTGAAATTTATAGTGATGTGTCAGGGAGCGGCTTAGGCTGCGTTCTTCTTTAGTTTAGAAAGGTGATCGCTTATGACTCATGCCAGTTGAAAGTTCATGCGCGAAACTATCCCGTCCATGACTTGGAGTTTTCGACGGTGATTTTTGCACTTAAACTATGGCGTCATTATTTATATGGCATGAAGGTGGATATATTCACGGACCAAAGAAAGATCTTAACATGCGATAACGAAGGTGGATGGAGTTCCTTGGGGACTATACTTTCCAAATTCATTATACTCCAGGGAAGGGAAACGTTGTTGTGGATGCCTTGAGTTGGAGCAGTCCAGCAAGGGTAAATTAGTTGCAGATGCATGATGAGCGTCTGATCCAGGACTTTGAAGCTTTAGATATTTCTTGTGTTGAAAAGAATTCCACAGCAAATGTGTGCTTGACCTGGACGAAGGTATAGTATGACCTTGAGGACAAGGTTCGGCAGGCAATATCACATGATAAAAGATTGCAACGCTATGCAGTGGTAGAGTAAATGGCCAATTCTCCTGGGATGATGAACTTTTGCCAAAAGATGGTCATTTGTGTGTCCCAAATATGAGTAAGCTAAGACATGAATTGATGTATGAATCATATTTTACAAAGTACTCAATTCACTCAGGAAACAAATGTATAAAGACGTTAAAAAGCTATTCTGGTTGCTGAGTATGAAGAAAGATAGCACTTTATGTGGCTAAATGTCAGACTTGTGCCTTAGTAAAAGATGAATGCCAGAAGCCTGATGGTTTCCTGAAGTGGATACCTATTCCGGAAAGGAAGTTTGATAATATTTTGATGGATTTCTTGCTCGGTTTGTCGAGGTCTCAACATGGTAACGATTCGGTTTCTGTGATCGTGGACCGGTTGACTAAAGTGGCTCACTTCATTCTGAATAAGAGGGATGATTCAGTGGAAATTTGGGCAAAGAACTATGTTGAACAAATAGTAAAATTACACGGTGTTCCTCATAGCATCGTAAGTGATCGAGATGGGCGCTTCACTTCAAATTATTGGAGGCAAATCCATCAGTTGTTGCTGACAAAATTACAATTCAGTACGGTCTTTCATCCACAAATGGATGGCCAAACTGAGAGGACCAACAAAACGATGGAGATCATGCACTGAATGTGCTCCTTGGATTTTGGAAAGAGATGGGAAGATCATCTCTATATGGTGGAATTCGCCAACAATAATAACTATCAAGCTAGTATAAACATGACACCGTTTGAAGCTTTGTATGGTAGAAAGTATCGTACACCCTTAGCTGGGGTGGAAACAGGCGAGTCAAAGCTTTACAAGCGCAAGAAAGTCAAAGAGGTGAATTCGACTATACTGTCTAATCGAGAGAGGGCGGTAATGGCTCAATATAGGCAAGCCAAATACTACAATGCTAAGCACCGGAATGTGGAATTTGTAGTTGGCGATTGGTTATATTTGAAAATCAAACCCTTCAAGGGCGTGTACATGATTCTACCCTTGAAAACGTTATGTCTGTGGTATCTTGGTCCGTTTGAAGTAATGGAACGAGTTTGAGAAGCTACCTATCGACTAGCTCTTTCGGCAGAATTGAGTGGATTGTATGATGTGTTCCACATATTAGTGCTTCGAAAAGCCGTGATAGATCCAGCTCAAGTAATTACGAATGATCGCGTACTAGTCGAATCTGGGCTAATGACGAAGGATAGACCCATTCAGATCGAGGATAAGATGTTAAGCAGCTGCGGAATAAGACAATTAGGATGGTCAAAGTTAGGTGGGACAACTGTGGCCGTGAAGAGCTAACATGGGAGCGTGAGCATACCATGCGTAATGAATATCCCGAGTTGTTTATGTAAGTTGTTATATCATTGTTTGCATGATTAAAAAGTTGTTGTAACTGTTATGTTGCTGTTGTCCTTATAGATATAAGCAAATTTCAGGACGAAAATTCTGTAAGGAGGGGAGGGTTGTAACACCCCCAAAATTGACAGCAGAACTTTTGTTACTATATCCGGGCGACAGTGGGCATCGCCTGGTGGCGATAGTGGCGTTCATCGATCCACGCTCGACGACCTCAATGGTTTCGACAAATTGTCGAACTGAAATCTCCGAGTGGTGACAGTGGGTATTGCCAAATGACGATAGTGATGGCACTCCACGCCATAAAACGTTGAGTGAGCTCGAGGCACTCGATGCCTAGAAGCATTGAGTGAGTTACTTGTTTTGTTAACGCAGGGCGATAGTGGGTATCACCGGATGGCGATAACAATAAAGTGTTACATCGGCACTCGACGCTCTCAACGCTCTCAACGCACTCGAGGCCTGAAAGCATTGAGTGGCATGATATCACGGGCGACAATGGGTGTCTCCGAGTGATAGTACCACGTGGCATATGAGACGTGTGGGATTGGCTATTAAGCATCCAATAAGCGGTGATTGACCCGAGTCAAAGCGGTCAAGCGGTGAATGTTATCGATAAGTGGTGACAAGCGATATCGCCAAAGTTGTGCAGTCTACTCAAATCCTGGCTTTTGCTTTTTTTTGAATGAGAGATCATGTGGCTGGGATTAATCCCGAATCCACTTAACTAGAGAAGAATAGGAAGGAGGTGTCATTCTCTTTCTCCATCTCTCTCTTCATTTCTTGATTTCCCTTGAGTGAAAAGGAAGAAGAAGCTAAGGAAGTGCTGGGCTAAGCTTTGTGAGTTCGCTGAAGGAGATCTTGTGGTCGGAGGCCAGATCCGAGGATAGATCCGCGAATAGGAGAACGATGTGCTTCTTTCCATCCGCGTAGAAAAGCTTCGTCATGGTTTCGAAGAGAATTACACGGGTAACGATCTTTCTTCCTTGGACATGTGAAGTCCTTAATTTGGCCTATGCTTGGATTTCCCCCACCATAAGATGGAATATTGAGGGATTTCTATTGGGTTGATGCTTGATATCCCCAAAAGGTCTTGCATATAGATCCGAAAATGTGTAGTACTGAATAGGCATGATGTGTGAAGCCCATCTGGACCGGTTGGTCTGGATTGGTGATGCTTTATTTTGTGAACCAGAGAAGACTCTGCGTATAACCAATTATTTTACGGAATCTGTGGGTTATGCCTGTGAATTGGAGTAATAGGAAGTACTTGAGTGGATCTTTAGGAAAATACCTAGGTGAAAGCACAGTTGTGGAAACTGTTGATATCATCGAGCTATAGAGGATGTCGTCGAAGGCGATAGCTCCCAGAGAGCTATTTATGATGTGGAATACCAGTTTTCTGGCACTGCAGGTTACTGCAGAGTTTTGGTTGAGTTTGGTCACAGAAAGAGAATTATGTGGATCCCGTCAAGCGATTGTGATGAATGCAGGCATTAACTCCCTTTTTGATTGTGCATCTAGTCCTAGGTGGACATTGTGGCTATTGTGAGCTATGAGCTCTTAAAAGGCTTCACGTCGAACCGATAAGGGAGAAGTCGAACCGCGTCATTTATGGCGATTTGAGCAATGGGTAAAGGCTGACCAGTCTCCATATTATGGTTGTCAACTTGAGTTGCCCGTATTATTGGGCATTCGTTGTATCACATAATGACAGTCTTAGTCCTGTGTGTCATTAAGAATAAAGTCTCTAACTATAGTCCATGGAGAACAATGCTCATTGTTACAATTGGGAATGCTGGTGGGACCCTGGTTTTTCGGAACACCAATAATGTGCCCTAAGTGCACGGATCGTCGGGACGTGTGGTCGACGTTTGTGATTTGATGATGGTGTGTGAGTGCACCTCTTATCATATATCAGTTGTAAAAATGCTATGCCTACAGGGAAGGAATACCACTGTCCTGGGAATGGGGTAGGGTTGTTATAAATTGGTCAGCTGAATGCTGACTGTTGCTTTGTTTGCCTCCTTCGGGGTGGATTGTCTTTGTGTAAGTGTTGGAGAGTCGAGCGGAAAATCACGGGCTGAAGCCCAAGCTATTGCTGTTGCTACTGCTATGCTGGCACTCGAAGGCCAATGAAAGAAAAGTTTTTTGCGATTTGCATGTGTGGTCGGCCTGCGTGCCGATGTATGTAATCCACACGTATGACGAAAAATTATAAGGCCTTAAGGCCAAACACTTTGGTGTAATTTGTATACATTCCTTTAGGATATATATAAATATGGTGGTTTATATATATAGCGGAAATTCATGGTTAATGAGTTCAAGTTTAACCCCTAATGCTTCTGCTAGAATGACCTGAGTTAGGATGCGTGGTTTGGTCTTTGATATTAATTTGTAATCTCGCCGTCTGTTTATGACATATAGTGTGGGGCCCCGGCCGGTCCTTCTATTATATGTCATGTAACGGATGGAGGCGTTACTCCAAATGTATCAGGCTGGTCAATTCCTGAATGGTAATTGTCACATGATGCACGAGCAGTCATGCGTTTGGCTATGTGCGCCCATATTTTCTGACTATTTACTATTTAAGTGTAGAGTTCGCCCTATTCTAAAGAAGAATCTCCATTCCGGGGCAGAAGAGCTTGTTTTGCCCCATTTCACAGTTCCATTGCCGCGCACCTACATGAGGCCCTTCGGCCATATCCCTCTTGAATATCAAAGGGTAGGAGATCCTCTTGGTATCCTCAATCGATTGCTTGCCCACAAAGTGTGATTTCCAGTCATCTCTTGCTTCCCTAGTGAAGTTCTATTGCGAGATCGATGTAACACCCCAGATTTTGCACGAGGTTCAGTCTGCAGTTCTGAAAATTTTTGGGTTTCTGGCAGGAGGCACACGGCCTGCGACACGGGCGTGTCGCAGGGCGTGTCGAGGCCGTGCCGACACTCGGCCCAAGTGTCGACACTTTCGCTCAACAAAGTGTCGAGAGTGGGCACACAGCCTGCGACACGGGCGTGTCGCAGGGCGTGTCGAGGCCGTGTCGACACTCGGCCCAAGTGTCGACACTTTCGCTCGACAATGTGTCGAGACTGGGGCACACGGCCTGTGACACGGGCGTGTCACAGGGCATGTCCCGCTTGGTCGACGATCTTCGCTCGACGTTTTTCCGCGGTGTCGACACAAAGCCTGTCGACGGGTGTCGAGACTTGGCACACGGCTTGGGACACGGGCGTGTCCCAGGCCGTGTCACCTCTCGGGTTGGTGTTGGGGCCGTGTCGTTGGACACACACGGTAGGCCACACGGCCGTGTCGCTGGGGACACGGGCATGTCGGATTGAACACGGGCGTGTCGAATGCCCGTATCTGATTCCAGGCGCGTCGATTTGAGACGGCGAATGAGGCACACGACCCTGGACACGGGCGTGTGCCAGGCCGTGTTCGGCCCAGGTCTTCTATTTTCCAGGCGAATCGCAGCCATTCTTTTTCTGGTTTTGGGATCTAACGGTTCAGGCCATCTCCTGGGAAGTTAAGTCCGATTCTAGGGTGGGAAACCCTCATTTGTTCTCCAAGTCCTCTCTTTCTAAGTTCTTGAGAAAAACTAGAGCAAGGAGGAAGAAGAAGAAGCCTTGGGCTATAGGAAGGGTTTCGGAGCTCCAAATCGCGAGCCGAGTCCGGATCCGTGAAGCTTGGAGCGTTGCGAAGTTTTCCATCCGGCTATATTTTTCCATGGCAAGGAAGAGGAGTCGGAAGGTAACGACATCTCTCCTCTCGGTCTTTAGGATGCACGTTTTTAGCATCGTTTTCTTCTAGATCTTTGGGCACCAAACTCTCAAATGAGAGGGGCTTTGGTTTGCCAAGGTTCAAGAGGAACCTCCGGGTTGATTGAGTCCGTCCCCGGCATATTTTGCATTAGAGATCCGCTTCGCTAGTGGATTAGGCATGGTGGTTGAAGCCGTAGTCGCGACCGTTAGTCCGACTCGGTGATGTTGCATACGAACTTAGGGATTCGTAGAGATTTTCCGTTGCGGCAAGATGCCGTTTGTGTTGTGGTGGTGATTGTCCCGTTTGCTTGAAAAGGTACGTGTAGTTGAACCCGGACAAGGTTAGCTCCTCGTGGCGGTAGATGGTTTCCTTGAGGGACAAGGTTAGCTCCGTATGAGAATGGAGATGGTTTCCTTGGTGGACAAGGTTAGTTCCGCACGAGTTGGAGATGTTTTCCTTGGTGCGCGGGAACGCTGCGGTACAAAGAGGGGTTGCAATGTGTTTAGTCTTGGTTGTGTTGTGCCAAGGCGTGGCTATGTATCCGTGGTCGGCTGGCTATCCCGTGACATGTGCGTCATGTGTGGAGAGTGTCCCGGCGAGACTAGTCCCCTTCTGTAAGACTGACGAGAATGCCAAGCTTGGGGCAAGCCCGGGCAAAGAGGCCATGAGCGGGTGGGGTCCAACAAGGCTTCTTAGAATCGGTCAGTCTGTGGTTGTTGGAATCCTGACTTGAGACGTCAGAGCTTGCAGGCAAGCCCGGGGATAGGCCCACGAGCGGGTGGGGCCTTGGAAAGAATTCCATGTGGCGGCCTGTGCGCCGTGTGAGGGAGTTGTGTCTCCCTCAATGTTTGCGGCTTTATGCCAATTGGGGAAATGTGAGTACCCAAATGATGTGATGTTGTGCTAGATGCATACGCTGTAGGGTACCTTGGGCGAAGCCCGGGTGTTGCATCCATGTTGCATGAGTAGGCCCTTTCTTTATATGCTCAACCAGTAGAGAACATGTTTGATGATTGAGACATCCAAGCCTGTTTTAATGCTTTTCTATTTATAGATGTTTATTTGCATATGAAGTGCTGACTTGCAGGTTGGAGGGTTCCCCGGGGTCCGTTAGGGGCGGCCGGGAGGAGATGTGTTGTTACACAGTTTGAGGTCAGCCTTTGCTGACCCTCGTTACTAATATTTTTTACAGGGCAAGGATCGCATGCAGAAGCTAGCACGCCGGCCAGAAAGTCCTAAGCCCCATGAAGTGTTTTTCCCTCTTTTGTAGCACTACATTTTGATGATGTTTGTTTGAGACTCTTTTGTCCGGCTTGCATGCCGAGGTAGACTAGGAGTGCTATGCACATTCATGTTTGATGTACTATCTTACTTTTGGACATTTGATGTAAGGCCTTAAGGCCATTTGTTTACTCTTTTTGGTTAGTGGATAACTTCTAGTTGTGCTTGGTTTTCCGCTGTGTTGTGCAAGTGTTTTGAGTTTGGGTAGCTATATCAACTTATAATACTAAAGCTGTGGCGTTCGTATGTTGTGGGGCCCCGGCCGGACCCATATTATACGTCCACTACAGGGGAGGTGTTACAATTTGGTATCAGAGGCAGGTTAGATTCAAGGTCAGTGCGTAGAGAAGTTATCCACATAAGAGTAACGCGGGACCGTGAGTGTCCTTATGTTTTAGTCTTGAGATTGGAGACTAATCCCTTATTTCTTGTTTTCCTGAAGAGTGCATGCAACGAGGCGGGCACTTCAAGAGCAAGGGATGATCTCTCGGCGAGCAGTGCTACTGCTCCAGGCCTTTTGGGCACGGGTGTAAACCCGACCGACTTCTGCCGTATGCTTGCAGAAGCGATGGTGGCAGCCCAAGCGGCGGCTGCAGCCCAGGTAGCAACCCCTGCTACACCGGACACGGCGACGGCCGTGCCAGGCGGAGAAGCCAGGCGAGTGGAGCCTTTGGCAGAAAGGGTGGTGGTAGGACATGGAGACCGACACATGAAGTACTTCCTGAGTTTCCATCTCCCGTCCTTCAAGGGTGTTGGAACGCCAACGGATGCGGAGGATTGGTGGGTTCGTATTCAAGAACTACTAAGGGCGGCAGAGACGCCAGAGGAAAAGAAAGCGGAGTATGCGTCGTTTATGTTGGAAGGAGACGCCAAGTTGTGGTGGGTGAGCCTTAGCGGCCGCCTGTTCCCGGGACGCACCCCGTCAGTGGAAGAGTTTGGGGATGCTTTTCTTAAGAGGTATATCCCAGTTTAAACACGATTGGCCCTGCAGAGGCAGTTTCTGCATCTAATGCAGCGAGACAAGACAGTGGATGAGTACGTGCAAGAGTTCACCCGATTGGGTCGTTATGCGGGAACGACAATGGCGGATGATGTAGAGAGGGATAACCTCTTCTACCAAGGGTTGAGGGAAAATCTGAGACAACCCCTCATCTCCATGAAGAGGGCGGGATTTAATGAGCTAGTTGAAGCCGCCAGGAGTTTGGAGAATGATCTGGAGCGAACCCAGCGTCGAAAGGGTTTTACTCCCAAGAGCGGGGAAGGGAAGCCCTCCCAATCTCATGTAAAGTCTGATGGGAGTAGGTGGAGGAAGAAGCCTTACACTTCCAGATCTGGTGAGAGGAGCAACTGGACGCCTGGGGGTTCCCACTCTAGGGGACCGCCGACATGCTACAACTGCGGGAAGGTTGGGCACATAGCCCGTGCTTGTCAGCAAGGGGGAGCGGGGCAAGAGACAAAGCAGGAGCAGTCTGTGCGCTCGGGCCCCAGTGCTGCAGAGAAAGGAAAGATGGCGGAGTCGTGCGATTCTCGATTCCAACCGGTGCAACCAAGGGCCTACAACCTTGGACAGCAAGAAGCTATCCGCCAGACTGATCTGGTGACAGGTATGAAGAGAATTTAAGTTTAAATTTTGTGCTTCATCCTTTTAGACTTTTGTGTAATGTCTATGTTGTAGGCTTCGTGTTAGTCTCCGGATACCCCGCTAGGGTATTGTTTGATACGGGAGCATCACACTCCTTTCTTGCGGAGAGCTTCATCCGGAGAATAGGAGTTGAGTCTTTCTCGTCGGGAGCAGAGCTGAGAGTGCGCATGCCCAATGGGTCATCTATGACCACCGGGGCTAAAGGGCGCATTTGTTGGGAGCTAGACGGAGTTGTCTTCGCTCTGGAAGCAGCAGTGTTACCATTAGTAGAGTTCGATGTCATTTTGGGCATGGACTGGCTTGCAGAGCAGCACGCCAACATTGATTGTTTATCTAAGGTAGTGAATCTAAAGAGTAAAGGGCAAGCAGAAGTAAAATTTGAGGGCCTTTGTGGAGTGGCCTGTTCCCTGATTTCGGCCATGCAGTTGGTGCGGGCGGTTAACCAGGGTGGTGTAGCGCTTGTAGCGTTATTGGAGGTTCGTCTCTCCCAACTGTCTATTGAGGAAGTGCCTGTGGTGGCAGAGTTCAAGGATGTGTTTCCGGATGAACTTCCTGGAGCGCCTCCTCGGCGGGAGATCGACTTCTCGATCGAGTTAGTGCCGGAGGCTAGACCGGTATCACGTCCTCCATTTAGGATGGCACCGAAGGAGTTGGCGGAACTTAAGGTACAGTTACAGGAACTGTTGGAGCAAGGGTATATTAGACCCAGTTCTTCACCGTGGAGCGCACCGGTGTTGTTTGTAAAGAAGAAAGACGGTAGCATGCGCCTGTGCATAGACTACCGAGAGCTCAATAAGTTGACCGTTAAGAATAAGTATCCGATCCCTCGGATAGACGATTTGTTTGACCAATTGGTGGGGTCAGTGGTATATTCGAAGTTGGACTTGAAGTCGGGATACTATCAGCTACGAATTCGAGATGAGGACATACCCAAAACTGCCTTTGGTACAAGGTATGGACACTTTGAGTTTTCAGTGATGCCGTTCAGGTTGACGAACGCACCATCGGTGTTCATGGATCTGATGAATCGAGTATTTCAGGATTACTTGGATTCATTTGTGGTTGTCTTCATTGATGACATCTTGGTGTACTCCAAGTCGGAAGTGGAGCATGAGACCCACTTGAGAATGGTTTTGCAAGTGTTGAGGGAGAATGCGTTGTATGCAAAATTCTCCAAATGCGAGTTCTGGTTGGAGAAGGTGGCATTTTTGGGCCACGTGATTAGTGGTGATGGGGTGGCAGTGGATCCAGCGAAAGTGGAGGCCATCAGAGATTGGCCGGTGTTGAGGACCGTGGCGGAAGTCCGAAGTTTTCTTGGACTAGCCGGCTATTATAGGAGATTCGTGGAGAATTTCTCGAAGATAGCTCTACCCCTCACCTCTCTCACTCGCAAAGACCATAAATTTGTGTGGACCCAAGAGTGCAGTCAAGCATTTGAGGCCCTGAAGGAGAGGCTTATGATGGCTCCGATCCTGAGTTTACCGCAAGGGACCGATGGATTTCAAATTTTCAGTGACGCATCGGGATGCGGCTTGGGTTGCGTGTTAGTGCAGCATGGCAAGGTGATAGCTTTTGGGTCTAGACAGCTGAAACCTCATGAGAGGAATTACCCCGTCCATGATTTGGAGCTGGCGGCGGTAATCTTCGCGCTGAAAATATTGCGACACTATGTGTATGGCGCAAGGGTGGAGATCTTCACGGACCATAAAAGCCTGAAGTATCTCTTGGATCAAAAGGACTTGAATATGCGGCAACGCAGATGGGTTGAGTTTCTTGGAGACTACGAAGTGGCGATTCAGTACACGCCGGGTAAAGCCAATGTGGTGGCGGATGCGTTGAGTAGAAAGTACTCGGGGCAAGGAAATTGGATCGAAGCTCATGATGAGCGGTTGGTACGGGAATGGGAGTCCCTTGGATTGGAATGTGTTGCGAGAGGCGAGTCTAGCGTGGCTCGGTTGAACTGGATTGAAGTGCAAAACGACTTGTCCGATCGTATTCGGGAAGCAACTCGATTAGATGTAGAGTTTCAACCTTTTGTGTTGGAGGCTCAATCGGGCGAGAGCAGCACCTGGGAGATGATCAGGGGAATCTTGAGAAAGGATGGAAGGGTTTGTGTACCGCAGTTTGGCAATCTCCGTGAGGAGTTGATGTTTGAGGCTCACTTCTCAAAGTACTCCGTTCACCCGGGCAGTACAAAGATGTACTTGGATATGAAGAAATCCTTTTGGTGGCCGGGGTTGAAGCGAGATGTAGCTTTATATGTGAGTCGTTGCCAAACATGTGCCTTGCTGAAGGCCGAATGTCAGAAACCGGGCGGGTTCCTGAAGCCCCTTCCAATTCCTGAATGGAAATTTGAGGACATCTCCATGGACTTTGTGCATGGGTTGCCTAGATCGCAGCATGGGAATGATGCTATTTGGGTGATCGTGGATCGCCTAACCAAGGTGGCTCACTTCATCCCAAATCAGAAAGAGGACAGCGTGGAGAAGCTGGTGGAGTTGTATGTTCGCAACATTGTGCGACTGCACGGAATTCCTAAGAGCATAGTCAGTGATCGCGATGGACGGTTTACGTCCAAGGACTGGAGATTGGTTCAGAAGAGCTTGGGCACGAAGCTAAAGTTCAGTACGGCGTTCCATCCTCAAACCGATGGGCAAACGGAGAGAACGAACCGTACTATGGAGGATATGTTGAGAATGTGCGTTCTTGATTTTGGCAAGAGGTGGGAGGATCACCTCTTCATGGTAGAATTTGCGTACAACAATAGTTTTCAAGCAAGCATAAAGATGGCGCCTTACGAAGCTTTGTATGGGAGGCGGTGTCGAACGCCAATGTCTTGGGCAGAGGCGGGAGACACCAAACTTCTGGGAAAGGATGCGGTAGTTGACGCTTGTGAGTTGGTACGGGCCATCCAAGAGCATATGAAGGTGGCGCAAGACAAACAAGCAAAATATTTCAATGCTCGTCACCGGAAGTTAGAATTTGCAGTTGGTGATTGGGTTTATCTGAAGGTCAAGCCGTTCAAAGGCGTCTCGCGGATTCGCCGACTCAAGAAGTTGAGTCCAAGGTTTTTGGGGCCTTTTGAAATTGTTGAGCGGGTAGGAGAAGCAGTCTATCGGTTGGCGTTGTCCGCAGATTTGAGTGGATTACATGATGTCTTCCACGTCTCCGTGTTGAGGAAAGCCTTGGTGGAGGCTAGCGTGGTAATTGAGCCGACATCAGTGCCGGTTGAGGAAGACTTGAGGACGCGAGTCCTTCCAATCGCTATAGAAGATTCAGAGATTTGGCAGTTGCGGAATAAAGAAGTTAAACTTGTGAAAGTTCGTTGGGACAACTGCGGTCGTGAGGAGTTCTCGTGGGAGCGAGAACAGGCCATGCTAGAAGACTATCCAGAACTATTTTTGTCAGGTACAATTTAAGTTTTGTACCTCGTTTGTTTTGAAATTTCGGGACGAAATTCTGTTAAGTGGGGGAGAGTTGTAACACCCCAGATTTTGCACGAGGTTCAGTCTGCAGTTCTGAAAATTTTTGGGTTTCTGGCAGGAGGCACACGGCCTGCGACACGGGCGTGTCGCAGGGCGTGTCGAGGCCGTGCCGACACTCGGCCCAAGTGTCGACACTTTCGCTCGACAAAGTGTCGAGAGTGGGGCACACGGCCTGCGACACGGGCGTGTCGCAGGGCGTGTCGAGGCCGTGTCGACACTCGGCCCAAGTGTCGACACTTTCGCTCGACAATGTGTCGAGACTAGGGCACACGGCCTGTGACACGGGCGTGTCACAGGGCGTGTCCCGCTTGGTCGACGATCTTCGCTCGTCGTTTTTCCGCGGTGTCGACACAAAGCCTGTCGACGGGTATCGAGACTTGGCACACGGCTTGGGACACGGGCGTGTCCCAGGCCGTGTCACCTCTCGGGTTGGTATTGGGGCCGTGTCGTTGGAGACACACGGCAGGCCACACGGCCGTGTCGCTGGGGACACAGGCGTGTCGGATTGAACACGGGCGTGTCGAATGCCCGTGTCTGATTCCAGGCGCGTCGATTTGAGACGGAGAATGAGGCACACGGCCCTGGACACGGGCGTGTGCCAGGCCGTGTTCGGCCTAGGTCTTCTATTTTCCAGGCGAATCGCGGCCATTCTTTTTCTGGTTTTAGGATCTAACGGTTCAGGGCATCTCCTAGGAAGTTAAGTCCGATTCTAGGGTTGGAAACCCTCATTTGTTCTCCAAGTCCTCTCTTTCTAAGTTCTTGAGAAAAACTAGAGCAAGGAGGAAGAAGAAGAAGCCTTGGGCTGTAGGAAGGGTTTCGGAGCTCCAAATCGCGAGCCGAGTCCGGATCCGTGAAGCTTGGAGCGTTGCGAAGTTTTCCATCCGGCTATATTTTTCCATGGCAAGGAAGAGGAGTTGGAAGGTAACGACATCTCTCCTCTCGGTCTTTAGGATGCACGTTTTTAGCATCGTTTTCTTCTAGATCTTTGGGCACCAAACTCTCAAATGAGAGGGGCTTTGGTTTGCCAAGGTTCAAGAGGAACCTCCGGGTTGATTGAGTCCGTACCCGGCATATTTTGCATTAGAGATCCGCTTCGCTAGTGGATTAGGCATGGTGGTTGACGCCGTAGTCGCGACCGTTAGTCCGACTCGGTGATATTGCATACGAACTTAGGGATTCGTAGAGATTTTCCGTTGCGGCAAGATGCCGTTTGTGTTGTGGTGGTGATTGTCCCGTTTGCTTGAAAAGGTACGTGTAGTCGAACCCAGACAAGGTTAGCTCCTCGTGGCGGTAGATGGTTTCCTTGAGGGACAAGGTTAGCTCCGTATGAGAATGGAGATAGTTTCCTTGGTGGACAAGGTTAGTTCCGCACGAGTTGGAGATGTTTTCCTTGGTGCGCGGGAACGCTGCGATACAAAGAGGGGTTGCAATGTGTTTAGTCTTGGTTGTGTTGTGCCAAGGCGTGGCTATGTCTCCGTGGTCGGCTGGCTATCCCGTGACATGTGCGTCATGTGTGGAGAGTGTCCCGGCGAGACTAGTCCCCTTCTGTGAGACTGACGAGAATGACAAGCTTGGGGCAAGCCCGGGCAAAGAGGCCATGAGCGGGTGGGGTCCAGCAAGGCTTCTTAGAATCGGTCAGTCTGTGGTTGTTGGAATCCTGACTTGAGACGTCAGAGCTTGCAGGCAAGCCCGGGGCTAGGCCCACGAGCGGGTGGGGCCTTGGCAAGAATTCCATGTGGCGGCCTGTGCGCCGTGTGAGGGAGTTGTGTCTCCCTCAATGTTTGCGGCTTTATGCCAATTGGGGAAATGTGAGTACCCAAATGATGTGATGTTGTGCTAGATGCATACGCTGTAGGGTACTTTGGGCGAAGCCCGGGTGTTGCATCCATGTTGCATGAGTAGGCCCTTTCTTTATATGCTCAACCAGTAGAGAACATGTTTGATGATTGAGACATCCAAGCCTGTTTTAATGCTTTTCTATTTATAGATGTTTATTTGCATATGAAGTACTGACTTGCAGGTTGGAGGTTTCCCCGGGGTACGTTAGGGGCGGCCGGGAGGAGATGTGTTGTTACACAGTTTGAGGTCAGCCTTTGCTGACCCTCGTTACTAATAATTTTTACAGGGCAAGGATCGCATGCAGAAGCTAGCACGCCGGCCAGAAAGGCCTAAGCCCCATGAAGTGTTTTTCCCTCTTTTGTAGCACTACATTTTGATGATGTTTGTTTGAGACTCTTTTGTCCGGCTTGCATGCCGAGGTAGACTAGGAGTGCTATGCACATTCATGTTTGATGTACTATCTTACTTTTGGACATTTGATGTAAGGCCTTAAGGCCATTTGTTTACTCTTTTTGGTTAGTGGATAACTTCTAGTTGTGCTTGGTTTTCTGCTGTGTTGTGCAAGTGTTTTGAGTTTGGGTAGCTATATCAACTTATAATACTAAAGCTGTGGCGTTCGTATGTTGTGGGGCCCCGGCCGGACCCATATTATACGTCCACTACAGGGGAGGTGTTACAATCGATGCCATAGACAAGTTGATAGAGAAGATGGGTAATATAGAAGAAGGTGACAACTATTTCATATCCTGGATAGTAGTTGGAGCCGGAGCACGGACAAGGATTGAGGACCTTAAATTTTGTACTTGAACCTCCGACAAGTCATCGCCCTTTGGTTGTAATCTCACACTCTTCATGTGGTTGTAGCTTTTGTCATAATTTCACGGTTGTATGTGTGGATGTTTGGTAAACATTAATGTTTTTTTGTTCATTTCATGTTTATGTCAAATATTCATGTGGTTTGTGTAAGTGAAGATCACCTCCACTATGACATTTCCATTCCCCAATGTGAGCATGGACGCACTAGAAATTGCTAGTGGCTTGCATTGTGAAGACGTGCTTATTACCCTCATTCCGCCTTTTTGATTCATTCCCTCAAAAAGCCATCTCATCCATCTGCCTACCAAAACTCTTCATCGCGGGCAGCATAATTTCCTTCCACCTTACGAAGCGGTGCTTGTAACCCGCATTAGTGTAGTTATTATTTCTTTAGTTTTTATAAATCAACTCAAACCCCATAATTTATTTAAAATCTTTATAAATAGTTTTACGAATAATAGAATCATGTGCCGCAGCCTACATTGCTCTGAGATAGATACTTGTGGAGTTACTCACACAATTTATATTACTTGAGTGACTGGTGCACTTCCCGATAACACGTTAGCTAACTAAAATAAGTGTCGAGTTGTTTAAGTTCATAAAAAATATTGATTGTAAAAGAAAACTTTTTATTCAAAAAGAAAGAATCGTCAAGAACTTGGAAATGGAGCTCCTCAATGAGAGAAAGCTGGGGGAAAATTTCTCAAAGTCAGAAACAGTTCTTTCTATTATTGACAGCTTCTCTGCACCACATAGAAGTGGTTTAAGGTATGTGAGAAAAGAAAGAAATAGAATAGATGCCAAAGGGATGGCATATAATCCACTATTATTCAAAATGTTCTTCTAACATCAAACAGTTATGACCAGGAAAGTGTCTATAGACACTGGAATAATGAGTGGTCCACTGTTGCAACTAAGAATGTACATCATGGAAAGAGTGCCCTTAAGGTAACTCATTAAGAGATTGAGATGAATGATCATTGTCCGTTTTTCTTTAAGGCCAACACAAGCACTGAAGGCAGTGTCAAGGCCGCTTAATAGAAAATTGTCAGGAAGGGTAAGGAAGAGGTTGGATAGACCAAGTCTATTTTAGCACACCACCAATTGTCCTGCAAAGATTCTCATGTAGTACCCCTTAGAAACCATGCATATCATAAGTGGAATACTGTTATATCTATTGTGAGCCCGAAGAGAAGGTGCAACAAGTTTGAGTTCTGGTGTTGTCGAAGGGTTGGGCATTTTTCCAATAACCTGTTAGTTCAACCCAACTATTTCAAAAGCACGCACTGGAATTCCAGCACTCATGCTTATACATTCCTTATTACACCTCTAATGGGTCAAAAAGCTAAAGTGATGTGTTAGTGCTAACTAGAGTCTAGGACCCAACAAGATTTGGCTACCTAAGAAAAAGTAATTTCTTTTTCAGTAATTTTCAAAGGACAATCAAACTCTCATCTGGTATTTGGACAATGGATGTTTCATATTCATGACTGGAACAAAAAACCTATTTACTGATTACTCCTCGATGGAAGATGGACCTAAGGTTAATTTTGGACGATCTGACAAAGGAAAAAAGCAAAGGCTACAGAAAGATCTCAAATAGCATAGTCACCATATCAAGGGTAGCTTATGTTGATATAATGCAGCACAATCTAAACAAAATATGTAAATTGTGTGATCTTGGCTATTTGATTGCCTTCCACAAGGATGGGTACTGATTAAGAAGTTTGAAGAGACAATACTAAGTAAAACTATAAGTCCAAATATCTATTTCTTAAATTTCTTATGTGTTAGTTTACATTCTTGTATATGTCTTATGGCTGAGAATATATCATATCTCTATGTGTAATGGCAGCTCATATCAAATATAAGATGAATAATAAGATCATATCAAAAATATCTAGTTAGAGTTGGTCCTAAGTGGAGGTGGGTACATGAAAGCCCTTGTTGTGCATGCCAAATGGGTAAGCAAACAAAGCGCTCATTCAAATCCACAGGGGTTTAGGACTCCACTAGATGATTAAATCTACTACACATAGTTTTGTTTGGTCATATGTCAATTCAATGCTTAGGAGAAAAAGTATACACCTTTATGATAGTTGATGATTACTACAGGTTCACTTGGGTGTTCTTTCTTAAACAAAAGTCAAATTCTTTAGAAATATTCACCAACTATGTCAAGCAAATTGAGAATGATATGCGTAATTCTGTTGCCATGATTAGGAGTGATCATTGGACTAAATTTCAATCAGGCGCCATGCCAACGTTTTGTGAAAGTCTATGTATATTTGAAAAGTTTTCCTCTCGTAGACCTATATTGTAAAATTGTTTTGTTGAGAGAAGGAATAATACCCTGATTGGAGCGTGCAAAAACTAGTCTGAATGACTCTTCACTCCAAAAATACTTCTTGGTTGTGGATGTCAATATAGCTTGTCATGTACAGAACAGGGCTTTAATCAACAAGAATCACAATAAGACTCTCCATGAGCTTATGAAAGGCAGAAAACCAACCTTAGCCTTATTCAACATCTTTAAAAGTAAGTGTTATGTGTTAAACAATAGGAAGCAATATCTAACTAAATTTTCTCATAGTTCTTATGTATGGAGTTTTGTTGGATATCATTCTCATGGTAGGACTTACATGATAATCAATAAAAAGTGCAAAGCAATAAAAGAACCATTTAATGTTTTATTTGATGATGCCAACCAGATCTATAAAGACTGACGTAGTTCTTCTAGTGTTTTAGGTATTAAGCAAAAATTGGGAAGGGTATCCATCAATGAACAAAGTGGGAAGGATGAAATGACCTCACAAGAGGAACCGATAAAGTATAAAAGCTTTCCCAAAGAGCATGCAATTGTTACAAAAAAATATTCAAAGAAATAAGAAGTTCAAACTAAACCTGACAGACAAGTGAATGCTGGAAGACTGTCAACAACAACAATACACCTAATGGATCACCCATAAGATCAAATCATTGGTGACTTGGTTCAAGGAGTTCAAACCAGGATAAGTTCAATGAATAAAGTGCTCCATCTATGTACAACACCGTATTCGCGAAGAGAGGGCTCCAAACAAGTCGTGAGGCTTGCTGCGTGGTTTTAAGCTTTTTGAGGATTTTGCAGTCTTAGAGGACAATTTAGGGTCGGCCATCATAATATACAAGTAGGGGGATGCAATATTTGCCTCCGCCAACCTTTTGTCAGGGGGCAGGTGCAGTAAGAGGCCGCGCAGCTCGCAGGCCGGCCCAGCTCGCAGGATACCCAAGATCGTAGTCCTCGTTAGCCCACAGACCGCCGAGCTCGCAGGCCGCCCCAGCTCGCAGGCCGCCCCAGCTCACAAGCGCCCCAGCTCGCAGGCCGCCCAGCTCGCAGGCTACCCAGCTCGTAGGCCGCCCCAGCTCGCAGGCCACCCAGCTCGCATGCCGCCCTAGCTCGCAGGCCGCCCTAGCTCGCAGGCCGCCCAATCTCGCAGGTTGCCCAGCTCGCAGGAAACTCTAGATCGCAGGCCACCCCAGCTCGCATGCCGCCCCAGCTCACAGGATGCCCCAGCTCGCAGTCCGCCTCAATCCGTAGTCCGCCTCAACCCGCAGTCCGCCCCAGCTCGCAGGCCGCCCCAGCTCACAGTCCGCCTCAACCCGTAGTCCGCCCCAGCTCGAAGGGCGCCACAGCTCGCAGGCTGCCCCATCTCGCAGGCCGCCAAGCTCGCAGGCCACCCTAGCTCGCAAGTTGTCTCAGCACGCAGGCCTCCCCAGCTGGCAGGGCACCCAGCTCACCCCAAGCTGCAAGCTCGCCGCAGGCCGCCAGCTTGCCCGGCCTCGTGCTCGCCCAGCCTAGCTCGCCGGGCCTGAGGGCATACCCCTTTTTCCCTTGCTGTGCTGCAAATAGCTGTTCAAAACAGCGGGATTTGGCTGTTGGCAGGCCAACCTGGCGGCAGTTCAGTAATTTTGGGACAGCGGAGATTTGTTATTTGCAGGGCATTCCCAGAAAACTATAAATAAACCCTTAGGGGTATCTTGGAGAGTATTGCTTCTTAGCCACTAGAATCCCTCTTTCTTCATCCTCCAAGGCACCTAGCTCAGCATTGTCTAGGGAGGGGGAGATCAGCAAGGTCTTTTGGGTGTGATGTGGGACCTCCACGCAAGAGTCGAGGGTCTATTCCTAGTTTCCTGAGCCTTTGGTCCGTGACATCCCCCTGAGTGCAATAAATGTGAGGTCACCCCTTTTAAGGGAACCCAAACTCCACAAAGACCGATTTTTCAGTTTTAAAATCGTGGTGCGGTGTGCATGGAGAGTGACCAGCATTGAAGATGTCGGGAGAGTGTCATGGCTGGAGGTCAAGGAGGAAGTCATGATCTCGATGAGCTCCCCTACCCAGGACCCTTTGTGGGGAGGGAAGAGTTCATGGTATCCATGCAAGGCATCATGGAGATACTGCGAAGTATTGCTCCTCGGGGTGGCATCTCCACTAAAACCCCACAGGAGCTAGCACACCCCCCTCTCGATGAGTTGACTCCCATGGGTCTAGTCGAGGTGTCCCCAGCAGGGGGAGATGGAAGTGTGTCAGGAAGATGGCCCGGGAAGGAGAGGATGGGAGATGGGATCGAGCAAGACCTCACCGACCGGGAGTTATTCTCCAGCCTGGCGAGTGCCAGCCTTCCAGGAAAGTAAGTCGCGCGAGTAGAGGCTGCGAGACCACCCCTCAGCAGGTCACCCTTCAGTGAGCTGATCATCTCAGCTCTCGTTCCCGAGGGATTTAGAGAGACTGACATGGCTTATTATACCAGGAATGATGACACCATCCAGCACCTGCAGTGGTTTGAAGATGCCGTCTCCATCAGTCCGATGACGGATGCCTTCAAGTATCGCCTCATTGTGATCATGTTGAAAGACAAGGCAAGGGACTCGTTCCACCAACTCCCACCGAGATCGATTTATGGGTTTGAGGACTTGAGCCGGAGCTTTCAGCTTCGCTTCTACACCTCCAAGAAGAGGAAGATGAGTCTTGAGTCCAACTTCCTGATAAGGCAGGGGGCCGAGGAGTCGCTGGCCCATTACATTGATACATTCCAAGAGGAGATCCTGGATATCCAGGAGATTTCGGGGTATGCCCTCCAGATGGCTTCACGGTGGGGTTACGTGAGGGGTTCTTTAAGGTGTTCCTGACCCGAAAGACACCCCTTTTCTTTGAGGAACTTATGGAAAGGGCGGTAGAGGAGATAGCAACGGAGGCAGCCAACCCGGCATTTGTCAAGAAGTTGGCAAGGTTGACAGAGGCATAGTCGAAGGAGCAAGGTGGCTCTAGTCATCAAGAGGGGTGAAGGAGAGAGGAGCAGAGAGCTCAGGGGCTCCAGGGACCTCAAGAAGGTCCGGAGCCAAGTTGGAGACAATATGGAGGACCCATTCAGTGTCCAGGAAGAGGTCGCATCCAAGGTGGTTGTGATTTTCATGGAGGCCAAGGGAGGTTCAACTTCCAAAGGCAAGCCCCTAGGCAACTTCTACCCCAACCACAACAAGCTATGGAGATTAGTCAAAGGGAGAGGAAGGACAGCCCAGGAAGGAGAAGAGTCAGAGTAGAGTTACCCTACTATGAGTTCCACCAGGAGGAAGGCCATGTGACATCTACTTGCCCCGAATTTCTAGAGTAGAGAAGGAGAAGAGCTCCGGCACCACAACCTCATCAGCCTCAACAAGACAAGATCCGGTGCGGATTGAAGAAAGCCAACCTAAGGCGGCAGGGGAGAGATGTGAGGATAGGGTTGATTTGGGCACCCGAGGAGGGATCTGATGATTCATAAGGGAAGAGGGAGGTCAGAAAGAAATGTATCATCTCTTGTAATGAACTTTGCTTGTATTGTATCAACTATGATTGATGACATTGACTACCGAAAAACATTTGTGATCCATGAAAGACCTCACCTTGAGATGATTCCACTGTCAGGCTCACATTAGCTGGCGAGGAAGGTTGATATCTCGGAGGGGTGAGTAGATCTCACCTTGAGATGATTCCGGTATCAGGCTCCCACTAGCTGGCAGGGCAGGTTGATCTCTCGGAGGGGTGAGTATGTTCCACCTCGAGATGATTCTGCTCTCAGGCTCCCACTAGCTGGTAGGGAAAGTTGCTCTCTCGGAGGGGTGAGTAGGTTTAACCTCGAGATGATTCTGCTGTCAGGATCCCACTAGCTAGAAGGGCAGATTGATCTCTCAGAGGGGTGAGTAGACATCACCTCGAGATGATTCCGCTGTCAGGCTCCCACTAGCTTACAGGGCAGGTTGATCTCTCGGAGGGGTGAGAAGGTTCCAAATCGAGATGATTCCGCTGCTAGGATCCCACTAGCTGACAGGGCAGGTTGATCTCTTGGAGGGGTGAGTAGGTTCCACCTCAAGATGATTCTGCTTCCAGGCTCCCACTAGATGGAAGGACAGGTTTATCTCTCAGAGGGGTGAGTAGGTTCCCCTCGAGATGATTCCGCTGTAAGGCTCCAACTAGTTGGCAGGTCAGGTTCATCTCTCGGAGGGGTGAGTAGACCTCACCTCGAGATGATTCCGCTATCAGGCTCCCACTATCTGGTAGAGTAGGCTGATCTCTAGGAGGGGTGAGAAGGTTCCACCTCGAGATGATTCCACTGTCAGGCTCCCATTAGCTGGCAGGGCAGGTTGATCTCTCAGAGGGGTTAGTAGGTCTCACACCGAGATGATTCCGCTGACCAGGCTCCCACTAGCTGGCAGGGCAGGTTGACCCCTCGATGTGGCCAATTGTTTTCTACCCCGAGGCCCTCTCCTCACCCAGGCTCCCATTAGCTGGCTTGACAGGTTGACCCCCCCAGGAGGCCAAGTGTTTTCGGCTCCAAGAAGGATACGCAGCGAATACGTTGGGTTGTACGTTTCTTTCTGAGAGTGGAACCCGCTCGAAAAGAGCGGTGATTGTGTACAACCCCATATTTGCGAAGAGGGGGCCCCAAATAAGGCGTCATACTTGCTGCGCGGTTTTAAACCTTTTGAGGATTTTGCACTCTTATGGGCCAATTTAGGATCGGTCTTCAGAATATAGTAGGGGTCTGTAATATTTGCCTCCCCCGACCTGTTGTCAGGGGGCAGGTGCGGCGAGAGGACACCCAGCTCGTAGACTGCCCCAGCTCGCAGGCCACCCTAGCTCGCAGGCCGCCCCAGCTCACAGGCCGCCTCATCCCGTAGGCCGCCTTGCATGCAGGCCGCGCTAGCCTGCAGGCCACCCATCTCACAAGCTGCCCTAGCTCGCAGGCCGCCCGAGCTTGCATGCTGCCCTAGCTCGCAGGCCGCCCGAGCTCGCAGGCTGCCCAGGTCGCAGGATGCCCCAGCTCGCAGGCCACCTCAGCTCACAGGCCGCCCCAGCTCGCAGGCTGCCCCAGTTCCCAGGCCGCCCCAGCTCCCAGGCCACCCCAGCTCGTAGGCTGTCTCAGCCCGCAGGCCTCCCCAGCTCACAAGAGGCCCAGCTTGCCCCAGGACGCCAGCTCGCCCCAGGCCACCAACTCACCCGGCGTAGTGCTCCCCCAGCCTAGCTCGTACGGCTTGAGGGCCTGCCTCTTTTGCCTCTGGTGGGCTGTGAATAACTTTTCAAAATAGCAGGATTTGGCTGTTGGCGGGCCAACTCGGGGGCAGTTCAGTAATTTTGGGACAGCGGAAATTGGTTATTTGTAGGCCATTTCCAAAAAACTATAAATAGACCCTTAGGGGTGCCTTTGAGAGTATTGCTTCTTAGCCACTTGAATCCCTCTTTCTTCATCCTCCAAGGCTCCTAGCTCAGCATTGGCTAGGGAGGGGGAGATCACCAAGTTCTTCCGGGTGTGAGGTGGGACCTCCATGCTAGAGCCGAGGGTCTATTCCTAGTTTCCTAAGCCTTTGGTCCGTGACATCCACCTAAGTGAGGTAAGTGTGAGGTCACCCCTTTCTCAGTTTCAATAATCTAAGCTTTCTCTCACAGGTAAAGTCGAAGAGGTTTGAATAATCCAACTCAGATCCATCCAAGATTTTGACCATGTTAAAAGAATTGAATCAACTCAAGATATTAAGGTCTAGAAGCTTGTCCCTATGTCTCACAACTATAATGTTATTGGTACAAAATGGGTTTTCAAAGACAACCTAGATGAACAAGTAGTAATCATAAAGAATAAATCAATATTGTTTACAAAAGAGTATGGACAAGAAAAGTAATAGACTTTTATCAAACTTTTGCATAAATGGCCAGATTAAAAGCTATATGATTGCTTCAAGCATATGCAGCTCACAAGTGATTCAAGGTTTATCAAATGGATGTAAACTCTGCAATCCTCAATGGAGAGTTAAAAGAGGAAGTATATGCAGAACAACCTCTAGGTTTTGTAAATCCCTCTCTCCCTAGCACATGTTTTTTATAATGAAAGATTTGTATAGTCTCAAACGGGCAGTAGAACCTGGTATGAGACCCTATCCAACTTTCTCATTGAAAATAAGTTTTTAAGGGTAAAGATAGATAATATATTTTTTAAGCTAAGTGAAAGAAAAGATTATGATAGTGCAAATCTATGTAGATGACGTCATCTTTGGATCTATATATGATAAACTTTGCAAAAGGTATGTTAAACTTATGTAAGGGAAAATTTAAATGAGCAGCTTCTGGTAGCAGAAATAATTCTTAGAACTCCAAGTGAGACAATCTGAAGATGGGATATTCACCTTTCAGACCATATTCATAAAAGAGCTGATTTAGATGTTTGGAATAGAGAGTGCAAGCTATATGAGGACTCTAATGTTCTCAAATATATCTTTAGACATGGATATAAAAGGAAAACCATTTAATCAAACTATATATAGATATACTTTTGGGTTCCTACTCTACGAGACTGCTAGTAGACCAAACATCATGTTTCCTACAGGTGTTTGTGCTAGGTATTAAATGAACCATAAGGAATCTCCCTACTCCTCTATCAAGAGAATTCTAAGATAACTTAAGCGTACACCTATTCTTGGCTAATAGTACCCTAGGAGTAATTATTTTTAAGTAACTAGTTTTTCATATGCAGTCTTTGCAAGATATAAAGAAGAGAAAATTCTCTTCAGGGACATATCAATTCCTTGGAAGAAGGTTGATTTCATAGAGCAGTGAGAAACAAACCAGTGTGGACATATCAACTGTTGAGCTGGAATACATCTCAGTTTTAAGTAGATATGCCTAATTCCTATGGATACAATATTAACTATAAGATTACAACATCCAACTAAGTTGATCTCCATTATTTAATTATTCATCTTGTGTTATCTCAATTAATAAAAAAACCTTTATCACATAACAGGACTAAGCATATTGAGATAAGGTATCACTTAATTGGAGAGCAAGTTGAGATAGAAGATATCTGCCTTGAGTTTATCCCCACTGACAAGTAAGTGGCAGAAATCATTACTAAGCCTATGGATGAAGAGAAGTTCAATTATTTTAAAATTGAACTAGGCATGTTTAACACACAATAAATTTCATGCCCTACCTATAGACTAGAAAATCTACCTTGCATTATGTTTAATATTGTTAGTCAAGTATTATGTTGTGCAAGTAGAGATTAGGCTGCAACATGATGCATGCAATAAGCTAAATATAACAAAAAGTTGACTTCACGGGAAAATAAAGAAGGAATTAACTGTATATCTTGAAGGCTATTGACACACATTACCTATTCATATCCTAAAAAATTATTTCCTAATAAAGGTTTGCACCTCTTGGCATTTTTATATATAAATAAATTAGAAATAAGCTGGAACAATAGGTTAAATGGTTGTAAAACACTAATGTCGGTACAAAATTTCGTGCAATTTCGCTCCCATTCGACATAAAAATTTCCTCTCCTTCAAACCTTTGTATCATCGATGGCGCCCTATGAAAGTTCGTCAAAAAAGATTGACATTTTATGTAAAGTCGTCATGGGCGGCTCTGCAACTACTTAAAAGATAACTAAAATATCATATTCCTTCAAAGCGTGGCAGGATTAGAGGTAATCCTCTCTGAACCGACCAGAATAGTGCCCATGATAGGGGAGGAATTCTCCAAAAATGCATAAGTCAAAAGTTCTAGATCGAACATCAAAACCCTAGTTTTCAATCACTGCCTTCGAGTTACTGCCAGGAGTATATGTCGTCTTCTGGATCTTTCTACTCTCATAGAAGGTGAAGAGGAAGAGGAAATCACCTAAGAGAACATGCAAGTGCACTAGAATGGTGCAACTACACTGAAGAAGTGTATAGATCCTTGGAGAAGAGTGATATGAACCCTCTTGTGAGACTACTAGCTAACATCGTAGGCAGGGCTCTGCTATGCAAACATGGATCTCATGATAGCATCTCAAAGGAGATGTTCAACATTATGATTGCAGTTATCCTCACAAAAAGGATTGATTGGAGCCAATTGATTCTAAGGAAGCTGAAAGGTTGTCCAACAACACCCAACATAGGAATAAATGTATCATTATACCTCTCCAAGAGTCTAGGTGATAAGTTGAATGAAGCACATGAAGTACCTCTCCACTTCCTCATGGGAATGGATTATGGACACATTGAGAAGTGGGAGAGGCCCTTCCCCATAGCTGAAAAGGAACCGACAAGTTCCAAGCAATACTAAGGATTGGAAAAGGAGAAAAGTGCTGCTAGTCCTATTGACAAGAAAGCCAAAAAGAAGAGAAGATAGAACAAGAAGTTAGCATCAGCTCTAACCTTTATGACCTCCCACAGTCGTGTTTAAGGGGAGCATACCGGAGAATATCTGATAAAAGATGTTGAAAATATAGTCCCAGAGGCTTAAAGAGAACAACTGATATAGAAGAATCCATGGGTTTGGCTAGGATCGAAAATATAGAAATGGGAGAGGTACACCAAGAACCCACTACGTAAGGTAAGGAAGAGATTATTACTATAGGAGTAATTCATATGAAACATGCTCCTCAGTTCATTACAATAGAGGTTCTGGAAGAATCTCTTCAAAACATATCCACATTTCACATTAAATTGGTTGAAGGAGAAGTACACCAAAAGCTCATCTTCATAATTATAGTTGATGAGGAGCTAGTCTATGAAAACTCTACCCAACACACTAAAGTGATAAAATCCACAAAAGAGATTTAGAAGGAGTCAAATTTGGATGACTCTGCCTAAGGCAAGCTTGATATGGATCAAGTGGAAAAAGTAATCTGCAAGGTGGTAGCCTTCACAACCACAATTCCTCCTACTGAGCAAATATCTGAATATTTCTGATGCGTTGAAATGGCAAGTGTACCGGTGTAACACCCCCTATCCGTCACATAGCATATAGCAGTAGGTCCGGCCGGGGCCCGACGCCGTATGCCACAGACAGACCGGGTGGTTACTCATGGAAACCATCCAACCAATCATCGTCCTACACAAAGCATTCTAGCGGAAGCAGTTTATAAAAGTTGCAATAAAGAACCCAGCATTAAAGCATGAATGTCCACTAAGCCAAAAATAGGAATGTATACAAATACCAACAGTAGCCTTAAGGCCTTACAAAATGTTTCACTTGATATTACATGATTTACAAACCATGGCACGCAGACCGGTCATACATGAATAAAACAGTAAACACTTCCATTTGGGCCTTCGAGGGCCGGCTTAGCAAAAAGGGCTTTAGCCCGCTATTGACCGCTTGGTCCAGCAGCACCTGCAAGCAAAAAACCACTGCACGGTGGCAAAACAAGGCAACAGTCAGCAATGCTAACCAAATTATAACGATCCCGCCCCCAACTCGGGGCGGCGATGCTGCTTCCCTGAATTTCATTAGCATAAGCGAGCAATATATATATACAGCCAATTCAACACAGACGTTGGCTCGCACGGCCACACGCCCCGTGCTCTCAGGGCACATTCTCAGTGAACCGGTCGATGTCACGTCAATTAAAGCCATAGACATTCCGGACTCACCACCGCCACTTTGACGGCCAAACCTATGAGCAATTTGTCTTCCTGGCCTGGGTCACGACAATTTAAGCCATCGACCGCCGAAGACCCTAATCTATGCCAATGGCAAGTGCCACGTGCCTTTAGGTCTCTTTAACCAAACGACATAGAGCGGGTACGGTTCCATCTAACCCGTGCTCACATCGCAATGACAATTTAAGTCATTTGCGCGGGTCAAACTTCCACCGAGTCCCATATCCATCACAATTCACATAACCCGGTTATGTTCAAGTTGGCTCTCAGGCCAGCAAGTTGGCAAGATCTCGCATCCGCCCAGTTTTCCGAGTGCACCTTTGGGTTAATCCCCAAGGCTCCCTGCTGCAATATACCGTGTAGAAAACCCGAAAAACAACCAATAACACGGAGTCTTCTCCGGCATTTATGCAATGCAACATCACCAATCCAGACCAACATGTCCGGGTAGGCTTCACACATCATGCCTATGTCCGTTCTCTCTTACGGACTCTAAACAACGGGGACTTCACATATCTACCCGAAGGAATGCCTCCAACTCTCCGCAAACTCGCGAGAGCGGGCTTCCTATGCAAAGGAAGAGAGATACTCATGCTCAAGAAGAGAATCATTACCCTAACGTTCCTCTTTGGCGCCATTGAAAAGTAAGTGGATGAAAAGCACCGCACTAGCTTTGCCTCCGTGGATCCAGAGTCGGCTCGCGATTTGGAGCTTCAAAGCTCCTCCAATCGCCGGATCTAGCTCCTTCTTCCTTCCTTGGCTCTCCTCTCTCTATAAGGTTTTAGAAAGATAACAACTTAAGAAAAGTGAGCGTTTCTAAGTCCAATCCCGGGTATATCCCTTCAGGAACAACCCCAAGCCGTTGGATCTCAAAATAAGGAAACGAACGGCTTTGATTCGGGACTGAAATGCCCAATCTAGACCGAAAACGGCCTGGCACACGCCCGTGTCCAGGGCCGTGTGCCTCATTCACCGTCAAAATCGGCTCGCCTGGAACCTTACACGGGTATCGAACACGCCCGTGTTCGAGCTGACACGCCCGTGTTCCACCTAACACGGCCGTGAAGCCGGCCGTGTACCCCCATCATTTTTCCCCGAAAACAACCCGAGCACTGCACGGGTTCTAGGACATGCCCGTGTCCTTGCCCGTGTCACCTTGACACGCCTGGGCTCCAAGCCGTGTACACGGTCTCGACACTCGACACTTCGTCGAGCGAAGATCGTCGACCTGATGACACGGTCTTGGACACGCCCGTGTCCTAGGCCGTGTGCCTTGTCTCGACACAATGTTAAGACCAAAGTGTCGACTTCCCGGGACGAGGGTCGACACGGGTCGACACACCCGGCGACATGCCCGTGTCGCAGGCCGTGTGCCATGTCTCGACACTTCGTCGAATGCAGAGTGTCGACTTCGCAGCTAAGTGTCGACACGGGTCGATACGCCCTGCGACACGCCAGTGTCGCAGGCCGTGTGCCCAGTCTCGACACAATGTCGAGACCAAAGTTTCTACTCCCCGGCTTAGTGTTGACACAGGCTTGACACGCCCTGGGACACGCCCGTGTCCCAGGCCGTGTGCCTGTAGCCAGAACCCAAAACTGGCCCAAAACGTCCCCCGTCACTCCTTTGAGTTTCGGGGCGTTACAACTCTCCCCCTCTTAAAAGAATTTCGTCCACGAAATTATATAAAGGAAAGACATGTACAAAACCAAAATTTGTACCTGAGCGGAACAACTCTGGATACTCGTCAAGCATAGTCTGCTCTCGCTCCCAAGAGAGCTCCTCACGACCGCAATTGTCCCACCGGACCTTGACCATCCTGATCTCTTTATTGCGTAGCCGCTTGACCTCCGAGTCCTCAATCCGCACGGGCTTGACCTTTGTCGTCAGCCCACTATCCACCGGCACTTGATCAACCGCGATCACTAGCGTAGGCTCTTGCACCGCCTTTCGAAGCAATGAAATATGGAATACATCATGTAAACCACTAAGCTCCACTGAAAGCTTCAACCGATAGGCCACTTCACCAACTCGCTCCAAAACCTCAAACGGTCCAAGGTACCTCGGGCTTAGCTTTTTCAATCGCCGCACCCGCGAGACACCCTTGAACCGCTTGATCTTTAAGTATACATAATCGCCCACAGCGAACTCCACGTTCCTGTGCTTGGCATTATAGTACTTTGCTTGCCGGTCCTGAGCGATAAGTAACCTCTCCCGAATGGTTCTCACCAAGGAAGTAGCATCCTCCACTTCTGATCGCTTATACAACTTTGACTCACCCGTTTCTAACCAAGACAACGGCGTGCGAAATTTTCTACCATATAGGGCCTCGAAAGGCGCCATATGAATACTCACTTGGTAGCTATTGTTGTATGCGAACTCCACCAAATAAAGATGGTCTTCCCATTACCTTCCGAAATCCAAGACACACATGCGAAGCATGTCTTCCATGGTTCTATTGACCCTCTCGGTCTGCCCATCCGTTTGCGGATGGAAGGCTGTGCTGAATTTCAGCTTTGTTCCCAACATTTGCTGCACAAGTCTCCAATCATTGGACGTGAACCGCCCATCTCGGTCACTCACGATGCTGCAGGGCACACCATGAAGCCGTACTATGTTATCCACATAAAGCTTTGCCAAGTTCTCCACCGGATCATCCTTCCTATGTGGAATAAAATGCGACACCTTCGTTAACCGATCCACGACCACCCAAATGGCGTCGTTCCCCTTTTGTGACCTTGGCAAACCGTGCACAAAGTCCATAGAGATGTCGTCAAATTTCCACTCCGGAATATGCAAGGACTTAAGAAATCCTCCTGGCTTTTAGCACTCCGCCTTCACCAATGCGCAAGTTTGGCACTTCGCTACGTAGAGTGCCACATCCTTCTTCAAACCGGCCACCAAAATAGTTTCTTCACATCACGGTACATCTTCGTGCTCCCCGGGTGAATCGAGTACTTGGTATGGTGTGGCTCGTACAACAACTCCACCCGCAAATTGCCCACACTCGGGACGCACAGACGACCGTCTTTCCAAAGTAATCCGTCCTCCACGATGAATTTGGAATTTGACTCATCCAGAGCCTCTACCATGAACTGCTTCATATGAGCATCCATATCCAAAGCCTGCCGAATACGATCAGCTAGGTCATATTAGACTTCAGTCCAATTCAGAACTGCTTCAGCACTTGATTGCTTGTCCACACAAACAATCTCCAATGCCTCCAACTCCCGCACCAACCGCTCAGCATGCACCGATAGCCAATTGGCTTGAGCTGGGGCTGGGCGACTCAACGCGTCCGCAACCGCATTCCCCTTACCAGGCACGTAATGGATCTTGAATGTATAGTCCCCCGGAAACTCCATCCATCTACGCTGCCGCATATTCAGATCCTTCTGATCAATAAGATACTTCAGGATCTTATGATCGGTGTAGATATCAATCTTCATACCGTACAAGTAGTGTCTCCACAGCTTCAAGGTAAAAATCACGGCCGCTAACTCCAAGTCATGGACCGGATAGTTCCTTTCATGCACTTTTAGCTGTCTCGAGCCATAAGCTATTACACTTCCGTGTTGCAGTAACACGCAACCCAAACCACTGCCCGAAGCATCGCTATAAATCTCATAGCCTTCGGTCCCACATGGCGAACTCAGGACAGGCGTCGTGGTCAACCGACACTTCAACTCCTCAAAAGCTCGCGCGCACTCCGGCGTCCAAACGAACTTATGCTCCTTCCTCGTCAAAGTAGTGAGAGGTAACGCTATCCGCGAGAAGTTCTCTACGAAGTGCCTATAATAGCCGGCAAGCCCCAGAAAACTTTGGACTACGCTACAGTAGCAAGCTCAGGCCACTCCCGTATCGCAACAATCTTCGCCGGATCCACAGCAATACCCTCTCCACTTACTATATGCCCGAGGAACGCCACTGAGGATAGCCAAAACTCACACTTCGAGAACTTGACATACAACTGATTTCTCCTTAGCGTCTCCAACACCAAATGAAGATGCTTGAAGTGATCTTCCTCACTTTGCGAGTACACCAAAATATCGTCGATGAAGACGATCACAAAATGGTCCAAGTACTCCCTGAACGTCCTGTTCATCAAATCCATGAACACTGACGACGCATTAGTCAGCCCAAACGGCATGACCGTAAACTCATAATGCCCGTATCTCGTACTAAACACTGTCTTCGGGATATCACTCTCCCTTATTCGCAGCTGATAGTACCCAGTCTTGAGATCCAACTTCGAGTACACCGTCGACCCGACTAACTGATCAAAAAGATCATCAATCCGGGGGATCGGGTACTTGTTCTTCTCCGTTAGCTTGTAGAGCTCCCGATAATCAATACATAGCCTCAAGCTTCCGTCCTTCTTCTTAACAAAGAGGACCGGTGCGCTCCAAGGCGAAGAACTCGGGCGCACATACCCTTGCTCCAACAATTCTTGCAGTTGAACTTTCAGCTCCGCCATTTCCTTAGGCGCTAGCCGATAAGGAGATCGTGACACAGGCTTTGCACCTGACACTAGCTCTATCGTAAAATCTATCTCCCGCTGAGGCGGGGCTCCAGGAAGATCTGCGGGGAACACATCAGGGTATTCCGATACCACTGAAATACTATCCAACGCGGGCTTCGGCTTCGCAACTTCCACTATTGTAAAGAACAGTTCTGCTACGGCACAAACCGCCTTCACCACCTGAAGAGAAGACATCAACGCCTTGCCCGACCCCTTTAAGCCCGTAAAAGTCATCTCACGACTTGCTCCCAACTTGACTTCCTTGCTACCGCAATCTATATGGGCCTGCTGCTCCGAGAGCCAGTCCATGCCAAATATGACGTCGAACTCCACCAACGGAAGTAAAGACGCCCGCAGGTCGAACTACTGCTCCACAATACGAATCTTAACATCGTAGATCCTATCCGCGCGCATCGAACACCCATTGGGCAACAACACATAAAACTTATCCTTCGCCATCGAAGAAGGTACTCCGATGTGTGATATAAATCCTTCGGACAAGAAGGAGTGTGAAGCTCTTGTATCGAAGAGTGCTCGTGTCGGATTTTCACAAATCAATACAAATCCTAAACAGCAGTGGTAAGGTAACATGTGCATAACAAGTATTTAAAGAAATTGACTTGCTATAAATTAAACCGTACCTGTCACCACATCAGCTTGTTTGATGGCCTCCTGTTGGCCAAGATTATAGACCCTCGGTTGGGCCGGAGCATAGTGGGACGCGGTCGACTCCACCGCCTTGCCCTTCTCTTCATAAGTAGCTCCCGGCCTTCTCTCGGACTTAGGACGTCCGCTCCAACAGTCACGGGCAAAATGCCCCGTCTTTCCACAAGTAAAACACGCACCCGGGGTCCGACCCGTAGTCGCCCCAGAAGCGCCAGAAGGAGCTGGACCCGAAGTCCTATGCTTCTTGAAAGACCTCCGATAGCCGGCCTTAGAAGTAGTCGGCACTTTAAATTCAGATTTCCTATCACCCAAGCTTTTCTTTGCTTGCACAATCTTCATGTCCTTCTCCAAGGACCGGGCAGTATTGACCAAGGTTAAGAAACCCTGCGTCATTGGCCCCGAAAGTAGTAATCTCAACTCATCTCTCAAGCCTTCGTAGAAGCGATTAGTCTTGCGCTCCTCATCCACGATGGTGGAGATATCATATCGACTTAAACGAGTGAACTCATGGAGATATTCATCCACGCTCTTCTCACCCTGCACTAATTTCAGAAACTCATTCTCCAACGCTATCTTCTGTGTCGAAGGGAGGTATCTAGCCAAGAACAATCTCGAGAACTCCTCCATCGAGACATCACCAAGTTGCCTACCTCTCAAATGATGCAGCTCCAAACCTTCCCACCATAATCTCGCTTCACCGTCCAAAAGGAACGTAGCAATGGTGGTCATTTGCCACTCCTCCGTCTCCGTTGCTGTCATGACTCTCTTCACCCTGGAGAGCCAGTCTTCAGCCTGAGATGGGGTTCCCAACCACGAGAATAACGGAGGGTTAAAGCTCATTACATGCTTAAGCTGCCTCTCGGTTGCCCTCCTTGGCACCACCGGTTCCACAACCACTTGCTCCACTCTCCTCGGCTTAGCCTCTTGAAGAGGTTCCTGCTACATCACAGGAGCGGGCTGTTGCGTTTGCCTTGCAGGCTGCGCATTTATCACGGCCAACACCGCTTCAGCCACCAATCGTATATTCTCAGCCGATAGAGGTGTTGCAGGAGCAACATCCGGTGCACTACTAGCCTCAGAAACTCGGCGTTCTGACGGCCCAACACCACTTCTGGTCACCTATAGTGGTACAAAACACCGTTAAGCGACCAAATAAAATTGCAAACAACAATTATAGGAACACACAGGTTTCTCAAACACGAGTATTTTCATTCCTAAGTGGACATTCATGGGTTCTTTTACTGTTATAATGATGACGCACACAATGTGCTCACCACCCCTTAAAAAGAATTCGGCCACGAATTCACTTTAAGCCCGACCAAAAACCAGTAGTCTGATACCAAATTGTAACACCCCCTATCCGTCACATAGCATATAACAGTAGATCCGGCCGGGGCCCGACGCCGTATGCCACAGACAGACCGGGTGGTTACACATGGAAACCATCCAACCAATCATCGTCCTACACAGAGCATTCTAGCGGAAGCAGTTTATAAAAGTTGCAATAAAGAACCCAGCATTAAAGCATGAATGTCCACTAAGCCAAAAATAGGAATGTATACAAATACCAACAGTAGCCTTAAGGCCTTACAAAATGTTTCACTTGATATTACATGATTTATAAACTACGGCACGAAGGCCGGTCATACATGAATAAAAGAGTAAAAACTTCCATTTGGGCCTTCGAGGGCCGGCTTCGCAAAAAGGGCTTTAGCCCGCTATTGACCGCTTGGTCCAGCAGCACCTGCAAGCAACAAACCACTGCACGGTGGCAAAACAAGGCAACGGTAGCAATGCTGACCAAATTATAACGATCCTGCCCCCAACTCGGGGCGGCGATGCTCCTTCCCTGCATTTCATTAGCATAAGCGAGAAATATATATATATACAGCCAATTCAACACAGACGTTGGCTCGCACGACCACACGCCCCGTGCTCTCAGGGCACATTCTCGGTGAACCAGTCGATGTCACGTTAATTAAAGCCATAGACATTCCAGACTCACCACCGCCACTTTGACGGTCAAACCTATGAGCAATTTGTCTTCCTGGCCTAGGTCACGACAATGTAAGCCATCGACCGCCGAAGACCCTAATCTATGCCAACGGCAAGTGCCACGTGCCTTTAGGTCTCTTTAACCGAACGACATGGAGAGGGTACGGTTCCATCTAACCCGTGCTCACATCGCAATGACAATTTAAGCCATTTGTGTAACACCCCGAAACTCAAAGGAGCAAAAGGGGGATGTTTTGGGCCAGTTTAGGTTCTGGTAGCAGGCATACGGCCTAGGACACGAGCGTGTCAAGCATGTGTAGACACTGAGACACGAAGACGTCGAGATTTACTCGACGATTAGTCGAGAGTGGGCACACGGACTACGACACGGGCGTGTCGCAGGGCGTGTCGACCCGTGTCGACACTTAGCCGCGAAGTCGTCGAGATTTACTCGACGATTCGTCGAGAGTGGGCACACGGCCTGCGACACGGGCGTGTCGCAGGGCGTGTCGACCCGTGTCGATGATCGTCCTAGGGAGTCGTCGAGATTGGCTCGACGATCGTCGAGACAAGGCACAAGGCCTAGGACACGGGCGTGTCCAAGGACTTGTCATCAAGTCGTCGATCTTCACTCGACGAAGTGTCCCGTGTACATGGCCTGGGTCCCAGGCGTGTCAAGGTGACACGGGCAAAGACACGGGCGTGTCCTAGAACCCATGCAGTGCTCGGGTTGATTTTGGGGAAAAATCATGGGGTACACGGCCGGCCACACGGCCGTGTCAGGTGGAACATGGGTGTGTCAGCTTGAACACGGGCGTGTTCGATACCCGTGTGAGGTTCCAGGTGATTCGATTTTGACGGCGAATGCGGCACACGGCCCTGGACACGGGCGTGTGCCAGGCCGCGTTCGGTCCAGATTGGGCATTTCAGCCCTGAATCAAAGCCGTTCATTTCTTTAACTGAAGATCCAACGGCTGGGGGTTGTTCCTGAGAGGATATACCCGTGAGTGGACTTGGAAAACCCTCACTTTTCATACCTTATCATCTTTCTAAATCCTTGGAGAGAGAGGAGAGCCAAGGGAGGAAGAAGGAGCTAGATCCGCCATTGGAGGAGCTTCGAAGCTCCGAATCGCAAGCCGATTCCGGATACACGGAGGCAACGCTAGTGCGGTGATTTCCATCCGATTACTTTTCAATGGCGCCAAAGAGGAACTCAAGGGTAACGATCCTCATCTTGAGCATGAATAGCTCTCTTTCTTAGCATAGGAAGCCCGCTCTCGCGAGTTTGCGGAGAGTTGGAGGTGTTCCTTCAGGTAGATATGTGAAGTCCCCGTTGTTTAGAGTCCGTATGCAAGAACGGACATAGTCATGATGTGTGAAGCCTACCCGGATATGTTAGTCTGGATCGGTGATATTGCATTGCATAAATGCCGGAGAAGACTCCGTGCTATTGGTTGTTTTTCGGGTTTTCTACGCGGTAGATTGCAGCAGGGAGCCTTGGGGACTAACCCAAAGGTGCACCCGGAAAACTGGGCAGATACGAGATCTTGCCAACTTGGTGGCCTGAGAGCCAACTTGAACATAACCGAGTTATGTGACTTGTGATAGAATGGGACTCGGTGGAAGTTTGACCCGCGCAAATGGCTTAAATTGTCGTTGCGATGTGAGCACGGGTTAGATGGAACCGTACTCGCTCTATGTCGTTCGGTTAAAGAGACCTAAGGTTACGTGGCACTTGCCGTTGGCATAGATGTGAGTCTTCGGCGGTCAATGGCTTAAATTGTCGTGACCTAGGCCAAGAAGACAAATTGCTCATAGGTTTGGCCGTCTAAGTGGCGGTGGTGAGTCCGGAATGTTAATAGCTTTAATTAACGTGACATCGACCGGTTCACCGAGAATGTGCCCTGAGTGCACGGGGCGTGTGGCCGTGCGAGCCAACGTCTGTGATGAAATGGCTATTGATATACATTGCTCGCTTATGCTAATGAAATGAGGGAAGGAGCATCGCCGCCCCGAGTTGGGGGCAGGATCGTTATAATTTGGTCAGCATTGCTGACCGTTGCCTTGTTTTGCCACCGTGCGGTGGTTTGTTGCTTGCAGGTGCAGCTGGACCAAGCGGTCAATAACGGGCTAAAGCCCTTCTTGCGAAGCCGGCCCTCGAAGGCCCAAATGGAAGTGTTTACTGTTTTATTCATGTATGACCGGCATGCGTGCCGTGGTTTGTAAATCATGTAATATTCAAGTGAAACATTTTGTAAGGCCTTAAGGCTTGTTTTGGGTATTTTGTATAACATTCCTATTTTGTATTAGTGGACATTCGTGCTTTGATGCTGGGTTCTTGTTTACAACTTTTATAAACTGCTTCCGCTAGAATGCTCTGTGTAGGACGTTGATATTGGTTGGATGGTTTCCATAAGTAACCACCCGGTCTGTCTGTGGTATATGGCGTCGGGCCCCGGCCGGACCTACTGCTATATGCTATGCGACGGATAGGGGTGTTACAATTTGGTATCAGACTACTGGTTTTGGTTGGGCTTAAACTGAATTCGTGGAAGAATTCTTTTTAAGGGGTGGTGAGCACATTGTGTGCGTCATCGTTATAATGGTAAAAGAACCCATGAATGTCCACTTAGGAATGAAAATACTCATGTTTGAGGAACCTGCGTGTTCCTATAATTGCTATTTGCAATACTATTTGGTCGCTTAACGGTGTTTTGTACCACTATAGGTGACCAGAAGTGGTGTTGGGCCGTCAGAACGCCGAGTTTCTGAGGCTAGTAGTGCACCGGATGTTGCTCCCGCAACACCTCTGTCGGCGGAGAACATACGATTAGTGGCTGAAGCGGTGTTGGCCGTGATTAATGCGCAGCCTGGAAGGCAAGCACAGCAGCCCGCTCCTGTGATGGAGCAAGTACCTCTTCAAGAGGCTGAGCCGAGGAGGGTGGAGCAAGTGGTTTTGGAACCGGTAGTGCCAAGGAGGGCAACTGAGAGGCAGCTTAAGCATGTTATGAGCTTTAACCCTCCGTTATTCTCGGGGTTGGGAACCCCATCTCAGGCTGAAGACTGGCTCTCCAGGGTGAAGAGAGTCATGACAGCAACGGAGACGGAGGAGTGGCAAATGACCACCATCGCTACGTTCCTTTTGGACGGTGAAGCGAGGATGTGGTGGGAAGGATTGGAGCTGCATCATTTGAGAGGTAGACAACTGATAGACATTCCGATGGAAGAGTTCTCGGGATTATTCTTGGCAAGATACCTCCCTTCTACTCAGAGGATTTCGATGGAGAACGAATTTCTGAAGTTGGTACAGGGTGAGAGGAGCGTGGATGAATATCTCCACGAATTTACTCATCTGAGTCGTTATGCTAGCTCCACCATTATGGATGAGGAGCGCAAGACTAATCGTTTCTATGAAGGATTGAGAGATGAGTTGAGATTACTACTCTCGGGGCCGATGACGCAGGGTTTCTTAACCTTGGTCAATACTGCCCGGTCCTTGGATAAGGACATGAAAAATGTACAAGCGTAGAAAAGCTTGGGTGAGAAGAAATCTAAATACAAAGTGCCGACTACTTCAAAGTCCGGCTATCGGAGGTCTTTCAAGAAGCATAGGACTTCGGGTCCAGCTCCTTCTAGCGCTTCTGGGGCGACTACGGGTCGGACCCCGGGTGCGTGTTTTACTTGTGGAAAGATGGGGCATTTCTCCCGTGATTGTTGGAGCGGACGTCCTAAGTCCGAGAGGAGGCCGGGAGCTACTTATGAAGAAAAGGGAAAGGCGGTGGAGTCGACCGCATCCCATTATGCTCCGGCCCAACCAAGGGTATACAATCTTGGCCAACAGGAGGCCATTAAACAAGCTGATGTGGTGACAGGTACGGTTTAATTTATAGCAAGTCAATTTCTTTAAATACTTGTTATGCACATGTTACCTTATCACTACTTGTTTAGGATTTGTATTGATTTGTGAAAATCCGGCACGAGCACTCTTCGATACGGGAGCCTCACACTCTTTCTTGTCCGAAGGATTTATATCACGCATCGGAGTCCCTTCTTCGATGGCGAAGGATACGTTGGATGTGTTGTTGCCCAATGGGTGTTCGATGCGAGCGGATAGGATCTGCGATGTTAAGATTCGTATTGGGGAGCAGGAGTTCGACCTGCGGGCGTCTTTACTTCCGTTAGTGGAGTTCGACGTCATATTTTGCATGGGCTGGCTCTCGGAGCAGCAGGCCCATATAGATTGCGGTAGCAAGGAAGTCAAGCTGGGAGCAAGTCGTGAAACGACTTTTACGGGCTTAAAGGGGTCGAGCAAGACATTGATGTCTGCTCTTCAGGTGGTGAAGGCGGTTCGTGCTGGTGCAGAACTGTTCTTTACACTAGTGGAGGTTGCAAAGCCGAAGCCCGCGTTGGATTGTATTTCAGTGATATCGGAATACCCTGATGTGTTCCCCGCGGATCTTCCTGGAGCCCCGCCTCAGCGGGAGATAGATTTTACGATCGAGCTAGTGCCAGGTGCAAAACCTGTGTCACGATCTCCGTATCGGCTAGCGCCTAAGGAAATGGCGGAGCTGAAAGTTCAACTGCAAGAGTTGTTGGAGCAAGGGTATGTGCGCCCGAGTTCTTCGCCTTGGAGCGCACCGGTCCTCTTTGTTAAGAAGAAGGACGGAAGCTTGAGGCTATGTATTGATTATCTGGAGTTAAACAAGCTGACGGAGAAGAACAAGTACCCGATCCCCCGGATTGATGATCTCTTTGATCAGTTAGTCGGGTCGACGGTGTACTCGAAGTTGGATCTCAAGGCTGGGTACTATCAGCTGCGAATAAGGGAGAGTGATATCCCGAAGACAGCGTTTAGTACGAGATACGGGCATTATGAGTTTACGGTCATGCCGTTTGGGCTGACTAATGCGCCGTCAGTATTCATGGATTTGATGAACAGGACGTTCAGGGAGTACTTGGACCATTTCGTGATCGTCTTCATCGACGATATTTTGGTGTACTCGCAAAGTGAGGAAGATCACTTCAAGCATCTTCATTTGGTGTTGGAGACGCTAAGGAGAAATCAGTTGTATGCCAAGTTCTCGAAGTGCGAGTTTTGGCTATCCTCAGTGGCGGTTCCTCGGTCATATAGTGAGTGGAGAGGGTATTGCTGTGGATCCGGCGAAGATTGTTGCGATACGGGAGTGGCCTGAGTTTGCTACGGTAGCAGAAGTCCGGAGTTTTTTGGGGCTTGCCGGCTATTATAGGCGCTTCGTAGAGAACTTCTCGCGGATAGCGTTACCTCTCACAACTTTGACGAGGAAGGAGCATAAGTTCGTTTGGACGCCGGAGTGCGCGCGAGCTTTCGAGGAGTTGAAGTGTCGGTTGACCACGGCGCCTGTGCTGAGTTCGCTGGTTGGGACCGAAGGCTATGAGATATATAGCGATTCTTCGGGCAACGGTTTGGGTTGCGTGCTACTGCAGCACGGAAGCGTGATAGCTTATGGCTCGAGACAGCTAAAAGTACACGAGAGGAATTATCCGGTCCATGACTTGGAGTTAGCGGCCGTGATTTTTGCCTTGAAGCTGTGGAGACACTATTTGTACGGTGTGAAGATTGATATCTACACCGATCACAAGAGCCTAAAGTATCTAATTGATCAGAAGGATCTGAATATGCGGCAGCGTAGATGGATGGAATTCCTGGGGGACTATACATTCAAGATCCACTACGTGTCTGGCAAAGGGAATGCGGTTGCGGACACGTTGAGTCGCCGAGCCCCAGCTCAAGCCAATTGGCTATCGGTGCATGCTGAGCGGTTGGTGCGGGAGTTGGAGGCTTTGGAGATTGTTTGTGTGGACAAGCAATCAAGTGCTGAAGCAGTTCAGAATTGGACTGAAGTCCAATATGACCTGGCTGATCGTATTCGGCAGGCTTTGGATATGGATGCTCATATGAAGCAGTTCATGGTAGAGGCTCTGGATGGGTCAAATTCCCAATTCGTCGTGGAGGACGGATTGCTTTGGAAAGACGGTCGTCTGTGCGTCCCAAGTGTGGGCAAATTACGGGTGGAGTTGTTGTACGAGGTGCACCATACCAAGTACTCGGTTCACCCGGGGAGCACGAAGATGTACCGTGATGTGAAGAAACTGTTTTGGTGGCCGGGTTTGAAGAAGGATGTGGCGCTATACATAGCGAAGTGCCAAACCTGCGCCTTGGTAAAGGCGGAGTGCCAAAAGCCGGGAGGATTTCTTAAGTCCTTGCCTATTCCGGAGTGGAAATTCGACGACATCTCTATGGACTTTGTGCACGGTTTGCCAAGGTCGCAAAAGGGGAACGACGCCATTTGGGTGGTTGTTGATCGTTTAACGAAGGTGTCGCATTTTATTCCACATAGAAAGGATGATCCGGTGGAGACGTTGGCAAAGCTCTATGTAGATAACATAGTACGGCTTCATGGTGTGCCCCGCAGCATCGTGAGTGACCAAGATGGTCGGTTCACGTCCAATGATTGGAGGCTGGTGCAACAAATGTTGGGAACAAAGTTGAAATTCAGCACAGCCTTCCATCCGCAAACGGATGGGCAGACCGAGAGTGTCAATCGAACTATGGAAGACATGCTTCGCATGTGTGTCTTGGATTTCAGAAAGCAATGGGAAGACCACCTTTATTTGGTGGAGTTCACATACAATAATAGCTACCAAGCGAGTATTCAGATGGCGCCTTTCGAGGCCCTATATGGTAGGAAGTGTCGCACGCCGTTGTCTTGGTTAGAAACGGGTGAGTCAAAGTTGTATAAGCGATCGGAAGTGGAGTATGCTACTTCTTTGGTGAGAACCATTCGGGAGAGGTTGCTTATCGCTCAGGACCGGCAAGCAAAGTACTATAATGCCAAGCACAGGAACGTGGAGTTCGCTGTGGGCGACTATGTATACTTAAAGATCAAGCCGTTCAAGGGTGTCTCGCGGGTGCGGCGATTGAAAAAGCAAAGCCCGAGGTACCTTGGACCGTTTGAGGTTCTGGAGCGAGTTGGTGAAGCGGCCTATCGGTTGAAGCTCTCAGTGGAGCTTAGTGGTTGATGTATTCCACATTTCGGTGCTTCGGAAGGCGGTGCAAGAGCCTACGCAAGTGATCGCGGTTGATCAAGTGCCGGTGGATAGTGGGCTAACGTCAAAGGTCAAGCCCGTGCGGATCGAGGACTCAGAGGTCAAGCGGCTACGCAATAAAGATATCAGGATGGTCAAGGTCCGGTGGGACAATTGCGGTCGTGAGGAGCTCTCTTGGGAGCGAGAGCAGACTATGCTTGACGAGTATCCGGAGTTGTTCCGCTCAGGTACAAATTTTGGTTTTGTACATGTCTTTCCTTTACTTAATTTCGTGGGAGAAATTCTTTTAAGAGGGGGAGAGTTGTAACGCCCCGAAACTCAAAGGAGCAAAAGGGGGACGTTTTGGGCCAGTTTGGGTTCTGGCAGCAGGCACACGGCCTGGGACACGGGCGTGTCCCAGGGCGTGTCAAGCGTGTGTTGACACTTAGCCGCGAAGATGTCGAGATTTACTCGACGATTCGTCGAGAGTGGGCACACGGCCTGCGACACGGGCGTGTCGCAGGGCGTGTCGACCCGTGTCGACACTTAGCCGCGAAGTCATCGAGATTTACTCGACGATTCGTCGAGAGTGGGCACACGGCCTGCGACACGGGCGTGTCGCAGGGCGTGTCGACCCGTGTCGACGATCATCCCAGGGAGTCGTCGACATTCGCTCGACGATCGTCGAGACAAGGCACACGGCCTAGGACACGGGCGTGTCCAAGGCCATGTCATCAAGTCGTCGATCTTCACTCGACGAAGTGTCCCGTGTACACGGCCTGGGGCCCAGGCGTGTCAAGGTGACACGGGCAAGGACACGGGCGTGTCCTAGAACCCATGTAGTGCTCGGGTTGATTTTGGGGAAAAATCATGGGGTACACGGCCGTGTCAGGTGGAACACGGGCGTGTCAGCTTGAACACGGGCGTGTTCGATACCCGTGTGAGGTTCCAGGTTATTCGATTTTGACGGCGAATGCGGCACACGGCCCTGGACAGGGGCGTGTGCCAGGCCGTGTTCGGTCCAGATTGGGCATTTCAGCCCTGAATCGAAGCCGTTCATTTCTTTAACTGAAGATCCAACGAATGGGGGTTGTTCCTGAGAGGATGTACCCGTGAGTGGACTTGGAAAACCCTCACTTTTCATACCTTATCATCTTTCTAAATCCTTGGAGAGAGAGGAGAGCCAAGGGAGGAAGAAGGAGCTAGATCCGCCATTGGAGGAGCTTCGGAGCTCCGAATCGCAAGCCGACTCCGGATCCACGGAGGCAACGCTAGTGCGGTGATTTCCATCCGATTACTTTTCAATGGCGCCAAAGAGGAACTCAAGGGTAACGATCCTCATCTTGAGCATGAATAGCTCTCTTTCATAGCATAGGAAGCCCGCTCTCGCGAGTTTGCGGAGAGTTGGAGGTGTTCCTTCGGGTAGATATGTGAAGTCCCCGTTGTTTAGAGTCCGTATGCGAGAACGGACATAGGCATGATGTGTGAAGCCTACCCGGACATGTTAGTCTGGATCGGTGATGTTGCATTGCATAAATGCCGGAGAAGACTCCGTGCTATTGGTTGTTTTTCGGGTTTTCTACGCGGTAGATTGCAGCAGGGAGCCTTGGGGACTAACCCAAAGGTGCACCCGGAAAACTGGGCGGATACGAGATCTTGCCAACTTGGTGGCCTAAGAGCCAACTTGAACATAACCGAGTTATGTGACTTGTGATAGAATGGGACTCGGTGGAAGTTTGACCCGCGCAAATGGCTTAAATTGTCGTTGCGATGTGAGCACGTGTTAGATGGAACCGTACCCGCTCTATGTCGTTCGGTTAAAGAGACCTAAGGTTACGTGGCACTTGCCGTTGGCATAGATGTGAGTCTTCGGCGGTCAATGGCTTAAATTGTCGTGACCCAGGCCAAGAAGACAAATTGCTCATAGGTTTGGCCGTCTAAGTGGCGGTGGTGAGTCCGGAATGTTAATGGCTTTAATTGACGTGACATCGACCGGTTCACCAAGAATGTGCCCTGAGTGTACGGGGCGTGTGGACTTGCGAGTCAACGTATGTGATGAAATGGCTATTGATATACATTGCTCGCTTATGCTAATGAAATGCAGGGAAGTAGCATCGCCGCCCCGAGTTGGGGGCGGGATCGTTATAATTTGGTCAGCATTGCTGACCGTTGCCTTGTTTTGCCACCGTGCGGTGGTTTGTTGCTTGCAGGTGCAGGTGGACCAAGCGGTCAATAGCGGGCTAAAGCCCTTTTTGCGAAGCCGGCCCTCGAAGGCCCAAATGGAAGTGTTTACTGTTTTATTCATCTATGACCGGCCTGCGTGCCGTGGTTTGTAAATCATGTAATATTCAAGTGAAATATTTTGTAAGGCCTTAAGGCTTGTTTTGGGTATTTTGTATAACATTCCTATTTTGTATTACTGGACATTCGTGCTTTGATGCTGGGTTCTTGTTTATAACTTTTATAAACTGCTTCCGCTAGAATGCTCTGTGTAGGACGTTGAGATTGGTTGGATGGTTTCCATAAGTAACCACCCGGTCTGTCTGTGGTATATGGCGTCGGGCCCCGGCCGGACCTACTGCTATATGCTATGCGACGGATAGGGGGTGTTACAATTTGCGCGGGTCAAACTTCCACCGAGTCCCATATCCATCACAATTCACATAACCCGGATATGTTCAAGTTGGCTCTCAGGCCATCAAGTTGGCAAGATCTTGCATCCGTCCATTTTTCCGGGTGCACCTTTGGGTTAATCCCCAAGGCTCCCTGCTGCAATCTACCGTGTAGAAAACCCGAAAAACAACCAATAGCACGGAGTCTTCTCCGGCATTTATGTAATGCAACATCACCGATCCAGACCAACATGTCCGGGTAGGCTTCACACATCATGCCTTTGTCCGTTCTCGCTTACGGACTCTAAACAACGGGGACTTCACATATCTACCCGAAGGAATGCCTCCAACCCTCCGCAAACTCGCGAGAGCGGGCTTCCTATGCAAAGGAAGAGAGCTACTCATGCTCAAGAAGAGAATCGTTACCATAGCGTTCCTCTTTGGCGCCATTGAAAAGTAAGCGGATGAAAAGCACCGCACTAGCTTTGCCTCCTTGGATCCGGAGTCGGCTCGCGATTTGGAGCTTCGAAGCTCCTCCAATGGCCGGATCTAGCTCATTCTTCCTTCCTTGGCTCTCCTCTCTCTCTAAGGTTTTAGAAAGATAACAACTTAAGAAAAGTGAGGGTTTCTAAGTCCAATCCCGGGTATATCCCTTCAGGAACAACCCCCAGCCGTTGGATCTCAAAATAAGGAAACAAACGGCTTTGATTCGGGATTGAAATGCCCAATCTGTACCGAACACGGCCTTGCACACGCCCGTGTCCAGGGCCGTGTGCCTCATTCGCCGTCAAAATCGGCTCGCCTGGAACCTTACACGGGTATCGAACACGCCCGTGTTCGAGCTGACACGCCCGTGTTCCATCTGACACGGCCGTGTAGCCGGCCGTGTACCCCCATCATTTTTCCCCGAAAACAACCCGAGCACTGCACGGGTTCTAGGACACGCCCGTGTCCTTGCCTGTGTCACCTTGACACGCCTGTGCTCCAAGCCGTGTACACGGTCTCGACACTCGACACTTCGTCGAGCGAAGATCGTCGACCTGATGACACGGCCTTAGACACGCCCGTGTCCTAGGCCGTGTGCCTTGTCTCGACACAATGTCGAGACCAAAGTGTCGACTTCCCGGGATGAGTGTTGACACGGGTCGACACGCCCTGCGACACGCCCGTGTCGCAGGCCGTGTTCCATGTCTCGACACTTCGTCGAACGCAGAGTGTCGACTTCACGACTAAGTGTCGATACGGGTTGACACGCCCTGCGACACGCCCATGTCGCAGGCCGTGGGCCCAGTCTCGACACAATGTCGAGACCAAAGTGTTGACTCCCCGGCTTAGTGTCGACACAGGATTGACACGCCCTGGGACATGCCCGTGTCCCAGGCCGTGTGCCTGCAGCCAGAACCCAAAACTGGCCCAAAACATCCCCCGTCACTCCTTTGAGTTTCGGGGCGTTACAACCGGTCACACAAGTAATATAAAATGAGCGAATTTCCCCAAGTATCGATCTCGAGGGAACATAGTAAGGTGGAGTTAATTTTGAGGAGGACTTGAGATTGAAGTCCTTAGGTTGGGGTTAACTAAGGGGGGTTTTGGTATGTTGCAGAAAAGGAAAATAAAACACTATCGACTACTCATATGCAATGTAGCTATACATCGCTTCGCCAGGCGGGATGAAGACTAGACGGGCCTCTATGCAATGAATCACTGGGCGGATGGCCGAGTAAGCTTGCGGAATGAGTGTCGAGAGCACCACTTCGCTACGCTCACACCTAGCACTTTCTAGTGTGGCAAACACAAACATTCACACCATAAGTAACTTAAGCCAACAAACCACCGCATCACTCACAAGCATGAACAATAGTAAATAGCATTAAGCCCAAGGTTCATCAAAGTTCGTGCATCAAATAATAATGAAAATCCAATACAAAAACCTAGAAATGTGGAAGAGAAAGGTAGAGATAGAAACAATGAATGAGTCTTTGTCTTAGACGTGGGTGGAAACACCGGGTTGTCAATAAGTGTCCAGCGAGCCACTCATCGATTGCGTCCGGGGTCGGGGAAGGCTGTCACCGCTTCCTAAGCGCCCGTCTTCTCATTGGTCTACGTTGTCCATGTCAAACCTTCACTTTTTTCCTTACTTTGCGGAGATCGTAGAGTGGAAACTCACTTATTTATGCCATGGATGCAAGGGAACTTCATTGGGAGCAAAGCCCTTGCTTTGAGGATGAAGAACGGGGCAAAACCCCCTTCCGGCGGAAGAAAACGTCTGCAAAATCCCGTCCCCGAAACCTTGAAATACAGCGGTTTAAATAGAAATCGCGCAGAATTTTCTTAACCCATAGGCAAAACACACGATCACAGACCGTGCGTGAAGAAAAACGCACGGGCAAAAATAGAACTGAGTATTTTATGAAATGATCATGCACGACTGGCCCAAAATGTGCGTGAAGGAAACGCACGATAGTGCGATCAGGAATAAGTAATAAAAGCATGCGAAAATGGTCACACACGGTTGGAATCAACCGTGCGAGGCCAAAACGCACGGGTAACCACAGAGCACCCAGAACAAGGCCAAAACAGGCAGGACGTGTGATTCCTTCGCGCACGGTTTGGAACAAACCGTGCGGGAACCAAATGCATGGGCGGATCAGAAATCTCAGGAAACCACTCAATAAAATGCACGATTACACTAAAACAGTAGGCTGGGCTTTCTGACCACCTGCATAGCCAACCTCAAAATGGGGGCACAAGCCACCAACATACAGAATAAAAAGAAAAAAACTAAAAGAGAGACTTGGGGAGCACTATGTGCTTACCCCCAACAGAATAGTGCGCAATTGCACACCACAATGAGCCAAAATGTGCACTTCTTGTGGAAATAAAGCTCGAAGAAATATGAACGATATAGAACTAAAAGTGAAGTACAAACGCGTGAAAACTAACCCAAATGAATCCAAAAAACCCTATATAAATTGAACTCATCACACCCCCAGACTTACCTATTTGCGCGTCCCGAGCAAACAAAATCTATGCAGATAGGGAAAATGATTTAGCTAACAAGGAAATTGCATGCGTAGTACCATGCGAAGTCGCATGCTCATACGCGTACATATATAATAGAAGAAATTTCTAAGTATACAAAATAGTTTATACTTTTCACAATGCGTATAAAAATTTTTATTATTACTCAAAAATGGAATCTCGGTGAATCATCCGGTCATGCATAGGAAGAAATTATGCATGCCACTAAGGTGAGCTTTGCCAAAGACCAGGGCTCAGGATCACCTCCAAATGAATCCACCAATGTCGGGGACCGTACGCTTGCTCGTTCACACTCTCTCCGAGACACTAGTTCGACCCAAGCGTGAATCCGTAGGACTTTAGGATAATCGTGGGGCTTGAGTTACGGTGAGGTAAACAAAGATAAACACGAGGGCTATGCACCTAACCCAAAAGAGCTATCATAAAAAGAGAATCTATCCGCTAATACAAAATACATGTGGGTACACCACACCCCAGACTTAACTTTTAACATATGAGAATGTGCACCGCCTACTCCAAATATAATCACACCTCCAAAAGGATTTTCAATCATACTTTTTCTTTTCACTTTTCTTTTTCACATATATATATATTTTTCTTTTTATTTGTACAATTTCAGCAAATATAAAACTTGGAGCACATCCACATATTCACATGTAATATCACCACATCAACACCCCAAAATGATAATATAAAACACTAAAGCTCGAGTTGGGTGTGCAACAAGGATCGGCTATGAGGCTTTGGTGAAATAATGGTGGAGCTGAATAAAAAGAATGGGTAGGCACAATGGGGCTTTGCGAGGATACGACGTTAGGAATGGTACAAAGCTCAATCGGGCCAAAATGATGGCCTACATCAAAATCACGCTAGACTAACCATGCACCAATTCTTCGAGAGTAGTTTGGGGCAACTTCTTAGCCACCGAGAAAGATAATCCTTCCTCCCGACTCGAGCAAAACGAGTCTAGTGACAGCTACACACATGCCTACACTACCGTTTGATTTACATCGAATTCACCAACTTTTGAGTAGAATAAAAAGTATTTTACGCACATAGAAAAATATAAAACTATAAGCATACAGAAAAATTAATTTTATTCAAATTTCTACACGAGACGAGGCCAATTGACTAGGAGCACAGCAAGGTCAACATTTCACTCCATCTCACAATACTAAGCCAGCACCATAATTTTCTCAAATCTAACAAAGAAACGAGTTTAACTCGCAGTACGCAAAAAGCTAAGCACGCGCTCATGTGGGTGCAGTGGTGTGCCATGCAATGAACTAATTAAAATAAAAATATGGAAGCTTCTTGTATGCACATGAAATGTGCGCGTGCAAAAGGTAACTAATAATGGCACTCCCCCAGACTTAAACTTAACTACTCATCATATGATACAGAAATGTATATCTGAAAAAGGCAAGGGAAGAGGTTACCCAATGCTCAACTAGTGAGCATACCAGAAGTCGCATGAAAATCTGAAGTGAACCCGGCATTTGAAGGTATAATGCATTCCTGCACAGGTGAGCTTCCCAAAAACAAAAGAAAATAGATATACTAAAACCGAATAAAAAGTAATTAACTACTTTAACTACGAAAATGAAAATGCAATAGAAGTAAGATAACTACTGGGGTTACTGTCACCCCAGCACGACTTATTTGACTAACATACAGTTCTAGCCAATGTGCCTACGAAATAAAAAATGAACAGGCAACTGTCCTAATATCCGTGTCAGTAATGGGTACCGATACTGTGATAGAACAGTAACCCCTCTACCTGAATAATAATACCTGCAAACTACAAGTAGAGGAAACATAATGTTAGATGAGGAGGAGGCCTGGTCCTCACTCATCACACACAAAAAATCCTTGCCCTGCAAGTTATCATCCACATCAGGTCTGTAGGAGGAGAAGACAACGAATGAGGCTTCCTCAATAGAGGAGGGATCAACCTCCTCGCATATAAGGATGCTATGATCATTGACTTGAGCAGAGTGCTCCAAGTCCTCCTGAAGTACCTGTGGAGACTCAACTTGCACAGGCTCAGATAGAGAAGGGGGATCAAGAAATAAAAGAGACGAATAACATAAGGAAATAATCGGGGGAGTGATCCCGGTATCACTCCCCAAAGGCTGAGGTAGAAAAATATTGACGGCATTGCCGACAATGCAACAAGGCTCGGCAGGATCCATAGAGGCCTTCACCAAGACTTGGACTTCCTCCACTGGTGTTGAGGGAGAATCCTCGACACCAAGAAGGTTGCCCTCCTCCACGGGGGGTGGAAACAATCCATGTATAACAAGCCTCAACTAGCGATGCATCGTCGAAAATGTCGTGAGAAATGACTGTAGTAGAATGCACAAAAGGGGGAAGAACATTGCTTGGATAAAAGTCAAGCACATGTTCCTCAAAAAGAATCGGCTCTATGCTTGGAGATGTATGCACAGTAGAGATGGGCTCAGCCACGTCGAAGCCTAGATCACCCATACATTTGGTGGTTGTGTCTGCATCATTCCCTTCAAAAATTGAAGGTGACAGGTCACATAACAAGACAATGATGGTGTGCCACTGAGGGTAGGAGTCGGGATGATCCGGATATCCGGCTCATCATCCTCTTCCATAACACGGAGGTATTCAGCGCAATTCTTTAGGACATGATCGGTTTTACGACAATACAAACACTTTCTCCCAGTACAATGCGGTCCTTGTGGGGCCGGAGAGGAATAAAAGAACGGTGTATGTGGCGAGGATGAATAGCCTTAAGCTCAGGGCACAGTGTTTGAAGGGTTGTACGAAAACAACATCTCATGCATTGTGCGCTGAGGCTTATGATCAACATCTCTCATAGGGCATTCATGACTAGCATGGGAGGAAATTCCACACCAACGACATCAGGCATACGAATAACTCCACATGGTGTCGAAATAGCAGATTCAAAATAAATTGTGCAAATTACTAAATCCAACAATATATCACTATAGTTGCCTAAACAAACAAGAAAAAAAAGCAAGATAAACAGAAATAGAACAAAACAAAAGCGATTCACAAAGAAACAAAAGCAATCTCACGTCTCGCTCTGCAGCAACTCATACAGCTGTGTTCCCCGGCAATGGAGCCAAAAACTTGATGCATTGAAACAACATGTGTACCGGTCGCACAAGTAATAGAAAATGGGCGAATTTCCATAAGTATAAATCTTGAGGGAACATAGTAAGGTGGAGTTTATTTTGAGGAGGACTTGAGATTGAAGTCCTTAGGTGTAACACCCCCTATCCGTCGCATAGCATATAGCAGTAGGTCGGGCCGGGGCCCGACGCCATATACTACAGACAGACCGGGTGGTTACTCAATGGAAACCATCCAACTAATCCAACGTCCTATACAAAGCATTCTAGCAGAAGCAATTTTATAAGTTGCAAATAAAGAACCCAGCACAAAGAGCACGAATGTCCACTAATAAACCAAAGAGTAATGTAGTACATACACAAGTACTGGCCTTAAGGCCTTACAGATGGTTTACTACAAATTACATGTTTTACAAACCACGACACGCAGGTCGGTCATACATGAACAAAAGAAAGTAAACACTTCAATTAGGCCTTCAAGGGCCGGCTTCGCAATTTGGGCTTTAGCCCGCTATTGACCGCTTGGTCTAGCAGCACCTGCAAGCAACAAAACACAGCACGGTGGCAAACAAAAGCAACGGTCAGCAATGCTGACCAAATTATAACGATCCCGCCCCCAACTCGGGGCGACGATGCTCCTTCCCTGCATTTATTAGCATAACAAGCAGTGTATAAAATATACATTTCATCACAGGCGTATGCTCACACGGCCACACACCCCGTGCTCTCAGGGCACATTCTCGGTGATCATAGTCTAAGTCTGCCGACTCACCACCATCCCTTTAGACGGCCAAACAATGAGCAATTTGTCTTCCCGGCATGGGTCACGGTAATTAAAACCATAGATCGCCGAAACCCTCATCTATCCCAACGGCAAGTGTCACGTAACCTTAGGTCTCTTTAACCGAACGACATAGAACGGGTACGGTTCCACCTAACCCGTTCTCACATTGCTGCGGGAATTTAAACCATATGCGCAGGTCAAACTTCTCCCGAGTCCCGTTTCCATCACAAAATCACATAACCCGGTTATGTTCAAGTTGGCTCTCAGGCCACCAAGTTGGCAAGATCACGCATCCGCCCAGTTTTCTGAGTGCACCTTTGGGTTAATCCCCAAGGCTCCCTGTTGCAATCTACCACGTAGAAAACCCTAAAAACAAGCAATCGCACGGAGTCTTCTCCGGCATTTATGCAATGCAACATCACCGATCCGGATCAACATGTCCGGGTAGGCTTCACACATCATGTCTATGTCCGTTCTCGAATACGGACTCTAAACAACGGGGACATTACATATCTACTCGAAGGAACGCCTCCAACTCACCGCAAACTCGCGGGAGCGGGTTTCCTATGCAAATAAGGAGAGCTTCACATGCTCAAGAAGAGAATCGTTACCCTAGCGTTCTTCCTCGACGCCATGAAAATGTAAGGGGATGAAAAGCACCGCACTCTCTTTGCCTTCATAGATCCGAAGTCGGCTCGCGATTTGGAGCTTCGAAGCTCCTCTAATGGTCGGATCTAAGCTTCTTCTTCTTCCTTTGCTCTCCTCTCTCTCTTGACTTAGAAAGAGAACCACTCAAAAGAAATGAGGGTTTCAAAGGTCCAATCGCGGGTATATCCCATCAGGAATAACCTCCAGCCGTTGGATCCCAAAATAAAGAAACGAACGGCCTTGATTCTGGCCAGAAATATTAAAACTGGGCCGAACACGGCCTGCGACACGCTCGTGTCCAGGGCCGTGTCCCACATTCGCCGTCAAAATCGATGCGCCTGGAACAACACGCGGGTATCCAACACGCCCGTGTTTGACCTGACACGTCTGTGTTCCAACAGACACGGCCGTGTGGTTGGCCGTGTGCCTCCATCGACACAGCCCCTAAAACAACCCGAGACTCACACGGGTCTTGGACACGCCCGTGTCCTAACCCGTGTCTAACTCGAACACGCCTGGGCTCCTGGTCATGTTCACTGTCTCGACAATTCGTCGAGCAAAGTTCGTCGACTGCCTGACACGTCCTTGGACACGCCCGTCTCCTAGGCTGTGTGCCTTCTCGACACTTTGTCGAGCAAAATTCGTTGACTCCCCGGGCCGATCGTCGACACGGGCTCGACACGTCCTGAGACACGCCCGTGTCTCAGGCCGTGTTCTCTGCTCGACGATCGTCGACTCCAAAATCGTCGACCTCTCGACTAAATCGTCGACTCCAGCTTGACACGCCCGTGTCCCAAGCCGTGTGCCCCCTGTCAGATTTCAAATTTGGCCCAAAACGCCTCCCGTCGCTCTTTTGAGTTTCGGGGCATTACAACTCTCCCCCTCTTAAAAGAATTTCATCCTCGAAATTTTATAAAGGAAAGACATGTACAAAAATAAATTGTACCTGAGCGGAACAACTCCGGATACTCGTCAAGCATAGTCTGCTCTCGCTCCCAAGAGAGCTCCTACCAACTGCAATTGTCCCATCGAACCTTTACCATCCTGATCTCTTTATTGGGTAGCCGTTTGACTTCCGAGTCTTCAATCCGCACGGGCTTGACTTTTGTTGTCAACCCACTATCCACCGGCACTTGATCAACCGCGATCACTTGTGAAGGCTCTTGCACCGCCTTCCGTAGCACCGAAATATGGAATATATCATGTAAACCACTAAGCTCCATGTAAGAACCGAACAAAAACAAACCGAAATGGTTTTAAACTGAAACTTTATTATCCGAAAAAGGTATCTATTACAAAGGTATGCCCTCCCTTATATAGAATGGAGGAGAGATGAGAGAATACAAATAAGAGATGTGGGACTAAAAATTTACAGGACTAAGCGGACTATACAAAACAAACCGCTCAAGCCGCGCGGTTAGACAGAAGGGCTAACCGCTTTCTGTCTAACCGCACGGCTACCACAAGAGAAGAAGAGAGATTGCCAGGGAAGACCGCTAGACCGCCCGGTCTCCAAGCCGGCTGAGACAAACCGCCAGACCGCGCGGTCTTCAACCCACCAAGACAGACCGCCCGGTCACCAACTTCAACACTCCCCCTCAAGCTGGAGCATATATATCGATCATGCCCAGCTTGTCGCAAACATGAAGAAACGAGGCAGAAACTGGCTTGGTGAAGATGTCAGCCAACTCTTTATCAGAAGTGACAAAGGGAGTGCAAATTTGTTCCTTTAAGATCTCTTCACGAATGAAATGACTGTCGACCTCAATGTACTTTGTTCTTTCATGGAAGACCAGATTTTTGGAGATGTATATGGCGGCCTTGTTATCACAGAACATAGGTAGAGGATGGTGTAGACCTCTCCTAAATCTAGCATGAGAGCCCGCATCCATTTTAACTCACAAGTGGTCGACGCCATACTGCGATACTTAGCTTCTGCACTGGACCTGGAGACAACATACTGCTTCTTGCTCTTCCAACTCACCAGATTTCCCCCAACAAAGGTGCAAAAACCTGAGGTTGACTTGCGATCCCCTTTGTCATCAGCATAACTTGCATCTGAGTAGGCTTCAATCCTCAGATGACCATTCTTCTGAAAAAGTAATCCTTTCCCAGGCGCTGCTTTGACATACTCCAAGATCCGCATGGCGGACTGTAGATGGCACTCCCTAGGTGCTTGCATGAATTGACTGACCTTGCCCACAGCATAGGAAATGTCGGGCCTGGTTACTGTGAGATATATGAGCTTACCAACCAGACGCCTGTACCGCAAACTATCTGAAAGAGGAGGCGAATCATCTGTCCAGGTTTTGTCTTCTCCAGTTGTCATGGGGCATCAGGCAGGTTTTTCTCCAGTCAATCCTGCCTCTTTTAAAAGATCAAGGGCATAACTAAGGAGTCGGGCTTCCGAGAGATTTCGATCCCCTGAAATTACTTTGGAGAGCCCATATCTTTCGTGATCAGATGTTGGCGAAGATGTCGCTTTGTCAGGGCTACCCCTTTCTGGTCATCGCCAGTGAGAAGAATATCATCGACGTACACAGCAAGAACAACCAGCCCCGAAGGAGTTTTGCGAATAAATAGAGAGTGATCAGCAGAGCTTCGCGCAAAACCAACGGCCGCCACGATGCCGCTGAACTTGTCAAACCAAGCTCGAGGGCTCTGCTTGAGGCCATAAATTGCCTTCTGCAGCCGGCATACTCGTGTCTCCCCCTGAGCAACATACCCAGGAGGTTGCTCCATGTAAACGGCCTCGTGAAGATCACCATAAAGGAAGGCATTCTTGACATCCAGCTGAGAAATCGACCAATCCCTATTGACCGCCACAGAGAGAAGGACCCGGATAGTGCTGAGACGAGCCACGGGGGAGAAGGTGTAAAAGTAATCAACCCCATAGGTCTGAGTAAAGCCCTTAGCAACAAGGCGAGCCTTATACCGATCCACAGTGCCGTCTCGACCAAATTTGACCACAAAGACCCAGCGACAGCCAACAACATCATTACCGAAGGGAGGAGGAACAAGAGTCCATGTACCCGGCTCCGTGAGGGTCGCCATTTCCTCATCCATGACCAGCTTCCAGTGGGGAATAGCAAGGGCCTCCTGATAGGAATGAGGCGTGGCAGTGGCAGAGATAGCCAGCACAAAGGCCCTGCGAGAAGTTGTAAGACGATCATATGAAACAACAGCAGTAAGGGGGTGTAGGGTACATGTCCGCACCCCATTGCGAAGAGCCACAGGGAGATCCAGGTCGGTGACCCCCTCGGGATCCGGAGCGTCCGTGGCAGAGAGAGCTGGCCCGGGAGAAGAGAGCGACGGCGGCGGAGAGGATGGAGACGGAGGTGGAGAAGTGGGAGAGAGAGGTGGAGCGATAGGAGGGGACGGAGATGGCGGAGGGGTGGATATCTCAGTAGGAGATAAGGGAACGAAAGGAATAGCAGGAGAGTCAGAAGCCGGGGAAGGAGGAGAGGTAGCGGGGGAAAAAGATGAGGAGTCAGCCGAGAAGTAGGAGGCATTCTCGAAGAAGGTAATGTCAGCAGAGACGAACTGCTGACGAAGAACAGGGTTAAAGCAACAATAGCCTTTCTGAGTGGTGGAGTACCCCAGAAAGACACATTTGGTGGAGCGAGGTGATAGCTTGTCACGGGTGGCAGATGGGGTATGCACAAAAGCAGTGTATCCAAATATGTAGAGAGGGAGAGGAAAAGGCTCCGTGCCCGGATACAGAATGGAGAAGGGTGTTTTCCCTAGGAGAATGGTGGATGGAATACGATTGATGAGGTAGCAGGCAAGGAGAATGACATAGCCCCAATACGAGCGAGGGACATGCATCTGGGTCATCAATGTGCGAGCCACATCGAGAAGGTGACGGTTTTTGCGTTCCGCCACCCCATTTTGTTGGGAGGTGTAAACACAGCTAGTCTGATGAATAATGCCATGTTGCACACAAAAAGAGGTAAAAGCATGACTCAGATACTCTTTAGCATTGTCGGAGCGAAATGTTTTAATACAAACATTAAACTGAGTTTTAATCAACTGATAAAAAGAGATCCATACATCTAAAAGTTCAGAGCGATCTTGGAGGAGATACACCCAAGTACATCGAGAAAAATCATCTATAAAGGTTACAAAATAAGAACTACCCCGGCCAATGGTGAGGGTAAGAGCAGGTCCCCAGATATCGGAGTGGACAAGATCAAAAGGACGAGTAGAGCCCCGTCCGTGCTTCGACGGGAAGGAGGAACGGTGATGCTTGCCGAGTTGACAAGCGTCGCATTGGAGAAGACGTGGTGCGGCAGAAGCAGATGTAGAAGACGTGGTGGAGGATGACCGAGGCGGAGATGCCACTGGAGAAGATCTGTATAGGAAGACGAGAAGGCGGACAAGGCGGAAACATTGTCGAGGAAGTAGAGGCCGCCGCTCTCAGTCCTAGTAGCAATCGTCCGGTGGGAGCTCGGATCCTGAAAAGAACAAGAAGTTGGTGTAAATGTCACAGAACACTGAAGTTGTTTGCATAAAGAGGTAACAGACAACAGATTGCACAGAAACTTGGGCACATAGAGAGTGTCCGCTATTCGTAGTGAAGGAGTAACATGAACCACTCCCGTCCCATGAACTGGGGAGGGAGAACCATCCGCAACTAGGACCGGGGGCAACCGATCATGTTGTTCAAGCAAAGAGAAGCACTGAGGATTGCCCGTCATGTGATTAGTGGCACCAGAGTCGATGAGCCATTTACCTTGAGTCACCATGTGGGCACTACCTGAGGATGTTACCACAGAGGCAGACGGCTTGGAAGAGTCACCGGAGGGGCGAAGATGTGGATGCTTCGTCCAGCAGCGTTCGAAAGTATGGCCGGTTCGGCCACAATGAGAACAGAGGTAGCGGGAAGAAGCACGGCCGCCGGACTGGTGACTGCGGCTACCAGAGCCACTCTGCTGAGTGTGATGAGAATAGTTGTCCGGTGGTGGAGAAGGAGCGGGCAAAAGTGGGTGCTGAAGGATAGAGATGACAGCAGCGATGCGGGCAGCGGTGGCATCTAAGGTAGGAGATTCGGCCTCACCCAGAATTTGCTGGTGGATCATGTCATAAGTATCAGGAAGCCGGAGCAGATAACACACAACCAGAAGCTCCTGGAAGTGCTTGTGTTGTTGAGCCAAATCCACAGAAAAGGGGCGATTCTGAAGAATCTCAGCCCTAAGAGCCTGAACCTGTTGGTAGGCAGCAGTAGGAGACAAGGTAGGATGGGCAAAGAGGTCCGCATACAACGTATAGATGCGGGATGTCTGAGCCCCCTTGGAGTACAGAGCGGCAAGATGAAGCCAAGCGGCCTTGACCGTCTCATCATGACATATGACGGGAAGGCACTCATCGGAAAGACTGTTCGCGAGCCAAATACGCACAAGCGCGTCCCTTGTATCCCAGTCATCAAAGAGAGGTGAAGTGATAGGAGGTGGGTCATCAACGAGATGGTGGCGTTTGCGTTGTGAGCGAAGAAGAAAGGTGAAATAGACGCTCCAATCCGGGTAGTTGGAGCCAACAAGCATAGAAACGGTCCCAAGGTTCCCGGAAGGAGTAGGTGGAAGAGGCGGAGCCGGATTGGTGACAGGGGTGGTGGCAGTAGAGGCATCAGAAAGAGCCATAGGAGCAGGAAAAAGGAAGCCGGGCGGTTAGGAGACAACCCGCACGGATAGGAAAAAGAGGGGCTGTAGCGGTCACAAGGGGAGGAAACCAGCGGCCAAAAAATCCACGACCAAGCTGTAGACACAAGCAGAGGGGAAGAAGTCGAACGGCTAGAGGACAGGCCGCCCGAACAGAAGCAGGACAAAACAGGTCGCTGCGACAAGAGGTGACGACTTAGAACAGGAAACAAAAAAGTCGCGCACACAGAGGGCAGCAACAAGGAGAGGAAGAGGCAGCGTGGACAGGGTGCAAACCGGCGCGACAAGCCGCGCGTACATGAAGACACAGAATCAGGAGGAGTAGATCGAGTCCTCTGATACCATGTAAGAACCGAACAAAAACAAACCGAAATGGTTTTAAACTGAAACTTTATTATCCGAAAAAGGTATCTATTACAAAGGTATGCCCTCCCTTATATAGAATGGAGGAGAGATGAGAGAATACAAATAAGAGATGTGGGACTAAAAATTTACAGGACTAAGCGGACTATACAAAACAAACCGCACAAGCCGCGCGGTTAGACAGAAGGGCTAACCGCACGACTACCAAAAGAGAAGAAGAGAGATTGCCAGGGAAGACCGCTAGACCGCCTGGTCTCCAAGCCGGCTGAGACAAACCGCCAGACCGCGCGGTCTTCAACCCACCAAGACAGACCACCCGGTCACCAACTTCAACACTCCACCGAAAGCTTCAACCGATAGGCTTCTTCACCAACCCGCTCCAGAACCTCAAACAGCCCAAGGTACCTCGGGCTTAGCTTTTTCAATCTACGCACCCGCGAGACACCCTTGAACGGCTTGATCTTTAAGTACACCCAGTCGCCCACAGCGGAATCCGCGTTCCTGTGCTTGGCATTATAGTACTTCGCTTGCCGGTCCTGAGTGATAAGCAACCTCTCCCGAATGGTACGAACGAAAGACGTAGCATCTTATACCTCTTAGCGCTTGTACAGCTTTGACTCACCCGTTTCTAACCAAGACAATGACGTGCGACATTTTCTACCATATAGGGCCTCGAAGGGCGCCATTTGAATACTCGCTTGGTAGCAATTGTTGTACGCAAACTCCACCAAATAAAGATGGTCTTCCCATTGCTTTCCAAAGTCCAAGACACACATTCAGAGCATATCTTCCATAGTTCTATTGACCCTCTCGGTCTGCCCATCCGTTTGTGGATGGAAGGCTGTGCTGAATTTTAATTTTGTTCCCAACATTTGCTGCACTAGCCTCCAATCATTGGATGTGAACCGCCCATCTCGGTCACTCACGATGCTGCGAGGCACACCGTGAAGCCGTACTATATTACCCACATATAGTTTTGCCAACTTATCCACCGGATCATCCTTCCTATGCAGAATGAAATGCGACACATTCGTTAGCCTATCTATGACCACCCAAATGGTGTCGTTCCCCTTTTGCGACCTTGGCAAACCGTGCACAAAGTCCATAGAGATGTCGTCGAATTTCCACTCCGGAACAGGCAAGGACTTCAGAAATCCTCCTGGCTTTTGGCATTCCGCCTTCATCAAAGTGCAAGTTTGGCACTTCGCCACGTAGAGCGCGACATCTTTCTTCAAACCTGGCCACCAAAACAATTTCTTTGTATCGCGGTACATCTTCGTGCTCTCCGGGTGACTCGAGTACGTGGTATGGTGTGCCTCGTACAACAATTCCACCCGCAAATTGCCGACACTTGGGACGCACAGTCGACCATCTTTCCAAAGCAATCCGTCCTCCACAACGAAATGGGAATTTGATCCATCCAGAGCCTCTACCATGAACTGCTTCATATGGACATCCAAATCCAAAGCCTACCGAATCCGATCACCCAGGTCATATTGGACTTCAGTCCAGTTCAGTACTGCTTCAGCACTTGATTGCTTATCTACACAAACAATCTCCAACGCCTCCAACTCTCGAACCAACCGCTCGTCATGGATCGACAGCCAATTGGCTTGAGCTGGGGCCCGGCGACTCAACGCGTCCGCAACCGCATTCCCTTTACCACACACGTAGTGGATCTTGAATGTATAGTCCCCCAGGTACTCCATCCATCTACGCTGCTGCATATTCAGATCTTTCTGATCAATCAAATACTTCAGGCTCTTGTGCTCGGTGTAGATATCAATCTCCACACCGTACAAAAAGTGTCTCCACAGCTTCAAGGCAAAAATCACGGCTCTAACTCCAAGTCATGTATTGGATAATTCCTCTCGTGCACTTTCAACTGTCTCGAGCCATAAGCTATCACACTTCCGTGTTGCAGTAGCACGTAACCCAAACCGCTGCCCGAAGCATCGCTATAAATCCCGTAACCTTCGGTCCCACATGGCGAACTCAGCACAGGCGTCGTGGTCAACCGACATTCCAACTCCTGAAAAGCTCGCGTGCACTCCGGCGTCCAAACGAACTTCTGCTCCTTCCTCGTCAAAGTAGTGAGAGGTAACGCTATCCGCGAGAATTTCTCTACGAAGCGCCTATAATAGCCGGCTAGCCCTAGAAAGCTCCGGACTTCCGTTACCGTAGAAAGCTCAGGCCACTCCGGTATCGCAATAATCTTCGCCGGATCCACTGCAATACCTTCTCCACTCACTATATGACCGAGGAACGCCACTGAGGATAACCAAAACTCGCACTTCGAGAACTTGGCATACAATTGATTCCTCCTTAGCGTCTCCAAAACCAAATGAAGATGCTTGAAGTGATTTTCCTCACTCTGCGAGTACACCAAAACATCATCGATGAAGATGATCATAAAATGGTCCAAGTACTCCCTGAAGGTCCTGTTCATCAAATCCATGAACACTGACGACGCATTAGTCAGCCCAAACGGCATGACTGTAAACTCATAATGCCTGTATCTCGTACTGAACGTTGTCTTCGGGATATCACTCTCTCTTATTCGCAGCTGATAGTACCCAGACTTGAGATCCAACTTCGAGTACACCGTCGACTCGACCAACTGATCAAAAAGATCATCGATCCGGGGGATCAGGTACTTGTTCTTTTCCGTCAACTTGTTGAGCTCCCGATAATCAATACATAGCCTCAAGATTTCGTCCTTCTTCTTAACAAAGAGGACCGGCGCGCTCCAAGGAGAATAACTTGGGCGCACATACCCTTGCTCCAACAACTCTTGCAGTTGAACCTTCAGCTCTGCCATTTCCTTAGGCGCTAGCCCATATGGAGATCGTGACACAGGCTTTGCACCTGGCACTAGCTCAATCGTGAAATCTATGTCCTGCTGCGGCGGGGCTCCAGGAAGATCTCCAGGGAACACATCAGGGTACTCCGATATCACTGAAATACTATCCAATGCAGGCTTTGGCTTAGCAACCTCCACTATTGTAAAGAATAGTTCTGCACCAGCACGAACCGCCTTCACCACCTGAAGAGCAGACATCAACGTCTTGCTTGACCCCTTCAAGCCCGTAAAAGTCATCTTATGACTTTCTCCCAACATGAATTCCTTGCGACCGAAATCAATATAGGCATGCTGCTCCGAGAGCCAGTCCATGCCAAATATAACGTCGAACTCCACCAACGGAAGTAATGACGCTTGCAGATCGAACTCCTGATTCCCAATACGAATCTTAACATCGCAGATCCTATCCGTGCGCATCGAACACCCATTGGGCAACAACACATCCAACTTTTCCTTCGCCATCGAAGAAGGGACTCCGATGCGTGATATAAATCCCTCGGACAAGAAGTGTGAAGCTCCTGTATCGAAGAGTGCTCTTGCCGGATTTTCACAAATCAAAACAAATCCTAAACAAGCAGTGGTAAGGTAACATGCGCATAACAAGTATTTAAAGGAATTAACTTACTATAAATTAAACCGTACCTGTCACCACATCCGCCTGTTTGATGGCCTCATGTTGGCCAAGATTAAACACCCTTGGTTGGGCCGGAGCAAAATGGGACGCGGTTGACTCCGCCGCCTTGCCCTTCTCTTCATAAGTTGCTCCCGGCTTCCTTTCGAACTTGGGACGTCCTCTCCAACAGTCACGGGCAAAGTGTCCCGGCTTCCCACAAGTAAAACACGCACCCAGGGTCCGACCCGTAGTCGCCCCAGAAGCACCCGAAGAGGGAGCTGGACCAGAAGTCCTATGCTTCTTGAAGAATCTCTAATAGCCGGACTTTGAAGTAGTCGGCACTTTGAACCCAGACTTCTTCTGACCAACGTTCTTCTTCGCTTGAACATTGTTCATGTCCTTCTCCAAGGACCAGGCCGTGTTGACCAAGGTCAAGAAACCTTGCATCATCGGCCCCGAGAGTAGTAACCTCAAATCATCTCTCAGTCCTTCATAGAATCGATTCGTCTTGCACCCTCATCCGCGATGGTGGAGCTAGCATATCGACTCAAACGGGTAAACTCGTGGAGATACTCATCCACGCTCCTCTCACCCTGAACCAACTTCAGGAACTCGTTCTCCAATGCTATCCTCTGCGCTGAAGGGAGGTATCTAGCCAAGAACAATCTCGAGAACTCCTCCATAGAGACATCAACAAGTTGTCTACCTCTCAATAGGTGTAGCTCCAATCCTTCCCACCATAATCTCGCTTCACCGTACAAAAAGAACGTAGCAATGGTGGTCAATTGCCACTCCTCCGTCTCTGTTGCTATCATGACACACTTCACCCTAGAGAGCCAGTCTTCAGCTTGAGATGGGGTTCCCAACCCCAAGATTACCGGAGGATTAAAGCTCATGACATGCTTGAGCTGTCTCTCGGTTGCCCTCCTTGGCACCAACGGCTCCACTACTACCTGCTCCACCATAGGAGCGGGCTGCTGCATTTGCCTTGAAGGTTGCGCATTCATCATGGCCAACACTGCTTCGGCCACCAATCGTATGGTCTCAGCCGATGGAGGTGTTGTAGGAGCAACATCTTGTGCACTGCTAGCCTCAGAAACTTGACGTTTCGACGGCCTAGCACCACTTCTGGTCACCTATAGTGGTACAAAACACCGTTAAGCGACCAAATAAAATTGCAAACAACAATTATAGGAACACGCATGTTCACCAAACATGTATATTTTCATTTCTAAGTGGACATTCATGGGTTCTTTTACTGTTATAATGATGAAGCACACACATGTGCTTACCACCCCTTAAAAAGAATTCGCCCACGAATTCTTTTTAAGCCATACCGAAACCAGTAGTCTGATACCAAATTGTAACACCCCCTATCCGTCGCAGAGCATATAGCAGTAGGTCCGGCCGGGGCCCGGCGCCATATACCACAGACAGACCGGGTGGTTACTCAATGGAAACCATCCAACTAATCCAACGTCCTACACAAAGCATTCTAGCGGAAGCAATTTTATAAGTTGCAAATAAAGAAACCAACACAAAGAGCACGAATGTCCACTAATACACCAAAGAGGAATGTAGTACATACACAAGTACTGGCCTTAAGGTCTTACAGATGGTTCACTTCAAATTACATGTTTTACAAACCACGACACGCAGGCCGGTCATACATGAACAAAAGCAAGTAAACACTTCAATTAGGCCTTCAAGGGTCGGCTTCGCAATTTAGGCTTTAGCCCGCTATTGACCGCTTGGTCCAGCAGCACCTGTAAGTAACAAACCACTACACGGTGGCAAACAAAAGCAACGGTCAGCAATGCTGACCAAATTATAACGATCTCGCCCCCAACTCGGGGCGGCGATGCTCCTTCCCTGCATTTATTAGTATAACAAGCAGTGTATAAAATATATATTTCATCACAGGCGTAGGCTCGCACGACCACACACCCCGTGCTCTCACGGCACATTCTTGGTGATCACAGTCTAAGTCTGCCGACTCACCACCATCCCTTTGGAAGGACAAACAATGAGCAATTTGTCTTCCCGGTATGGGTCACGGTAATTAAAACCATAGACCGCCGAAGACCCTCATCTATGCCAACGGCAAGTGCCACTTAACCTTAGGTCTCTTTAACCGAATGACATAGAACGGGTACGGTTCCATCTAACCCGTGCTCACATCACAGCGGTAATTTAAACCATATGTGCAGGTCAAACTTCTCCCGAGTCCCGTTTCCATCACAAAATCACATAACCCGGTTATGTTCAAGTTGGCTCTCAGGCCACCAAGTTGGCAAGATCACGCACCCGCCTAGGTTTCCGGGTGCACCTTTGGGTTAATCCCCAAGGCTTCCTGTTGCAATCTACCACGTAGAAAACCATAAAAACAAACAATCACACCGAGTCTTCTCCGACATTTATGCAATGCAACATCACCGATCCGGACCAACATGTCCGGTTAGGCTTCACACATCATGCCTATGTCCGTTCTCGAATACGGACTCTAAACAACGGGGACTTACCTACCAGAAGGAATGCCTCCAACTCACCGCAAACTCGCGAGAGCGGGCTTCCTATGCAAAGAAGGAGAGCTTCACATGCTCAAGAAGAGAATCGTTACCCTAGCGTTCTTCCTCGACGCCATGGAAATGTAAGCGAATGAAAAGCACCGCACTCTCTTTGCCTCTGTAGATCCGAAGTCAGCTCGCGATTTGGAGCTTTGAAGCTCCTCCAATGGCCGGATCTAAGCTTCTTCTTCTTCCTTTGCTCTCCTCTCTCTTTACTTAGAAAGAGAACCACTCAAAAGAAGTGAGGGTTTCAAAGGTCCAATCCTAGGTATATCCCATCAGGAATAACGTCCAGTCGTTGGATCCCAAAATAAAGAAATGAACGGCCTTGATTCGAGCCTGAAGTATTAAAACTGGGCCTAACACGGCCTGCGACACGCCCTTGTCCAGGGCCGTGTCCCCCATTCGCCGTCAAAATCAATGCGCCTGGAACAACACACGGGTATCCAACACGCCCGTGTTCGACCTGACACGCCCGTGTTCCAACTGACAAGGCCGTGTGGTCGGCCGTGTGCCTCCATCGACACAGCCCCGAAAACAACCTGAGACTCACATGGGTCATGGACATGCCCGTGTACTAACCCATGTCTAACTCGAACACGCCTGGGCTACAGGCCGTGTTTACTGTCTCGACACTTCGTCGAGCGAAGTTCGTCGACTGCCTGACACAGCCTTGGACACGCCCGTGTCCTAGGCCGTGTGCCTTATCTCGACACCTCGTCGAGCAAAATTCGTCGGCTCCCCGGGCCGATCATCGACACGGGCTCGGGATGCCCTGAGACACGCCCGTGTCTCAGGCCGTGTTCTCTGCTCGACGATCGTTGACTCCAAAATCGTCGACCTCTCGACCAAATCGTCGACTCCAGCTTGAGACGCTCTGGGACACGCCCGTGTCCCAGGCCGTGTGCCCCCTGCCAGATTCCAAATTTGGCCCAAAACGCCTCCCGTCGCTCTTTTGAGTTTCAGGGCGTTACATTAGGTCGGGGTTAACTAAGGGGGGTTTTGGTATGTTGCGGAAAAGGAAAATAAAACACTATCGACTACTCATATGCAATGCCGCTATGCATCGCTTCGCCAGGCGGGATGAAGACTAGTCGGGACGCTATGCACCGAATTGCTGGGCGGATGGCCGAGTAAGCTTGCGGAATGAGGGTCGAGAGCACCTCTTCGCTACGCTCACACCTAGCACTTGCTAGTGTGGCAAACACAAACATTCACACCATAAGTAACTTAAGCCAACAAACCACCGCATCGCTCACAAGCATGAACAATAGTAAATAACATTAAGCCCAAGGTTCATCAAAGTTCGTACATCAAATAATAATGAAAATCCAATACAAAAACCTAGAAATGTGGAAGAGAAAGGTAGAGATACAAACAACGAACGAGTCTTTGACGTAGATGTGGGAGAAAGCACCGGGTTGTCAATTCGTGTCCAGCGAGCCACTCATCAGTTGCGTCCGGGGTCGGGGAAGGCTGTCACCGCTTCCTAAGCGCCCATCTTCTCGTCGGTCTATGTTGTCCACGTCAAACCTTCACTTCTTCCTTACTTTGCGGAGATCGTAGATTGGAAAATCACTTCTTTAGACAATGGATGCGAGGGAACTTCATAGGGAGCAAAGCCCTAGCTTTGAGGATGAAGAACGGGGCAAAATCCCCTTCCGGCGGAAGAAAACGGCTGCAAAATCCCGTCCCCGAAACCCTAAAAAACAGCGGTTTATATAGAAATGGGGCAGAATTTTCTTAACACATGGGCAAAACGCACGAGCATAGACCGTGCGTGAAGAAAAACGCACGGGCAAAACAGAACTGAGTATTTTATGAAATGATCGCGCATGACCGACCCAAAACGTGTGTGAAGGAAACGCATGTTACACTTATGGTCATCCAAATAGGGTTTTTCCCTTTTAATACCTCAAGGAGAAAATCTCTTAATGACCTCTATTCTAATCATATATTAGACATGTCACTATCATGAGGAAAGTCACTAGAGTTAATAGAATTCAAAGGCAAAAATGAAAAATTTTCCATGTCAAATGTTGGGTGCATCATCTGCATCACTTAGGAAAGTATTGATTACTTTAACGTCAAACTTAACCACTTTATCAAATGCATCAACTTCGTTGTTAAAGGAAAGTGTTGACTGTATTAACCTCAAACTTAAGTACTTTATCGAGTGCATCCATTTCATGGTTGGGGGAAAGTTTTGACTGCATCAAACTCAAGCTTATGTACTTTTTCGACTTCATCAACTACATCATTAGGATATTTGTCGACTAAATCGACTAGACTATGATAAAACGTCTTCAACAGGGTTAAATAACCAAGTGGTGATTGTTTACATTAACTCCTTATGACACTTAAGGATAACTACATATTCATTAATAGAGCAAAAGGACTTTGTTTGTGGTGTCAATCTAAGGTTACTTAGATGTTTACCTACCTGACATATGGCACAATGACTGTCTACTGAATTAGGGTGTTGATTACTTGATTAATCTAATTTAATTCAAAAGTGTGGACTTTACTACGAAAATAAAGGTGTTGTTATGAGGAAGAAATATTCTCATTCAATTGGGAATAATTCTTTTTTCTGTATGATTCCATATACAAAATTTTCAAGGGGTTTGAGATTTCTTTATTAAGAATATTTCCTAGTCGTTGCAGATTTCCATATCAGTCTTAATGCTCTCTGCCAAATCTACTCCATTATAAAAACAGAATTTTAAAGGAATAAAAGATAACGAATGCACAAGTGTTAAATAGATTTTTACATGCCAACTCTTCTAAGTTTTTTATGCAAGTTGTAAACAGTGACCAAGCAGCAAAGTTGATTTCAATCTTCATTTACTACAAGCAACAAAAAGATATTCTACAAAGTCTAAGATTTGTAACATTTCTTCAGAAGAGTTCTTCTTTCTATCAAGGTATTGCTGATCAAGGCTTCAAATTTTCTTGTAAAGCTTTTCAAGTGCTAATCAAGGAAAAGATAATGAAAGAAGCCCACATGATGCTTCTTATTGAAGACTCCATCATTATATGTTTGAGTCAAACTCTTATTACTATTTTCATTTGTAGAATCCTTGATATTTGAGTTGTAGAGTTGTGTTACGCGTCAGTTGAAGATATTATCTGTCGTCATTTGTAGGGCTGTGGGAAGACGGAGCTGCAAGGCTTGTTTTGCCTGAGCTGTAGGATATGTGAAGGATCTGAGTTATAGGATCTTATGATTAGAGATCTAAGTCATATGACCTGTGCTAAAGGTCTGAGGTAGGGGACTTGTGTTTCTTAGTTGTAAGATCTTAGGATCTGAACATTTTTTGAGAAGATTTTGCCTAAGTTATTAGCTCTATTCTAGATAGGTGAAGGAGGAAAGTGGTTGTACCATAATTAGGGAACTACTATAAATCCTTATGTGTTTTGATTTGCTTGTACTGGTTCATTTTACTAATGTGCTGAAAATAAGAAAACTTCAAAAAGTCTAAAACAAGACAATCACCTATTCACCACCACCACCCCTCTAGGTGAGTAGCAACAATTAACTTTCACGTTGGATCCTACCAAGATTCGAGAATTACGAGTATAATAAATAATTTCAATGCAACAGAGTATTATAAATCAATATATATGTGAAAAACCTAATTCTACATGAATTCTATACGTGACATATGCACTAAACTAGGAGCTTTGTACGAGTTAACATGTTACTCCACAACTCAATACAATGCTAGCATGACAAATTTTCAAATCACAGGTAAAATCAAAATTTACATGAGAAATCACATGTTAACATGTTACTTGTTAACACATATCAACAAGTGTGTGCTGAAGTGGGTGCATTGGTGTGCATGGAAAATGCAAGTAAGTAAAAAAAATTCAATAATAACACATGAAAAAAAGGCTTCTGGTATGAACATGAAGTTATGCATGTGCATTATGGGTAATGAATCCCTCTCGCTATCCCCCTAAAGTTATGAACTACACTGATATCTTGATATAGAAATTAAGAACTAAAATAAAGATAAGAGGAGAAGTAACCTAATGCACATGATTTGAGTACACCAGAAGATGCTTGAAAACCATAATGTCGCAGCACCGCAATTTAGATAAGCAATAAGTACCTATGTGGTTATGAACTCCATGCACAAAGATTAACTCAAAACTAATAACAGATTTGGATGGAAAAATGGAAGCAGATCTAGGTTGTGTACCAATAGCGCTTTTATTATATGTATTTAAGCTGTACCAAATTCCAATATTATTAGTTTATATGTAGATTGTTCTGAAATAAAAAGCATAAAAAAATTAAAAATTAAATAGCATAGCAAACTAATCTCGACAGAAGTAGAGGAAGAATGCCTAGAGATTCGCCCACAAATCAGTTGTATGGAAATTTGTGGTGATTCTCCCCCGTCACATGAGAAAGAACAGATGTGCACATTTAGAGCCCAAGGAAATTTTATCCTCCTTACCTCTAACCTCCTCCTTCACATGCCGCAACGCAGCATAATGCGTGGCACGAAGCAATCTCTCTTGTTTTTCTCTACAATGTGGGAGAGCGCCAACCTATGTATGAGTTCAGGTTAAAATCTACATTTCTAATTTCAATTTTTATATGGGGCTCTATTTCTTCACCCGTCAGGGTTAGATGATCTGAGGAGGTTGCAGTACTAGAAGAATTTTTGGATTTTTTAAGGGGCTGGGTTGGATGTGGTAGGCTACCGAAATTCTTACCATCATAATAGTGCTTGCCCTATAACCATCTTTGACCAACAACATTTTGATTCAATGAATAATTTCGGTGATTTGTCACTGTAGGACTATATATTCATATATAGAAATGTTCTATTTTGATTATTAATGAAATTAATAAATTCATCAAAGTTCATGTAGGAAAATTCAGAAGGTAGCACACCTTTGGGGCATTCGTATGTACGATTCAATGAAGAGAAATAGTTTTGTCACGATATAGCCATCACTAGCGTAGGGGGGGTTTATAGCTGGACGGTTCAATAGAGAGATGTTATCATGATGTCGAGCTGAGGACTGGGCATGTTTTGTTCATGAATTCTCACTTAATAAAGTCCAATCATACACCTTGGAACATTACTACCGGTTGACCAATATTATCTATGCAATGTAATATCCTATAGAATGTCGAATTCCACTTCTGAAGTACGATTTATAAATGTTCTACCTGCGACAACATCAATGTTAGCTCTATAGTGTGGATCGAGAGCATTGCAGAATATCTCTACTAAGTGTCAACATCAATGGTAGCACTATCGGTTTTGTCATGATATAGCAAACTTCTCCAAAGGATTTGAGAGTGTTTCTTGATTAGCTTGGAAGAAAGTAGCAAACTCTCATCACGTGCTCACAATCATGTTTGTCAAATGAAATTTTTCAAGGAACTTTATTGATAAAACCTCTCATGTAGCAACAATTTCAGGAGGGATTGTATGAAGCCATGTTTTTGTTTTATTACATAGTGAGAAGGGAAATAATCTCATCTTTATCGTATGTTATCCCTTTGAAACATAACGTTGTAAAAATCTCAAAAAAGTTGTCTAAGTGGAGATGGGGGTCTCCCCATGGTAGTCTAGCAAACTGCACATTGTTATGGATCATTTTCATTATAATAGGCGTGAACTTGAATTGATTGTTAGGGATTGCCAGGATGAATGTTGGAAACACGCTCCCAATAGTAGGATTGGTATGGTCCCTTTTAGATCAGGGCCACAGTCGAATTACGTCTTGCTCGTCCTGAGCATGCCCAAACTTGGGATCAACATCTCCCCTAAGATCATTCTAAAGTGCAATATTATCTTCCATCTACAAAGATTATCAGTGATGCATGAGCAGTGCTCCCTCAATTTCTTGGTCAAATAATGCTACATTACTAGGATCACACTTCTGCATACAAAACCTTCAAAAAAATGGAATAAAAACCACAAATTCTTTAAAAGTATCTCTCTAACAAAAGAAATGCATAGTCATTCGCATTCCCCGGTAACAATGCCAAAAGCTTGATGCGATGACAATAATTATATTGGTCGTGCAAGTAATATAAAATTAGAAGTGACCCCCCCCCCCCCCCCCCCCCTCCCAAGTATCAATCTCACAAGGAATATAGGTTGGGGCCATGTTTTAATGGTTTATAAAGCTAATTATAGGGTTTTAAAATGATGATTTGAGTTATTTTGATGGTGATTTGATTTCTACAAAGAAAGAAAAAAGAGTTGTGGGCCGTTAATACCGTTTCACAATAATATGGATTGTGTGCGTCATTAACCATGCTTCACTAGGTTAGTGGACATGAGCACAAGTGGAGTGGAAGGGAGAGTGCGAAAGTGTAAATGAGGGTCACAATCACCTCTTCACAATAACAATTACTATCAAACCGTATATATCTTTATAAGCAAGCGAAGTTTCCAATCATCATTAAACAAAGATTACTTTGCAATAAAATTGCAATAATAACAAATAAAATTAAATTGGAAGTGTTCATCATTGTTTAGCATCAACAATAACGACATCTACTCTGATGACGTCGATTTGCGTAAGAAGAAAGGTACAAATAAAAACGGTGAAGAGACTTTGTCGTCGAACTGGGAAGCTGCACTGGGTTGTCAAGCCATCACCTACAAGCTACTTGTCGGTTGCGTCTAGGTTGAGGAAGGCTATCACCTCTTCTTATGCTTTCGTCTTCTTATTGGTTAACACCAGTTGCATCAAACCCTAGATCCTCTATGATTAACAGTGATTGAAGGGTAAAATCTCGCGCAATAATGGCTCAGACACATGGAAATCCCTTAGGGCATCAAGACAAAGATTCGAGGAAGAAGAAGATGTTCAGGAGACCTACCACGTAAGGTTTCATCTGAAATTTGCATCCAAAGACGAAGCTCCTGAAATGAGGCTGACTATGTGGTTAAATACAATTTTTGTAAAAAAATTGTTGCGTACAGACAATCGTACGACCATGCATGTGAACCTGTGTCAACCAGTTAAGTTAAAATTCCAAATTAAGAAACATTGGTCCTGTGCAATTTACCTGTGCATGGTTAAAATGCCACTGCAAGAAGAAATCACACGGGATGAAACATACCACTGATTGCAGGTTAAAAACACTATTCATGTGATTTTCTTGACACACGGTGGAAAACAACCGTATGAAAAGTAATCACATGGGTGACAATAAAAGAAATTTTTTTTTAGACAATAGAGGTAAATCTTGTGATTTGTTCAAGCATGGGAAGAATTAATCCTGTGCGTGGGAAACCACACGTATGGTAGTAAAACTCCAATTTTTAGCATATTGACCGCAAGCAATAAGAGAAAGTGTGTGCAAAGGATTTTTTTCACGATCCTGCGATATTAGAATTATGATATGACATCGAGTTCGTGATCTCACTCAAGAAAAACACAGGTGTACAAATGACAAGAAAATCGACACACCACTATAGGCGGGGACGAGAATGTAGTACAAATGACAGTGAAGCATTCGTTATCAAGGAAAAAGAAAATGGGAAGAAATCACCTATTAACAAATCTCACGTGGAATACGGCGGGTAGAGTAATCTTTTGAGACGTGACTTGAAATAGAAGTCTCTTTAGGTTGGTGTTTTGTAGGGGATTTTGATTGTGATTCTAACACTAATTGCGAGAAAAGAAGACCTAATTAACTATGAGGGTCGTTGGCACCGCTTCGCTCCACTATGGGTTGCCTTCCTCCACATCACACATTTGTGGGTAGCCTACCTCCACTTCGCACCTCCAAGGGCCATAAGCCTCTACTTTGAACCTTCTCACGTCGCAAGCCTTCGCTTCACATTTCCACGAGTTGCCTTCCACTTCTTTGCACCTCCGCGGGTCGCAAGCTTCCACTTCACACTTCCAAGGGTAGCCTTCCTACAGTTGAGTCGTTGCGTAGTGCAAATACAATAACCAAACATAACCAAAAGTAATCACAATCACAACAGCACCATCTCCAAGCCAAGTCGCATAAATATATTAAAGATGATTTTCAATTAAGAGAAAACACAAATAAAAAATATAAGTGCTAGTTAAATTCAATACAAACTCCACCATCACCATACTTGTAGAAGCCAAAAAAAGTGTTAAACCTAAAAATGATGAAAAAAAGGAAAATGATACAAACAATTCCCTGAGTATCTTCCTTAGTAGTGAAGGAGATCGCAATGCACCAATCACGATCATTGTCTGTCACCCGGGGTGTAACCTCTCTATTCCTTCTAGACCCCTTGATAGTGTTAGGGCAAGAGTGGTGAGTTAGAGCAAGGAGGTAACCCTAGGTTACCTTGAAACAAGATAAATCACTAAGTACTGACCAAGGAGCACAAGTCAACCTACGTCAATTCACCTCAAATTAGGTTCACCAACTCAAATTGGTATTACCAATACATCCCTAATCCTAAGGAGGATACAATTGACCAGTCAATTCATTAATTGGTAGGCCAATTGTAGATTTGACAAAAGTCAACATAAGGTCAACATAGGTTAGTTCAACTTTAATTGGCTCAATTAGACTTCGCATAGTCAAATTGATCTTATCCATTGCCTTTTAATATCATTAGGGTCCTAATGGACACAAAAGCCCCATCAAGTGGACATCACTTTTTCTAATTTAACCAAAGTCAAACGTAGGACAATTTTGGTCAAACCTACACCTTTTGGATAAATTAGACCAATTTGTGTCTCACCGTGGCACAACCCACATGGGGTAGTGTCATAGGACTCAAGACAAACTCATGGGACTAGTCAACCCATTAGTTGACCAAGTCAATACCCTAAGTAAACCTTGGAAAAAATTGAGCTAAAAAGAGAGAAATAAAGGTTCAGCCAATTCCAATAGGATAAGGCCTTGAACAAAGGCCCATCCTACAACCCACTAACATTATTTCATCGAAAATATTCTGAGTACGTAATTCCATAGTATTTAATGGGGTAAATGGGTAAATTACCCCAAATATTAATGTGTCAAAGAAAAATTAATGGAGGGAGGCAATAAGTCACTCCTTTCATCTTCATAAAGCGACCATTGGACTACCCAAGTGTTTTGGGAATAATTACCCATTACTCCCAGCCGGCCACCACTAGGGTGATGATTTTGCTTGCTAACAAGTAATAACTCAATATGATTTCATTCTATATTCTAATACAACTATGTAGATGGGCTTAAACTAGATTTAATTAGCATTCAGGCAAGTGCACCTATCAATCATAGTATAGGAGAAATCTACATCTCGTGTCGTATTCCACAGGGTCGCTTCAACTACTCGTACTCACCCTCTCTTTATTACCATACCTCTAAATAAAAGTGATATCTAAACTACATTAGCCTAACTATGACCATTTGGATGATTCAGTATTAGAGAAGTAAAAACGATAAAAGACATGAAGCTTTTAAACAATTACATGAACGAATTCATTTATTAGTTCAATTCTAAGTGATCATGGAATAAAAACACTATTAAAATTTTTGTAATGTAAAGGTTAAATATTCATCAAAATTCTCTCTCGAGCAATTCCAAATCTAAACCTAAGATAGTAAATTTTCTCTCGAACAATTTACAACACTCAAGTTCGCATTAAGTAAAGTACCCTTATTACTACATAAATTCATGAATTTTATCTCTAAATTACCATGAATCCTTTTACTCGTGTTCTAATTTTCCAAACAAAATATCTCTCGATCATAGAGTTTGAATTACAAAGAGAATTAACATCACAATATGAATATACAAATATCATTCCAAAGAACCAATTTCTCAATCAAGCAAATTGCAAATTATGTAAAGCTAAAAAGTAGATCATAAGGAAGATTAAACTCTTTGTTTGCAAACATAAACACAAATAAAATACCACAAATTTAACATAAACAAAATGATACATGATTACTAGAATGTTCAAATAGAGGTTCATGCAAATTAAAACGAAAATTGAAGATGAATCATCAAGAGAAAGGAAGGATTCAAAGGGATTAGTGATTAGATAAAAAAATACATATGAAATACCCTTCAATCCTCCTTGTCTTGGATGCTCCCCTTCGGCCTCCAGCACTTCTCCAATACAGAAATGATCCAAAAGTTCTCAACAATTTTTTCTACAGGAAATTTATAGTCCCATTGCAAACAGGTCGGACACGGGTTCCAACACGGCCGTGTGTCAGGCCGTGTGGACGGTTCCTAGGCGGTTCCCCACGAGCAGGCGTGTTTGGTAGTGGGCTGTGTCAGATGGCACGGGTATGGACACGGCCGTGTTCTTAAGACACGGGTAGGCACACGGGCGTGTTCAATATGACACGGGTAGGCACACGGGCGTGTGTTCTACCCGTTTGAGTCTATGTCTCCTACGTGCAATTTCTTCAGCTCCAGGTGCATAGGACACGGGCAGGCACACGGCCGTGTGTCAGGCCATGTGCACCAAAGTTTCGTCCTGTCATCAGCCATGTAGACTCCGTGAACTCCTCTGTTTGCTCCGAGACTTTTAGGTCCATTGGTTGGCATTACCTGCAATAGAAAAATGAAATACTCAGTAAATAGTTTATTACAAGGACTGCCAAAGACTTCTAAATGCGCTCTTCTATCTATGATATGACAATTTCTTTACTATTATCATGAAATCAACACAAAAAGGGGCAGAAAATAGTAGACATGATTACAATTATGATAGTAAAAAGCCTATCATAATCGTACTCATCAAATACCCCCAGACTTAGATGTTTGCTTGTCCTTAAGCAAACTAATTCAAACACTTGGGTTACCATTAAATAATTTTGCCTCCGCACACTGGTTGCTATGAATTTAAGAGAACTTTGATGATGTAATCGCATAGGAAATAGTTTAGCAGACTTTTCTAAATATAACATAGTCTTAAAATTTTTTCAATATATCTGTTAACTATCTCTCACTCGCTTTTAGAAATAATAGTATATTCATCTTTAACAAATATGAGGAGAAAATAACAATCTCTATAAGATACGTATTAGTATTTCAAAACTTAATAAGTACCCATATTGATAATCATGAGCTTACCCTTTTTACACCCTCATCACAACACTAGTTAGAATTAGTATGGTCGGATCTTTAGGACTTGAATTTTGGTGTAGCCTTTTTGGCTTAGGATAGAAGATTAAAGGTGAGGTAATCAAAGATAAGTTCGATGAATTTTTTTTTTCACACCTAAATCTTGATTGAGCCTTATGTTGGAAGATACCTTAACATACTTCAATTTTATATAAACACCCTCAGACTTTGCAATTTGTATATTTCCCACATTTTGAGGGGCACTCTATTTTTTTTTATATATATATATTTTTCTTAACCAAGGGACCATAGTAGGGATCATTCCAAGTGGGTGCAAGTATACACGCACTCAGGCCACATATCACTATGTCTTTTTTTGGGTTCAAAGTAGGGATCATTCCAAGTGGGTGCAAGTATGCGCGCACTCAGGCCACATATCACAATGAACAAATCATTCCAAGAAGGCATCAATGATAGGTGTGCTAATAGGTAAGGATTTGGCCTTGGTGAATTTTAATAGTAGAGCATCAAAAGGATGGGGATTAGGTTCAAATTGGGTGTGCAAGGGTATCATGTTAAAGGTGTTGGGTTAACAAGGCTCGAGCTATCCAATAGGAGGCCTAAGTCATTTCTGCCCTTACTAATTAACCTATGTAATGTTTTGAGGAATGCTAAAGGGTGAGTCCTAGATATCAATAGGGAGTAATTTTTAATTTTAAAGCCCTAATACCAAATTATAAAAATGTTACACTCATCGACTCACTTTATTATAGATAAGTATATTTTCTAAAATAGAGTGTTGGATAGTTACTAATATGGAGGAGTAATCTTAAAAGTAAATTATATAGAGAAGATTAAGCTAAAATATTTCTATGCTTAATTACGAAATCAACAAAGTTTAATACTCTATGAGTCTACATCAATTCATTTTAATAAGCGTGCGAAGTTAAATTAAATAGTTATAATCCCAAATGAATGAATAATGAGAGCTTAAAAGATCAAACAAAAATTTGTAGGGGGGTATAACACTTGAGTATTATGATAAGCAGATTAGAATCAATTGTAACCACATGAATAGCCATTCTACCCCCAGACTTAAGATTTGCAATGTCCTTAGTGCAATGTAAAAAGCAGACATAGAGTGATTTCATGATGACATAAGAAAAAAAAACTGCTATCATAATAAGTAGAAGAGCACAGTAAAGAAATAGGAGTTGTAATGAAATGCACTGATATATAATAGCTGACAGAACTGAATACACTGATATAAAAAAAATACAAGATACGATACATAAAGATAACACTACATCGATACATATCAGAAGTAAGCAGGGTAGTCGGTCGCATCGTCTGGGAAGGAAGGCGGGGCTGTAGCTGGCGGCTGGCGAGGAGTGATCCCAAGGTGGTCTCTGATCTGGATGAGGAGGTCCTCGGTCCACTACTGCGACTCCTCAATGTGTTGTAGGCGCGGCGAGAACTCGGTCTCAAAAAACTATCGAAACTCGCGCGAGTACCGTGAATGAGGTGGCGGAGGTGCAGTAGAGAACTCGCCATGAGCGTAAGTGGAATGGGGAGGAGGCACCAACGGCATATCGAGGTCAGGATCTACCTCATCATCACTGTCATCCTGTACATGGGGCCCACATCGTGCAATAGAATATATGACCCCTCCCCGGCCCTGACGGGCGGTGACGAGGCGGAGGGAGCGAAGACTAGCCATCGTGATAGGCACGGTCTTTGCGACCACTGTCATCTGGGGGAGGGCTGAAAAGATGCCCATATTCTTCACGAGGCGAGTAATGTAGGGTGCTACACAAATAGACCCTATATGGGGGGTGTCGGCCTGATGGAGAATGAACTAGGCCAGAAGATAACCGAGATGTAGAGGATAACGTGAAGTCATGCTGTAGAGGTATAACAGGTCCTGTCGACTGACAACTCCGGAGCTTTCGCCCCGGCTGCTCAACGTGTGGCTAAGGAGATGGTGGATGTAATGGAGGGCGGGAGAAATCAATTTAGAGGCCTTAGATCGCTTGGCCTCGTAGGCGCCAGTGTCAAAAGAAATCTGGCGCCAGATACCGCCGGCCATATCGCGATTGGGGAGTTCAAAGTGGAGTTTGGGGTAGGCAGCACTAAAAAGGAATGACACCTCATACCCCCTAAATACTGGGTGAACTGGAGCATGGTGAGTGTATAAAATGTGCCACCCACTCGAAATGAAATTATCCCCTCGGGCGCGTGCAGCGCATCGATGAAGTTAGGCCGAAAGTTGCAATAAAACGAAGACAGGAACTCTAAAGTGAGTTCCCTAAATCCTAACTCCTCTATGGCGAAAAATTGATCCCACTCCGTTACAGAAATTAATCCCCTGGCATCTCCAGCTAAATTTATCTCTTCAAGCACGCTCCAATCAATTATGCAGATATCTTGAAATGTTTTTGATTGCAAGCGGTTGAAGCAGGCGGTGTGCGATGCGTCGGTGAAAATTTGCGGAGCAGCGACATCCCGCCTCTCCGTTGAGACTTGTAGCTCCGGTCGGCGACGTCGACCGCCTTGACTTCTTCCAGAAGACATGATGTAGAAAGGGAAAACGCGAGTAAAGGAAGACGAGAATTGGAAAAGATGGCGCCTTGAGGATCAGGCCACGGGGAGATCTGTGATGGGAGAAGGTTTGGAATGGGAAAAGAAAGAAATCCACACGGCCCTATTTAAAGAGCTTGCACACGGGTTCGCACACAGGTTCGCACACGTGCGTGTGTGAACCCATGTTAGGGAATCAGCAGCCTCGTGGAACACGAGGTGAGTCGATCCGTGTAAAAATTATGAACACGGGTGCGCACACGGCCGTTTGTGTGCACCCGTGTTAGAGAATCCGTGGCCTCGTGGAACACGGGGTGCCTAGGTTCGTGTGGTCAAACTTGCTGGGGATAGCGCTTCAGGTGGACACGGGCGATGACACGGCCGTGTGTTGACCCGTGTCTGAGCTGACACGCGCATTCAAAATTCACGGGACACGGGTTGGTATGCGACACGGCCGTGTGTCATCCGACACGGGCGTGTCGGATGTCTCGACACAGTGGTCTCGACGATCGTCGAGCGGACGACACGGCTAGCCACACGGGTGGGTGTCCACCCGTGTTGTTCTCGGGAAGAAACTCGTTTTTTTGGAATTAAATCACACGGCTAGGCCTGAGCCTGTGTCGTGTACACGGCTACACACACGGGCGTGTGGTAACCCGTGTGCCCCTCCAATTTTGCATTTCACTTTTAATTTTTACAGAAAATTTCTTTTTTCATTAAAAGTTTGCTGGAAAATTTTTTTCATTATAATTTTTTTCATTAAATTTTTCATTACAACTACTAGATTTATACTAAAATAGAGATATTAAGAAACACTTACTATAGTTTAATATGAAACTAATCTAGACGGAGGCAGGTCTCTAGACGAGCGAAGTCCATAGGGATTTCACCATAATAAGGCTTAAGTCGGTGAGCATTAACCTTAAAATCTCCCTTCTCAGGGTGAGTTAACTAGACGGTACCGTAGGGAAAAACTTCTTTAACCTTAAAGGGTCCGGACCACTTAGACCTTAATTTACCTGGGAATAAACCTAATCTGGAATTATACAGGAGGACTTGGTCACCTTTTTGGAATACCTTGGGTTTGCGAAGGTGACGGTCATGAAATAGCTTAGTTTTCTCCTAATAAATCCGGGAGTTCTCATAGGCCATAGTTCTCCACTCATCTAATTCATTAAGTTGAAGTTTACGCTTCTCTCCTATAGAACTAGTGTCAAAATTTAAGGAGCGTGTTGCCCAATACGACTTGTGTTCTAATTCTATAGGTAGGTGGCAAGATTTACCGTAGACTAATCTAAAAGGGGTGGTCCCTATAGGTGTTTTGTAGGCGGTCCTATATGCCCACAAACAATCGTTCAGCTTCCTAGACCACTGCTTTCTATTCCCTTCTATAGATTTTTCTAAGATTCTCTTAAGCTCTCTATTGGAAACTTCAACTTGCCCACTAGTTTGAGGATGATACAGAGTGGCTATCCTATGTGTAACTCCATATTTTTCTAATAATTTGTCTAGTTGTAGATTATAAAAGTGTGAACCCCTATCACTAATAAGTGCACGTGGTGTGCCAAATCGTGCGAATATGGATTTCAAAAATCTAATTACAACCCTACTATCATTTGTAGGCAAATCTTGCGCTTCAACACACCTTGATACATAATCTACAGCTACCAAAATATATTTATTCCCAAAAGAAACTGGGAATGGTCCCATAAAATCTATACCCCGCACATCGAATACTTCGCATTCAAGGATAAAGTTTTGCGGCATTTCATGTAATTTAGAAATATTACCTGCTTTTTGTCAAGAATCGCATGAAAGCACATACCTTTGGGCATCCCTGAATAGAAGGGGCCAATAAAAACCGGAATCAAGAACTTTTTAGCCGAGCGATTTGCTCCATAGTGACCACCAGCAGGACTTGAATGACACTGCTCCAAAATCTTCCAACCTTCCTCCGCTGATACGCACCTTCTTATAACAGAATCTGCACATATCCGAAAAAGAAAGGGGTCCTCCCAAAAGTAATATTTCAAATCAGAGAAAAATTTCTTTTTCTGCTGATATGAAAAGTCTTTTGGAAGGACCTTAGCCACAAGATAGTTTGCATAATCTGCAAACCATGGATAATCATGATGTATATTTGTAGATATGGCAAATAGTGATTCCTCGGGAAATGTATCAGAAATTTCAGATTCATCTAACATTGATCGTAGTGGGTTTTCTGAACGTGACAGATGATCTGCCGCTAAGTTTTCCGCTCCTCATTTATCCCTAATTTCTAAATCAAATTCTTGCAACAGAAGAACCCAACGGATTAAACGAGGCTTTGCTTCCCCCTTGCCTAGCAAATATCTAAGTGCAGAGTGATCCGTATAAACTACCACTTTGGAAAATGTTAAATATGGTCTAAATTTATCAAAGGCGAATACCACTGCTAGGAGTTCTTTTTCAGTAGTTGTATAATTCTCCTGTGCATTATTAAGTGTTTTACTAGCGTAATATATAGGGTGAAAATGTTTGTTTCAGCGTTGTCCTAAAACAGCCCCTACCGCAAAACTACTAGCGTCACACATGATCTCAAATGTTTGACTAAAATCAGGTGCGATCATAATAGGATAATTAATTAATTTCTCTTTTAAGAACTCAAAGGCATGTAGACACTCTTGTTCAAAAATAAAAGGTGTGCCTTTTTCTAAAAGCCTTGTAAGTGGTTTAGCTATTTTAGAGAAGTCTTTAATAAACCGGCGGTAAAATCCCGCGTGTCCTAAGAAACTTCTCACTGCCTTAACGGAGGTTGGTGGTGGTAATTTTTTATGGTCTCTATTTTTGCTCTATCTACTTGAATTCCTTGGCTTGAGATTTTATGGCCAAGTACTAACCCTTCTTGTACCATGAAATGGCACTTCTCCCAACTAAGTGCTAGGTTCGTCTCCTCACACCTTCTAAGAACTTTCTCTAAATTATTCAAACACAACTCAAAGGAGTCGCCAAAAACAGAAAAATCATCCATGAACACCTCCATGATATCTTCAACATACTCGTTAAAGATGGCTAGCATGCACCTCTGAAATATGGCGGGTGCATTACATAACCCGAAAGGCATATGTCTATAGGCAAAGGTACCAAATGGGCAAGTAAATGTTGTTTTCTCTTGTTCTTCTGGTGCTACAGGAATTTGGAAGTATCCAGAAAGTCCATCTAGAAAACAATAATAAGAATGTCCTGATAAGCGTTCTAATATCTGGTCAATGAAAGGAAGAGGGAAATGGTCTTTCCTAGTGGCATCGTTCAATTTCCTATAGTCTATACAGACACGCCAACCTGTTACCATTTGCGTTGGAATTAATTCATTTTTATCATTTGCTACCACAGTCAGGCCACCCTTCTTAGGAACTACTTGGACAGGACTAACCCATGAACTATCCGAAATAGGATATATAATACCAGCATCTAATAACTTCATAATCTCAGCCTTAATTACCTCTTTCATATTAGGATTTAGCCTACGTTGCGGTTGAATAGACGACTTATAGTTTTCTTCCAAAATGATTTTATGAGTGCAAAAACTAGGATTAATACCCTTTATATCAGATATTTGTCATGTTATTGCACCTTTACATTTCTTCAATACAGTTATTAATTTATCTTTTTCAATATTGGAAAGATTTGAAGATATGATAACTGGGTACGAAGAATTTGTTCCTAAGAATGCATACTCAAGATGATCCGGTAATGTTTTTAATTCTACTATTGGTGGATCCTTAGTATTATTCTTAAGAGCTTCATGATCTCCTCCAGTAATTAAAATATATTCCGTTGTTCTATTCATGGCAACACAATTTTCTAGAAAAAATAAATGTTCAACAATGTCATCATTTTTATCATCTTCTAGATAATTGTTAGTTATGCAAATTTCTAAAGGATCTTTATAATAAAAATTAGAATTTATAGAAGACATAAAGTCATCAATACCATGAGAAAAATAGCAATAATCATCGTTATCTAAGGATTGTTTCATAGTATTGCCAATTTGAAAAGTGACTTCATCTTCTCCTACTCGCAATACTAATTTACCGTCAAAAACATCAATAAGTGATCTAGATGTAGCTAGAAATGGACGACCTAGTATGAGTGGTACTTCGATATTTTCATCCATATCTAAAATAACAAAATCAGCAGGAAATATAAATTTATCTACCTTAACTAATACATCTTCTACTATTCCTCTAGGATACTTAACCGATCGATCTGCTAATTGAATACTCATTCTTGTTGGGCTAAGTTCTCCTAGGTCTAGTTTCAGATATAGTTTATAAGGCATTAAATTTATACTTGCTCCTAGATCTGCTAAAGCCTTATTTACTTGTAAATCACTGATTAACCATGGAATTGAAAATGAACCGGGATCCTTAAGTTTTTGTGGCAATTTATTTTGCAAAATAGCAGAACATTCTTCACTTAATGTTACTAATGATAATTCTTCTATTTTCTTTTTATTAGAAATCAAATCTTTAAGAAATTTTGCATATTTAGGCATTTGAATAATTTCAGAAAAAGGTAAGTTAACATGTAATTGCTTAAACATAGATAAAAATTTACCATACTGCGCATCCATGCGCTCCATGTTAAGCTTTGCTGGGTATGGTATTGCTGGTTGGTACTCCTTCGGTTGTACATTCATCTCGCTTGGTCCTTCGCCGCTAGACTCCATTTGGGGTGCTTCCTTTGCAGGCCTTGGGTCTTGTAACTCCTTTCCGCTCCTCAATTGAACGGCTTTTGCATGCTCCCTTGGATTTATCTCTGTATTCCCAGGAAGTGTTCCTTGCTGTCTTTCAGAAACCATCCTTGCAAGCTGACCAATCTGATTCTCCAAGTTCCGAATTGAACCCTCTTGATTCCAGAAGGCTACATCGGTAGTTTGCATGAACTTGGTAAGCACATCTTCCAATGTAGGCTTCCTTGGTTCCAACTGTGGTAGTTGTCCAAACATGGGTTGCTTCCCTTGATTTTCTTGTCCTCCCCAAAAGAAATTGGGGTGGTTTCTCCATCCAGGATTATATGTAGAACTATATGGGTTGTTGGATTGATTGAAAGGTGGTCTAATATTGCTACCCATATAGTCAACATGCTCTTGAACTTGTGGTTCACAACCAGACATTCCACTGCATGAAGGGTCCCATTGTTGAGGTATCATGGAAGGTGATGCTAAGGCAAGGTTGTCCATCTTTTGGTGAAGCTTCTCCACTTGAATAGCTAAGGCGGTGACGGCATCTACTTCATAAATTCCTGCGGGCTTGCTAGGCTTTTGTCTTACTGTAGTCCATTGGTAATTGTTCATTGCCATGTCCTCTATCAACTGCTGAGCCGCTTCAGGTGTCTTGTTGTTCAAAGTTCCTCCACTAGCCGCATCAATCATTTGTTTAGTGGCCGGATTTAGACCATTGTAGAAGGTCTGAATCTGAAGCCAAGAAGGTAGAGCATGGTGGTGACATCTCCTTAACAACTCCTTAAATCATTCCCATGTGTCGTACAACGATTCAGACTCCAATTGAATATACGTAGAGATGTCGTTCCTTAACTTCGCAGTCTTCGCAGGTGGGAAATACTTCATCAGAAATTTCTCAACCATCATGTCCCAAGTAGTGATCGACCCTCTAGGTAGTGAATTCAACCACTGCTTCGCCTTATGCCTTAGTGAAAATGAAAACAATCTCAATCGAATGGCATCGTTGGAAACACCATTGATCTTAAATGTGTCACATATCTCTAAGAATCCGGCCAAGTGGGTGTTAGGATCCTCATCTTGCAAGACATCATACTAGACATACTGTTGAACCATTTGTATCACACTAGGCTTCAATTCAAAGTTATTGGTAGCTATCGGTGGTCTAACGATACTCGACCCGGTTCCTTAGAGATTAGGTCTAGCAAAGTCAGACATGGTTTGCTCATTTTGGTTGGCCATGGTATCTAGGTTTTCAAGATGATTCTCTCCTTGGTTCACTGTCTCCTCTTCTGATAGTCCGTTTGAAATATCTGTGGTGTTAATTCCCACGTCCCTTAGGTTAGTGTTATGGAGAATTCGTTCTGGGTCAGGATGAAATGGTACTATCCCAGAATTTCTGCCCCTGGTCATAGACTAACAGACTACAAAAAAAAATATTACGCAATATAATTATTCAAATACTAATTTACAACTATATAAATGAAAATTGTTAGATTAATAAAGATTAGGATTTCAAAATATTGAAAACGATCCCCGGCAACGGCGCCAAAAACTTGATGATTTTGCTTGCTAACAAGTAATAACTCAATGTGATTTCATTCTACATTCTAATACAACTATGTAGATGAGCTTAAACTAGATTTAATTAGCATTCAGGCAAGTGCACCTATCAATCATAGTATAGGAGAAATCTACATCTCGTGTCGTATTCCATAGGGTCGTTTCAAGTACTCGTACTCAACCTCTCTTTATTATCATACCTCTAAATAAAAGTGATATCTAAACTACATTAGCCTAACTATGACCATTTGGATGATTCAGTATTGGAGAAGTAAAAACGATAAAAGACATGAAGCTTTTAAACAATTACATGAACGAATTCATTTATTAGTTCAATTCTAAGTGATCATGGAATAAAAAGACTATTAAAATTGTTGTAATGTAAAGGTTAAATATTCATCAAAATTCTCTCTCGAGCAATTCCAAATCTAAACCTAAGATAATAAATTTTCTTTTGAACAATTTACAACACTCAAGTTCGCATTAAGTAAAGTACCCTTATTACTACATAAATTCATGAATTTTATCTCCAAATTACCATGAATCCTTTTACTCGTGTTCTAATTTTCCAAACAAAATATCTCTCGATCATAGAGTTTGAATTACAAAGAGAATTAACATCACAATATGAATATACAAATATCATTGCAAAGAACCAATTTCTCAATCTAGCAAATTGTAAATTATGTAAAGCTAAAAACTAGATCATAAGGAAGATTAAACTCTTTGTTTGCAAACATAAACACAAATAAAATACCACAAATTTAACATAAACAAAGTGATACATGATTACTAGATGTTTAAATAGAGGTTCATGCAAATTAAAACGAAAATTGAAGATGAATCATCAAGAGAAAGGAAGGATTCAAAGGGATTAGTGATTAGATAAAAAAATACATATGAAATACCCTTCAATCCTCCTTATCTTGGATGCTCCCCTTCGGCCTCCAGCAGTTCTCCAATCCAGAAATGATCCAAAAGTTCTCAACAATTTTTTCTACAGGAAATTTATTGTCCCATTGCAAATAGGTCGGACAAGGGTTCCAACACGGTCGTGTGTCAGGCCGTGTGGACGGTTCTTAGGCGGTTCCCCACGAGCAGGCGTGTCTGGTAGTGGGCCGTGTCAGATGGCACGGGTATGGACACGGCCGTGTGTTCGGCCGTGTTCTTAAGACACGGGTAGGTACACGGGCGTGTTCAATATGACACGGGTAGGCACACGGGCGTGTGTTCTACCCGTGTTAGTCTATGTCTCCTGCGTGCAATTTCTTCAGCTCCAGGTGCATAGGACACGGGTAGGCACACGGCAGTGTGTCAGGCCATGTGCACCAAATTTTCGTCCTGTCATCAGCCATGTAGACTTCGTGAATTCCTCTGTTTGCTCCGAGACTTTTAGGTACATTGGTTGGCATTACCTGCAATAGAAAAATGAAAGACTCAGTAGATAGTTTATTACAAGGACTGCCAAAGACTTCTAAATCCGCTCTTCTATCTATGATACGACAATTTCTTTACTATTATCATGAAATCAACACAAAAAGGGGCAGGAAATAGTAGACATGATTACAATTATGATAGTAAAAAGCCTATCATAATCGTACTCATCATAAGGCGAGCAATCAATGCCCATGGCTGAACCCCCCCTCTCATGAATTTTTCATAAATACTCCTCCACAGCCCCATTGGACTCTTTCATCATATTCCACACCTCACAAGTAGTCGAGCAAGGCATTTACTTAGAGAAATCGGGCCCATGATCATGGGTTGGAGCAAACTTGTCGGAATACACCACTTTCATGGCTCGTGATGCGTATGTTTTGTAACGTGAGATGAGTGTGTGATTTGTGATTTAAATGATGAGATGTGATTAATTACGCATTGGGAAGCCAGTGCACTTCTCATGATAGAGTATAGAATCAAGTGTCGTATTTTTCTGGGTCTGTCTAATTATCGTACTGACAAGGAAGAGCTATTATTCTCTCTTAACAAAATAGTTAGTGATTGGAAAAAAATAAAACACAAAGAATAATTAAACTAATTGAAAGAAATTCGATGAGAGAATGGCTAGCACTTGATTTAGAATCCCTTTAGATAAAATGAACATTGATTAAAAGGTTAAAGTGCAAGTTCCAATAATTTGTCTTCGACCGTAGAGGTTCCCAAATTAGGTTAACACCCAACTCGGGAATTCTGATAACATCTAAACTTAGGTGACACAATTAAGACCCATTGGCTAGTCGTGTAACGCCCCACCTGTCACAATGACATATAACGGTGGTCCGGCCGGGGCCCCACGCCATATAGCACAGACAAGCGAAGGAATCACGTGTGGAAATCAAAATCTAATGCGTTCCTTTACTCATTCCATTCTAGCGCAACATTTTCTTGTTAGCATGAACTCAAACCAGAATGTCCACCCCATATAAATACCACATTTATATAGAACAACACCAGGAATGTATACAACTCACACACCCTGGCCTTATGGCCTTACAAGTTCCTCTTACATAGCAACAAGTTCGTACATCGGCACGCAGGCCGCCACACATGAAATCCAACCACGATTCTTCACATAGCCTTCAAGGACTAAGAACACCAGGCTAGCCAATCCACTTATTCTTTCCAAACCGCAGCACCTGCAAGTCATCATCCAAGCCAACACAGAAAACAAAGTACGGTCAGCATTGCTGACCCATTATAACGACCCTACCCCATACCCGGGGTAGTGGTTCCTTCCCTGTATACAGTGCTTCCTTTCTCATCAAGCATCAACAAACATCACCAAATCACATCATAGGATCATGTCTCTTTATTCCACTACCTACAACACATCACATCACAAACGCTGGGTCCACCAACGCTCCGTGCACTCAGGGCACCTTCTTGGCGTACCGGAATCCACCATCGTACACCGCTATCCTCTCGAGGCTTTAACTTGTTGGTTGACCGGCCCTAGTCGACCAGCTCGCAGGCTGGCGACATCCCGCCCAAGCCACTCAGAGGTCCATCCTCACAGCATCACAAACAGAGCAGACCGACCACACTCGGTGTAGCAAGCCGGGTTTATCTAAGCTCCCCAGGCATTGTCTACCCATCGATCCCCCTTCTATCCGATCGACCCACACCATGTGGTGCAGCAACCGGGTTTAACTCGGCTCCCCTAGCATTGCCGCCCATCGATCCCTTCCTTAACTAGATCAACCCACCCTAGTGGTGTAACAGGCCGAGTTATCACGAGCTCCCAGGCGTGCTACCAATTGATCATCTCATATCCAGGAGCTTCACCAAAGCCTCCTCACACATCACCATCCATACATTCATCACAACAGAAATCCGTTTTGCACAGCATCAAAGCCACAGAGTCTTCTCCGGTTTACCCATGAACATCACCAATCCAGACTACGGTCCAGATGGGCTTCACACAGCATGCCTACGCCGTACTCTCTCATTCCGGCTCTAGATGCAGACTCAATAAAGGAATCACTTCCGCGATCCACCTCTTGGTGGAGGATTCCAAGCACATGTATAGAGAAAGGACTTCGATGTCCAAGAAGGAGATCGTTACCCTTGAAGATCGCTTCGGCACCATGAAGTAGCGGATGGAAATCACCGCCTCGGCTCTGCCTTCACGAATCCGCTCTCGGATCTTCGTCCGCACTCCGCAGCTCCTACAGCAGCTGGAAGACTCTCCCTTCTCTCTCCCTTGCCTCTCTTCTTTTTCTCTCTTGGAATGAAATGAAGAAGAAGAAGGAGAAGAAGATAAGAGGATTTATCTTCTAATTCTCGGCTCCTAGACACCTGGACAAAGCCAGCCCTTGGATCCAGGAAGAGGGAAACAAACGGCTCAGATCTGGCCAGATTACCCTGAACACGGCCTGACACGCCCTGTGACATGCCCGTGTCACAGGCCGTGTCCCCCTAAGCGGCAGACAACCGACTCAATCCAACCAGTAGACGCCCGTGTGACACGCCCGTGTCACGGCCGTGTACCCGACACGCCCTCAGACACGCCCGTGTCTGAGGCCGTGTACCTCAACAGAAATAATCCCAAATCAACCCGAGACTTCACACGGCCTGGCACACGGCTTGGCACACGCCCGTGTTCATGGCCGTGTGCACCAGGACACGCCCGTGTCCCGCAAACACGCCCTAACCCGAGACGTCGAGCTGAATTCGACGCCCACTGACACTCCCTGTGACACGCCCGTGTCACAGGCCGTGTCCTCACTAGAAACTCGATACTCGACGATCGTCGCGTAACACTCGTCGAGCATTCGACACGGCATCCGACACGGCCGTGTCCTGGGCCGTGTGCCCCTCTCGACGATGTCGAGCGAAAATCGTCGACACCAAGTCCGATCGTCGACACAACCTCGACACGCCCTGCGACACGCCCGTGTCGCAGGCCGTGTCAACTGACACGCCCTGGGACACGCCCGTGTCCCAGGCCGTGTCACCCAAACCTGAACCCGATTTTGCTCAAAATGATCCTCTTGACTTCGGGGTGTTACAATCCTCCCCCCTTCAAATAATTTCATCCTCGAAATTTGACTCCACACAGCCATTAGTCACAACATTCTCAAAGCTTACACCGCAAGCCTCCGCACACACTAACAAACAGACAACACAACAAACATCCCTAACTTCCACTTGTGCACATTCAACCACATAAGACCTCAACAAAAACGACAGAATTGATTGATTTCGCACAATCACAAGTATCAACATCATTTACATCAGCCGAAAGTGATGTACATCAGCTATGATTCATCAAAACATAGTTTACAAAACATGCATAACATCGACATGCTTACATCAGTTCACTTCCTCTCAGCCTCCCGATTTTGAAATTCGCGATTGAATGATAAATGAACCGCTCGAGGCTGAATTTCACCAACTGAGCTTTGCGGCTCTTGCACTTCCATCGCATGCAATCTAGGTTGCGTCCGGGGTGCAGATGATTCGGACACTGCTTTCCCTTTTTCTTCATATGACGCACCTGTCTTTTTCTCACTCCCTGGAGGGACATTCCAACAGAATTTTGCGATGTGTCCTGCTGCCCACATTTATAACATATACGTGTATCCACACGTCCTGGCCCATACGTCGCCCCCAAAGAAACAGTCGACGGAGCTACGTCCACCGGCCTAAATCTTTTCTTCTCTTGTCGTCGAACTCCGATTCTTTCAACTCAGACTTTTCCCTTGCCAGTTTCTTATTCTCCTGTACTCGCTTCATATCCTTCTCCAATGCACGAGCTGTATCAACCAACGCCTGAAACCCTTGGCTCACGGAACTCGGAAGTGCCAACCTCAATTCATCCCGCAATCCTCCATAAAACCGATTTGTCTTTCGCACTTCCTCCGCAAAGGTAGATCCCGCATATCTCCCCAATCTTGTAAACTCATGCAGGTAGGTATCAATATCTCGCTCACCCAGCACAAGCGGAGAAACTCATTTTCCATCGCAATCCTCTGCGACACTGGCACATACTTGGCTAAAATATTTGGGAGAATTCCTCCATTGAAATCTCCGTTAAACCTCGGCCTGCCAAGTGGTGCACTTCAATCTCATCCCACCACAATCTCGCATCTCCTTCAACAGAAAAGTGGCCAACATCACTTTTGTTCTTCGACCGTCCTGATTGCGGTTAGGATCCTTTTTACTCTTGCAACCAATCTTCTGCCTGCGTTGGTGAAAGCGCTCCACCAAACGTAGGTGGGTGAAAGTGCATAAAACGTGACAAGGCATCGTCACTTGCTTGTGCTTCCACCACCTCGGCAGCATGCTCTTGCCTTCCACCAGATCTTGCCTGTCCAGTTGGTTGGCTTGTAACACGGCAAGCACTGTCTCCGCTACCACCCGTATGGCCTCTGCCGAGGGAGGCATCGGCGCTTCCACGGGTGCTGCACTTTCATCCGACCGCTGGGGTTCAGACGGCCCAGCTCATCCCTCGCCACCTATCAATGTACAGAACACCATTAAATTCTTCCAAATCATAACGGTACTGGTACATTGCCTACACCCTCACGCACATCATGTGCATGACATACATTCCTAGGACATTCATGAGTTCATTATGTTCTCTCCTCCCAAACAATCTCAACCTGGCTCTGATACCACTTTGTAACGCCCCCACCTGTCACATGACATATAACGGTAGGTCCGGCCGGGGCCCCACGCCATATAGCACAGACAAGCGAAGGAATCACGTGTGGAAATCAAAATCTATGCGTGTCCTTAACTCATTCCATTCTAGCGCGCAGCATTTTTCTTGTTAGCATGAACTCAAACCAGAATGTCCACCCACATATAAATACCATATTTATATAGAACAACACCAGGAATGTATACAACTCACACACCCTGGCCTTATGGCCTTACAAGTTCCTCTTTTACATAGCAACAAGTTCGTACATCGGCACGCAGGCCGGCACACATGAAATCCAACCACGATTCTTCACATAGCCTTCAAGGACTAAGAACACCAGGCTAGCCAATCCACTTATTCTTTCCAAACCGCAGCACCTGCAAGTCATCATACAAGCCAACACAGAAAACAAAGTAACGGTCAGCATTGCTGACCCATTATAACGACCCTACCCCCTACCCGGGGCAGTGGTTCCTTCCCTGTATACAGTGCTTCCTTTCTCATCAAGCATCAGCAAACATCACCAAATCACATCATAGGATCATTCTCTTTATTCCACTACCTAACAAACACATCACATCACAAACGCTGGAGTCCACCAACGCTCCGTGCACTCAGGGCACCTTCTTGGCGTACCGGAATCCACCGTCGTACACCGCTGTCTCTCGAGGCTTTAACTTGTTGGTTGACCGGCCCTAGTCCACCAGCTCGCAGGCTGGCGACATCCCGCCCATGCCACTCAGAGGTCCATCATCACAGCATCACAAACAGAGCAGACCGACCCACACTCCGTGGTGTAGCAAGCCGGGTTTATCTAAGCTCCCCAGGCATTGTCTACCCATCGATCCCCCTCCTAATCCGATCGACCCACACCATGTGGTGCAGCAACCCGGGTTTAACTCGGCTCCCCTAGCATTGCCGCCCATCGATCCCTTCCTTAACTAGATCAACCCACCCTAGTGGTGTAACAGGCCGGGTTTATCACGAGCTCCCCAGGAGTGCTACCAATTGATCATCTCATATCCAGGAGCTTCACCAAAGCCTCCTCACAATCATCACATCCATACATTCATCACAACAAAAATCAGGATTCCAAGCACATGAATAGAGAAAGGACTTCGATGTCCAAGAAGGAGATCGTTACCCTTGAAGATCGCTTCGGCGCCATGAAGTAGCCGGATGGAAATCACTGCCTCGACTCTGCCTTCACGAATCTGCTCTCGGATCTTCGTTCCGCACTTCGCAGCTCCTACAGCAGCTGGAAGACTCCTCCCTTCTCTCTCCCTTAGGCCTCTCTTCTTTTTCTCTCTTGGAATGAAATGAAGAAGAAGAAGGAGAAGAAGATAAGAGGATTTATCTTCTAATTCTCGGCCTCCTAGACACCTGGACAAAGCCCAGCCCTTGGATCCAGGAAGAGGGAAACAAACGGCTCAGATCTGGCTCCAGAAAACCCTGAACACACGGCCTGACACGCCCTGTGACACGCCCGTGTCACAGGCCGTGTCCCCCTAAGCGGCAGACAACCGACTCAATCCAACCAGTACATGCCCGTGTGACACGCTCGTGTCACGGCCGTGTACCCGACACGCCCTCAGACACGCCCGTGTCTGAGGCCGTGTACCTCAACAGAAATAATCCCAAATCAACCCGAGACTTCACACGGCCTGGCACACGGCTTGACACACGCCCGTGTTCATGGCCGTGTGCACCAGGACACGCCCGTGTCCTGCAAACACGCCCTAACCCGAGACGTCGAGCTGAATTCGACGCCCACTGACACGCCCTGTGACACGCCCGTGTCACAGGCCGTGTCCTCACTAGAAACTCGATACTCGACGATCGTCGCATAACACTCGTCGAGCATTCGACACGGCATCCGACACGGCCGTGTCCTGGGCCGTGTGCCCCTCTCGACGATGTCGAGCGAAAATCGTCGACACCAAGTCCGATCGTCGACACAACCTCGACACGCCCTGCGACACGCCCGTGTCGCAGGCCGTGTCAACTGACACCCCCTGGGACACGCCCGTGTCCCAGGCCGTGTCACCCAAACCTGAACCCGATTTTGCTCAAAATGATCCTCTTGACTTCGGGGTGTTACAAGTCGAACCCTTTAAGATTGTTTTTGGCGGTGAACCACACTATTGGGTTTGACCCCAGTCTAGAAGATTTTGTTTGTCCTCTATTGAGGATTGCATGATAACTCCTATTGTCTTTGAGTGATCTTCCCATATCCATAACCACTCGGTAAAATCTACGATATGGATATAGGATCGATGAATACGTAGCGATACGATTTGTGATATACCTATATCCACAACATCTCGGTAAAATCTAGGATATGGATCTAGAATCTGACTCGTTACACTAGGATTAGACTAAATAGTAATCAAAGACAACCAAAATCAAATTAAAGTAGATAGTTTGCTAGATAATTAAAAGAAAATGAATGCTCATTTCATTCCAAAGTTCATCGTTATCAAGTGCTAAAGGAAGTTTTGCTACTCATTATGATGGAAAAACTACATAACATCATTGAGAAATATATGATTACAAAAGAGAACTCGAAATACACAACTATAAAGCAAAATTATAACTTGAAACATAATTAAAATAGGATAAACTATAAACTACGGATGAAAAATAAGGAAAGATAGTACCAAATTACAAAATTTCTCCACCAAAATCTATCTCCTAAGATCAAGTAGTACACTAGTATGTATTTATAAGAAAAATTGCATGAGAGTCATGCCCTTAGGACACTCCCATGACCATAGGGCGTGTAATGTACGGAACTACCGTCACAAAAACCCAGGAAACATTGGGAACAAAACTTCCAAGGGTGATTTATTTATGTGTCACGCACCCTGGTCATGCCCGTGACTATAGAGTGCTGTGTACGGTACTAAAAATGATGGAAACAATGGATCAATCTGGAATGATGGTGGCAATTACTAATGAAATCACACCATGGGGTCATGCCCAAAACCTGTGCGTGATTGCTCGAAATGGAAGTTGGCTGAAACTATTTGTCATAACTCTACATCATGCTTGGGCCTGGATGGCACGCATTCCATATCACGCTCGTAATAGGGATGTGAAACATTAAATAACATGACCCTTCATTTTGAATAGCGGACACGCCACACTGGTCACGTAGTTACCAGAATGTGTAATATTTATATGATGTGGAAAAAACTTTTTGAGCGCAGATGGTAAAGGGTCCGTGACTGACGTCAAGCCCCCTAGTAATGCTTGTGACCAGGGTGTGTAAAACTCGAGTTCTCAAAAAACCTTCAAAATTTTGCGTTGTTTACATTAGTGACCATCAAAATTTATATTATCATTCCAAAATTTCTTGAGTTTCAAAAAGAAGATAATTAGGTACTTAAATTAGAGAAAGATAAACAAAATTCGATAAAATATGAGATAAAAAATATTGTAAAAATAAGATAAAATATAAGTCATCAAATCCCCCATACTTAACTGTTTGCTAGTCCCGAACAAACAACCACTTATTGGGAGTAGGCAATATTCAAAATAATAATATAATTTTTCAACCAAAGAAGTAAAATGCGAAGACTTATGCCTTTCTGCATAGCGATTTTAGCAGAAATAGCTACTCAGCATACAAATTAGCTTATAAATTTCAAAAAAACGTTTCTAATTATTATTTTTACTTTCAAAAAGAAAGCCGATAAAACCAAAGATTGAATTTAAAGAGAGAGTAGTTGATGCGTGCGAAGCCCGAGCTCGGATTAATTTAGCGAGCATGCTATGTTCAGATATCGCGCGATGAAAATAGGCAAGTACACCATCGCATGTAAGACCAGATATTTGGGGGAAATATCGAGATCATGTATTTCCCAGGGCTGGTTGATTATTTCTACTCATCCACGAGGGAGTATTATTTTACCGAAAATTAAAGTGTCGGGTTTTTAATTAACTAAGTTATATAAAAACTGTAAAAAAAACTACAAAATCAATGAAGGAAAAACCCAAGGCATCAAATCAATTAAAACTAAAATGATTTTTATATAACTAGATATCTAAAATTTCAATTCAATTACATGGGGGAACTTGGCCGTGGAGGTTCCAAAAAATGAGCTCACCTATCGCTAGGACTATCACTCATCTTAACATTAAGACTATTTGATAGAGCTCTCGTTCGACAAAGGATTCCTCTTAATGACCGCATTATGCTAAGAACCCCGCTATTGGGGGGAACCAAATCCGGAAGAATTTTGTGCCTCCTCTCTCGAGGGTTAGTGCGAAAGTCCCTTTACCCAAGTTGTGATCGGTCTATACGCACGGCTTCCCGGCTAGCTAGCGTATAGACAACATAAATAGAGACCACACATCGATTTGTGGTCTTACACGTCGTATAACAGGGGTAAACCTTAAGTTCATAATTAAATTGAAAAAGAAGACCTTTAATTATTTAAAAAGATTTTATGTGTCTCAATGTTCTTCGATACCTAGGGCTAAGAGCGATTAGCCACTCATCGGAATGAGGACAGCTTATGAAATGAAAATACAAAATAGAAATTACAAGTCATACTCAAACGAGTTGGAGGAAAATGAAAGCGATAAAGAAAGTAGTAAAGAAAGTAATAAAATGCGAGTCCTACTCAAACAAATAGGCTGAAAATGAAAGCTGTAAAATTGTAAGTCCTACTCAAACAAGTAGGCGGGAAATGAAAGCGATAAATTGCGAGTCCTACTCAAACAAGTAGGCGGGAAATGAAACCTATAAAATTGCAAGTCCCACTCAAACGAGTTGGTGGGAAATGATATGTATTACTCAAACGAGTAGGCGTGAAATTGCAAGTCTTACTGAAACGAGTAGGCATGAAATGAAAGCAGTAAAAGCTGTCTCATACACGCACACAATCTACAGGAATTGAAGAAAGCTTAAAGAAAGATATGAGATCTAACTCATACACGCACACACACATACCAAAAAGAGAAAATCAAAGTGATAGAAAAATTAAAACGGTTAAATTTCTACCATTCGAACTTGCTAAAAATGCATAAAAAGATGAAATAAAAATTAAAGAAGAAAAAGTTTTTCAAAGTAAAAACAAAAATCAAAGTGCTACAAAAATTAAAACAATTCTAAATCCATTCTTATAACTTCATAAAAGTGTGTAAAAATTGGAAATAAAGTAAAAAAGAACTAAAAGTTTTACAAACTAAATGAGAAAATCTATGTTAAAGAAAAATAAAAACCAATTTGAAAACACTTACAACTTTATAAGACTGAATTGAAAGCACAAAAAATATATAAGCTAAAAAGGCTAAGGGAAATGAGAAGAAAAGCTAGCCTAACGATTCCTAACATAATAAGAAAGGGCTGGAACAAGGCTATGTAAATAGAACATTGATAACATAAAACTTGCTAATTACTCTCAAACACACACACACACACCAATTTAAAAAAGAGAGAAAACAAAAACAAGAGATACAAAAGATCACTTTAAGTCAGATACCAAAATGCATTCCAATACACAAAAAGATCAGAAAATCTACAAATTTTTTTTAAGGAAAAGGGGAGTTACAAAAAGCTAAAACAAGCATAAGAGAGAGGGGGAGAAAATTCTCCTTAAATAGCTTTGAAAACACCTAAGCACCCCACCTAAAGCAAACTGGTTGCAAAATTTGAACCATTGGGCTTTACATAAAACTTCTATTTATAGGCAAAAAAATCAGATCACACGCACTGGTCACGGGCATATCGGGGGGGGGGGATACTAAACCCTGCATTATTAAGAACAAATAGCAAAAAATATAACTGAAAATCAATAAAGATAGACTCGGCCACATGTTTGTGGGTGATAGGGGCAAGCATGTTTGTAACTTTGTATTTAACTAACATCTTAGCCATTTGGGCGTTACATAAATGTTTTCCCCTATCTCTCACAATAGCGCGAGGCGATGCTGAGGCGAGTAATGAAAAATATTTTGTACTATAAATTTTTTTATTTCGTGTAAATAAAATAAAAATAGAATTAGGAAAAAAGGGAAGATTTTTTATATTTAGTTTTTTAAGTAGGTTTTATTATTATTATTATTATTATTATTATTATTATTATTATTATTATATTGGGTACACGATTTTTTTGTTCTTTATATTTAAATAAAAATAGGAAAAGTAATAGTTTCTCAGATTCAAAATAACAACACATATTCCCCATAACGGCGCCAAAAACTTGATGTGCGCGAAGCCCAAGCTCGAATTTATTTAGCGAGCACGTAGGGTTTGGATTTCGCGCGATGAAAATAGGTAAGTGCACCTATCGCAAGTAATAAATGATATTCGGGGGGAATATCGAGATCGTGTATTTCCCGCGGCGGGTTGATTATTTCCACTCCTTCAGGAGGGACTATTATTTTACCAAAAATTAAAATGTAGGGTTTTTTATTAACTAAGTTGTATAAAAACTGTAAAAAAAGACTAAAAAATAGATGAAGGAATAACGCGCGGCATCGAATCGATTAAGACTAAAATGATTTTTATATAACTAGAGATCTAAAAATTCAATTCAATTAAATGTGTAACTTGGTCGTGGAGGTTCCAAAATAATGAGATCACCTATCTCTAGGACTATAGCTCACCTGAACATTAAGACTATTTGACCGAGCTCTCGTTTGATGAAGGATTTCTCTTAATATCTGCATTACGCTAAGAACCCCACTATTGAGGGGGGGGGGGGGGACCCAATCCGGTAGAATTTGCGCCTCCTCTCTCGAGTGTTAGTGCAGAACTCCCTTTACCCAAGGGTGATCGGTCCATACGCACAGCCTCTCGGCAAGCTAGCGTATGGACAACAAACATAGATACCACACATCGATTTGTGGTTCTACGTGTCGTATACACAGGGTAAATCATAAGTTATTAATTAAAGTGAAAAAGAAGACCTTTAATTCTTTAAAAATATTTTATCTGTCCCAATGCTCTTCGATACCGAGGGCTAAGAGAGATTAGCCACTCATCGGAATGGGGATGCCTTATGAAAAGAAAATGAATAATTAAAATTGCAAGTCCTACTCAAACGAGTATGCGAAAAATGAAAGCGAGAAAGAAAGCAATAAAGAAAGCAGTAAAATGCGAGTCCTACTCAAAGAAGTAGACGGGAAATGAAAGCTTTAAAATTGTAAGTCCTACTCAAACGAGTAGGCGGGAAATGAAAGCCATAAATTGCGAGTCCTACTCAAATGAGTAGGCGATAAATGAAAGCAGTAAAATTGCAAGTTCTACTCAAATGAGTTGGCGGGAAATGACAAGTCCTACCTAAACAAGTAGATGGGAAATTGCAAGTCCTACTCAAACGTGGAGGAGGGAAATGAAAGCAGTAAAAGTAATCTCAAACACGCACACACTCTACAGGAATTGAAGAAAGCGTTAAAGAAATCTATTAAATCTAACTCATACACGCACACACACAGAACAAAAAGAGAAAAGCAATGTGATCGAAAAATTAAAACGGTTATATTTCTACCGTTCGATATTGCTAAAAATGCATGAAAAGATGAATTAAAAATTAAAGAAGCAAAAGTTTTTCAAAGTAAAAATAATAATCAAAGTGCTACAAAAATTAAAACAATTATAAATCAATTCATATAATTTCATAAAAGTGTGTAAAAAGTAGAAATAAAGTAAAAAAAGGACAAAAAGTTTTACAACCTAAAAGACAAAATCTAAATTAAAAAAAAAATAAAAACCACTTTGAAAACACTTTTACGAATTTATAAGAATGAATTAAAAGTACAAAAACAACCTAAAAGCTAAAAAGGCCAAGGGAAATGAGAAGAAAAGCTTTCCTAACGATTCCTAACATAATAAGAAAGGGCTAGAACAAGGCTAAGTAAATAGAACTTTGAAAACATAAAACTAGCTATATTACACTCATACACACACACACCCATTTTAAAAAGAAAGAAAACAAAAACAAGAGATACAAAAGATCACTTTAAGTGGGGGACTGAAATGCATTCCAATAAACAATAAGAAGAGAAAATCTACAAATTTTATTATGGAAAAGGGAAGTTACAAAAAGCTAAAACAAACAGAAAAGAGAGGGGCAGAAAATTATCCTTGCATAGCATGGAAAACACCTAAGCAACCCAACCTAAAGTAAAATGGTTCAAAAATTTGAACCCTAGGGCTTTACAGAAAACTTCTATTAATAGGCAAAAAATCGTATTACACGCCCTGGTCACAGGCGTGTAGGGGGGCGTGTCGGTTCTGGTGTGTAGGTCAAGCCAAAAATTCGATGTGCTGGCTTTTTTCTGGAAGCTTCTAGAAGTCAACGTGGCGGTCACGAGCATGTCCAAATGACACAGGCGTGTAGGAGGGGCGTGACTTGACAAGGCATTGAGTCCTTGCCTCGCTGTTGGCGTCTTGTCTGGAAAAGATGAAGCTGTCACGGGCATGCACCGACTGACATGGGCATGACTGGACAAAAGGCTAGAATTTAATGTCGGCACCTACTGTTTGGATTATGTTGAATACTATAGGACAGACGCGGGCGTGTTAATATGGATATGGGCGTGTCTTGCGCATTAAGTGTCGACTTGCAGGAGGCATTGAGTGTCGACTGTCATTGAGTGTAGATAGGCATGCCACAGGAGTGTCAGATGGTACACGGGCATGGCGGATGGGACACGGGTGTGTCTTAATTTTTCCATTATTGGCGGCAATTTTCCACAGGAATCAAAGTTACACGGCCCGATCACGGGCGTGACCTAAGTGACACGGGCGTGTATTTTGAATTTTAGACTTTTTCAGCAAAATTTCAGAATACAAAAATAAGGATAAGTTAGATGAGTATATACAACAAAGGAACATTTTATTAAAGAAAAATAACTAAAAACCACAAAAATAAACTTAAATGACCAAAATAAAGTTCGTAAAAATACGAATATTTACAACTCATCAGTAGTATGTTTTCTACAATCAATATTATGCAAAATCGAAAACCCGGATACCCTTCAAAGAAATCCATAAGTGACGATGTCCATGGGCTTGCCATTTCACAACTCGTCAAGGCACTAGTATAACTCATAAACATAATTCAATAGGTCTTACTTAGGTCAAATTATAAGACTTAGGTTAAAGGTAAGGTAAACAATGATAAATGTGATGGCTTGCACACAATAAACCAACATCAAGCTTTTAAGTAGATCAACGCATAGTACAAACTCTTTGATTTTTTTGACATCACATACATAGCTTTTTATATGGTTGAATTTCTTCCCTTTTTTCAAGATTTTGAAGGGTTTTTTTCTCAATTCATTTTTCTCAAGCAAAATGAAGGATATCAAATATCATCATGAACTTGATTTGTAAGCAATACACATTACTAAACTTTTAAGCTCTTATTTTTTCTTAGAAAAAGTGTGCAAATAGGAAGCTTTTTAGGGCATATTTAAAATATTATAGTGGGGCTATAAAAAAGAAAGGGTATGCTCAAAGATGCTAAGCAAAGGTAAAATGTTCTAGTGCGGATAACAAAAGATCAAACGAGCTATTCCTAAATCCTTTCCATTCATTTATTAACTTATGCAAATGTCTTGAGAGTCGTTTTGCATAAGTTCTACACATCGAGAAAGAATAAACAGTATTTTGGACTCACTTAATATTTCTCAAGTAAACTTCTACAAACTCTTTTAAGAAATTTTGGATTCAACTGGTTTCAAATTTTAAGTTGAAAAAACCATATTTACATACTAAGAAAAAGATAAATCTGAAGTATGATGAATAGTTAGCTCTACACAAAATTCTACAAACGCGTGCGCTTCACTAGAAATAAAACATAGCAAACAATTCAACTCTAAAATTCAAGAAAACTAATAAATCATGAAAATTATCTAAACACTAAGAAGAAAGCTAATTTGGCTAAGAATTTTGCATATGATTAAAAATGAAAATGATGATTTCACAAAATAGGATTATGAAAATATGGTAGAAATATTTTTAATTAAATTTTATAAATAAATATATATGATAAATTAATAATATATTTTTTCTTAAATATATATATATATATATATATATATATATAATATATAAATATATATATATAATTTAAATTATTATTTATAAGATTATTATTTAAAAAAAACTTTTGAAAAGAAGTGCTCGTAATACATCTAGTATCCCCCCATACTTCGATTAAAAACATTATCCACAATATTGTTTGAGAAGAGTAGAAGTAAGTGAACTCCCCTAAAGAGGAGGCATGCATAGCACCAAAGAGATCTAAAAAACAGCTTAAAACAAATTGATAATAGAATTTAATTAAAAACATAACATGAAAATTCATTAAAAATAGGTACCATGATATGAACAGATACATGACATGACTGAATACATAATAATGCTGAAATAAATACTAGAAAGAAAAACAAACGAACTACTCCATGTCATTATCATCTCTGCTAGGCAGCAAGTGAGTGCACAGAAGTCTGAATTCCTTCTCAAAAATTGTCTTGGTAATTTCCTAGGTTGAAGCAATAGTGTCGAGCCTTCCCTTGAGCTATGTAAATTATGTGTCATAGTGGGCATCTGACTGGTCCATTCTCGTGTGAAAGGTTACGAACTGACGATCCCAATGAGATGAAGATCAAGGCATCAGAGATCAAGGACGAGATGAAGGAGGATGCTATGAAGAGGATGGAGGGCCGATGCGATCAGCTCCAAAATCCAAATGAATGACATCCCATCTACTGCCGTAGGAACAACCTGATATTGGTTATAAAGGCACCTAATGAGACTGAGGGCTTGGAGATTTTGAACGTGAATGGGGATGGGATTCTAAAGGGAGGTCATACGTAGAAGAGAGTCCCATACCCCGATCCTCGTGACAAGTTAAGTGATATAGTTCCCTCAATAAATAGCTAACAATTGAGAGTTCTCAGCCTGGTGGTGGAAAAAGGTGGCTAGTACTACAACTAGGTTATGGGTTATACGATTGCGCATGTTGTAGCGGCAGAGTAAATCCATTTCGGTGATTACGTCATGGCTGTCATCATGTTTGGAGATTGAGAAAGTGAGGAGGTTGTGAACGATATGCAAAGTTAGGGGGGGCAGATAATGTAACTACACTTCGATTGTTTTGGAGTGTATTTCTAACCAAAAGGTGAGCGAGTTTTAATCAGTGGGTAATTCTGTAGTAAGATTGTTGTAGGCGGGAGAATGAGCTAACACCTCATTGCCGAAACCCATAATGATATTAAGCTGTCAGATGGGAAGTCGATGTGGGATGCCACCCATCGAAAAGGAGAAATGATCGCCATCTATGGCCCATTATAACACGGAGGAATAGATGAATTCAACCGTGAGTTCGAGAAAAGCATCCTCATTGATGGCGAAGAGTTCACTCCATCTCGAAGTTGGGATGAACACAGACTAAATCTACGACACCGAAAGTTATGAGGATCATCCAAATGAGGATCCGAAAGAGTTCAAAAGGTTTGGTGTTGTGTCATGCGCACCACTTCCTCTGGGTAAGATTATAAAAGTCAAGCATGGAGGCCAGAGCAACGGGATCCTTATAAGACCTCCATCTGTTACATGAAATATAATAGAGGGTCCGGCTAGGGCCCCACACCATAGTTCACAAATAGGCGGCTGGGTTACACGTTAATACCAAAGACTACTCGCATCCGAAATTAGAGCATTCTAATGGAAGCTTTAAGTTTGCTTGAACTCAAACTCATTTGAATGTCCACAATATATAAACCATCATTTATATATAAAAGCATAGGAATGCCACAAATACACAACGGTTATGGCCTTAGGGCCTTACAATTACATTTTACCAGTATGGATTACAAACATCGGGATGCAAGCCGGCCACACATGAAAATAGTAAAATTCTTCATTCGGCCTTCAAGGGCCAGCATAGTAGCAGCACGGGCTTCAGCCCGCTATTTCCCGCTCGGCTCTCCAGCACATGCACAAGGACAGCCCACTTGTTGGCGTCTTGTTTGGAAAGGATGAAGCTGTCACGGGCATGCACCGACTGACATGGGCGTGACTGGACAACAGGCTGGAATTTGATGTCGGCACCTACTGTTTTGATTATGTTGAATACTATAGGATAGACACGGGCATGTCAATATGGATATGGGCATGTCTTGGGCATTGAGTGTCGACTTGCAGGAGGCATTGAGTGTAAACTGTCATTGAGTGTCGATAGGCATGCCACAGGCGTGTCAGATGGGACGCGGACATGGCAGAGGGGACAGGGGCGCGTCTTGATTTTTCCATTGTAGGCGGCAGTTTTCCACAGGAATCAAAGTTACACGACCCGATCACGGGCAGGACCTAAGTGACACGTGCGTGTACTTTGAAATTTAGACTTTTTTCAGCAAAATTTTAGAAAACAAAAATAAGGCTAAATTAGAGGAGTATATACAAAAAAATGTACGTTTTATTGAAAAAAAATAACTAAAAACAACAAAAATAAACTAAAATGACCAAAAAAAAGTTCGTAAAATTATGAATATTTACAACTCATCAGTAGATGCTAAGCAAAGGTAAAATGTTCTGGTGCGGATAACAAAAGATCGAATGAGCTAAAAGAAATTCCTAAATCCTTTCCATTCAAATGAATTAACTTATGCAAATGTCTTGAGAGTCACTTTCCTTAAGTTCTAGACATCGAGAAAGAATAAATAATATTTTGGACTCACTTAATATTTTCAAGTAAACTTCACAAACTCTTTTAAGAAATTTTAGATTCAACTGGTTTTAAATTTTAAGTTGAAAAAACCATATTTACATACTAAGTAAAAGATAAATCTGAAGTATGATGAATAGTTAGCTCTACACAAAATTCTACAAACGCGTGCGCTTCACTAGAAATAAAACATAGCAAACAATTCAACTCTAAAATTCAAGAAAACTAATAAATCATGAAAATTATCTAAACACTAAGAAGAAAGCTAATTTGGCTAAGAATTTTGAAAATGATTAAAAATGAAAATGATTATTTCACAAAATAGGATTATGAAAATATGATAGAAATATTTTTAATTAAATTTTATAAATAAATATATATGATAAATTAATAATATATTTTTTCTTAAATATATATATATATATAATTTAAATTTTTATTTATAAGATTATTATTTAAAAAAAACTTTTGAAAAGAAGTGCTCGTAATACATCTAGTATCCCCCCATACTTAGATTAAAAACATTATCCACAATGTTTGAGAAGAGTAGAAGTAAGTGAACTCCCCTAAAGAGGAGGCATGCATAGCACCAAAGAGATCTAAAAAATAGCTTAAAACAAATTGATAACAGAATTTAATTAAAAACATAACATGAAAATTCATTAAAAATAGGTACCATGATATGAACAGATACATGACATGACTGGATACATAATAATGCTGAAATAAATACTAGAAAGAAAAACAAACGAACTACTCCATGTCATTATCATCTCTGCTATGCAGCAAGTGAGTGCACAGAAGTCTGAATTCCTTCTCAAAAATTGTCTTGGTAGTTTCCTAGGTTGAAGCAATTGTGTCGAGCCTTCCCTTGAGCTATGTAAATTATGTGTCATAGTGGGCATCTAACTGGTCCATTCTCGTGTGAAAGGTTGTGAACTGACTATCCCAATGAGATGAATATCAAGGCATCAGAGATCAAGGACAGGATGAAGGAGGATGCTATGAAGAGGATGGAGGGCCGATGCGATCAGCTCCAAAATCCAAATGAATGACATCCCATCTACTGCCGTAGGAACAACCTGATATTGGTTATAAAGGCAGCAAATGAGACTGAGGGCTTGGAGATTTTGAACGTGAATGGGGATGGGATTTTGAAGGGAGGTCATACGTAGAAGAGAGTCCCATACCCCGATCCTCGTGACAAGTTAAGTGGTATAGTTCCCTCAATAAATAGCTAACAATTGAGAGTTCTCATCCTGGTGGTGGAAAAAGGTGGCTAGTACTACAACTAGGTTATGGGTTATACGATTGCGCATGTTGTAGCGGCAGAGTAAATCCATTTCGGTGATTACGTCATGGCTGTCATCATGTTTGGAGATTGAGAAAGTGAGGAGGTTGTGAACGATATGCAAAGTTAGGGGGGGGGGGGGCAGATAATGTAACTACACTTCGATTGTTTTGGAGTGTATTTCTAACCAAAAGGTGAGCGAGTTTTAATCAGTGGGTAATTCTGTAGTAAGATTGTTGTAGGCGGGAGAATGAGCTAACACCTCATTGCTGAAACCCATAATGATATTAAGCTGTCAGATGGGAAGTCGATGTGGGATGCCACCCATCCAAAAGGAGAAATGATCGCCATCTATGGCCCATTATAACACGGAGGAATAGATGAATTCAACCGTGAGTTCGAGAAAAGCGTCCTCATTGATGGCGAAGAGTTCACTCCATCTCGAAGTTGGGATGAACACAGACTAAATCTACGACACCGAAAGTTACGAGGATCGTCCAAACGAGGATCCGGAAGAGTTCAAAAGGTTTGGTGTTGTGTCATGCGCACCACTTCCTCTGGGTAAGATTATAAAAGTCAAGTATGGAGGCCAGAGCAACGGGATCCTTATAAGACCTCCATCTGTTACATGAAATATAATAGAGGGTCCAGCTAGGGCCCCACACCATAGTTCACAAATAGGCGGCTGGGTTACACGTTAATACCAAAGACTACTCGCATCCGAAATTAGAGCATTCTAATGGAAGCTTTAAGTTTGGTTGAACTCAAACTCATTTGAATGTCCACAATGTATAAACCATCATTTATATATAAAAGCATAGGAATGCCACAAATACACAACGGTTATGGCCTTAGGGCCTTACAATTACATTTTACCAGTATGGATTACAAACATCGGGATGCAAGCCGTGCACAAATGAAAATAGTAAAATTCTTCATTCGGCCTTCAAGGGCCAGCATAGTAGCAGCACGGGCTTCAGCCCGCTATTTCCCGCTCGGCTCTCCAACACCTGCACAAGGACAGCCCACTTGTTGGCGTCTTGTTTGGAAAAGATGAAGCTGTCATGGGCATGCATCGACTGAAAAGGGCGTGACTGGACAACAGGGTGGAATTTGATGTCGGCACCTACTGTTTTGATTATGTTGAATACTATAGGATAGACACGGGCATGTCAATATGGATATGGGCATGTCTTGGGCATTGAGTGTCGACTTGCAGGAGGCATTGAGTGTCAACTGTCATTGAGTGTCGATAGGCATGCCACAGGCGTGTCAGATGGGACACGGGCATGGCAGAGGGGACAGGGGCGTGTCTTGATTTTTCCATTATAGGCGGCAGTTTTCCACAGGAATCAAAGTTACATGACCCGATCACGGGCAGGACCTAAGTGACACGGGCGTGTACTTTGAAATTTAGACTTTTTTCAGCAAAATTTTAGAAAACAAAAATAAGGCTAAGTTAGAGGAGTATATACAAAAAATGTACGTTTTATTGAAGAAAAATAACTAAAAACAACAAAAATAAACTAAAATGAGCAAAATAAAGTTCGTAAAAAATATGAATATTTACAACTCATCAGTAGATGCTAAGCAAAGGTAAAATGTTCTGGTGCGGATAACAAAAGATCAAATGAGCTAAAAGAAATTCCTAAATCCTTTCCATTCAAATGAATTAACTTATGCAAATGTCTTGAGAGTCGCTTTCCTTAAGTTCTAGACATCGAGAAAGAATAAATAGTATTTTGGACTCACTTAATATTTTCAAGTAAACTTCTACAAACTCTTTTAAGAAATTTTGGATTCAACTGGTTTCAAATTTAAGTTGAAAAAACCATATTTACATACTAAGAAAAAGATAAATTTGAAGTATGATGAATAGTTAGCTCTACACAAAATTCTACAAACACGTGCACTTCACTAGAAATAAAACATAGCAAATAATTCAACTCTAAAATTCAAGAAAACTAATAAATCATGAAAATTATCTAAACACTAAGAAGAAAGCTAATTTGGCTAAGAATTTTGCAAATGATTAAACATGAAAATGATGATTTCACAAAATAGGATTATGAAAATATGACAGAAATATTTTTAATTAAATTTTATAAATAGATATATACGATAAATTAATAATATATTTTTTCTTAAATATATATATATAATATAAATTGTTATTAGTAAGATTATTATTTTAAAAAAACTTTTGAAAAGAAGTGCCCGTAATACATATAGTATCCCCCCACTCTTAGATTAAAAAAATTATCCCCAATGTTTGAGAAGAGTAGAAGTAAGTGAACTCCCCTGAAGAGGAGGCATGCAGAGCACCAAAGAGATCTAAAAAATAGCTTAAAACAAATTGATAATAGAATTTAATTAAAAACATAACATGAAAATTCATTAGAAATAGGTACCATGATCAGATACATGACATGACTGGATACATAATAATGCGGAAATAAATACTAGAAAGAAAAACAAATGAACTACTCCATGTCATTATCATCTCTGCTAGGCAGCAAGTGAGTGCACAGAAGTCTGAATTCCTTCTCAAAAATTCTCTTGGTAGTTTCCTAGGTTGAAACAATAGTGTCGAGCCTTCCCTTGAGCTATGTAAATTATGTGTCATAGTGGGCATCTGACTGGTCCATTCTCATGTGAAAGGTTGCAAACTGACGATCCCAATGAGATGAAGATACATGCATCAGAGATCAAGGACGTGATGAAGGAGTATGCTATGAAGAGGATGGAGGGCCGACGCGATCAGCTCCAAAATCCAAATGAATGACATCTCATCTACTGCCGTAGGAATTACCTGATATTGGTTATAAAGGCACCAAATAAGACCAAGGGCTTGGAGATTATGAACGTGAATGCGGATGGGGTTCTGAAGGGAGGTCATGTGCGGAAGAGAGTCTCATACCCCCATCCTCTTGGCAAGTTAAGTGATATAGTTCCCTCAATGAATATGTTGGGTATTGTATCCACAATTACCTGGATTTGAGGAAGTCACCTGTCAAGCTAAGATGAATTCACAATGTATTTGATGAAACCTCTTAAGTTATGCTTGCAGTTATTCCACGCTAAGTGCACACCAATGTCAGGGTGCAGTAGATCAATATACACGGGTCTGCACGACGTAATCCCTCGTTGAGCAGATCAGTGTGTTGGCCTACGTGTACTCTCTCTATTGGAGTGCACTTACTTTCAAGTACAGGGCTGTGATCTTGCAAGAGCAGACAAGGAGCAAGGATGGGTCAAGGAGCACATCATGGGTGGATAGGCGAAAATTCGTCTAAGTGTAAATCGACAAGAATCGCCAAGTGATTCTCGCCGATTCGTCGAGAATCACTAGTGATTCTCGCCGAATCGTCGAGAATCAGTGGCTGATTCCCGCCGACTCGATCCAGCTACTTCAAAGCAAGCAACTCTGATTCTAAGTAAGAATCAACGAGAATCACCAAGTGATTCTCACCGATTCGGCGAGAATCACTAGTGATTCTCGCCGAATCATCGAGAATCACTGGCTGATTCTCGCCGTCTCGACCCGGCTGAATCAGTGCGTGCAACCAAGTCAACTTCGACAAGAATCATCTTTGATTATCGCCGAATCGTCGAGAATCACCTCTGATTCTCGACGATTTGACGAGATTCACTTTCGATTCTCGCCGATTTTGACTTGGGCATTTTTCTGGAAAAAGCTGGACCGGATTCTGCCGCTGGCACTGTTTTGAACCGGATCTAGGGTTTCTTCTGGTGGTACCCATAACGGTCATAAAAGATTATTTCACTGTATAAATACACACGTATTTTTGAACAGTAATGCAGCAAAGAAGAATTGAAAAAGACGAGTCGCGACGTGACCTAGATCGCGAGTTCCACTCCGCCGCCGCCGCCGTCGCCGCTCGAGCAAGTTGATCGTCGGTCTTGATCGTGGTTTCTTCCAGATCTCCCGTCGACAGAAGCTTAGCCAAGCATAGCGTCTCACGTGTATAACCGGAGATCTCTTGTCTCTTGATTTGTTGATCGGGAAAATCTTCCCCATCCGAATCGATCGAGACGATTGATCCTAGTGTGACCGTTGGTAGACCTAGCTAGCTTCGCTACGAAGTTTGGATCTCCAGAGTACAGCAGCCGCACATCGTTGTCGCCACCGATCCCATGAACCTAGCCGCCGCCCATTTTGCCGCCGCCGGTTCCGGGGAGATTCTCTCCAAGAGAGATCTAGGGTTGTGCACTCTTCGTGGACTTCAAGAACACGTCGTCAACGAAGAGGGACACCTTAGTCTCCAAACGTAGTTTGTATCTCTTGTACATTCTAGTTTTACTTTTGTTGTAAAGGAACGTTGGTTCCTAGTTGTAAGGGTTGGGTGCAACCCGTGTTGTGGGAGTGTTGACTCCTACGTGTGGAAGGGTTCCTTCCGATAGTGCAAGGATTGGATTTCAATCCTGTTGGAGAAGTGACCTAGTCGTCCCTTGTTGGGAGATATGTCGAAGGGGGAAAGTGGATGTACCGAAATCGGGGAACCACTATAAATAGCTTGTGTACTCTTTTGTGCTGTGTTGTTTTATTTTCATGTGCAGGTACAATTTAAATTCCGCAAAAATGCTGCACGTCACCTATCCCCCCCATAGGTGAAGATAGTTGACACTAGGTGAACTTTTAAGTGGTATTAGAGCGAGGTTACTCATCAAAAAGGTTAACATCTTGAGTTGAATCCTGCCACCAGTGTCAGAAGCATGGAGCTGGATCATGAGATATATCCACTAAGACTTCCCACATGCACAAAGGAGTATTATCCCGTCTGGAAGATGAGAGTGTCGTATCACTTGGAGGCTATCGATCCTCGAGCATCTTTCATCCTGGAAGAGGCTCCTTTTATTCCTATGAAGACCTCCGGCTCTGGAAAGAATATCCAAGTGCCCAAGTGCATTGCTGGGATGTCGGAGACGGAACTTTCATTATTTAATCTGGACAAGAGGATTCGTCAAATTATCATGGATATCTGGTCTGGACCTTCTTGCTCTAGATTGGAAAAATGTGAGACGGCCAAATCTATGTGGGTGATGATCTCAGAGCTGATGGGGGGATCAGAGAAAGCTGGAATCTGCTGTCAACTAGAGGATGAAGCCTATGTGGGGGTCCTCGCCTCTGAAGATGAAGGCAAGGATCAATCGGACAGCATCAGAGCTCCAGTGTCCGTGTCAGAGACTGAAGAGGCTAGTGAGGAAAGCAGCTCTGATGAGAATGACACAACGGTCACTGGCTCTAATGACAATAACACTGAAGAGCAGGTAACTTCTTCATCCTGTCCCGTCTCTCTTGAAGTTTCTGAAGACATGAACTGTGTCCCTTCAGAAAATTCTGATTCCCTGAAGAGATCCCTTCAGAAAAGCAACCTGTTTGTTGAAGAACAAGCTCAGGAGATTGCACGGCTGAAGATCTTGTTGGTTCTCCAATTGGCCTCCAACAAGGTCAAGGACTCTAAAATCTCTGATCTAGAGAGTAGTCTAGAGATTGAGAAAAGGATAGTATCAAACTTTTCCAAGGTTGATGCTATGAAGAGAAAGGAAGAAAACGGGTGGATCTCCCGAATTATCAATTCGTGGAGAAATGGGGAAACGGTATTCCGACCCCCCACTCCAAGCAGGAAGGGTATTCATCATGCCTTCAGGTTTGACCACAGGAATAATTGTGGTCACTGCAAGGGTGATCTGTCCTCATGTGGAGACACCCAGAGTGCAAGGGATGTCATGGCCACCCATGAGAGAATACCTAAGGCTCATACTGAGCCCTTTGTATTCTCGGCCACTGCCCCTACTCGGCATGAATCGGCTGGTATCAGCTCTCAAAAGTCTTCTCTCCACCCAAGGATACAGGAAAGGGGGGTTAGAAGTCATGCTGTAAGTTCTCATGGGGCCTCAGGAAGGGGGCTGTCTGAAAGGAAGGCACCACTTCCCAGACCTCGTGACGCTCGCTGCATGCATTCATTCCACCCTTCCACGTGTCACGGTGGAAGAGGCAGTTCTGGGAGCAGATCCAGATCTATCCCGTTTGGACCTAGGCTCATGACTACCTCAGTCACTAGTTCAGGTCAGAAACGGAGATACAATATTCACGAGTGTTGGTGTTGTGGCAAGGTGGGACACTTTGCCATAGACTGTTGGCACAATCCCTCTGTGTCAAGGGCAAGGGCCTATCCACATCTCCAGGGCAGAGGTAGTCTTCCTGTCAGGATTTCTGAAGGAAGGCAGTCAAGTGTTTATGATAACAGGAACCTAGGACCCAATATGTATTAGGTTCCTAAGGTAAAGTAACTCTCTTTTGCAGGGTAGTCTAGGTTCCCGTAAATATAATGGGAACTAGACAGTAGATGTTTCAAGACTGAATTGGAACATGCATCTGGAATAACAGCAGTGATATCTATATGGGCATACTCACATCGAGCACCTGGTATGTTTTAGTTAGAGAGGCTAACTGATAACTCTCATAATCCCAGGTATTTCTCATCAGCTCCAAGACTTGAGTCATTTTCTATCGACATTTACATATATATATATATATCTTTATATACATATATATATATACATATATGTGTGCACATCTAAGGATAGGTTAACACGGTGAATATAAACATTAGATACATCATTAAAGAGTTATCGGTAATTCCACTGGTAGATTCGAGAACTAACATCTACAGGCGTAAATTAGTTCACTGAAAACTAACGAAGATACGTCTTTGGAAATCTCGACAACGAAGATACGTCATTGGAAATCTTGCCATCAAGAAATGTATGGAAAAGCCCGGTTCAAACCCTAAATAGATTGGCTTTAAGAAGTATTTATATATTTAGAAGATTTTTAAATTGACTTGACATCAGAAGACTTCGAGAATGCGGCAAAGGGATCCCGTTAAAACCCGTTAAAAGCATGTTAAAACCTGTCGTGAACGCAAAGGAATCCCGCCGACTCTTCATTTCCGCAGGAGACTTACCGAAGGAAGCTCACCGAAGGATTCTCTCCTTTTCCTCCTTCAGAAACATCATCCTTATGCTTGAAGAGGCTGGACTCTCATTCATACTGGAGCACCCCTGTAAAATCCTGGACAAGGAGGTGATGGAGTTCTTCGCAACCGCAAAACTCCGGAATGACGACTCTCTCATCAAGAGCAAGGTTGCAGGGGCAAAGATCAAGATGACTGCCAGCAAGCTGACCCACTTCTTGCAGCTCACTAGCTCGGAGCACGAGGATTATCTTGAGGAAGAAGACAAAACCAGGACTCTATTATTCTGTGGTCTCGCTCGAGGAACTCGGTCGATAAAGCGAAAGGATATGAATGAAGAAGGAAAACTTCTGTCAGACATCGTTGGGAAGGTACTCATATGCAAACCGGGTTCTCATGACCACATATCTGTGGACATGTTCAAGATCCTGGTGGCAATTGTCTGCAGAAAAGGATTCAACTGGGGGGCATTGCTTTTTGAGAAGATAAAGGACACCCTCAGATCTCCTAGCTTTGGCCGAATCATCAGTCTGTATCTCAATCAGTTGAACGGAGATAAGTACGACATGAGTAAAGGTGTTCCTCTACATTACTTGAAGAAAATGGACTCGAGTGTTTTTGACAATGGGAGAGGCGCATTGGGCAGGCTGCCGTGGTAGAACAACAGGAAGTATCTCCAGCCGAGGACGGAACTGTGGCTGATTCCTTAGTTATCCCCAGTGAAATTCCTGATGCTTTGACTGCAGGAATTGAGGGGGAGCCTCTATCCACTGATGCTAATATCGTATCTGACATCTCCCAGATTGCCAGAGATGTAGTGGCGGATATACAAGAAGAAAGTGAAGCTGTAGAGAAGACTGCTGACGAAGGGTTGGAAGATGATGCTGATGAGAATGATCTCATGGATGATGAAGGTGAGGAAGAAGGCTATGAGGGACAGGAAGCTTTGGAGACTCTGGATATCACTGAAGCTCCATCTGACAAGCACGCTCCTGAGATCGTTCCTGAGATCATTGGTGCAATAGTGGAGGGGGAGTTTGAGAAATCTACAGAGGCCGCAAGCATTCCCCCCTTAGAGACTGTGCTCGTATCCAGCTCTACAGGTGCATCTGATGCAGAGCAAGGCCAAGGAGTGCCTCAGGCTCATCCACTACGAGATGATCTAGCCAATCACACCGTGAATGTCATTCAGGGTATTGTGGATGAGCTCAAAGCATTTTTTGAGAAAGCTCAAAATAAACTGTTGAAAAGAATTAAGAAATCGGAGAATCTCATGCTCAAGAACATGGTGGAGATCAATCACAAACTGGACGTGATGGAAAAGAAGTTTGAAGATAAATATACAGCGGCCGGCCAAGCTGTCACTCTTCTTATGGAGGGATTAAAAGGAACACTGATACTCTCACAATCGTAAATCAGAATGCTCATGTCGTAGCAAATAACATTCAAAAGTTTGATGGCAATATGGTAACTCTCAACACAAATCAACAAGCCTTGGTCACTGAATTCTCCAGGACTACAAAGCATATTGATGAGTCATTGCATTCTTATGCAAACTCCATTGCAGTCGAAGCCAAAAAGGGGGAGAAAGAATATATAGCTAAGATGGCTGAGCTTCGGGAAGTCATGATCAAAAACTTTAAGCAGTCAAACAAATATGTTTATGACAGTTGCTGGTGGATGCTCCAACAAGCGTTAGGCGTTAATATCCCTGAAAATCCCTAGGGTGCTCCTGCTCCTGAAGATAATACTGTGGCTAATGAGGGCGCCAGTGTTGAAGAAGTTCCTGTAAGTGAAGCTGATGTTCATAGGGCTGCTAGGGCCTCCTCCAAGGCAAAACTGATGGCAATGTTTGATCAAGGAGCCCTAGCAAAAGCCAGGGACAAGAGAAAATCTCACGAAGGGACATCAAAGGAAACACAAGCTGAAAAGAGAATCAGACTGAAGGAGGAGGAAGTAAGAAACGAAAAGTGGAGTCCAGTATCCAAGAGTATCATACTGGACACATTCTGGCTACAAGAACAAGGGGAAATCAATCGAAACGACGTATACAGCCAGCATGAGTGGGAGCTGCACAAGACGTATGAAGCTAAACGGAACATATTTTTCAGGACCAATACTGCGGCAGATAAAGCTCCTCCTCCCAGATATTATCCGAAGCCCAAAGAGTATATGGAGAGGCAAAGAAAGAAGTACTTGGCTCAAAAACTCAAGGATGACTTAGCCAAAGAAAAATAGTCAAAAATTTATAGCCTGTCATTCTCTCTTAAGAACAATTAACGTTTATTGTTAGTATATGAACAATCTTGAGATTCTATATATTTATATATATATATATGTATTTGAATTTATGAATGACTCAAGTCTTGATCTGTTTGCCTATATTCTCTTGTGCTGCATATTTAAATTCTGAATGTTGTTTATATTATCTGGTTGGTGTTATTCATCTTAGCTAGTAGGATTTTGGCTTCGTCAAATAGGGGGAGATTGTTGGGTATTGTATCCACAATTACCTGGATTTGAGGAAGCCACTTGTCAAGCTAAGATAAATTCACAATATATTTGATGAAACCTCTTAAGTTGTGCTTGTAGTTATTCCACGCTAAGTGCACACCAATGTCAGGGTGCTGTAGGTCAATATACGCGGGTCTGCACGACGTAATCCCTCGTTGAGCAGATCAGTGTGTTGGCCTACGTGTACTCTCTCTATTGGAGTGCACTTACTTTCAAGTACAGGGCTGTGATCTTACAAGAGCAGACAAGGAGCAAGGATGGGTCAAGGAGCACATCATGGGTGGAAAGACGAAAATTCGTCTAAGTGTAAATCGACGAGAATCTCCAAGTGATTCTCGCCGATTCGGCGAGAATCACTAGTGATTCTCGCCGAATCGTCGAGAATCAGTGGCTGATTCCCGCCGACTCGATCCAGCTACTTCAAAGCAAGCAACTCTGATTCTAAGTAAGAATCGACGAGAATCACTAGTGATTCTCGCCGAATCATCGAGAATCACTGGCTGATTCTCGCTGTCTCGACCCGGCTGAATCAGTGCGTGCAACCAAGTCAACTTCGACAAGAATCATCTTTGATTCTCGCCGAATCGTCGAGAATCACCTTTGATTCTCGACGATTCGACGAGATTCACTTTCGATTCTCGCCGATTTTGACTTGGGCATTTTTCTGGAAAAAGCTGGACCGGATTCTGTCGCTGGCAATGTTTTGAACCGGATCTAGGGTTTCTTCTGGTGGGACCCATAACTTTCATAAAAGATTATTTCACTGTATAAATACACGCGTATTTTTGAACAGTAATGCAGCGAAGAAGAATTGAAAAAGACGAGCCGCGACGTGACCTAGATCGCGAGTTCCGCTCCGCCGCCGCCGCCGTCGCCGCTCGAGCAAGTTGATCGTCGGTCTTGATCGTGGTTTCTTCCAGATCTCCCGTCGACAGAAGCTTAGCCAAGCATAGCGTCTCACGTGTCTAACCGGAGATCTCTTGTCTCTTGATTTGTTGATCGGGAAAATCTTCCCCATCCGAATCGATCGAGACGATTGATCCTAGTGTGACCGTTGGTAGACCTAGCTAGCTTCGATACGAAGTTTGGATCTCCAGAGTACAGCAGCCGCACATCGTTGTCGCCACCGATCCCGTGAACCTAGCCGCCGCCCATTTTGCCGCCGCCGGTTCCGGGGAGATTCTCTCCAAGAGAGATCTAGGGTTGTGCACTCTTCGTGGACTTCAAGAACACGTCGTCAACGAAGAGGGACACCTTAGTCTCCAAACGTAGTTTGTATCTCTTGTACATTCTAGTTTTACTTTTGTTGTAAAGGAACGTTGGTTCCTAGTTGTAATGGTTGGGTGCAACCCGTGTTGTGGGAGTGTTGACTCCTACGTGTGGAAGAGTTCCTTCCGATAGTGCAAGGATTGGATTTCAATCCTGTTGGAGAAGTGACCTAGTCGTCCCTTGTTGGGAGATATGTCGAAGGGGGAAAGTGGATGTACCGAAATCGGGGAACCACTATAAATAGCTTGTGTACTTTTTTGTGCTGTGTTGTTTTATTTTCATGTGCAGGTACAATTTAAATTCCGCAAAAATGCTGCACGTCACCTATTCCCCCCCCCCCATAGGTGAAGATAGTTGACACTAGGTGAACTTTCAAGTGGTATCAGAGCGAGGTTACTCATCAAAAAGGTTAACACCTTGAGTTGAATCCTGCCACCAGTGTCAGAAGCATGGAGCTGGATCATGAGATATATCCACTAAGACTTCCCACATGCACAAAGGAGTATTATCCCGTCTGGAAGATGAGAGTGTCGTATCACTTGGAGGCTATCGATACTCGAGCATCTTTCATCCTAGAAGAGGGTCCTTTTATTCCTATGAAGACCTCCGGCTTTGGAAAGAATATCCAAGTGCCCAAGTGCATTGCTGAGATGTCGGAGACGGAACTTTCATTATTTAATCTGGACAAGAGGATTCGTCAAATTATCATGGATATCTGGTCTGGACCTTCTTGCTCTAGATTGGAAAAATGTGAGACAGCCAAATCTATGTGGGTGATGATCTCAGAGCTGATGGGGGGATCAGAGAAAGCTGGAATCTGCTGTCAACTAGAGGATGAAGCCTATGTGGGGGTCCTCGCCTCTGAAGATGAAGGCAAGGACCAATCGGACAGCATCAGAGCTCCAGTGTCCGTGTCAGAGACTGAAGAGGCTAGTGAGGAAAGCAGCTCTGATGAGAATGACACAACGGTCACTGGCTCTAATGACAATAACACTGAAGAGCAGGTAACTTCTTCATCCTGTCCCGTCTCTCTTGAAGTTTCTGAAGACAGGAACTGTGTCCCTTCAGAAAATTCTGATTCCCTGAAGAGAGCCCTTCAGAAAAGCAACCTGTTTGTTGAAGAACAAGCTCAGGAGATTGCACGGCTGAAGATCTTATTGGTTCTCCAATTGGCATCCAACAAGGTCAAGGACTCTAAAATCTCTGATCTAGAGAGTAGTCTAGAGATTGAGAAAAGGATAGTATCAAACTTTTCCAAGATTGATGCTATGAAGAGAAAGGAAGAAAACGGGTGGATATCCCGAATTATCAATTCGTGGAGAAATGGGGAAACGGTATTCCGACCCCCCACTCCAAGCAGGAAGGGTATTCATCATGCCTTCAGGTTTGACCACAGGAGTAATCGTGGTCACTGCAAGGGTGATCACTAATCCATGCAGCATCCTACAGTACCAGAGACACTGTTCTTTCCATAGCATACATCACTTGATTTTCAAGGGTATTTTCCTGTAACTCCACTACATTACTTCATGTTTCTCCACTTGACAGGAACAACCCACTGACCCTGTAAAATTCTCGTTTATACGCAGAGTCTTCCCCTGTTTGTATAATAAAGCATCACTAATCCAGACCAACCTGTCCGGATGGGCTTCACACAATATGCTTATTTTTGTACTACACATTTTCGGATCTATATGCAGGACTTACTAGGGATTACAAGAATCAACCCAAAGGAACTCCCTCGATTCTCCACCTGTGTCACAACCCGAATTTTCTCCGAAATTAAGAAGTATCAGAGTACTAGAAAACACGTATTGTGATGCCATGTCGGGCATGGGATAACTGCAGACGCTCAGGCAACCACCAACTACTAAGACTATGAAAAATCATAAGCTTTAATGATGTGAAAATCAATTATATTTTAGAGGCCGTATCTCTCAGCTCAGTGGATCAGCTAGTCCACAATTAAAAACTATACTTATACGCAACGGAAAATACCTTAGTTACATTTGACATCCTAAAAGAGTGCATAAGTGTCTCCAGAGGACAACTTATACTATGCATACCCTACATTTATTTTATACTATATATATACGAAAATAATATTTTACGTCATTTGGAAAGTAGTGTTGAATTTTATAAAGCATGCTGATCATGAGATATATATAATAGTGCTTCTAGGTCTAAAAGTAACTAACAACCTAGCATAAATCTTCCAAAGAGCAAGTTGAATAAACTTGAAAACAAGAAATCTAGTAGTATAAGCAAAGTACAAAGCATCTAAAAGAGAAACCACCAGTGGGCATCAACAACTGACACGAACCCACTGGTGAGTAGGCATATCTGTACTACAAGTCTATAGAAACTACCTCCCAAGAGTGAGGAAGAGAAAATCACAGCAGCAGCTAAAGCACTAGCAAGCTCCAGAAGTAACCTAGCCGCACAGTCGGCTATAAACCTGAACTTGAGGCATTCAAAGAAAAGAACACCTCAGCAAAACAATTATCAACAGGAAAGAAGACAATTAGGTTTAACAAGAGAGCATTAGCATAAGGCTTACCATGCCCAAAATTGTGAATTCTAGCAACATAAGCTAAATGAGGTAAAGTAAACAAGTAAAGGAAAATATTCATCAAAGGTTGAGTAAAATGTGGTGCACCAAGTGCACGGAAGAAGCAAAGCTTCAAGAATCTCTACAAGAAGGATTAGCAAAATAAATAAATCCTAACATAGAGCTAGAGCAGAAAGAATCACCTAATGTTGGAGATGGAAAAAATCATCAACAAGGGCCTAGGCTGGTGGCAACATGTCCAACCAAGTCTATCAGGCCTAAATATCTACAAGGTGCTGTGTTGGTGGTATCAGTCCAACTCAACCAAACAGCCAATAATGTCTTAGCAAGACATGAAATAAAAACAAGGGTGGCGGTATCGGTCCGACCCACCCCAAAAACTACGTCCTACTCCAGTACTAAGTGACTCGGGAAAACCCTCGCTAGTGGTTCCATGAACCACCAAGAAGTCACACTGAACCCTAAACACTCTAGAGCAACCCACCTAAGAGCCTTATATACATACCCTAAACATCGAGTTTGTCCAATCAAGCAGTTTGACACAAATAAATTGAAAGTGATACGATACTGAATTTATGTAAGTAGCTTGATACTAAACGCTTACCAATAACGTGATATTAAATATAACCAAGTAGCTTGATCTCCAACTAAACCTATACGATTAGCTTGGTACAAAACCCTAAAAGTTAACTTGCTACAACCATAAACATTTAGCTTGATACAACCCATAAACAATTATCTTGGGTGGTTTGATACCAAACATTAGCAAGGGGCTTGACACTAATTGCAAACAAGAAGATTGACACACAAAAAAAGAAAATGACAAGAGGTTTGGGTGGTTTTGATACCAATCTGATTTTAGAGCAATCATGGGGCAACTATAATAAAACTCTTGAAACTAATTATAACAAAACCACAACAATGGTTTACACCCAAAGAAAACCGCAAACAACTAAATATATCATGAATGAACAAAACTTGAAACAAGGGCACTTGAATTATATCCTATCGGGGCAAGATCCCTAGCAAAAAGAAAAAAATGAAAACCTTAAAACCACATACCCAAGGAATGAAATCAACAAAATAAAAAGGGGAGGTATAAGAGGCTTTGTACCGATTTTCATGAGTATAATCAAGTAAAAAAGAAAATACAAAAGAGTTCTCATGAATCAAGCAAGCAGGACAAGAAATGGAATTACTTTGGCAAGGGTACACTTGCCTTGATCTTAGGAGAAATTCGTCCAGCAACAAATCTATGAAAACCTGGAAAAAGAAAAAAAAATCTGGGCACTATTTAGCAAGGAAACCGCAGCCCTAGGCTTGGAGAAAAGGATGGTGAACTCTCAAAAAGTTTACCTCGAACGAAGGTCTTTTCCTAGAGGAGCTCGGATCCGGCCTCAAACAAAAATTCCGAGCTTCACGGGGCAGGGGCTGGATGGTCGGGGCTCACGTTGCCTCCACCTCTTCATTCTTCCCGCAGGAACAGAGCCGCCAGGTTTGGGGAAAGAGACAACCTAAACCTAAAACAATCGTATATATAACCTACTTACTAACTACTAATTTAATTTAGTAAAAGATATAATGGCAGCCAACCTTATAACCCACACTTATATATAGTCAGCACATAATTATGCATACACACTTATATAACAGCACGCTATATGCGTAAATCAACATTTATATGCATACTAATACTAATAACACACTAATATGCATAAATTAACATTAACAAGAAATTATATATTAACATTTCCATTAACCGTCATATAATAGTATACACATGTAAATCTACACTTATATATATATATATATATATATATATATATATATATATATATATATATATATATATATATATATACCGCACACACCCATATAAACATGCACATAAATATTTTTATAACGCTTCGCACGCACATGCACGCAGACATTTATGCACTGACATGCCTAAATCACTCACCAAACCAAAATGCGTAAATATATACATACACTTATATAAAATGACTACCCGCTAACAAGCAACCGTCGAAACGACGTGAAAATAAACGATCTCAGGTTTCGACCAAACTCGCACCGTAGCTAAACACTCAGGCCACGAAAACAACGACGAAGTCGAAAAAAACCTCCGACGATCAAACACTCAGGCTAACAGCTCTCGAAGCAAAAGCACAAGCATTCACTGAGAGGCTCAGCCGAGACTCCAAAACAGACTCCGGCAAGCTGGGAACCCTGCAAACACGCTACGACCACTAAGAACACCTAACGAGGTACTCAAACAATGACACAAGCCGGAAACATGTCAACGTAACGCCAAAGGAATATTAAAGAAATACTGAAAAACCGGGGGCGTTACAGACACTCCCCCTAAAAGAAAGTTTCGCCCCGAAAATTTATGCACAAGCTTCTAACAAGGAAGAAACAGAAATAGCCTAACAAGAGCTATAAAGGAGAAGGAAAAACATACCAGGCACAAAATCAAGGAAAGAGATGAGGGTGAGCCTCCCTCATTACCGACTCCAACTCCAAAGTCGTACTTTCCACCTCCTAGTTCCTCCATAAGACTTTGACCATGGGAATGGTCTTCCACCGCAACACTCTATCCTGGGAATCCAGAATGCGGACCGGCCTTTCCATAAAAGTCAGATTTGGCTCCAACTGAGGCACATCATCCAACACTTGTCTACTATTCCGCATGCACTTCCGCAGCTGGCTCATATGGAAAACATTATGCACGCCTGGAAAGGTTGCTGGCAAATCAAACCTATAAGCTGCCACGCCAATACGCTCCACTATCTTGAATGGGCCTACATACCTTGGGTCCAACTTATGATTCTTGCCGAACCTCTTTACTCTAACTATCGGGGACACCTTCAAGAATACCATATCCTCCACTGAAAATTCCAAATCGGATCTACGCCGGTTGGCGTTCTTCTCATATCACTCTTGAGCTAAACGAAGCTTCTCCCGAATAAGCTTCACAGCAACTTCCATTTCCTCGAGCGCATCAGGACCCAATAAAGGCCTCTCACCAACCTCAGTCCAAAACAATGGTGTTCTGCAGCGCCTCCCATACAAGGCTTCAAAAGGTGCTATTTGTAGGCTCTCCTGATGTAACACCCCCTATCCGACGCATAGCATATAGCAGTAGGTCCGGCCGGGGCCCGACGTCATATACTACAGATAGACCGGGTGGTTACTTATGGAAACCATCCAACCAATCAACGTCCCACACAGAGCATTCTAGCGGAAGCAGTTTATAAAAGTTGTAACAAAGAACCCAGCATTAAAGCACGAATGTCCACTCATACAAAATAAGAATGTTATACAAAATACCCAAAATAAGCCTTAAGGCCTTACAAAATGTTTCACTACAAATTACATGTTTTACAAACCACGGCACGCAGGCCGGTCACACATGAATAAAGCAGTAAACACTTCCAATTAGGCCTTCGAGGGCCGGCTTCGCATTCGGGCTTTAGCCCGCTATTGACCGCTTGGTCCAGCTGCACCTGCAAGCAACAAACCACCGCACGGTGGCAAAACAAGACAACGGTCAGCAATGCTGACCAAATTATAACGATCCCGCCCCCACCTCGGGGCGGCGATGCTCCTTCCCTGCATTTCATTAGCATAAGCGAGCAATATATACATATAGCCATTTCACCACAGACATTGGCTCGCACGGCCACACGCCCCGTGCTCTCAGGGCACATTCTCGGTGAACCGGTCGATGTCACGTCAATTAAAGCCATAGACATTCCGGACTCACCACCACCACTATGACGGCCAAACCTACGAGCGATTTGTCTTCCTGGCCTGGGTCACGACAATTTAAGCCATTGACTGCCGAAGACCCTAATCTATGCCAACGGCAAGTGCCACGTGCCTTTAGGTCTCTTTAACCGAACGACATAGAACGAGTACGGTTCCATCTAACCCGTGCTCACATCGCAACGAAAATATAAGCCATATGCGCGGGTCAAACTTCCACCGAGTCCCATTTCCATCACAATTCACACAACCCGATTTTGTTCAAGTTGGCTCTCAGGCCACCAAGTTGGTAAGATCTCGTATCCGCCCAGTTTTTCGGGTGCACCTTTGGGTTAGTCCCCAAGGCTCCCTGCTGTAATCTACCGCGTTGAAAACCAGAAAAACAATACATAGCACGGAGTCTTCTCCGGCATTTATGCAATGCAACATCACCGATCCAGACCAACATGTCCGGGTAGGCTTCACACATCATGCCTATGTCCGTTCTCGCTTACGGACTCTAAATAACGGGGACTTCACATATCTACCCGAAGGAACGCCTCCAACTCTCCGCAAACTCGCGAGAGCGGGCTTCCTATGCAAAGAAAGAGAGCTACTCATGCTCAAGATGAGGATCATTACCCTAGCGTTCCTCTTTGGCGCCATTGAAAAGTAAACGGATGTAAAGCACCGTCCTAGCTTTGCCTCCGTGGATCCGGAGTCGGCTCGCGATTCGGAGCTTCAAAGCTCCTCCAATGGCCGGATCTAGCTCCTTCTTCCTTCCTTGGCTCTCCTCTCTCTCTAAGCTTTTAGAAAGATAACCACTCATGAAAGGTGACGGTTTCTAAGTCCAATCCCGGGTATATCCCTTCAGGAACAACCCCCAGCCGTTGGATCCCAAAATAAAGAAACGAACGGCTTTGATTCGGGACTGAAATGCCCAATCTGTACCGAACACGGCCTGGCACATGCCCGTGTCCAGGGCCGTGTGCCTCATTCGCCATCAAATTCGGCTCGCCTGGAACCTCACACGGGTATCAAACACGCCCGTGTTTGAGCTGACAAGCCCATGTTCCACCTGACACGGCCGTGTGGCCGGCCGTGTACCCCCATCATTTTTCCCAGAAATCAACCCGAGCACTGTACGAGTTCTAGTACACGCCCGTGCCCCTACCCGTGTCACCTCAACACGCCTGGACCCCAGGCCATGTACACGGTCTCGACACTTGACACTTCGTCGAGCGAAGATCGTCAACCTGATGACACGGCCTTGGACACGCCCGTGTCCTAGGCCGTGTGCCTTGTCTCGACACAATGTCGAGACCAAAGTGTCGACTTCCCGGGACGAGTGTCGACATGGGTTGACACGCCCTGCGACACGCCCGTATCACAGGCCGTGTGCCATGTCTCGACACTTCGTCGAATGCAGAGTGTCGACTTCGCGGCTAAGTGTCGACACGGGTCGACACGCCCTATGACACGCCCGTGTCGCAGGCCGTGTGCCCAGTCTCGACACAATGTCGAGACCAAAGTGTCGACTTCCTGTCTCAGTGTCGATATATGCTTGACATGCCCTGGGACACGCCCGTGTCCCAGGCCGTGTGCCTGCAGCCAGAACCCAAACTAGCCCAAAACGTCCCCCTTCGCTCCTTTGAGTTTCGGGGCGTTACACCTGATAACTGTTACTATATGAAAATTCCATCAGCCTAAAGCGCTCATCCCACGCTCCTCCGTGCTCTAGAATATAACAGCGGATCATATCCTCCACAATCTGGTTGACTCGCTCCGTCTGCCCATTAGTCTGTGGGTGGTATGCGGTAGAATATCTCAAGTCTGTACCCAAACCCTCCTGCAAACCCTTCCAGAAACGAGAAGTAAATCTGGAGTCTCGGTCTGAAATGATACTAACGGGAACTCCATACAATCGGATGACTTCGCTCAAATACAGCTCCGCTATCTTTTTCATCGGATAATCAATCTTATACGGCACAAAGTGAGCACACTTCGTCAGTCTGTCCACTATCACCCAAACAGAGTCAAAACCTCTAGGAGACTTTGGTAAGCCCGTAATGAAGTCCATAGAAATGCTCTCCTATTTCCAAGTCGGGATCTCCAATGGAGTCAACTTGCCACCATGACTTCCATGATCGACCTTAATTCGCTTGCAGGTATAACACTCAGAAACAAACCGTGCTATATCCCCCTTCATGCCATACCACAAGGCAATCTACTTTAAGTCGTGATACATCTTAGTTGAGCCCGGGTGGTAGGCAACACTCGAGCCATGCGCTTCCTTACACAACATGACTTAAATGTCCAAAACAGCGGGGACGCAAAACCTGCCACGGTACTTCAAAGCACCCGCATCATCAATAGAAAAGTCTGGCAATTCTCCCCTTTCAGTCCGGAGATACAGGTGCAAAAGATCTAGATCTTCCTTCTGGTGTAGCCTAGTAAGTGAAATCCAAGAAGGCTCTGCCACGGCCAAACTGATCTGCAAGTCACAGCACCCCACCGAGATGTCCATCAAGAGGAAATCTTCCACCAAGCGCTCAACTGAGAGGTTAAAGATCTTTCCCGTCTTACGGCTCAGGGGGTCAGCCACCACATTGGCCTTGCCCGGATGATACTGGATCTCCACTTCATAATCTGCAACATACTCTAACCAACGCCGTTGGCGCAAATTCAGCTCCTTCCAGGTGAAGAGATACTTTAGGATTTTATGATCGGTGAAGATCTTGCACTACGCATCATAAAGTAAATGTCTCCACAGCTTTAGGGCAAAGATCACTGCTGCAAACTCTAGATCATATGTAGGGTAGTTCTTCTCATGAGTCTTCAATTGCCTCGACCCATACGCAATCACCTTCCCTTCTTGCATCAGCACACCTTTGAGCCCAACATGCGAAGCATCCACATACACATCATAGTCCATGCCCTCCGTAGGCAATGTCAAAACAGGAGCAGTCCACAACCTCCTCTTCAGCTTCTGAAAGGCCTCCTCGCATTTCTCGCTCCAAATGAATGTCGTATTCTTCTGCGTCAGCTTATTCAAGAGCATTGCTAGTGAAGAAAAGCCCTCCACGAATCTTCTATAGTAGACGGCCAACCCCAAGAAGCTCCTAATCTCCTTGGGTGTGCTCGGCCTATGCCAATCAATCACTGCAGAAATCTTTTCCGGGACAACCAAAATGCCGTCTTTGTTCACTACATGACCCAGGAAGGAAACCTGGGGCAACCAGAATTCACATTTACTCAGCTTGGCGAATAACAGATGGTCTCTTAAAGTAGATAAAACCAATCGTAAGTGTTGATCATGCTCCGCAGCATCTTGAGAAGAAATCAGAACGTCGTCTATAAATACGACTACGAATTTATCCAGAAAATCCTTGAACACTCGGTTCATCATATCCATAAATGCTGATGGCGCGTTGGTCAAACCAAATGACATAACCAGGAATTCAAAATGCCCATGCGTCGATCTGAAAGCAGTCTGTAGAATGTCCGACTCACGGATCCTGAGCTGATGATAGCCTGATCGAAGGTCAATCTTAGAAAATACTGAGCTACCATGCAACTGATCGAACAAGTCATCGATCCTAGGCAGAGGATACCTATTCTTAATGGTGACCTTGTTCAACTCTCTGTAGTCGATGCAAAGGCGCATCAACCCATATTTCTTCTTTACAAAGAGAACAGGGGCACCCCAAGGTGACGAACTCGGCCTTATGAAACCCTTCTCCAATAGCTCATCCAGCTGGGTACGCAACTCCTCCATCTCTCGCGGGGCCATCTGGTACGACGCCTTATCAATAGGACGCATACCCGGCTCCAAATCAATCATAAACTCAACATCTCTGACAGGAGGAAGACCGGGAAGGTCGCTAGGAAACACATCAGAAAACTCACGCGCAACAGGAATCTCATCCAACCGCGGCAAACTGCTAACAGTCCCCAGCACTGAGACTAAGCAAGCTGAAAGTGCAGGTTAGATCTGATATACTCTAGAGGTGGGTGAATAGAGTGTGGTGCTTGCTGAAAACTTTTTACAACTCTTGTTGTATTCCTAAGTGAACAGGGAAGCAAATGAAATACAACAAACACAACAACTATCTAATTACATATCAATCACAGAACAATCAAAAACCACAACCAGAAAACAAAAGAAAATAAGCAAGCAGATGACACAAGGAGCTATAGTGGTTCCCCAGCCAATCTGGGTACATCCACTCTTCTACCACCCTAGGTAGGAATCCACTACAGGATGAGTTGATCAGGTTTCCTGGGCACCAATGTGCTTTTGATAAGGTACTCAAAAACCAAACCAGATTTTTTGATCAGGTGTCTTGCCACCACTGAGTTTTGACAAGGTCTCAGAAACCAACACAAACTTTTGAAGGGAGTTTGATAAACCCTTTACAGCAGAGAGAGAGAGATGATCTTCTCTTTCAACAATCAGAGAGAAGATAGTGGATGTTGTCAAAGCTCCCCCTAAGTTCTTGAGTTGTTCAGGAAGTGAAGGTTTGCAGTAGGGTGATAGGACTTCAGAAGATTTGATCTCCAGCAAAAGATGATTCAAGCAGCAGCTGAAATGTGTGGTGTCTGGAGTCTTGAATGATAATGGCCTTTGAACACGGGAATCAAAAAGGGATTTAGAAATTTCAGAATATTGATCACCTTCAGTGATATGTGTTCTTATATGAATTCTTTCTGTGAATATCTGCATCTCTTTCTCTTTCTGTTGTTGTTGTTGTAATAGTTGTTGTTTTTTATGATCTTGTTGATGTTGATAATGTCCAGCATGAATGAAAACATTGATCTTTCATTCCTTAGATCTGAATAGAATATTTCTCTGTTCAAGATAGCCGTTAGCCTGTCATAAATGACTTCCTTAACTGCATTTTGTCTTCTGGAGGAAAGTCCAATAAAACATTCCTTTGAAAATCCCTTGAAACTTGCTCCAGATTAATTGAAACGGCTACAAGATCCTTGACATAAATGCTGAGAATAATTCCATAACTGTCTGAATTTGAATCTTGAAAACGTCGATCTCTCTAGAAAAACGTCGACATGAGCTCAACTATCGTTGAACTGAGCCCAGAGACTGGACTTAAACTGAAGCAGAAAGCGTTGATCTGAGCTCAACTATCGTCGAACTGAGCTTAGAGATAGGGAAATAAACTAGAGACAGGAACGTCGATCTGAGCTTGAAGATCGTCAAATGGAGTTCGACGACTCGTTGAAGTTGAGCTCAGAGATCATCGAATGGAGTTCGACGATTCGTCAAAGTGAGCTCAGCGATCGTCGAATGGAGTTCGATGATTCGTCGTCCTTAGCTCGACGAAATGACTTAGTCTCCTGAACTGAAATATCTGGTCTTGAGGGTCTTGAGGGCAGCTTTCAAACCTAAATACTAACCCTTAGACTCAGTTCTAATTGACCTTTAGATCTATACAAGGAGGTCAAAACAGATTTCCTAAAGGACATAGTGATCCTTGCCCAAATCAGTAATAGGGTGCTCCAACAATCTCCTCCTATTTGTGTTAGAATTACTATTTACATACATTGGAAAAATAAAAACATACAAAATAGAAATGTAACAAACAAAAAATTGTAGAAACACAGACATTATCACAAATAGTTCAGAAAACAAAATTTACTGTCATCTTACAGAATCATTCCTTTTCCTTGCTCTTTATGAGAACTATTTCTTTGTTGGGGTTGAGAGCTTCTTTCTTGGATCTTCTGTCATCAGCTGCCCCTAGAGAAGTTTGATGTTTTAGCCTGGGGACTACAGCTTCTGGATGAAGCTTCATATAACTTTCTGAATCAAAGAATTTGCTGGAGGAGTATCTCTCAACTTCTTTCTTTCTTTGATCTGATAGAGTAATGATACTGGATGTATCTTTTCCTTGTTCTCTAGCCTTCTTGATTTGGTCTAGTGCAACCAATTCTTTCATTCTTGCTATCCATGAGGTGGGATTATTTTCTGGGTCTTCAAATGGAACAGGAGGCTCATATCTGTTTGAAGAATTATCAGGAGGAGCTCTGGAAGAGACTAGATCTTTAAGCTTATAAAGGAAGGGACCAGAAGTAGTGTCATAGGGACCTGGTTCTTCCCTTTGATAAGGATGTTACCTGGAATACACTCTGAGCCCTCTTTGATTTCCTCTGTACTATCCTCTTCTGGACTGATAACCTCTAGACTGATTTCCTCTATACTGGGATCTTCCTTGAGGTTGATATGAACTTTGGCTTCTAGCAGTAGATTGGAAGGCAGAACTTCCACCTGCACCTGCATCAGGTGAAGGAGGAGGAGGAGGACTGAAATGGGATGATCCTTTGTCATACTTTATTTTCTTCTTCATGGCTTTCAGTTGATTCCTGGAGTACTGCTTCCATGGTTCTGTAATAGGGCAATCATGCAGTATATAATATGGAATATCATTTGTATCTTTCGCTTTCTCTGGGGGAACTCTCTTCATGGCCATGCTTCTAGCATTCCTTTTCCTTGCAATTTTTGCAGAGGAATCATCAGAGTTAGTACTAAACTGATCACTGTCTGAGCTTTGTGGATTATCATACACTGCATCAATCCTTTTGAGATACTCTTTCTGTTGTTGAGACTGAGCAGAAGAGACAGCAGAAACAGTAATAGGAGCAACAGCAACATCAAGAATTGGAGTAGAAGCAGCACTGGCAGTAGAAACTGTAACATCAGGTTCATATACAACAATTTCAGAAACAGTAGGCTCAGACACAGCAGGCTTAAAAACAATTGCCTCTGTCATATGCATATCTTCAGAAAATGAAATATCAGTAACAGACCTGGCTAAAACATCAACAGCAGCAGTAGTAGCAACAAAAACAGAAGGAGCATTGTCCATAGCATTGAAGGAATTTACATAAGAACTTATTAAGCTGGGGTCACAGCTAGAAATAGGCACAATGGCCTTAGTAAGATCTTCAGTATACTGGGCTGGAAGGCAGTTGAAGTATACATAATCAAAAACTGACAACAGTGACCTGAGGTCCACTATAATGACTGCAACTGGAGCTACTGGAGCTAGGTCTGAAGTTACTACAGCAGGCAATCTCTCAGCTTCATAAGGCATCTCCTCCTGCCTAGATTCAGTGAGAACTGGATCAAGGCACCCAGAATAAGGGATTGCCTGAGGAGGAAGAAAAGAGGATAGCCTGGCAGACAGCTCCTGAACTGTTTTTAGAAGTGGAGCCAAAGAGGTCTCCAGCAGTAGTGATAGCCTTGGAGCTATCAGCTCATATAGCCTTTCTGCAATAGCTGGAATGTCTACTTGCTCAAGAGGGACTTGAGTAGAGGTAGGGATGGAAGTTGGAGCAGCAGGAGATGTTGTTGGAGAACCTGTGGATGGTGGAAGTGATGGTTGAGATATTGGAATTGTGGAGATGGAAGATAGTGGAATGGAAATTGATGGTTTGAATGATGGTTGAGCAATGATGTCCTGAAGGAGTTGTTGATAAGAAGTGGATGAAGATGGTGGCTCAAGAGTGGATGAAGGAGAATCATCCATATAGGAATCATCTATAAGAGTGAATGATGGAATATGAGATGATGTATCAATGTCCAGGTGTGGGTAGTGATGTAGTGGATGGAAGATTTCTTCAGTTAATGGTGGAGTTGGAGAAGGTATTGAAGTTGGAGATGGGATGGAGATGGGGGATGAAATTATGATGGTGGATGTGACTGTTGTAGATGAAACAATAGGTGGAGAAGGAGGAGATGAAGCAGGCAAGTCTTCTGCAGGGGCAGAAACCTGAGGGGAAGAGACTGAAGCAGTCCTTGTACCTGAAGAAGAGATTGCAGAGGGCCTGCTGGGCTTTACAATCTGCCTGTCCCATTTCCCAAATATGGCACAGGTAAGCTTCTTGGAGGCATTGATGTGCATTGCACTGGAAACAAGCAGTGCAGGGCATCTATTATGAAGAAACAGCCCTAAAATCCTCCCAAAATTAACAAAGTTCTTGTTAATTTTCTTCTTGATTAAATCAAAAAAGACTTCTCCCCAGTTCAGTTGCTTCTTGTCCACCAGGGCACCCATCAAACTGAGCTGATACCTAGATATGGTATCATGAGCTGAGTGTTTTGACAACAACACTTTTCCAACAACATCAGCAAGAAATCTGTACTCAACAGACAGATTCTTCTTAAGCAATTTACTAGGGTTAGCTTCTGAATGTCCCATCCTTTCAAGCATATTTGAAAATTCCTCTCCAGAAAGCTCAACAGAATCTTCTCCAGAATTTAATTGAAAAACCTCTGTCAGAACAGCTGGTGTTAAAGGTACCTGAGTTCCTGAGATGGTTCCGACCACTGTGTTCTGATCTAGATTGTAGGCAGTATACACCCATTCATTTATCTCATCTGCGGCTAATTTGATCCTTGTAGTCATTATGGTAACTAGCAGTTGGTATTTGAAAAGTTCCAAAATGTCCTTGAAGATTTGATCGTTATTATCGAAGGAATCCATGTCTATGTCAAAGCCAACGTCAAAGTTCATTGCAGCCAAGATTGCGACTGAAACTGCCATTGATTCCTACAAAAATGATCAAACAAACGACCAAGTGTTGAAAAGTTTGGAGGGAAAGGGAAAATTTGCAGAGAGTATGAAAGCGCAAAGGGAGAACGATGGCCGAAAAATGAGTTTTATATTAGGGTTCGACACTGAAAAGGAAAGATCGTTGAACTCTGTTCGACGATCAGGGCTTCTAAAGGAAACTGAAAGGTCATCAATAGCGTTGATATCCGTTCGACGATATTGGAGAGCGTCGAGCTCCGTTCGACGATCGCTGACCTGAAGAAAGATAGTTTAGCACTATCTGAGAAGCTCTGAACTCTGGTCGACGATTTCTGAAACCATCGATCTCCGTTCGACGATCTTGGGGAAAATCGTCGAGCGCAGTTCAGAGACCAGAAACATACTCTATACACAAAAAGAACATATTGATTTGCCTAGTCTTGGTCATTTTTATATTTTTAAAATCTTGGATCTTATTTTAGACTTCCTCCATCTAACATTCCTAACTGATTCGAGAAGAATGCATGTTTCTTTTCATCCAAGAGTTTGGTGAAAATATCTCCCCTTTGCAAATCAGTTGGGATATATTGAAGTTCAATTTTATTTTTCTCAACATTATCCCTTAGAAAGTGATGTCTAATTTCTATGTACTTTGTCCTACTATGGAGGACTGGATTTTGTGCTATGGAAATAGCACTGATATTATCACAAAATATTTTAGACTTTTCTAAGTTGTAGCCATAGTCTAGGAGTTGGTTTTGAATCCACAAGATTTGTGAACAACAACTACATGCAGCCATATATTTAGCTTCAGCAGTTGAAGTTGACACAAATGTTTGTTTCTTGCAAAACCAGGAGACAAGTCTGTCACCAAGAAACTGACAAGTTCCACTGGTGTTTTTCCTATCTATTCTGCATCCAGCATAATCAGCATCTGAAAATCCAGTTAAGTCAAATGCTGAATTTTTTGGATACCAGAGACCTAGATTTGGACAACTTTTTACATACCTAAGAATCCTTTTTACTAAGGTTAAGTGACTCTCTAGGGCTCACTTGGAATCTAGCACATATACATGTAGCAAATATTATGTCAGGTCTACTAGCTGTAAGGTACAATAAAGAGGCAATCATTGCTCTATATGTTGTCTGATCAACAGGTTTCCCATGTTCATCAGCATCTAATACAACATTAGTAGGCATAGGTGTTTTCATACATGATGCTTCAGACATACCAAATTTCTTAACCAATTCTTTTGCATACTTGGTTTGAGAAATAAATATGCCCTCAGCATGTTGTTTGATTTGCAATCCTAGAAAGAAGGATAGCTCACCCATGCTACTCATTTCAAATTTAGAATGCATTAGGTTGGAAAACCTTCTACACAAATTTGAATCAGTAAAACCAAATATAATATCATCTACATAGATTTGTACTAGTAGGGTATGAGACTTATGGGTTCTAATAAAAAGAGTTTGGTCTACTCTACCCCTTATAAACTCATTTTTCAGAAGAAAGCATGCTAGGGTCTCATACCATGCTCTAGGAGCTTGCTTTAGACCATATAATGCTTTATGTAATTTGAAAACATAATCAGGATGAGTTGAAGAGATAAAACCTGGGGGTTGTCTGACATAGACTTCTTCTTTGATATCTCCATTGAGAAAAGCACTCTTTACATCCATCTGGTATACTTTGAAACCTTTGTGTGCTGCATATGCTAAGAAGATTCTTATGGCCTCTAACCTTGCAACTGGTGCAAAGGTCTGGTCATAATCTATCCCTTCTTCTTGACAGTACCCTTGAGCAACTAGCCTTGCCTTGTTCCTTAAAATGACTCCTTGATCATCCAATTTATTTCTGAACACCCACTTTGTTCCAATAATGGAGTGATCCTTTGGCCTTGGTACTAGTTCCCAAACTTTGTTCCTTTCAAATTAATGCAACTCATCTTGTATTGCAATGATCCAGTGTGGATCTTGCTCTGCATCTTGAATGGATTTAGGTTCAATTTGAGAAAGAAAGTGTAACACCCCCTATCTGTCGCATAGCATATAGTAGTAGGTCTGGCCGGGGCCCGACGCCGTATTCCACAGACAGACCGAGTGGTTACTCATGGAAACCATCCAACCAATCTCAACGTCCTACACAGAGCATTTTAGCGGAAGCAGTTTATAAAAGTTGTAATAAAGAACCCAGCATTAAAGCATGAATGTCCACTAATCCAAAATAGGAATGTATACAAATACCAACATAAGCCTTAAGGCATTACAAAATGTTTCACTTAATATTACATGATTTACAAACCACGGCACGCAGGCCGGTCATACATGAATAAGACAGTAAACACTTCCATTTGGGCCTTCGAGGGCCGGCTTCGCAAAAAGGGCTTTAGCCCGCTATTGACCGCTTGGTCCAGCAGCACCTGCAAGCAACAAACCACCGCACGGTGGCAAAACAAGGCAACGGTCAGCAATGCTGACCAAATTATAACAATCTCGCCCCCAGCTCGGGGCGGCGATGCTCCTTCCCTGCATTTCATTAGCATAAGCGAGCAATATATATATATAGCCATTTCATCACAGTCTTTGGCTCGCACGGCCACACGCCCCGTGCTCTCAGGGCACATTCTCGGTGAACCGGTCGATGTCACATCAATTAAAGCTATAGACATTCCGGACTCACCACCGCCACTTTGACGGCCAAACATATGAGCAATTTGTCTTCTTGGCCTGGGTCACGACAATTTAAGCCATCGACCTCCAAAGACCCTAATCTATGCCAACGGCAAGTGCCACGTGCCTTTAGGTCTCTTTAACCGAACGACATAGAACGGGTACGGTTCCATCTAACCCGTGCTCACATCGCAACGACAATTTAAGCCATTTGTACGGGTCAAACTTCCACCGAGTCCCATTTCCATCACAATTCACATAACCCGGTTATGTTCAAGTTGGCTCTCAGGCCACCAAGTTGGCAAGATCTCGTATCCGCCCAGTTTTTCGGGTGCACCTTTGGGTTAGTCCCCAAGGCTCCCTGCTGCAATATACCGCGTAGAAAACCCGAAAAACAATCAATAGCACGGAGTTTTCTCCGGCATTTATGCAATGCAACATCACCGATCCAGACCAATGGGGACTTCACATATCTACCCGAAGGAACGCCTCCAACTCTCTGCAAACTCGCGAGAGTGGGCTTCCTATGCAAAGAAGGAGAGCTACTCATGCTCAAGAAGAGAATCGTTACCCTAGCGTTCCTCTTTGGCGCCATTGAAAAGTAAGCGGATGAAAAGCACCGCACTAGCTTTGCCTCCGTGGATCCGGAGTCGGCTCGCGATTCGGAGCTTCGAAGCTTCTCCAATGGCCGGATCTAGCTCCTTCTTCCTTCCTTGGCTCTCCTCTCTCTCTAAGGTTTTAAAAAGATAACAACTTAAGAAAAGTGAGGGTTTCTAAGTCCAATCCCGGGTATATCCCTTCAGGAACAACCCCCAGCCGTTGGATCCCAAACTAAAGAAACGAACGTCTTTGATTTGGGACTGAAATGCCCAATCTGGACCGAACACGGCCTGGCACACGCCCGTGTCTAGGGCCGTGTGCCTCATTCGCCGTCAAAATCGGCTCACCTGGAACCTCACACGGGTATCGAACACGCCCGTGTTTGAGCTGACACGCCCGTGTTCCACCTGACACGGCCGTGTGGCCGGCCGTGTACCCCCACATTTTTCCCCGAAAACAACCCGAGCACTGCACGGGTTCTAGGACACGCCCGTGTCCTTGCCCGTGTCACCTCAACACGCCTGGGCTCCAGGCCGTGTACACGGTCTCAACACTCGACACTTCGTCGAGCGAAGATCGTCGACCTGATGACACGGCCTTGGACACGCCCGTGTCCTAGGCCGTGTTCCTTGTCTCGACATAATGTCGAGACCAAAGTGTCGACTTCCCGGGACGAGTATCAACACGGGTCGACACGCCCTGCGACACGCCCGTGTCGTAGGCCGTGTGCCATGTCTCGACACTTCGTCGAACGCAGAGTGTCGACTTCGCGGCTAAGTGTCGACACGGGTCGACACGCCTTGCGACACGCTCGTGTCGCAGGCCATGTGCCCAGTCTCGACACAATGTCGAGACCAAAGTTTCAACTCCCCAGCTTAGTGTCGATACAGGCTTGACACGCCCTGGGACACGCCCATGTCCCTGCAGCCAGAACCCAAAACTGGCCCAAAACGTCCCCCGTCACTCCTTTGAGTTTCAGGGCGTTATAGAAAGTAAGTGTGCATCAGGTTTTGGTTGACCTGGTTTCTGGTTTGCACACCAGCTGAGATATCTCCAATCACTTGGGAGATTGGATGGTCTCTTGATGTTACTAAATCAACAGGAGATGTTGATTGTTCACCAGCCTGTGTTGTTGTTTCCTCTAGTGGTACAACAACTGGCTCTTCAAGATGTTGAATGTCTTCTTCATCTTCACTGCTTTCATATTTTTGAATAATTTGTAACCTGTCCAAGTCTTCTGCAAGAGAGTGTACCTACAAAGGTTCTATGGTAGAAGTATTCTTCTCCTTGAAAGACATGTTAGACTCATCAAAAGATATATGAACAGATTCTTCAATTTTGAGAGTAGATTTATTATATACCCTATAAGCTTTACTGATCATGGAGTATCCCAAAAATACTCCTTCATCAGCTTTAGCTTGAAATTTTGCTAAGTATTTCTTGTCATTATTATGAATGTAACAAATACAACCAAACATTTTAAAGTAATCTACTTTAGGTTTCTTCCTTTTGAGTAATTCATAGGGAGTCTTGCCCTTCAGTTTATGTATTAAACTTCTGCTCAACAAATAGTTGGAGGTGTTCACTGCCTCTGCCCAAAAGGATAGAGGAAGGTGAGCATCTGACAACAATGTAGTAACAGATTCAATAAGGGTTCTATTTTTCCTTTCAACTACCCCATTTTGTTGAGGAGTTCTAGGAGCTGAGAAAGTGTGCCTGATCCCTTCACTCTGACAGAACTCTTGTATAAGAAGAGAATCAAACTCTATCCTATGATCACTTCTGATCAGGGCAATGTGAGTATTGAACTCACTCTGTATGCATTTGAGAAACTCTGTCAAACATTTAAAGTTTTCAGACTTCTTTCTCAGAAAGAACACCCATGTGAATCTAGAGAAGTCATCTACAACCACTAAAGTATAAGATTTCCCTCCTAAGCTTTGTACTATAATGGGTCCAAAAAGATCTGTGTAACAGATACAAAATCCTAGGTGAATCACTCTTATTAATTGACTTGAAACTACTTTTGGTTTGCTTGCCTAATTGACAAGCCCTGCAGAGTCCTTCTTTATTGTAGGGGACAGAAGGTAGTCCTCTAACAAGGTTATCCTTAGATAGCCTAGCAATGGTTCTAAGGTTTATATGTCCTAATCTCTTATGTCATAGTTCATTAGGTCTACAAATAGAGTTAAACAAGCAAATATCTACCTTGGTTGAAACAAAATCTACGAGATAGATGTTACCTTTCCTTTTACCTGTCAACACAGTTGTGTTATCCTCTGATTTGATCTTGCATAAGGATTTGCTGAAAGTCACTTGGTAGCCTTCATCACATAGTTGACTGATGCTGATTAAATTGTGCTTCAGTCCTTCCACATAGGCTACTTTCTTGAATGTGACTGTGCCAATCTGGACTACACCATATCCTTTTGTTAGTCCAAATTTTGAATCACCAAATATTACTTTGGGTCAAAACTTGGCTTTAAAGTATGCGAAATTATCCTTGTTTCCTGTCATGTGCTTTGAGCACCCACTATCCAGATACCATTGCTGGTTTGATGTTGGATAGGTCTCCACCTGCACATCAAATAATTTATTTGTTTTTGACCCAGTTTACCTTGGGCCTATGTTGATAACCTTTGAATTCAGAAATAAAAGACATCCTTAGTTGACTCTTATAGTCTTCAGGATGATATCTCCTTGGAGGTATTATCCATTCAGTATAAGGGTTAAATCTTTGGGATGAAGGACCCCTAGACTTGAAATTTGATTTACCTTTGAAATTTTTTTCAAAACTCTGATATCTGCTCGACGATCGCTGAGCTGAGTTCGACGATCTTGGGTCAGATCGTCGAGCTCCGTTCGAAGATCGACTGTGGCAGAGTTCAGGGTTTAGAGATCGTCGACCTGAGTTTGACGATTTAGCCTGAGATCGTTGATCTTCATTCCACGATCGTCTAGCTCCATTCGACGATTTCTATTGAACTCTTGTTTTCTTAGGTAAGTCAGAATTCTTCCTACCTACCTCTACAACTCCCTTACCTTTATCAGAGATAAACTTGATTGGGGTTGTTAACACTATAGGTTGGCTACATGAGCCACCCAAGCCTAGTGTACTATTGAATCTTGAGTTCACTGTGCTTGTGATGTCCATTAGCTTGATACTTCTCCCATTGAGGGATTCTTCAAACGTTTTGGCCTCTGGTAGCTCACCTTTCAGTGAGGCTATTTGCTCCCTACAGCATTCCAACTCCTCAGAGAGTTTGAGGTTTTCTGATTTTAAAGTGTTGTGTTCAGATAGCTGATTTCTGAGAGAAATGATTTCCTTCTTAGATTTTAATAAATCTAAACACAGTGCTTTAAACTCACACTTGAAGTCCTCAGAATTAAAATCAAAAGAACTTATTACCTGCTCCTCTTCAGATTGAGTCTCTGATTCTGACTCTGACTCTTCTGCATCGGAATTTTGTTGTGAGGCATTGATAGCCATCATGCAAAAATTTTTTTCATCAGCATCATTTTCATCATCACTTGAGCTGGATGAAGCTTCAGATTCTTCTTTTGTCTCACTCCAAGTTTCAGCAACAAACCACTTCCTTGTATGTTTGTTCTTGCTGGAGGAGGGTTTACCATTGCTGCTCTTCTTGAAGTCCTTTTCTTTTCTCCTTTCTTTCATGTCCTTCTTGTCCTTCTTTTTATTTTCTGGACAGTCAGGCAAAATGTGGCCTGGTTTCCTACATTCAAAACAAATAATCTTTTTGTTATTTGATTTGTCATACCTTGGCTTATCATGCTCTCTATGAGATGTTTTCCTGAAATCCTTCCTGGACATTTTGTAAAACCTTTTGGCCAGTAGGCTTAGCAGCTCTTCATTGCCTGTGACCTTGTCTTCAGGCTGATCTTCAATGGCTTTGAAAGCTATTGATTTTTCCTTTCTTATAGCTGGTGAGGCAGTCTTCTGCTCTTCTTCTCTGTTCTTGATGAGCAGCTCATAAGACTTGAGCTTGCCGAAGAGAGCTTCAGTTGTGATCTCATTTAGGCTTCTGGCATCCTTGATTGGCCAGATCATTGAGTCCCAAGTGCTTGGAAAGCACATTAGGATTTTATCATTGAGCTCACTCAATGAGATCTCTTTGTCCAATTATTTCAGCTCATTGACTATGAGACTGAGTCTATTATACATATCTGCTACTGACTCAGCTTCTCCTTTCTTGAAGTTGTCATACTGGGTTATGAGATGAGATCTTCTATATTTTCTCTCATCAGAAGATCCTGAGACTATCTCAGATAACTTGTCCCAGATGTCCTTTGCTGAGTTGCATTCAGCTACCTTTTGGAATATTTCATCAGACATAGTCTGGGCTAGAATGTTCATAGCCTTTGCATCAGCCAATTTCCATTTCATGATTTCTGCATCTATTCCTGAAGGAGGTGGAACATCACTTGTACTTGTATTTTCTGGGGGTCTAGGACAACTGTCAAAACAGAATTGAAAATGTCTTCATCAATAGAGTTCATGTATAGTCTAATCCTTGACTTCCAAAGTGCAAACTTAGATAGATTGCACACTGGAGGTCTGGTGCTAGCATAATCTTTGTTTTGGTCCATGTTCTGTGAAGAAATAAATCTAGTAACAAACTTAAACAAGCAGATTTAACTAGAGGGATCTTTGGGTTCAGGTGTTAGCCTGTGCAACCACTAAGGTGTGGTATTTAAACCAACCTGAGGTCTGGTATTTTAACCAACCTCGCTTTGATACCAATTGAAAGTGCAGGTTAGATCTGATATACTCTAGAGGGGGGGTTAATAGAGTATGGTGCTTCCTGAAAACTTTTTACAACTCTTGTTGTATTCCTAAGTGAACAAGGAAGCAAATGAAATACAGCAAACACAACAACTATCTAATTACAAAGCAATCACAGAACAATCACAAACCACAGCCAGAAAATAAAAGAAAATAAGCAACCAGATGACACAAGGAGCTATAGTGGTTCCCCAACCAATCTGGGTACATCCACTCTTCTACCACACTAGGTAGGAATCCACTGCATGATGAGTTGATCAGGTGTCCTGGGAACCAATGAGCTTTTGATAAGGTACTCAAAAACCAAACCAGATTTTTTGATCAGGTGTCTTGCCACCACTGAGTTTTGACAAGGTCTCAGAAACCAACACAAACTTTTGAAGGGAGTTTGATAAACCCTTTACAACAGAGAGAGAGAGAGAGAGAGAGAGAGAGAGAGATGATCTTCTCTGTCAACAATCAGAGAGAAGATAGTGGATGTTGTCAAAACTCCCCCCTGAGTTTTTGAGTTATTCAGGAAGTGAAGCTTTGCATTAGGGTGATAGTCCTTCAGAAGATTTGATCTCCAGCAAAAGATGATTCCAGCAGCAGCTGAAATATGTGGTGTCTGGAGTCTTGAATAATAATGGCCTTTGAACACTGGAATCAAAAAGGGATCTAGAAATTTCAGAATATTGATCTCCTTCAGTGATATGTGTTCTTGTATGAATTCTGTCTGTGAATATCTGCAACTCTTTCTCTTTCTGTTGTTGTTGTTGTAATAGTTGTTGTTTTTGATGATCTTGTTGATGATGATAATGTCCAGCAGGAATGAAAACATTGATCTTTTATTCCTTAGATCTGAATAGAATATTTCTCTGTCCAAGATAATCGTTAGCCTGTCATAAATGACTTCCTTAACTGCATTGTCTTCTGGAGGAAAGTCTGATAAAACATTCCTTTGAAAATCCCTTGAAACTTGCTCCAGATTAATTGAAACGGCTACAAGATCCTTGACATAAATGTTGAGAATAACTGTCTGAATTTGAATGGAATTTGAATGTTGAAAAACGTCGATCTGAATTTGAATAATTCCTTCATTTATTTATGTATGCTACGATTTTAGGGGAGTTTAAGGTGCAGAATAGGTGGGCGCGCGTTCTTTTCGATTCGGGTGGCACCCATTCCTTTGCGGCCTGGAGGTTTGTCGATAAACATCGCCTGGATGTGGATCAATTAGGAGACTCCTTCAACGTCAAGCTTCCCTTGAGTTCAGAGACTAGACTTAGACTGAAGCAGAAAGCGTCGATCTGAGCTCAATTATCGTCGAACTGAGCTCAGAGATAGGGAAACAAACTAGAGACAGGAACGTCGATCTGAGCTCGAAGATCGTCGAATGGAGTTCGACGACTCGTTGAAGTTGATCTCAGAGATCGTCGAATGGAGTTCGACGATTCGTCGAAGTGAGCTCAGAGATCGTCGAATGGAGTTCGACCATTCGTCGTCCTGAGCTCGACGAAATGACTTAGTCTCCTGAACTGAAATATCTGGTCTTGAGGGACTTGAGGGCAGCTTTCAAACCTAAATACTAACCCTTAGGCTCAGTTTTAATTGACCTTTAGATCTATACAAGGAGATCAAAATAGATTTCCTAAAGGACATAGTGATCCTTGCCTAAATCAGTAATAGGGTGTTCCAACACAAGCAAAATAATCAGAATTTAATAGCCTCTGAACACATACCACAGAAATTGCTGGAGAGACCTGGCGCGGATCACCAAAAATACTCCCAGGCTGACTGTTGTCCTTCTTGAAATCCAAGCGCTTACCCTGAACTGGATCACCGCATCATATCGGGACAACCAATCCTTGCCTAGGATAACATCAAAATCCTCCAAGTCAATCACCTTCAGATTTGCCTTAGCCAAGAAATCTCCCAACATAATAGGACAATCTAGAATGCCCTGATCCAATATCACGGAATCAATAGAGGGGAACTTGACGCAAAAGGCATCACCGACACGATCTAGATCCAACTAGAACCACTATACAAAGGCCCTAGCCACAAATGAGTGGGTAGCACCTGAGTCGAAGAGAATGCGTGCCCAGCAGTTCTTTACCTTAAAACTCCCTATATGAAAATAAAACAAAAATTGTGCACGCATCAAGGAAATAATAGCAAAACAAAAACTGCAACAAAAACATAAAGACTAGAGAGAAAGTCTAACCTGAAATGACATGCGTCGAAATTTGAACCTCCGCTAATGATATCACATTCAGCTTCCCATTTCCTTTATTCATAGACTGACGCAGTGGCAAAGCCTGAAGAGGAACTGGTCCGAGCACAGACTGGAGCTGCGGGCACCTTACCTTGGTATGACACTTCTATCCACAATGATAGCAGACCTTATCTATCAACCTGCAGCGGGCAACATCATGCCCCTCTTTCTTACACAAGGTACACACCACGTTCTGCCTGGGAGCACCCTGAATAGAATGAACCTGCTCCTTCTACACTGCCAACCTCTTGAAACATTTCTCCACGGGATGGCCTGGCCGGCCATAGAAGCTACAGACCTCCTTGCTCCTCTTTCTTGAAGGAACACCGGATACTTGGGGGCTCTTCCCTTCAACTGCCTTCCTCTTTTCATTCCTCGCCTACTGCCCTCCTTGCTTAGCATTTTCGATGGCCTCCACTTTCAAATCAGCTTCTACCGCACCAGCATAACTTACCGCTCCATGAGCAACCACTAACTGCTGAACATCACTTCTCAGGCCCCCAAGGAATCGCTTCGCTCTATCTTCCTCGGAACTCACCAAATTGGGGGCAAACTGACTTAGTTAGCTGAACTCAATCTCATACTCACTGACCGTGAGCTGCCTCTACTTTAGATGCAAGAAATCGTTCATCAGTCTGTCCCGCTCAACTGTAGGTAGAAACTTCCTCATGAATATCTCCTTGAAGGAATCCCAAGAGCATCCTCCTACCATGCCCTCGTTCTCTCTCACCCACCAACTCTTTGCCAACCCCTTCAGCTGGTAAGCGGCAAGCATCACCTTCTGATCATCACAAACTCCAGAATAGTGAAACATCTCGTCTATGGAAATCATCCAATCATCCAGGATCATGAAATCTGCCTTCCCATCATAGGTAGGGGGTCGAAGTCGCTGGAACTGAGAGGTGAAGGTCATCTCTGGGGGCACCACAACTGGAGGCACCAAAGGGGCAGGAGGTGCAGGAGGTGTTGGAACAGTTGAACCCACAGCAGGATCCTGCGCTCTCCTGGCTAGTCCTGCCACTATAGATAATAAGGCCTGGATCTGAGACTGAACATCCACAATTTGCCTCGATAAGGCCTCATTGTTCTGCCTCAGACTTGCCACAACGGCATCGCTCTGTGCTCCAGAAGACTCACCCTAGGATTGGGGAGTCGACCTTGTCACTATACGCTTAGGCGCCATGCTAAAAAGAATAAACAAAATAATAATCAGAACCTGGTTCAAGTACCAGGACTAAACAAACAAGTACATACAAACCTACATAAGTACTTGCTTCAACTGCCAACTTGCTTTGGGGTTTTCAATTATAATGTTATGCCTAACTTAAGATGGTTCACCACCATCATACTAAATCAGGTGCCTAGACCATGAATGCATGTATTTATATTCTTTTTGACTCAAAACCATGTGTGTACATATGTCATCCTGCAAGTCTTTAGCTTGGCACGTTGTGCTTATGCAATGTTATGCTATGCATGATTGTGCTATGCATTCTAAAAAGGCATTAATGCATGTTATGAGTTCCATACACATGAAAATGTTATGCATCCCATACTACATAACATTTCCATGCAACGAAAAAGAAAACTTGCTAGCCGCATTCATGTGGTGAGGTTATGCATCTCATACTACATAACCGTCACATGTTGCCTCCTATGGTGGATCCATATACAAACACATATTATGCATCCCATACTACATAATAAGCCCTGTATACTTCATGTTATGCTATGAGTGTAGTGTTTGTGCTTCAGCCAAGACGTGCTGATGACATATCGGTGTGTGTATGATATGATGCTAAACATCTAATACGTACAAGGAAAGGTTTCCCGACAAATTGTCAAGCAACCTACCTCTGATACCAACTGTCACAACCCGAATTTTCTTCGAAATTAAGAAGTATTAGAGTAGGAGAAAACACGCGTTGTGATGCCACGTCGGGCAGGGGATAACTACCGATGCTCATGCAACCACCAACTACTAAGACTATGAAAAATCATAAGCTTTAATAATGTGAAAATCAGTTATATTTTAGAGGTCGTATCCCTCGGCTCAGTGGATCAGCTAGTCCACAATTAAAAATTATACTTATACGCAGCGGAAAATACCTTAGTTACATTTGACATCCTAAAAGAGTGCATAAGTGTCCCCAGAGGACAACTTATACTATGCATACCCTACATTTATTTTATACCATATATATACAAAAATAATCTTTTACGTCGTTTGGAAAGTAGTGTTGAGTTTTATAAAGCATGCTGATCATGAGATATATATAATAGTTCTTGTAGTATAAAAGTAACTAACAACCTAGCATAAATCTTCCCAAGAGCAAGTGGAATAAACTCCAAAACAGGAAATCTAGCAGTATAAGCAAAGTACAAAGCATCTAAAAGAGAAACCAGCAGTGAGCATCAATAACTTACACGAACCCACTGGTGAGTAGGCATATCTGTAATATAAGTCTATAGAAATTACCTCCCAAGTGTGAGGAAGAGAAAATCACAGCAGCAACTAAAGCACTAGCAAGATCCAAAAGTAACCTAGCTGCACAGTCGGCTATAAACCTGAACCTGAGGCATTCAAAGAAAAGAACACCACAGCAAAACAATTATCAACAGGAAAGAAGACAATTAGGTTTAACAAGAGAGCATTAGCATAAGGCTTAACAAGCCCAAAATTATGAATGCTAGCAACATAAGCTAAATGAGGTAAAGTAAACAAGTAAAGGAAAATATTCATCAAAGGTTGAGTAAAATGGGGTGCACCAAGTGCACGGAAGAAGCCAAGCTTCAAGAATCTCTGCAAGAAGGATTAGTAAAATAAATAAATCCTAACATAGAGCTAGAGCAGAAAGAATCACCTAATACTGGAGATGGACAAAATCATCAACAAGGGCCTAGGCTGGTGGCAACATGTCCAACCAAGTCTGTCAGTCCAAAATATCTAGAAGGTGCTGTGGTGGTGGTATCAGTCCAACTCAACCAAACAGCCCATAATGTCTTAGCAAGATATGAAATAAAAACAAGGGTGGCAGTATCGGTCCGACCCACCCTAAAAACCACGTCCTAATCCAGTACTAAGTGACTCGGGAAAGCCCTCGCTAGTGGTTCCATGAACCACCAAGAAGTCACACTGAACCCTAAACACTCTAGAGCAACCCACCTAAGAGCCTTATATACATACCAACGGACTAAACATCGAGTTTTTCCAAGCAAGCAGTTTGACACAAATAAATTGAAAGTGATAGGATACTGAATTTATGTAAGTAGCTTGATACTAAATGCTTACCAATAACGTGATATTAAATATAACGAAGTAGTTTGATCCCTAACTAAACCTATACGATTAGCTTGGTACAAAACCCTAAAAGTTAACTTGCTACAACCATAAACATTTAGCGTGATACAACCATAAACATTTAGCAAGGGGCTTGACGCTAATTGCAAACAAGAGGATTGACACACAAAAAAAGAAAATGACAAGAGGTTTGGGTGGTTTTGAAACAATCCGATTTTAGAGCAACCATGGGGCAACTATAATAAAACTCTTGAAACTAATTATAACAATACCACAACAATGGTTTACACCCAAAGAAAACCGCAAACAACTAAATATCTCATGAATAAGCAAAGCTTGAAACAAGGGCACTCGGATTATATCCTATCGAGGCAAGATCCCTAACAAAAAGAAAAAAAATGAAACCCTTAAAACCACATACCCAAGGAATGAAATCAGCAAAACAAAAAGGGGAGGTATAAGAAGCTTTGTACCGATTTTCATGCATATAATCAAGTAAAAAAGAAAATACAAAAGACTTCTCATGAATCAAGCAAGCAGGACAAGACATGGAATTACTTTGGCAAGGGTACACTTGCCTTGATCTTAGGAGAAATTCAGCCAGCAACAAATCTATGAGAACCTGGAAAAAGAAAAAAATCTGGGCACTATTTAGCAAGGAAACCACAGCCCTAGGCTTGGAGAAAAGGATGGTGAACTCTCAAAAAGTTTACCTCAGAACGAAGGTCTTGCCTAGAGGAGCTCGGATCCGGCCTCAAACGAAAATTCCGAGCTTCATGGGGCAGGGGCTGGACGGTCGGGGCTCACGTTGCCTCAGTCTCTTCGTTCTTCCTATAGGAACATAGCCGCCGGGTTTGGGGAAAGAGACAACCTAAACCTAAAACAACCGTATATATAACCTACTTACTAACTACTAATTTAATTTAGTAAAAGATATAATGGCAGCAAACCTTATAACCCAGACTTATATATAGTCAACACATAATTAGGCATACACACTTATATAACAGCACGCTATATGCGTAAATCAACATTTATATGTATACTAATACTAATAGCACACTAATATGCATAAATTAACATTAACACGAAATTATATATTAACATTAGCATTAACCATCATATAATAGTATACACATGTAAATCTACACTTATAAATATATATATATATATATACCGCACACACCCATATAAACATGCACATAAATATTTTTATAACGCTTCGCACGCACATGCACGCATGCGTTTATGCACTGGCACGCCTAAATCACTCACCAAACAAAAATGCGTAAATATATACATACGCTTATATAAAATGACTACCCGCTAACATGCAACCGTCGAAACGACGTGAAAATAAACGATCTCGGGTTTCGACCAAACTCGCACCGTAGCTAAACACTCAGGCCATGAAAACAACGGCGAAGTCGAAAACCACCTCCGACAATCAAACACTCGGGCTAACACCTCCCAAAGCCAAATCACAAGCACTCCCTGAGAAGCTCAGCCGAGTCTCTAAAACAGACTCTGGCTAGCTGGGGAACCCTGCAAACAGGCTATGACCAATAAGAACACCTAATGAGGTACTCAAACAACAACATAAGCCGGAAATGCGTCAACGTAACTCCAAAGGAATATTAAATAAATACTGAAAAATCGGGGGCGTTACAACCTGTTGGTGGGGGATTCCATACACATGCCAAAATAAGGACTTCAAATGTCCAAGAAGGAAGGTCGTTATCCTTGAAGTTCTCTTCGTAGCCATGAAAAAGCTTTTATACGCGGATGGAAGTGAGAGCCCCACTTTCCCCTTCACGGATCTAGCTTTGGATCCTGCATTCGATAAGGGAATCTCTTCCAGCACCTAGTCTAGCACTCCTTAGTTCCTTCACCCAAGAACACTCAAAGGAGATGAATGGAAGAGAGAGAGTGGAGAAGGGAAGAATGAATTCCTCAATACATATCCCTCTGCATAAGTAGCCTTTGGTTTAACCCCAACCACATGATCTCATCTCATCCTAAAGCAACAACCATGATATCAGTTAAAAAGTCAACCCACCACTTTGACCAGGTAGCCAGTGCCGCTACTACTTTCGAAATGAATTTGTCGAATGGATACTTGACAATAATATGTTCGTCGAAACCACATTCATAGAACGCTATTCGACATTCATCGAACACCGGTCAACATTCCTCGAATGCCGGTTCGATATTCGTCCAAAGAAGACAATCATTATAACAACAATATATTCGTCGAGCCCCGGTTCGACGTTCGTCGAGCCCCGGTTTGTCGTTTGTCGAGCCCCGGTTCGACGATCCTCGAGTCCGGTTCGACGATCGTCGAACCGCATCATCGAGCCCCGGTTCGACGATCGTCGTGCCCCGGTTCGACGTTCGTCGAGACCCGGGTCGACGTTCGTCGAGCACATTTCGACATTCGTCGAGCCCGGTTCGACGTTCGTCGAGCCCGGTTCGACGTTCGTCGAGCCCGGTTCGACGTTCGTCGAGCCCGGTTCGACGTTCGTCGAGCCCGGTTCGACGTTCGTCGAGCCCGGTTCGACGTTCGTCGAGCCCGGTTCGACGTTCGTCGAGCCCGGTTCGACGTTCGTCGAGCCCGGTTCGACGTTCGTCGAGCCCGGTTCGACGTTCGTCGAGCCCGGTTCGACGTTCGTCGAGCCCGGTTCAAAGTTCGTCGAGCCCCGGTTCAATGTTTTTGCCTTCCTTCTCCTTTTTGGGTGTTATAATCCTCCCCTGCTTATAGAAATTTCATCCCAAAATTTACATTTCACTAGAAAAGATAGTGACAAATATGTTACAACATATCATCCCTTCACAAAAAAAATGTTACAACATTTTATACAAACAACTTGGGAAATTCAGCACACATGGTTTGCACCCGCACCCATGTTAGCTCCTCACGACCACAGTTATCCCACCAGACCTTGACCATGCTAATTTTCTTGTTCCTCAACTGCTTAACTGTCGTATATTCGATCTAAATGGCCCTAACCTGCGTCGTTAGCACACATTCGACAGGTATTCGATCATTCGCAAGTACATATGCTGGATCTTTCACGAATTTTAAAAGCACTGATATGTGGAACACATCATGCATGCCACTCAGTTCTACCGAAAGAGCTAGCAAATATACATCTTCTCCAACTCGCTCCACTACATCGAACAGACAAAGAAACCTCGGACATAACTTTTTCGAGCGCCGAATCTTGGACACGCCCTTGAATGGTGTGATTTTCAAGTATACCCACTCGCCAACCGCAAACTATACATTTCTGTGCTTGGCGTTGTAGTACTTTACCTGCCAATCTTGGGCTATCAGTAGCCTCTGCCGTATAGAGCGTATTACCGAATTAGCCTCTTCGACTGCCTTATGCTTATACAACGTTGACTCGCCGGTTTCCACCCAATCTAACAGTGTACGACAATTCCTACCATACAAAGCTTTAAAAGGGGTCATATTTATACTAGCATGATAGTTATTTTTGTAGGCAAACTCTACCATATAGAGATGGTCTTCCCACCTCTTCTCGAAATCCAAGGCGCATATCTGGAGTGTATACTCTGTCGTTCTATTGGTCCTCTCGTTCTGAACATCCATTAGCGGATGAAATACTATGCTGAACTTTAATTTTGTCCCAAACAATTAATGGATTAGCGCCCAACCATTCGAAGAGAAGCGCCCATCTCGATCACTTACAATGCTACGTGGCACACCGTACAATTGTACTATTTGCTCGATGTAAAGCTTAGCCAAGATTTCCACTAGATCGTCCCTCTTGTTCGGAATGAAGTGAGCTACTTTAGCCAACTAGTCCACAATCACCCAAATAGAATCATTCTCGCATTGAGATCTCGGCACCCGTGCACGAAATCCATCGAAATGTCATCAAATTTCCATTCCGGAATAAGTAGCGACTTCTGAAAACCTCCAGGCTTCCGATATTCTGCTTTCACAAATGCACAAGTCTGACATTTAGCCATGTAATGTGCTATGTCTTTCCTCATACCCGGCCACCAGAATAGTTTTTTCATGTCCATGTACATCTTTGTGCTCCCTGGGTTAATTGAATACTTCATTAAGTGAGTGTCATACATCATTTCTTTTCTTAGCTGACCCAGATTTGGGACGCACAAACGACCGTCTTTCCGCAAAAGGCTATCATCCCGGAGAATTGGTCATTTGAATCATCCACTGCATAGCATTCTAGAATTTCATCAAGTTCTGTTGCTCGCCTAACCCTGTCCGCAAGGTAATACTGTAACTTTGTCCCGTATTTACAGTGGTATTCTTATCAACACAAGAAATTTTTAAAGCTTTCAGCTCCTGGATCAGACGCACATCATGCAACTGCAAACAAATTGCCCTTGCTAAAGTCCTACGACTCAAGGCATCAACAACGACATTTCCCATCCTGGGAGTGTAATGAATATCAAAGGTGTAGTCCCCAAGGAACTCCATCCAGCTTCATTGTCGCATATTGAGATCCCTCTGATCCAATAGATTCTTCAGTGATGTAGGCCCATCCTAAAAGACACTAACGGACGGAGTAACGACGACTCTCGCTTCGCTCAACGCCCTCTTTTTCTCACACAAACGAAACGCAGTAACTACAATTTTTGTTATTTATCTTTCGCGTTAACGAACGGGTAGCCGAACCGCAAATGGATCGGAGATTGGCTATAGGCAAAAATCCTCTCCGGCTAAAAGGAACAATATTGGTTCCGACGAGATTGGAGTTGTTCCAAAATAGATCCACCAAGAAAATCACGATTCGAAAACGGTAGGATCTATCCCAACTAAAGAAAAAAAGCGAGGAGCGCCAATCCTCTCAGGAGTTATCAAAAAACCAAACGGAAATCACAAATCTATTATGAGTAATACCGCGAAAATTAAGGCTTCGAAAATCCACGCAAAAATCGTCCACCGCAAGAACTAACTAAGAGAGAAAATCTCTTGAGTAGGAATTTCGTTACCCCTCTCGGAAACGTAGATCCAAGATGTTGGATCCACAAGAAATAATCGCTCTTCTCTCAAACCCCGCGGTAAATGCACTACGGATGAGGAATTCGTCCGTCTTCCCCGCTGCACGCCGAAAGAGTTCACCCAAACCTTTCTTCCTTGCACTTGTTTCTTCTCCTCCAAGGTTGGCCAAAAATCCATTAAGATTGTTGGAGAATAACGTGGGAGAGAGGATTTAGTAAGGAGGCGTGATGGAGAAGAAAGGAGAATAGGAAGAGAGTGAGAGGGGCGGCCAAGTGCTGAAGGAGGGGAAGGCCCCTATGGGCGGCAGCAAGGAGAGAGGGAGGAGGAAAATAGGAGATTAGGGTTGGTGGAATCCTTGATTTGATTTCAATATTAGTCTAAATGATAACAAGAGTTTTTGCCTTATATAAGGCTTACATCCAAGGGGCTATTAGCAGCCCAAAATTAGTGGCTAGGCGCACACTACAAGTTCCAAATGACAGAAATAAAAATAGTATAATACAAGCCACATGAATGGATAAACGCAGTCCACAAACTAGCAAGATAAAGTAAATTTAAATATTGTTGTGTGGGCGAATATTGTAGCCGTGAGCGCTACGGCGCCGAAAGTCTTTGGTCGGTGGAGCATCATCACCATCTTCCGCCACTACCCCATGATCACCAAGTGCGCCATGGACGTCGTCTTCCTCGCCATGGCCGTCGCCATCTTCGTCACCAATTTGGCCGTCGTGGTGGCCGTCTCCATGGCCGTCGCCATCAATCCTCCCCCGCTCAAAAGGACTCATCACCGATGAGTAGGCGGGAAGGTAATGGCGTAAGAGATCCTCATAGAGAAGAGCCACCTCCGAGGCAGAGAGCCAAGAGTCGTCCGAAACAGGGCGGCCACACCACCTGACCAAAAACCTGTGAATGTCACCATCGGGAGTGGGAAACACTGCATCCTGCAAAATCCTGTCAGGAAAGAAAGCGGTTCGGGGGCACCTTGGATATGCGTTAGGCAAAGAAGAAAAACTGGTTTCATCATCTTTAGGCAACATACCTCCCGGCGAATTTGAAGGGGAGAGCGATCCAGAAACAATCTCACCCCCACACCATGAGAAGGTGTAGTGGAAAGATTAAACAGAGAGACAGAAAGTTCAGGTGGTGGAGCGACATAAAGCGTTAAATCTGAAACGTTAAAAACAGGGGAGATTCCCCAATCAGCGGGTAACATTAATAAATATGCATTTTCATCTAGCTTCTTTAAAACCTGAAAAGGACCGGCTCTCCTATTCGCCAATTTCTTTACGGTGCCCGAAGGCATCCGTTCCGGGATAAGACGAACCATTACCAAATCAATAACATTCAAGGGGACTGCTCGCCTATGTACGTTAGCATTCGATTGATAAATAACATATTGCTTAGCTAACGTCTCTCTAATGTTCTTGTGGAGAGTGTGAACGTGCGAGGCGAAGTCTTGTGCAAATTGACTGGATTTAAAAGATGGTGGTAGCGGAACCAAGTCAAGAGGTACGGGCGCCTTGTATCCATGCACAATCTCATTTGGAGATAAACCGGTGGACCTATCCTTAGAATTATTGTAAGCTAATTGAGCATGAGGAAGAATAAGTTCCCACGTACCTTTATGATCACGCACTAAACAACGAAGTAATCTACCCAAGCTTTGGTTAACCACCTCTGTTTGCCCATCCGTTTGGGGATGATAGGCCGATGAGAACACAAGTCTAGTACCCAAAAACTTCCAAAGTGTTTTACAAAAGTAGCTAGTAAACTTAACGTCCCGATCAGTCACTATCATTTTAGGGATGCCCCGTTGTGCCACGACCTCCTTGAAGTACAGCTTAGAAACATGTGATGCATCGTTGTTGTTATGACAAGCGATAAAGTAGGCCTTTTTGGAAAATCGATCCACTACGACCAGAATGGAGTCGTGTCGTCGAAATGTCAGTGGTAGGCCCAATATGAAGTCCATGCTAACGTCCTCCCATGGAACGGACGGAATCAAAAGTGGTGTGTAAAGACCAGCGTTGGTCTTGTTACCTTTCGCTAATTGACATACATGGCAACTCCCTACGATTTTATTGACCATTGGTTTGAGGCCCGGCCAAAAGAATTTGTCCTCTACTAGTGTTATAGTTTTATCTCGCCTGAAATGTCCACCTAACCCTCCACTATGTAACTCCCATATAATAAAATGGCGTAAGGAAGAGTGGGAATACAAAATTGCGTATGCTTAAATAGATAACCATCACAGATGTAATATGCAGAGATGGTAGAAGGGGAATTGTCTTGAGCGGTTTAGTATATATCCTTAATATTCGGGCATTGAACATATTCATCCTTAATTCTTTCAAATCCTATGACAGATACTTCCATTGTAGATAGTAATAGGGAGACTCGACTAAGGGCATCCACCACATGATTTAACGTACCCTTAAGATGCTTGATAATGAACGTGTACTCCTGAAGATAGGAGATCCATTTAGCGTGCCGAGGACTGATTTTATTTTGGGAGTTTACAAATTTTAGCGCCTCATGATCTGATAAGATTACAAATTCTTTTGATATAAGATAGTGTCGCCAATGTTGGAGACAACGTATCACTGCATAAAACTCGTGGTCATAATTGGAATAATTTAACTTCGGGCACGCAAGCGTTTCGCTAAAGTAACCTATCGGATGTCCCTCCCGACTCAAAACTCCTCCTATTCCTATCCCAGATGCGTCACATGATAATTCAAACACCTTGCTAAAATCTGGTAACCGTAGTAGTGGGCCTTCGGACATCCGTTCCTTGATCATTTGAAACGCACTAGTGGCCGCTTTAGTCCAAATAAAATCACCATTCTTCATGCATTCTGTGATTGGTTCCATGAAACTACTAAAATTTCGAATGAAGCTTGGATAAAATGTTGCAAATCCATGAAAACTTCTAAACTCCCGAATATTTGTTGGTTCCGGCCACTCTCTGATAACTTGGACCTTTTTAGGGTCAACATGAATACCTTCGGAACTCACTATGAATCCTAGAAACTCCACGGAAGTCACACCAAATACGCAGTTTTTAAGGTTAATAAATAAATTTTCTTGACGCAATGTGGTAAGGATTGTCCTTAAATGTGTCTCATGGTTCATCTGCGAGAGGCTAAATACCAAGATATCATCGAAGTACACCACTACAAAATTACCCATATATGGTTTAAATACTTGGGTCATCAACCGCGAGAAGGTACTCGGTCCGTTGGTGAGCCCCTCTCCAAGCACCAACCACTCATAGAGCCCATCCCTAGATTTAAAGGCTGTTTTACATTCGTGTCCTTCCCGTATCCTTATTTGGTGGTAACCACTTTTAAGATCCAACTTTGAAAATATGGTGGCTCCGGATAACATATCTAATAAATCATCCAAGAGGGGAATGGGAAAGCTATATTTGACAGTGATATTGTTTATGGCCCGGTAGTCTACACACAATCTCCAAGTATTATCTTTCTATGGGACCAAAAGGGCAGGGACGGCACAAGCGCTCTTACTATTACGAATAAATCCCTTTGCTAATAAATCTGAAATTAAAGTTTGTAACTCATTATGTGTGGAGGGATTGAGTCGATAATGGGGAAGATTAGGCAATGATGAGCCCGGGACGAAATTAATCTCGTGCTGAATTTCCCTTATGGGTGGCAACTTAGATGGTAAGTCCGACGGATAGACATCCTTATACTCTTCCAATAGTGTCCGCAGAGATAACGGTAGGTTCTCTAAAGAGGGGGAATCTTCCTTAGCTTGTAGACATACTAGAGCATAGATGACGCCATCCAAGAAGGTCTCACGCTCTAACTCCTTCTTACTTATCAAGCTTATAGTTTTCTTTTCCGCAGGCACAATTGTGTCTTTGGAGGCAATCGACGGATCCTTAGGCGGTGTGGGTTTCAAGACAAGGGTCTTACCTTTAAACTTGAACTCATAGGTGTTGGCCCGGCCGAAATGAGTCACGTCATAATCATAAAGCCACATGCATCCTAGTAATACATGACAGACGTCCATGGGAATGACGTCGCACCACACCTTATCGATATAACTCTTCACCGTAAGTGGCACTAGACATCGCTTAGAGACCGCGATAGACATTTTGTTTACCCACGGTATTTTATATGGATGGGGGTGCGGTTCGGTGATTAAATGCATACGAGTGATGGCATTTTCTGAAATAACGTTCATGCAACTACAGCTATCTATTATTAGTTTGCACCACTTTTCACCGCTTTTAAAATTCAACGAAAAGATGTTCGTCCGATTATACTCATCCGACGCACGCGTTGTGGCCAGAATACACGTCATAACCATCATATAAGAATCATCTTCAATATCACTCGGCTCATCATCAGATTCACCACCGGCTTCATAGACGATCTCGGCGGGCTCAAACGAGGAGTCTAGTAGTGCTAGTGGTTTACTCTTAGTAGGGCACTCATTAGAGTAGTGCCCTTGGATTCCGCAAGAATAACAGGTGGCATTATTCTTACTAATCCGTCCTATCGGAACCCTCTCACCGATGGGTTGTCTGATGTTCCTAGCGGTAATGAAGACGAAATTCGAATCAGTCGATCAGAACTTTCCCTTGTCCCGCATGGATGACAAAGGTGGGGGTCCTAAAATGGACTTTCCCTTCTGGAATGCTCGACCCTTAGACTTGTAGGCATTGTGCTTTTCTATATCCAAGGATGCATTGAATGTCGTGTTTCCGTATGAGCATAACGCAGGAGCTTGCCTTGGATGCCCGGGTTGAGTCCCTTATGAAAATGGGATAGTGTAACTTCGGTCATTTCTCGGACGTCACAACGCACCATCATATCCTTAAGGAGTCCCATGTACTCCGCTACCGAGTTTCCCACCTGACGAAGGGTGGCTAACTCGTCGAACATTTGGGTTCGGTGATACGTAGGGACATATTGGTCAGTCAGGAGTGCTTTCATGGCAGCCCACCCAATTGGGGGTACTCCATTCACGGTACCTAGACGCCTCTCTTAGTTCACCCAGAACGTTTTGGCCCTACCCAGAAGTTTCATCCGTGCAACCCGCACCTTCTCACCGTACGTCAGGTTGTGCCACTCAAAATAGCACTCGATCTCCATGATCCAGTCTAGAAATACTTGGGGTTCACCCATACCATCGTATGAGGGTAGATCAATCTTAATGGCTCTAGTTACATCGAACTCATAAGGGGCTCGAGGTGCTTGATCATCGTCCTGATCATGAGGTTGGTTTTGTCTTTCCTCTCATTGGTTAGCGGCCTGGGGTTGGGGGCCCAATCGATTTATCCCAATGCCATGATTACGAGGCGCCGCTTGATTTAACGCTAGTCCTTGTGTTAATTGGGTGAGTGCATTGAACCTAGCGTTAAACTCTTCTCGAAGATCCGCAATTGTGGCCGGAGCGTGCTCATCATCATGGTCGTCTGCCATATTGGAAGTGGATGGGGAATACTCCGTGCCACGCCTAGTGCGCATGAACAACAGGAGAAAGTGTGGTTTTGACCAGAATAAATTTATAAAGTCAGACTTTGTTTAACACTTTCGACTGGGCGAACGAAAGTAGTTTTCCAGGCTTTTGTTCTTAAAAATATAAGGGGAGTTCTCAGGAACTTTTTTTGTAATTTTCTGCAGAATTATTTTTTTGTTTTTACAATTCGCAGACCAAATTTTGAAATTTTTGGTTTATTTTGTTTATTACGGACCGTGCACAACAAAGTGAGAGTCGAAAACCCTACGACAAAAAGATTTTAGGATGGTGTCGATTGAGAAATCAACACAACCTCGCTTTGACACCAAAATTTGATGTAGGCCCATCCTAAAAGACACTACCGGACGGAGTAATGATGACTCTCGCTTCGTTCAACACCCTCTTGTCCTCACACTAACGAAACGCAGCAACTACAATTTTTGTTATTTATCTTTCACGCTAACGAACGGGTAGCCGAACCGCAAATGGATCGGAGATTGGCTGTAGGGCAAAATCCTCTCCGGCTAAAAGGAACAATATTGGTTCCGACGAGATTGGAGTTGTACCAAAATAGATCCACCAAGAAAATCACGATTCAAAAACGGTATGATCTATCCCAACTAAAGAAAAAAAGCGAGGAGCGCCAATCCTCTCGGGAGTTATCAAAAAACCAAACGAAAATCACAAATCTATTATGAGTAATACCGCGAAAATTAAGTCTTCGAAAATCCTCGCAAAAATCGTCCACCGCAAGAACTAACTAAGATAGAAAATCTCTTGAGTAGGAATTTCGTTACCCCTCTCGGAAATGTAGATCCGAGATGTTGGATCCACAAGAAATAATCACTCTTCCCTCAAACCCCGCGAGAAACGCACCACGGATGAGGAACTTGTCCGTCTTCCCCGCTTCACGCCGAAAGAGTTCACCCAAACCTTTCTTCCTTGCGCTTGTTTCTTCTCCTCCAAGGTTGGCCAAAATTCCGTTGAGAGTGTTGGAGAATAATGTGGGAGAGAGGATTTAGTAAAGATGTGTGATGGAGAAGAAAGGAGAATAGGAAGAGAGTGAGAGGGGAGGCCAAGTGCTGAAGGAGGGGAAGGCCCTTTGTGCGGCGACAAGGAGAGAGGGAGGAGGAAAATAGAAGATTTGGGTTGGAGGAATCCTTGATTTGATTTCAATATTAGTCTAAATGATAACAAGAGTTTTGGCCTTATATAAGGCTTACATCCAAGGGGCTATTATCAGCAAAAAATTAGTGGCTAAGCATACACCACAAGTTCCAAATGACAGAAATAAAAATAGTTTAATACAAGCCACATGAATGGATAAACGCAGACCACAAACTAGCAAGATAAAGTAAATTTAAATATTGTTGCGTGAGCGAAGATTGTAGCCGTGACCGCTACGACGTCGAAAGTCTTTGGCCGGTAGAGCATGATCACCATATTCCGCCACTACCCCATGATCACCAAGTGCACCATGGACGCCGTCTTCCTCGCCATGGCCGTTACCATGGCCGTCGACATCTTCGTCACCAAGTTGGCCGTCGTGGTGGCCATCGCCATGGCCGTCGCCATCATTCAGTCTCTTATTCTTTGTGAATATATCAACTTTCATGTCATATAAATTGTGATGCCACAGTTTATGTGCAAAAATCACCGCAGCTAACTCCAAGTCGTGACAGGATAGTTTCGCTCATGCACTTTCTAATTTCGTGAGCCATAAGCTATCATTTTTCCAAATTGAAGAAGAACACAACTTATGTCGCTCCCGGATGCATCACTATAAATCTCAAAGCCGTCTGTACCACAAGGCAACGTCAAAATAGGCGTCGTGGTCAAAGAACTCTTCAACTCTTCAAAAGCTTGTGCGCACTCCAGCGTCCAAACATACTTATAATCTTTTCGCATCAGTTTGGTGAGGTGTAAATCTATCTGGGAAAAGTTCTCTACAAAGCACCTATAGTAGCCCGCAAGTCCAAGGAAACTCCTGACTTCATCTATGGTAGACAGAATCAGCCACTCCTGTATTGTAACTACCTTCATCAGATCCACTGATATACCCTCTCCACTAACCATATGGCCAAGAAAAGCCACCGATGCCAGCCAAAACTCACACTAGGAGAACTTAGCATAGAGTTTTTTTCTTCTCAGGGTGTGCAACACCGTCCGTAAATGGTTCATATGGTATTCTTCAGATTGAGAGTACACCATAAAGTCATCAATGAAGACGATCAAAAAAAATCCAAGTACTCTCTAAATGTGCGGTGCATTAAGTCCATGAACACCGATGGCATATTACATAGCCCAAACGACATCACTGTGAACTCATAATGACCGTAGCATGTTAAAAATGCTGTCTTGGGAATGTCACATTCCCGAATCCTCAACTGGTAATTGCCAGACTTTAAATCGATCTTTGAGTATACCTTTGACGCAGCCAGTTGATCGAACAAGTCATCAATCCGTTGAATCGGAGATTTGTTTACACCGTCAACTTTTTCAATTCACGATAATCGATACACAACTGCAAACTACCGTCCTTTGTTTTCACAAAGAGAATAGGTTCACTCCAAGGTGAAATACTTGGGCGTATATATCCCTGTTCCAGCAACTCTTGTAGTTGAACTTTCAGTTCCACCATTTCCTTAGGATCTACACGGTATGGCAAACGGGTCACAGGATTCGCACTTGGCACCAGCTCAATAGCGAAGTCAATCTCCCGTTAGGGCTGTAACCCAGGAAGATCCTTAGGAAGCCCATCAGCATACTATGATACAATCAGAACGTCACTCATACTGGCCTTTGACTCAACAGCATGTATAAGCATGAAGAATAACTCCACGCCCTTCTGAACAGCATTGACGACTTGGAGAGCAGACATCAAGATTCTACTCACACTTCGCATACCAGTAAATTTAGTCTCAAGCTCGGAATTCTGACCCAGTGTTACTTCTTTTGAGTTGCAATCAATACAAGCATGCTTCTCCGAACATTAGTCCATACCAAAGATCACATCAAACTCAGATATCGGCAACAAGGATGCATCAAACCAAAAATCTCGATTTCCTATCCGTACCTCCACATAGAAAGCCCTAACCGGACACATTACGCATTCCTTAGGCAAAACACCTTCACACTATCTGTCGTCATAATACTAGGCACTCTGATCTGTGGTACGAAGTCCTCATATAGAAATGAATGCAAAGCACCCGTATCAAATAGTGCTCTCACCGGATGGAACAGAATCAGGACAAAGCCTAAGACAAACACATCATACAGAATCTACACGCAAGGTATGACATATAAAAAGCAATAAAATAATATCTTAACTCGTAACTCTGACAACGTCACTCTGCTTTATGGCTTCCTGTTGGCCAAAGTTATACACTCGGGTTTGCGCCTGGGATGTAGAGTACTCCACCACTGTCTTTCCCTTGACAACATATGACGCTCCTATCTTCTTTTCATCCTTTGGAGGACCAAACCGACAGTCACGGTCTAGATGACCCGCCTTTCCATATGTATAACAAGCATGAGGGTCTTGCCTAGAAGTTGCCCCAGACGCAACTGTAGAAGGTGCCTGCCTAAAACACTGCGACTTCTTACCCCCATTTCATTCAATAGTTCGATTTTCCCCGGTGCGACACTTTGACTCAGACTTTGTTATAGCCATGTACCTTTTGCCCTATACCCGCTTCATATCTTTCTCCAACGCACAAGCCATATCCATCAATGCTTGAAACCCTTATTTCACCGAACTCGAGAGTAGGAATCTCAACTCATCCTGCAACACTTCATAGAACCGATTGGTTTTACGCTCTTCTTCAGCAAAGATAGACCCCGCATAGCGTCCCAATCATGTAAACTCATGTAAGTAGGTATAGACAGTACTTTCTCCCTGAGTTAAATGCTGGAACTCATTTTCCATGGGTATGCATTGTTCCGATGGCAAGTTCTTTGCCAAGAACAGTCTCGAAAACTCCTCTAGAGAGACTTCTGTTAGTTGTCTGCCCGCTAAGTGGTGAAACTCTATTTCGTCTCACCATAGCCGCCTCCCCTTCAAACAGGAAAGTGGCGAAGGTGACTTTCTATTCCTCCTAAGTTCTTATTGCCGTCAAAATCCACTTAAAGCGCGCAAACCAATCCTTTGTCTGAGTTGGGTATCCAGCCCTCGAGAACGTAGGAGTATTGAAGCTTATAAATGTCTTCATTTGCCATTTCACTGCTAGTACGTCTACCATAGCCTCCGCAGGTTCCGGCCACACACCAACCTGTACGGTTACCACTACAGGCTATACCTACCCAGTAGGCTGTGTCTGTATCATAGCAAAAATGCCTCAACAACTAAGCGTACTATCTCTGTAAATGGAGGAGGTGTAGGCACCTCAACTGGTGTCGTACTCTCATCATAATGTTGGGGCTCAAACTACCCCGCACCACTTCGAGTCAAATATACCTATAAAAGAGACACTATAGCGACTTTGCACAAGCAACAACAACTTTGTATAAATACGTAGGTTTCTCAAACAGGTGTATTTGAATTCCTTATTGGACATTCTTGAGTTCATTTTTGTTATAACGGGTCGCACTTACACGTGCTTGCCACCCCACAAAATAATTCGACCATGACTACGAAAGAGGAAGACCAAGACAAGCTGATACAAAAATGTAACACCTTCATCCATTACATGAAATATAATAGAGGGTCTGGCCGGGACCCCACACCATAGTTCACAAACAGGTTGCGGGTATACATGTTTATAACAAGGAGTACTCGCATCCTAACTCAGAGCATTCTAAAGGAAGCTTTAAGGTTACATGAACTCAAACTCATTTGAATGTCCACAATATATAAACAACCATTTATATATAAAAGCATAGGAATGTCACAAATATACAAATGTTTTGGACTTAAGACCTTACAGTTACATTTTACTAGTGTGGATTACAAACATCAACACGCAGGCTAGCTACACATGAAAATAGTAAAATTCTTCATTTGGCCTTCAAGGGCTAGCATAGCAGCAACAAGGGCTTCGGCCCACTATTTCCAGCTCGTCTCTACAACACCTGCACAAGGACAGCGCACCACAATAGTGGCAAATAAGGCCACGGTCAACATTCAGATGACCAATTTATAATGAACTACCCCTTTCCTGGGCAGTGGTATCCCTTCCTTGCAGGCATAGTATTTTCACAAGTAGATGTATCATAAAACATGCACTCACGCACATTTTAATATATCACAAACATCGACAGCATGGCCTGATGCTCCGTGCACTCAGGGCAAATTATCGGTGTACCGGAAAACCAGGGTCCCACCACTATTCAAAGTCCAAGACCTAACGGTAAACATTGAGCATTCATGCTCCACGGCCCACGGGTGGAGACTTTAGTCTTAATGGCGTATAGCCCAAGACTCTCATTTTGTGATCATAACGAACACCAATAACTTTGGCACTCAAGTTAGACAACCATGACGCGGATACAGTTCAGCCCTTGCCCGTTTCTCAAATTGCCAGTTCAATGTCTAGACTGACGCAGATCGGCTTTCCCTTGTCCGTTTGGCTCGCTGGACTTTAAGAGCAGATAGCTCACAATAGCCACACTGTCCTCCAAGGACTACCTTCACAATCAAAAAGGGAGCTGGTGTCAGTGTTCCTCACGATCGCTTGGCGGGGCCAACATAAGCTCTCTTTCTCCGCCCAAACTCAACTCAAACCCTGCAGCATCATATAGTCCCAGAAACACTGGTCTTTCCATAGCATACAACACATGATTTTCAAGGGTATTTTCTTGGAACTCCACTCCAGTTCTTCCTGTTACTCAACTTCACAGACACAACCCAATGACTCCGTAAAATACTCGTTTATATGTGGAGTCTTCTCCAGTATGCAAAATAAAGCTTCACGAATACATACCAACCTATCCGGATGGGCTTCACACAGCTTGCCTATTTCATACTACACATTTCCATATCAATATGCAAGAGTTAATGGGGATTATAGGAATCAATCCAAAGGGACTCCCTCGATTCTCCACCTGTTGGTGGGAGATTCCATACACATGCCAAAATAAGGACTTCACATGTCCAAGAAGGAAGATCGCTACCCTTAAAGTTCTCTTCAGAGCCATGGCAAAGATTTTCTACCCGGATGGAAGTGAGCGCTTCACTTTTCCCTTCACGGATCTAGCTTTGGATCCTGCTTCCGATAAGGGAATCTACTTCAGCATCCAGTCCAGCACTCCTTAGTTCGATCGCCCAAAACACTCAAAGGATATGAAAGGAAGAGAGGGAGTGGAAAAGGGAATAATGAATTCCTCAATCCATATGGCTCTGTATAAGCAGCCTCGGGTTTAACCCCAACCATATGATCTCATCTCATCCTAAAGCAAAAGCCATGATTTGAGTTGAATAGTTAACCCACCACTTTGACAAGGCAGCTGGCGCCGCTAGTACTTTCGAAATGAATTTGTCGAAAGGATACATGAAAGCAATATGTTTGTCGAAACCACATTCGTCAAATGATGGTCGACATTCATCGAACATCGGTTCGATATTCGTCGAAAGAAGACAATCAGTATAACAGTAATACATTCGTCGAACCTCGGTTCGACGTTCGTCGAACGTCGGTTCGACGTTCGTCGAACCCCGGTTCGACGTTCGTCGAACCCCGTGTTGGGTATTGTATCCACAATGTACCTGATTTGAAGAAGCCCCTGGACAAGCTAAGGTCAATAGACTATGTATTTGATAAAATCTTTCTAGTTGTGCTTGCAGGTTTTCCACGCTAAGTGCACACCGATGTCAGGGTGCAGTAGGTCAATATACACGGGTCTGCACGACGTAATCCCTCGTTGAGCAGATCAGTGTGTTGGCCTACGTGTATTCTCTCTATTGGAGTGCACTTATTTTCAAGCACAGGGCTGTAAATATGCAGGAGCAGACAAGGAGCAAGGATGGGTCAAGGAGCATCTCATAGGTGGAAAGACAAAAATTCGTCTAAGTTTAAATCGACGAGAATCACCAAGTGATTCTCGCCGATTCGGCGAGAATCACTTGGGATTCTCGCCGATTCGTCGAGAATCAGAAGTTGATTCTCGCCGAACTCGATCCAGCCACTTCTAAGCGAGAACCTCTGCTTCTAAGAAAGAATCGACGAGAATCACCAAGTGATTCTCGCCGATTCGGCGAGAATCACCAAGTGATTCTCGTCGAATCGTCGAGAATCACTGGTTGATTCTCGCCGTCTCGACCAGGCCTAAAGAAGCGCGTGCAACCAAGGAAAATTCGACGAGAATCAATCTTGATTCTCGCCAAATCATCGAGAATCACCTTTGATTCTCGACGAATCGGCGAGCATCACTTTCGATTCTCACTGATTTTGACTTGGGCGTTTTTCTGGATCTTCCTGAACCGGATTCTGCCGCTGTCAATTTTCTGGACCGGGATTTAGGGATTTCTATTGTGGGTCCCACAAACGGTCATATTGGAGCTAACTACAGTATATATATTCGAGTATTTTGAACAGTAAAAGACAGACAAACAGAGAAAAGAAATACACGAGCAGAGAAAACCCTAAATTCGCGAAATCGCTCCGCTCCGCCGCCGCCGCTCGCGTCAAGTGGTCGCCGCTGTTGATCGCATTTCTTCCCGATCTCCGGCGACAGAAGCTTAGCAAAGCTTGAGTCTCACGCGTCTATCCAGAGATCCCTTGTCTCTCGATTTGTTGACCGGGAAAAACTCCCCCGTCTGAATCGATCGAGACGACCGATCCTAGAGTGACCGTTGGTAGACCTAGTTTGCTTCACTACGAAGTTTGGATCTCAAAGTACTGCTGTCGTGCACCTTCGTTGCCGCTGATCCCGAACCAAGCCGCCGCTCGGATTGCCGCTGCCGGTTCCGAGGAGATCCTCTCCAAGGGAGACCAAGGTTGTAGACTCTTCGTTGACTTCACGAACACGTCGTCGAACGAAGAGGAACACCGTAGTCTCCAAACGAAGTTTGTATCTTGTGTACATTCTATATTTACTTTTGTTGTAAAGGAACGTTTGTTCCGTATTGTAAGGGTTTGGTGCAACCCGTTTTGTGGGAGTGTTGACTCTCACGTGTGGAAGGGTTCCTTCCGATAGTGCAGGGATTGGATTTCAATCCTGTTGGAGAAGAGACCGAGTCGTCCCTTGTTGGGAGATAGGTCGAAGGGGGAAAGTGGATGTACCCAAGTCGGGGAACCACTATAAATTGACTGTGTATTCTGTGTGCTGTGCTTTTTATCTTTATTGTGCAGGTACATTCGTAAATTCCGCAAAAGCGCTACACGTCACCTATTCCCCCCCCATAGGTGCACATAGCTGACACTAGGTGGACTTTCAAGTGGTATCAGAGGGAGGTTACTCATCAAAAAGGTTAACACCTTGAGTTGAATCCTGCCCCTAGTGTCAAGAAGAAGACAAACATCTACTATGGACGGGCTCAAGTTCTCCGGCAAGATCCCAGTATGCACCAGGCTCAACTTTCCGATCTGGAAGGAAAGGATCAGGTTCTACATGGAAGCAGTCGATCCTCGACTCTTCATGATCGTGGAGGAGGGACCTTATGTCCCCACTAAGGCCTCCACCATCGATCCCACCAAGAAGGTGCCGAAGAAACTTTCTGAAATGGACAAAGACGAGATGGTGCTAGTGGGACTGGACAAGAAGGCACGAAACATTCTTGTGAGTGCAGTTGATGATTCTATGATGCAAAACTTCAGCAACTGCAGGACAGCTCAGGAGATCTGGCAGTGCCTGATCATCCTAATGGAGGGCACAGATAAAGTGAGGGATGATCGGAGATCCCTCCTGAACCAAAAATATGAGCCCTTCAGGCAAGGGCCTAAGGAAGAGATCGGAGTCACCTACGAGAACTTCCTAAAGATTGTCAATGCCCTCAAGGGCTACGGAAGAGTGTTCACTAATGGTGAACTCAATGACATAATTCCTTAGGTCCCTTACTAAGGAATGGGACACAAAGATCTGCGCCATCAGAGAATTTGGCAGACTAGCAGAAACTGATCCACAAATCCTTTTTGGGAAGCTGATGTCCTATGAGCTTCAGCTGAACACCAGGAAAGCAGAGGAAGAAGCAGAGAAGGCTGCTGCAAAAGAAAAGACTGTGGCCCTAAAAGCCAGTTACTCCAGAAAAGGCAAGGGTGCGATGTCATACCGTGCGAGGAATAAGGAAGAGGAGGAGGACTCTGAACCATGCTCCTCCGGCTCAGAGCTGTCGGAGGAGGATTTCTCCCTCATCACCCGAGAGTTCAAGAAGTTCCTCAAGATGAGGAATCAAAGAAAGAAAGACAGCTCCTCCTCCAGGCATCAGAAGAAAAATTATTCTTCTGACAGGTATGTATCTAAACCTAACAAACAACGCTCTTCTGACATTATTTGCTTTGGATGCAATAAGCCAGGACACGTCGTGGCCGACTGCTATCAAAGCAAAAGAGAAAAAGGGAAAGGAGAGGAGCTCAAATCCTCCAGAGATATGAAGAAGGAGCGGAGCTACATCGCCAGAAGGCCAAAGACACTGAGTGAGTCTGATTCCTCAGACTCCAGTGATGATGAGGAAGCCTACTTCAGGCTGGTGGGTCGCTCCGACTCAGAAGGAGATTGTCCCCCATTTACTGGGAAGGTAAAAGGTCACACCCCTCTCTCCGACTCTGACTCTGATCCTGAGTCTCAGGATGATGAACCTGAGGATAGCCTTTCGGCCCGCGAAGCTGAGCTCCTCGAGAAGTTTGAGCTTCTGCTCAACACCTTCGAGGAGTGCCGTAAGAGATTGAAGGCGGAGAGAAAGGAAGTAAAATTCCTTAAGGGTGAGTGTGTTTCCCTAAGGGAAGAGGTCACCAGTTTGATCTCTCTCCGACAGGTGCACCTTGACCTGACCTCAAAGCACTCAGAGTCTCTTAAGATCCTTGACCTTAAGCAGGAGGAAGTCGACAAATTGGAAGAACAACTTACGGCAGAAAGGAAGATCGTCAAGAGCTTCTCCATGCCAAAAACAGTTCTTCCAGTTGTTGATACCTTCTCTGCTCAGGCCAAGGGAGCTGGCTTGGGACATGTAGGGGTATCTGGTTCCTCCTCCAGGAGAAACAGGAACCAGAGGAAGAATAAGGCTGCCAAGAAGGCCTCTGCTGATGAAAAGGGAAAGGCTCCGCTTAGTCCTGTTGCGTTCAGAAATCCTGGCTTTCCTTGCAACCAACATGACTTTGAGTCAACATATGGCCATCATTTCCGGCCCTCGGTTGCAAAGCCAAAGAGCCGATATGACGGTTGGACCTATCCCCGGAACTTCGGTGAGAGTGCCTTCAAGGCACCTTATGAGGAAATCCACATGAGAAATTATGGTCCGTTCTCTAGCGGCCATAATGGAAAGCAGGCACCAAAAGCCAAGCCTGTTATACAGAAGGTGACGAAGTCATGTGACTTCTGTTACCATGAGGGCTCCTCCTCCAGATCCAAGGCCCCAGCTGTACCCACCGTTCCCAGGGTAAGGCAGGAGCCTAGGAAGAGGTACAACAGATTCGACTGTTGGTGCTGTGGCAAAGTTGGTCACTTTGCCGTGGATTGTTGGTTTAATACAAGGCATTACGAGACTCCCCATGTTAGCAATGCGAGGCCGACCACTCGTAGGGTTAACCAACCGAGGGGGAGTGTGCTAACCAGGAATCTAGGACCCAAGTTCGATTGGGTTCCTAAGGCAAATTAATTTTGTTTTGCAGGAATGTCCAAAGGCCACCAAAACGCCGATCTGGTATTTGGACAGTGGATGCTCCCGGCATATGACCGGGACAAGAAGCCTGCTGCGTGATTACACTCCAGTCGAGAATGGACCCAAAGTCATCTTTGGAGGGTCAGATCGAGGAGTCACCAGAGGTTACGGTATGATTTCCAACGGTATAATCTCTATCACCGACGTGGCTTATGTTGAAGGGTTAAACCATAACCTGATCAGTGTAAGTCAGTTATGTGATAAAGGTTATGACGTTAAGTTCTGCAAGGATAAATGTCTGATAATTTCACGTACCTCTTCTGAAACGGTATTATCAGGCATTAGGAGCAGAAATATCTTCTGTTTAGATTTTCTCAGTTTAGATTCATCTACCCCCGTATGCCTTGTGGCAACAGGCAGTGCATCTCTTTGTGAATAATGGCACAAGAGATTGACACATATTAATTTCAAGACAATTAGTATGCTGTTTTCTAAGAACTTGGTAAGGGATGCTCCCAGTATCAAGTGCATCAAAGATAGCCCCTGTCCTGCATGCCAGATGGGCAAACAGACTCGGGCTACCTTTAAGAGCATCGCAGACAAAGACTCTTCCCGATGTCTTTACCTTTTACATATGGACTTGTTTGGTCCAATGCAAGTTCATAGCTTGGGAGGCAAGTCCTATACGCTAGTGATAGTTGATGATCATTCTCGGTTTACATGGTTGTTCTTTTTGAAACGAAAGTCAGATACGTTTGACATCTTCACTAATTTTGTCAAGCAGGTTCAGAACGAATTTAACTGCTCCGTGGTCAAAATCAGAAGTGACCATGGAACAGAATTCGAATCTGGTGCTATGACAGAATTTTGTGAAGAACAAGGTATCTTTCATGAGTTTTCCTCCCCGCGCACTCCTCAGCAAAATGGAGTTGTGGAGAGGAGAAATAGAACTCTCATTGAAGCCTGCACGACAATGTTGAAAGACGCTTCTCTCCCGGAATACTTCTGGGCAGAGGCTGTCAATACAGCTTGTCATGTACAAAACGAGCATTGATCAACAAGCATCATCGTAAGACGCCCTACGAGCTACTGAAAGGCAGGAAACCAACCATGTCCTACTTGAGGATTTTTGGTTGCAGATGCTATGTACTGAATAATGGGAATTTCCCGCGTACTAAATTCGGTGAAAAATGCTTCGAAGGCATATTCATGGGCTATAGTTCCCATAGTCGGGCATATAGGGTCTTCAATAAGAAAACCCTAGTGGTAGAAGAATCAATAAATGTTGTATTTGATGAAGGAAGTTTGCTTAACAGCAATTCTTCCAGTAGTATTCTTGAAGATGCAGGTGCTCGACTTGAACAGCTGAGTCTGGATGAGACCGCTAAAGATGACGCTCCTAAGTACGTCAAAGTTTCCACCTCCACGTTATCTAAAAATGTTGAAGATCAAAATGGAACAAATATCTTAGAATAAGGAGAAGCCCAAGAAGTAGTCGAAGCTCCAGACGCCAGACTTCTTGAGCTCCGGCACGTGAGGGATCATCCTAGAGATCAGATCATCGGAGATCCTCGTGTCGGTGTCAGAACTCAAAGAGGTACTATTAACGAAGTATTGCATCTTAGCTTTCTGTCACAGGTAGAGCCAAAGAAGTTCGACGAGGCGAACAAGGATGCGGCATGGATTCTGGCCATGCAAGATGAACTACATCAATTCGAACATTGCAACGTTTAGACGCTTGTTCCCAGACCATACAAGCAAAATGTGATTGGCACCAAGTGGATCTTCAGAAATAAGCTGGATGAACATGGTGTCATCATAAAGAACAAGGCAAGGCTGGTGGCTCAAGGTTACAGACAGGAGGAGGGGATTGACTTCGACCAGACCTTCGCACCAGTAGTAAGGCTCGAAGCAATCAGATTGTTCCTGGCGTATGCTTCACACAAAGGATTCACAGTCTATCAAATGGATGTGAAATCAGCATTCTTGAACGGAGACCTGAAAGAGGAAGTATACGTCGCTCAACCCCCAGGTTTTGTCAATCCTACTTATCCTAATCATGTTTATTTTCTTAATAAAGCATTATATGGGTTGAAACAAGATCCACGAGCTTGGTATGAGACTTTATCTAGTTTTTTTCTTGAGAACAAGTTCTCTAGAGGTAAAATAGATAAAACATTGTTTCTCAGGGAAGTCAAAGGCAAGATTTTGCTGGTGCAAATCTATGTCGATGACATAATATTCGGCTCAACGGACAACAATCTTTGCAAAAAGTTCTCTAAACTTATGCAAGGAAAGTTTGAAATGAGCAGTATGGGAGAGCTCAAGTATTTCTTAGGACTTCAAGTAAAACAGTCTGAGGATTGAATCTTCATCTCTCAGACGAAGTTCACAAATGAACTCCTTAAGAAATTCGGTATGGAGAGTGCAACCTCTATGAGGACTCCAATTGGATCCACCATGTCTCTGGATAAGGATGAGAAAGGTAAACCTTTCGATGAAACCAAATACAGAAGCATCATTGGATCCCTGCTCTACCTTACTGCCTGTAGAACGAATATCATGTTCTCCACATGTGTCTGTGCCAGATATCAGGTGAACACTAAGGAATCTCACGATGTCGCTGCAAAGCGTATTCTAAGATACCTTAAAGGTACTCCTAATCTTGGCTTGTGGTACCCGAGAAACAATGATGTCGAGCTAATAGGCTTTTCAGATGCTGATTTTGCAGGGAGTAGGGATGACAGGAAAAGCACTTCCGGGACGTGTCAATTCCTCGGAAGAAGGCTTATCTCATGGAACAGCAAGAAGCAGAACTGTGTGGCTACCTCCACAGCAGAATCTGAGTACATCTCAGCAGACAGCTGTTGCGCACAACTCCTATGGATCAGAAACCACTTAGCCGACTACGACCTTCAGTTCAAGGAAGTTCCAATGTACTGCGACTCCTCCAGTGCAATTGCCATTGCCAACAATCCGGTATCGCACAGCAGAACGAAGCATATTGAAGTGCGCTACCACTTCATTCGGGAGCACGTGGAGAACAAGGACATCTCTCTCTGTTATGTCCCCACGGACAAGCAGATTGCTGATATATTCACAAAGCCCGTAGACGAGGCCAAGTTCAATCTTTTCAAGACTGAATTGGGAATGCTCAACTATAAGGACTGAAGACTACAGAAGCTCCAGGCTCGTGCACGATCTGAGGGGGAGCAAGGAAATCAAGTGTGAGCACAGACCCAAGAACTGAGGGGGAGCAAGGGGTCAAATGCTACCGACCCCGATTTGCAGAAGCCGAAAAGGGGGAGATTACCCCAAGGCTAAGGTGGCTCCAAGCTTGTTCCCAAGAAATAAGTATTGGTAAGGGATAACTCACTCAACTCAATTTTAAGTTTCTGGTTTTCATTCCCATTTGCTCTATTCACCTTAGCTTGTAGGGTTTAGGCTTCTTCAAATAGGGGGAGATTGTTGGGTATTGTATCCACAATGTACCTGATTTGAAGAAGCCCCTGGACAAGCTAAGGTCAATAGACTATGTATTTGATAAAATCTTTCTAGTTGTGCTTGCAGTTTTTCCACGCTAAGTGCACACCGATGTCAGGGTGCAGTAGGTCAATATACACGGGTCTGCACGACGTAATCCCTCATTGAGCAGATCAGTGTGTTGGCCTACGTGTATTCTCTCTATTGGAGTGCACTTATTTTCAAGCACAGGGCTGTAAATATGCAGGAGCAGACAAGGAGCAAGGATGGGTCAAGGAGCATCTCATAGGTGGAAAGACGAAAATTCGTCTAAGTTTAAATCGACGAGAATCACCAAGTGATTCTCGCCGATTCGGCGAGAATCACTTGGGATTCTCGCCGATTCGTCGAGAATCAGAAGTTGATTCTCGCCGAACTCGATCCAGCCACTTCTAAGCGAGCACCTCTGCTTCTAAGAAAGAATCGACGAGAATCACCAAGTGATTCTCGCCGATTCGGCGAGAATCACCAAGTGATTCTCGCCGATTCGGCGAGAATCACTAGTGATTCTCGTCGAATCGTCGAGAATCACTGGTTGATTCTCGCCGTCTCGACCAGCCCTAAAGCAGCGCGTGCAACCAAGGGAAATTCGACGAGAATCAATCTTGATTCTCGCCGAATCGTCGAGAATCACCTTTGATTCTCGACAAATCGGCGAGCATCACTTTCGATTCTCACCGATTTTGACTTAGGCGTTTTTCTGGATCTTCCTGAACCGGATTCTGCCGCTGTCAATTTTCTGGACCGGGATTTAGGGATTTCTATTGTGGGTCCCACAAACGGTCATATTAGAGCTAACTACAGTATATATATTCGGGTATTTTGAACAGTAAAAGACAGACAAACAGAGAAAAGAAATACGCGAGCAGAGAAAACCCTAAATTCGCGAAATCGCTCCGCTCCGCCGCCGCCGCTCGCGTCAAGTGGTCGCCGCTGTTGATCGCGTTTCTTCCCGATCTCCGGCGACAGAAGCTTAGCAAAGCTTGAGTCTCACGCGTCTATCCAGAGATCCCTTGTCTCTCGATTTGTTGACCGGGAAAAACTCCCCCGTCCGAATCGATCGAGACGACCGATCCTAGAGTGACCGTTGGTAGACCTAGTTTGCTTCGCTACGAAGTTTGGATCTCAAAGTACTGCTGCCGCGCACCTTCGTTGCCGCCGATCCCGAACCAAGCCGCCGCTCGGATTGCCGCCGCCGGTTCCGGGGAGATCCTCTCCAAGGGAGACCAAGGTTGTAGACTCTTCGTTGACTTCACGAACACGTCGTCGAACGAAGAGGAACACCGTAGTCTCCAAACGAAGTTTGTATCTCGTGTACATTCTATATTTACTTTTGTTGTAAAGGAACGTTTGTTCCGTATTGTAAGGGTTGGGTGCAACCCGTTTTGTGGGAGTGTTGACTCTCACGTGTGGAAGGGTTCCTTCCGATAGTGCAGGGATTGGATTTCAATCCTGTTGGAGAAGAGACCGAGTCGTCCCTTGTTGGGAGATAGGTCGAAGGGGGAAAGTGGATTTACCCAAGTCGGGGAACCACTATAAATTGCCTGTGTATTCTGTGTGCTGTGCTTTTTATCTTTATTGTGCAGGTACATTCGTAAATTCCGCAAAAGCGCTACACGTCACCAATTCCCCCCCCCCATAGGTGCCCATAGCTGAAACTAGGTGGACTTTCACCCCGGTTCGACGTTCGTCGAACCCCGGTTCGACGTTCGTCGAACCCCGGTTCGACGTTCGTCGAACCCCGGTTCGACGTTCGTCGAACCCCGGTTCGACGTTCGTCGAACCCCGGTTCGACGTTCGTCGAACCCCGGTTCGACGTTCGTCGAACCCCGGTTCGACGTTCGTCGACGTTCGTTGATGTTCGTCGAACCCCGGTTCGACGTTCGGCGAACCCCGGTTCCACGTTCAGCGAACCCTGGTTCGACGTTTGTTGACGTTCGTCGAACCCCTGTTCGACGTTCGTTGACGTTCGTCGAACCCCGGTTCGACGTTCGTTGACGTTCGTCGAACCTCGGTTCGACGTTCGGCGAACACCGGTTCGACGTTCGGCGAACCCCGGTTCGACGTTCGGCGAACCCCGGTTCGACGTTCGTCGAACCCCGGTGCAACGTTCGTTAAATTTCACAATCCACATTTTACACCGCCATTAAAGATATATCAGAGTAAGGTAAAAATGTGCGTCATGATGCCACGTCAACCGAGGATAACTGCGGATGCTCTGGCAAAACCACTACTTAACCATGAAGAAAGATCTTTATGTTGTTTAGAGGCAAAATCAATTTAAGTGTAGTAGTTAGTCGTATCCCTCGACTTAGTGGCTCATCAAGTTCATGATGAAAAATAGTTATACGCAGCGGAAAATACTTCTTTTACAAGGTTTGACATCCTACAAAAGTTAAAAGGTCCCAAGAGGACAACTCATGTTATGCAAGTTATAAGTTTATAATAGGAATAAAAGTAGATTTTTACGGTCGTTAAATATAGTGATTTAGTATTTTAAAACATGTAATGCGTGAGGTAGTAATAGCAGTTTTTTTATACTTGAAGATACCTACCATGCAATCATAACACAAAATATCCCAGAGAGCAAGTAATCCAAATAAACAGAAAGAAAACAAACCATGCTGCAAGCAAGCATCCAAAATCAACAATCTTGTGGGCGTCAACAAACTGACACGAACCCACATAAAACAAGCATGTCTGAACTAGTAAAGCAAAAAAAACAACAGTCTACCTCGCTACGGCGAGGAAAAAACCAAAGCCAACATTACTGCCCAAGAACTCCAAAACCAGCACCGCAATCAGCTACAGCTCTGAAGCTGAGTCATTCCAAAGATAGAACAACTCAGTAAGAATGTACAAGTGATGGCAGAAGTAAGCCAACAGTAAACAAAGTCAAGGTTTACCAACCCGAGACCAAAGGAAAAAATACTTAAATAAAGTACAGCAGTAAGGTACAAAAGTAAAAAAAAACACTTACGTGAAGCGTCACGTACAACAAAAGTAAACCAAATGCACAAGACTATAAGGGGAAAAATTTCACGATTAAATCATCAGGAAGAAGGCAAAACTCTTATAGCCACATATGGTTAACTCCACCAAAAACAAAACGGGCCGGGTGGTCTACTCATCTGGATGCACCCCCGTGGATATATTAATCTGTCATTAATGAGGGGGAGACTGGATACTCCACCATACACCGCAAAATCCCAAACACCTGGTAGAGTCCCATAAGGTACTAACAGAGGGATCGACTATGCGGTGGTGGATTTGCCCACAAATAACACCCGCAACAAAAAACATCATGAAGTCACACCTCGTAATGACCCGAGTTTAGAGCTCAGGGGCACACCATAACCCAATCAGGGCCTGGCGGCTTGTCTCGCCCCACGGCATCGCCACGAAGAAAACCATGATATAAATCTCAAGACAACAATGACACATTGGATTCTACTAGACAATTCTAGATTTGAAAAAGTTGATCAACCTTTAGGAAGAATTTACAATCCTAAATAAATTCTAACATGTCCTACATAAAAGTCGATGAACGGTTATAAGAGTGAGATTTAACCACATCATCAAAACATATAGCACATAACAAGGAAAGGTAGAAAAATCAGGAACATGAAATCTATAAGTAGAATTAGTCAAGGGATCTAAACATCACTATATTCAATAAGTTATTAAAAATCATGATAACAAGGAGTTAGAAATTCCTGCAAATCGGGATAACGAAGGGAAGAGAAGGAGGAAACCAACACTTTCCTTGGTTTTATCGGAGAAGACCACCAAATCGCACCTCGGCGTAGATCGGGACCAAGAAAGACGAGGGAAATCGAAATCTAACAAGAATGGTCAAAAATAGGAGTTAGGGCCGAAAACCGTAGCAATAAAAACTCAAGGAATGGGGAAGATTTTACCACAATCGAGTAGCTCTTATTGAGAACTTTCAGGATCTACGATCGGTTCAGGATTTCGAGCACCAGAGCACCATTGGCGGCCACTGGACAATGTTCGGCTGAACCAGAATCCTCGAGAAGTATTGATTTCTTGAGTGGAAGGAGATATTTCTCGAGTAGAAGGTAAATTCTTGGGAACAAAAGGAAGTTTTCTCGCGTAGAAGATATGTCTCGGGAATAGGGAGGAAGATTACTCTAGAATAATAAGCAGGTTTCTCGAGTAAGGGAGACGATATTTCTCGTGTACAAGAAGCAATACTCGAGAACAGGTAAGCACCACTCGGGAACAACGAACCCAGTTCTCGAGTACAGAGCCAAAACATCTCGAGAACAAGGGCAGTTCTTGAGTACAAGCGAATCTTCTCGAGAAAAAGAAGGGCAGTTCTCGAGAACAAGATGACCTTCTCGAGAGAAAGAGCAGATCACGAGTACAGAAGAAGATTACTCGAGTACTAAATAACCTTCCCGATAAGTAAAAGGGGCTTCTCAAGAGTATGACTGCATATCTCGATAATAAGAGGGAATGAGCAAGACTGCATTACTGGAGTACAAAAATGGACCTCTCGAGAACTAGAAGCATTACTCGAGAGCTAGAGGAATTTTCTCGAGTATAAGAAAAGGCATTCTCGGGAATCAACGAACTAATCAGGAACAAGTCACGACCTCTCGAGAATTGAAGGATCAAAGCTCCAGAGTACACAACGACCTCTTGAGGACAAGGATGTCCATCTCGAGTACTAAGCAGGGTAATTTCAGAAATTCTAATTTGACTAACATTCGAGTTAAAATGTGACTCTACGAAATTAGAGCGTGGACATCCCTAGAATCCGACGTACCATTCTTGAGACACAACATCAAATGGTTACAAAGCAAAAATCACAAATAAGATCCAAACACGCGCCGAGACTCCAAAATGCTCGGATCGCAATAAAACTGGACAAGTCCAAAGCCTCAACACTTCATCCTTTATATCAAGAAAAGCATTCAATCCAATCAAAATCCCAAAATCCGGTCAAACAGACCCTACGGACCCAAAAATGCACAAACAGTGCAGCGCCCTAAAGAAAACGTAAAAAAGGGGGGTAACGCCCTGACGTTATAAATATGATGACACCAAATCAAATAATAATATCGGAACATCGGGGGCGTTACAGTCACACCGCCTAAAAAGAAGTTTTGTCTCGAAACTTATCACAACATTAAAACCAAACCAAAACGAAAAATCCAAATATTACCAAAAACCTGATGACATACTTGAACTAAGGGAAGAGATGCGGATGAGATTCTCTCATCGCCAACTCCAATTCCCTCATCGCGCTCTCGACGTCTTGTTTTTGCCAGAGGACTTTAACCATGGGGATGGTCTTTTTCCGCAACACTCTTTCTTGAGAATCTAGAATACAAACAGGTTCTTAAACGTACGTAAGGTTGGGCTGCATCTGGGGCACCGATTCAAGGACTTGACGATCACTACGAACACACTTCCACAATTGGCTTACATGAAACACATCTTGGACACCAGGGAAGGTAGTAAGCAACACAAGCCTATAAGCAGATACTACGATGCGCTCCAGAATCTGAAAAGGTCCCACATATCGGGGGTCTAACTTGTGGTTCCTTCCAAACCTTTTAAAGCCAAACATCAGAGACTTTCAGAAAAACCATGTCCCCAACGGCGAACACCAGATCAACCCTTCATTGATTAGCATATTACTCATAGCGTTCTTGTGCTACACGGAGCTTCTCCTGAATATGAGACACATCACAATTCATTTTTTCAAGGTCTTCCGGACCTAGCAACGGTCTCTCACCCACCTCACCCCAAAACAATGGAGTCCTACAACGCCTCCCATATAAGGCCTCAAATAGGGCCATCTGCACACTCTCTTGATAACTATTATTGTAAGCAAACTCCATGAGTCTGAGATGATCCTACCAAGCACCACCGTGATCCAAAATATAATACCTTATCATATCCCCCACAATCTGATTTAGACTTTCTGTCTGACCATTCATCTGCAGATGATAGGCGGTGGAATACCTCAAATCGATAGCCAACCCCTCATGTAAACCCTTCCAAAAACGAGACGTAAATCTAGAGCCTCGATCTGATATGATGCTGACATGCACTCCATGTAATCTGATGACCTCATCAAGGTATAACTCAGCTATCTTCTTCATAGAATACCTAATCTTAAAGGGATGATGTGAGAACATTTAGTCAATCTATCAACTATCACCCAAACTGAATCGTGCCCACGGGGAGATCTTGGTAAATCGGTGATGAAATCCATCGAAGTACTTTCCCACTTCCAACTTGGAACATCAAGCGGTGTCAATTTACCTCCAGGCCTTCTATGGTAAGCTTTAACACGCTGACATGTATAACATTACGAAACAAACTTCGCTATGTAATTCTTCATTCCCGACCACCAAATAATTTGCTTTAGATCTTTATACATTTTAGTTGAACCAGGGTGGTAGGCAACACTGGAACCATGAGCTTCAATACAAATCTTAGCCTGAATATCACTAAAAGCGGAGATGCAAAGTTGGATACTTCAAAATATCCAACTCATCTAAAAAGAAATCAGGTAGCTCTCCCTTCTCAGTTCTATTCCGGAGATGCAACAAATCTGGATCATCCTTTTGGTCCGCTCTAGTTAGGGAAATCCAATAGGGCTCTTCTGCTTCCAAAGTAGTTGGCACAGTACTACTTTCAACCTCAATGTCCATCAACAAGAATTCTACTACCAAGGACTAAATAGATAGATTAAAAATTTTGGCGGTCTTTCTACTCAAAGAACTGGCTACTACATTAGCCTTTCCTGGATGATAAAGAATCTCCACTTCATAATTAGCCACATATTATAACCACCTACGCTGGCGCAGATTTAGTTAATTCTGAGTGAAGACGTACTTCAAACTCTTATGGTATGTATAGATCTTGCACAACGCGCCATATAATAAATGTCTCCAAATCTTCAACGCATAAATTATAACAGCAAACTCCAAATCATGTGTAGGATAGTTTATTTCATGAATATTTAATTATCTTGATCCATACACGATCACCTTTCCGTATTGCATCGAAACACAGCCAAGTCCAATGTGTGATGCATCCACATACACAGTGTACTCAACTCCTTCAGTAGGCAAGGTTAAAACTGGAGCAGTACACAATCTCTTCTTCAACTCTTAGAAAGCTTCTTCACACTTATCGATCCAAATGAACATAGTGTTCTTTTGGGTAAGTCTAGTTAGAGGAGCAGACAGCACTGAAAACCCTTCCACGAATCTTCTATAATATCCAGCCAGGCCAAAGAATCTCCTAATCTCATTAGGTGTAGAAGGTCTCTCCCACTCCAGCACAGTAGAAATCTTGGTCGGGTCTACAGAAATACCATCCTTGCTGACAACATGACCCAGAAAGGACACCTGAGGTAGCCAGAACTCACACTTGCTCAACATTACATATAACTTATGCTTCCTCAGGGGTCGACAAAACCAATCACAAATGTTGAGTATGCTCCTCAACACTGCGGGAATAAAAAAGGACATCATCTATGAATACGATCACGAAACGGTCCAAGAAATCCTTGAACACTTTGTTCATTAAATCCATGAAAGCAGTGGGTGCATTGGTCAAACCGAACGATATCACCAAAAACTCAAAGTGTCCATTGCGCAAACGAAAACCAGTCCGTGGAATATCTGCCTCACAATTTCTCAACTGGTGGTAGCCTGAACAAAGATCGATCTTTGAAAATACTGAGCTACCACGCAACTGATCGAACAGATCATCAATACTCGGCAAGGGATATCTATTATTAATGGTAATCTTATTCAATTCACTATAATCGATGCAAAGCCTCATTGATCCATCCTTTTTCTTTACAAATAATACAGGGGCACCCCACGGAGAAGATCTCGGTCTAATAAAACCATACATAAGGAACTCATCAAGCTGAGTACCTAACTCATCCAACTCACACGGAGCCATACTGTACGGTGCTTTGGCAATAGGACGAGTACCTATTTCGAAGTCTATCACAAACTCTATCTCCCTCACCGGAGGAAGTCCTGGAAGACAATCAGGAAAAACATTTGGAAACTCTCGCACCACCGAGATATCCTCAAGATGTGTTGTAACAAAAGCTTTTTCCAAAGCAGAAATAGAAACCAAATACTCCTCACAACCAGCCTCTATAGCAAGACAAACATGTACCGCAGAAATAAAAGGGGAAACCCTGTCCTGAAAACATAGACGCCCATAGGTTGTCCATTGTCCATCTTGAAGTCCAGTCACTTTGCCTTGCACTGAATGACTGCATCATACTTGGACAACCAGTCTGTGCCCAAAATCACATCAAATTCCGCCAGATCCAAAACCATCAGATCTGCAAAGATAGGAAATCACATAGATAAATATGGCATCTGAGAATTCCTAGATTTGATATTACCAAATCACCGGAGGGAAGCTTGACGTCGAAGGAGTCTCCTAATTGATCCACATTCAATCGATGTTTGTCTAAGAAACTCTGTACCACAAAGGAATAGGTGGCACCCAAATCAAAAATAGCGCACGCCTACCTCCTCCGCACCAAAAATTCCCCTAAAACAGTAGCGTACATAACTAAACAAACGAAAACTAGGGCAAAAATAGAGAGTAAAAAAATCAATCTATCGTCTAACCTGATATCACTTGTGCAGAGGTATGGGCATCCTCCATGGTCACCTCATTCAACTTTCCTTTCCCTCTGTCCTAGTTTGGTGGTGGCGGCAGGGCCCGAAGCAGGGCATGCTACAGTGGAGTATGAGCCTGTGGGCATGAAGTCTTCAGGTGCCCCTTAGGCACGCACTGGAAGAAACTTTTATACATCAACCAGCAATGACTCACGTCATGTCCCTTCCTTTTACAGTTCGTTTACACCATATCTTCTTTGGGTGCACCTTCCATGGCGAGCACCTGCTGCTGCTTTAATGTGGCAGTCCATTTGAAACACCTTTCGTAAGGGTGGCCAGATCGACCACAGAAGCTACATATTTCCCTACTTTTCTTCTTCGAAGAAGAGCCAAATGCCCTAGAGCTTCCATCCTCATCACCTTTCCTCTTCTCTTTTCTCGTCGCGGCACCTCGATTATTGGTATTCTCAATCACCTCAACCTTTAGAGTGGCTTCCACTACCTCAGCATAGCTTCTAGATCTATAAGCGCATTACAACTTTTGGACATCGCTTCTTAATCCTTCGAGGAAGCGCTTCACTCTTCCTGCCTCTGAAGCTACCATATCAGGAGAAAATCTGCTCAACTTACTAAAATCAATCTCATATTCGCTCAATGTGAGCTGTCTCTGCTTCAAATGCAGGAAATTATTCATGAGATGGTCCTGCTCGACCGAGGGTAAAAACTTCTTACGCAGTATCTTCTTGAAGGACTCCCAAGAGCATCCTTCTTCAAACTTTCTTTTTCCCTAATCCACCAACACTTTGTCAGGACTTTTAGCTGGTAGGCCACAATCATTACCTTCTGGGCTTCAGCAATCCCCGAGTACATGAACATCTCATTGATAGCGATGATCCGGTCATCAAAAACCATAAAATCAGCACTCCCGTCATAAGTGGGAGGTCTGAATCACTAAAAATGTGATACAAAATTCATCTCTGGTGATAATGTAACTGGGGGCACCAAAGGAGCAGGATTAGTAGGTACGGCTTGACCCAAAGCGAATCTTGCACTAAGGGTTGCTGCGCGGGAGCGGCAGACAACAAGGACTGAATCTACAACTACATCGCAACTAATTGTCTCTATAAAGCCTCGTTACTTTTACGCAAACTCTCGATCACGGCATCACTTTACGCACCAGACGACTCACCCTCCGACTGGGGAGTCGACCTCGACGCGAGACATGTAGCCTACATTTCTAGAAAAGTAACGAATGACTCATCAAAAATCCTATATTACAACTAGGACATAAAACTAGTTCAGACCATACTTGAAGACACTTGCTTAAGCTGCAAACTTGCTCTAGTATTATGATGTTATGTCCTTCTTAGGATGATATCCTCTCATCCTGTTTACTCATGTGCTTATGATATGAATGCATGAAGTATTGTTTCCATTTAGAAAAAAAAACATGTGTGTGCATGTGTCATCATGTAAACCTTAACTTAGCACACGTGCTTATGCGATGATATGCTATGTATGCAGTGTTATGCATTATAAAATGGCCTTAATGCATGTATGAGCGGCGTACACATGAAATGTTATGCATCCCATACTACATAACATCGCATGCAACGAGAAAAGAAAATCTGCTAATGGGCACCCATGTGACGATGGTTATGCATCCTATACTACATAACCTTCACATGTTGCATCCTATGCTGGATCCATATACAAAAACATATTATGCATCCTATACTACATAATATGCCTCGTATACTTCTTATCATGCTATGAGTGTAGTGACTATGTTTATGATAAGATGTACTGATGACAAATCAGTGCGTGTTTTCAAATGAATGAAGGGAAACAAACTATACGAGATTGGCTGGTTCGACCAACATGTCAAACCAACCTCCTTCTGATACCAACTGTCACAACACGAACTTTTCACCGCCATTAAAGATATATCAGAGTAAGGGAAAATCCACGTAATGATGCCATGTCAGTAGGGGATATGGGGGCGTTGAGCGTTTCCTTGGTGGCTCCATGAAAAATTCGGATGGTTCCTAAAACCTGCATTATAGGTGTTATTGTACAATGTGTTGTTCGTGTTATAGGAAGGCCGAGGCACATTTCCCATGAAGTCAACCTGCTCTTCTGTTATAGCGGAATTATTATAATTATTATTCTAAGGAGGAGTGGTGGAGGAAGCAGTCATCTCCGCTACTTGCTTTGTTAAGCGCTCAACATGGAGGGCAAGATTCGAGGTAGCGTTAATTTCATAGACTCCCGCCGGTTTGTTAGCCCGCACGCAGGGTGCATTCCATTGATAAGAATTCATAGCCATTTCCTCAAAAAGTTCCTGCGCGGCCTCGGGGGTTTTGTTATATAGCATTCCCCCAGCGGCCGCATCGATCATTTGTCTTGTTAAGGAATTTAAGCCGTTATAAAATATTTGCACTTGGTGCCAAGTGGGAATCGCGTGGTGTGGGTGCCTTCGTAATAGCTCCTTGAAGTGCTCCCATGTATCGTAGAGAGTCTCCGAGTTTATTTGTATGAAATATGCAATAACTATGCGCAATTTGGAGGTCTTCTCAGGAAAAAAGTGAAAGTGAAGGTTAGATCTGAAATACTCTAGAGGAGGGGAGGGGTGAATAGATTATTGTGCTCTCTTACAAAATCTTTACAACTTTTGCTGTAATCCTAGGTGAACAAGTTAGCAAACAAAGTAATAAGCACAACAACCTAACAAATCACAGAACACAGCCCAAAACAAACGAAAAAGGGCAACCAGACGACACAAGAAATTATAGTGGTTTCCCAACCTGGGTACATCCACTCTTCTACAACCCTGATAGGAATCCACTCAGATTTTTGATCAGGTGCCTGACACCAATGAGCTTTTGTTCAGGTGCTCAAAAACCAAAACCTCAAGTCTTTTGGTAGGAGACTTGCAACCAGGAATAATTTTGAAGTAACTTAAAACTCTGTACAGAGGATGAAAAAGGGTGATGGTGTCTTCTCTTTCTCAATAACAACTGAGAAGACTATTGGATTGATTTCAGCAGATTGCTCCCCCTGAGATCTTGAATGCATCAGGAAATCTGGAGCTCTGCTTCAGGGTGACAGGTCTTCACAAACTTGATTGCCTGGACCAGAGATTGCTTCAGGAACTTCTTTGACAGATAGTGTTATTGTTGTCCTTTTGAAGTTGTCCTGTAGGGTGGAAAGAAGAAGTCTCTTGATGGAGATTGAATGTTCTTCTTCTTCTTGATGATGATGTTCTCTGGTCTAGGTTGATTTCAGTGTAAAATTTTTTTGGTTTCTGTAAGACTTTTGAAAGTAATGTTTGTCAGCAAGATTGCTTAATCTTTTCTTTTCTGTGTAACTGACTGAAGAATGCATTCGAAATTTGAATGCTTGAGCAGTAAATGCAGTCGTCCTGGGAAGGAAGCGACAATCAATGAATTCCCTAACTGTCCCATGGAAAAAAGGCATGTAATAATCCATGATCAATGCTCGTTCTAACGGTAACATTCCGAGAAGATTTAGCATTAATTACTCAGGAATCATCGCCAAGAAAACGGGACGGAAAACTAGAGAAGACCAAGTCTGGAATCATTGAACGAAGAACAGATATCGTCGAGATGAGTTCACAGTTCGTCGAGCTGAGCTGATGAGTTCGTCGACCAGACAATAGCAATTAGACTTCAAGGGAAACTTGTAAATTCTGCTACAATCTTCGTCGAACTGACAATCATCATTCGTCGAACAGAGATCCAAATTCGTCGACCGAAGAATGATTGTGGACTTAGAATCTGAGAAGTTTCTGGCTGAGAAGAGTTCAAATAGTCGACCAGAATTCGTCGACCAAAGAATATGGTTCGTTGAGCTGAGATCGACGAACGTCGAGCACATTTCCTTGAACTGAAGATATCTCTAAGTCTTGAGTTTCTCTGGCAGTCTGAAGGATTCCTGGTCCACAGGATGAAGTTCTAAGGATAAACCCTAGACTCTAGGACACAACCAATGACCCTGACTATACGAGGTGGGTCAAAGACATCCTAACTCAGTGAACCTAGCCCAAATCCAAACTAGGGATCCAACAATTTCCCCTATTTGAGTGAGGTCACTAAGCAAAGACACAGACTGAAACAAAAACAAAGCAGTAAAAGCATATATCTGACAGAGAATTTATAACACATGTAGCAGATATATAAAAGCTTTGTTCAGAAACATAACCAGAGAGTTGTAAAAGCAAAAACAGGAAAAGAAAAAGAAACTTAGATCATATCTTGCTCTTTTTGAATTTGTCTTTGTCTTTCTCTTTGCTGCTGCTAGCTCCAGGCTTTGAGAGTTTGATCTCTCTGTTTGGATTAGCTTCCTGAGCTACAGTCATTGTCATATCAGCTATACCAAGCATATTCTGAGTAGAGGCTCTGGGAACAACAACCTCTAGATGGAGCTTCATATAGTCATCAACATTGAAAATTTTATTTGCTTTGTCAAACCTTTTAAGTTCTTCTTTTCTATATTTTGACATAGTTGAGTATCCCGAAATGTCCTTTCCTTCAGCTTTTGCTTTATTAATCAATGAGAGGCCAATAAGTTCCTGTAATCTGGCCATTCTAGCAGTGTTAGCTGTTTCAGGATCCTCAAAAGGAATAGGTGGTGAAGGTGGTCTTTTAGGACTGTCAGCCTTCTGTTCTACAGATACATTTTGCTGTTGCTGCTGAGGTTGTTGCTGTTGATGTTGTTGTCTCTGCTGGTAACCTCCTGAAGGCTTGCTCTGATGCCTTTTGTAGGTTTGTACAGGTGTAAGCTTTGAATTTGAGGAACTTGAAGTACCAGCAGCTGGAGGAGGAGGAGGAGGAGGAGGATCTCTCCTGTATCTCTGAACTGGTGGTGGAGAATATTTCCTACTTCTTTTCCTCTCCTTTTGCTGATTTTTAGACAGCCACATCCATGCAGGCATTCCTTTATAAGGAGTGACGTTATGCAAGATATAGTATGGAGTGTCAGCTGTTGGATTGGGTTTAGGAGTAGGAGGAGGAGGAGCCTTTCTCCTCTTTGACAACATTTGCTTATTCTTCTTGGCAACTTCTTCATCTGAATCATCTTCTTCATCACCTTCATCATCACTGCCAGAACACTGAGGGTTATCATAAAGAGCATCCAATGCTTTCATGGCTTTATCATGAGTGGCAGTCGTTTCTGTAGCAAGGCAGACGTTTCACAAGCTGGAGTATCAGTAGGAGTGGAAGAAGAAACTGTACAAGAATTAAAGGTAAACGGGACAGAGCTTTTAGCTGCTGCCTTATTTTCTTCTTCAATATCATCCAAGATCAACTCATCCAGATTAGGCATTGGGGAATCATCCATAACAAAAAAAATTGGGGCAAAAATCTCTTCTGGGGGGAAGAGATGGCTTGCTCTGGAACAGCAAAACTGTCACTAAGTTGCTTAGCAACTGTAGGACTTATTGGAGAGGTGACATGAATAATAGGCAAGGATGGCTTAATAGAAGGGAACTGTACATAAATTGTATCAAAATTTCTCAACAAGATAGACAAATCAACTGTAGGATTCAAATGGAAATCACCAACAGTTTGTATCTACTCTGGAACTGACTCATCTAATTCACTATCAGTATCTATGAAATGGATCAAGTCAATCAAATCCGAATCAAATTCTGTCAAAATTGCTGCTTCTGCATCTGAACCTACTGTAGGAGGAACTGCTACTGCATCTAAAGCTGCTGCTATATCTGATGCTTCTGCATCTGAAACTACTGCTGCTTCATCACAGAGCATCTCCCCCTGCCTGATTTCAGGAGAACCTGGAGCCAGACCCCTGAATGAAGAGGGGGCAGCAGAAAGAAGAGATACTTGGGCAGATAAAGAATTGATAGAAATTACAAGAGGTGTAATGGCCTCTGTGATTAGGGATTTGAGGAGGGTAGTGAGCAGGGTTATGATGGTAGATATATTAGGGGGGTCCAAAGATGGAGAAGTAGTTGGTGATGGTAGATAAGTAGATGAAGTGAGGGGAATAGATGGAGGGGATACAGTTTGAATGACATCTGTCATGGTGGTGTCTGGTGGAGGTGGAGAAGGGGATGGTATATCAAAATGTGGAATGTTAGACAGATGAGGTGGAGGAGGTGATGCTGGAGGAGACATAGCAGGGGATGCATGAGTTGATGGAGAACCATGAATGGGGGAAGTTGGAGGTATTGGAAGACTGGTTGAAGATGGAAGATGGGTTGCTGGAAGAGGTTATGGAGATGGGATTGCCTCTTCTGCAGGGTGGGGAGTGGCCTGCATGGCCCTTGTGCTCTCAGAAGCTGGGATGGAGGAGGAAGAAGCCTTGGATGGCTTAGAGATCATCCTCTCCCATCTGCCAAACAAAGTGCACATGAGGCGCTTGCTGGCATTGATGAATATGGTCGGGGAGACCATGAATTCACCAGCTTTTGCTTGAAGGAAAATACCCAGAATCCTTCCAAAGCATACCTCTTTCTTACTATTTTTCTTCTTCATCAAATCAAAGTAGATCTTGCCCCAATCAACGTGACGCTTGTTGACCACCGCGCACATGACAAGGAATTGGTATCTTGTTATGTAATCGTGTGCGGAGTGGTTGCCCATCAAAACTTTTCCCACAACATCCGCCAAGAACTAGAAGGCGACAGAAAGCTGTTTCTTTAACAGCTTGTTAGGGTTACTCCCAGTAAACCCCATCAGATTCAGCATCCAACTATACTCATCAGAATCTATATCCAAATCCTCTTCTCCATTGACCAACTCAAAAATTTCAGAAATAACGGCGGGGTATAAAGAAACAACATTACCCCCGATAGTCCCTGTCAAGGTGTTGTCCTCAGAAGCAGAAGAAGTATATACCCATTCTTTAATCTTTGTTGCATGCAGTTTGATTCTCCTAGTCATAAAATCCTTGAGACCCAGCTCTTCTAGAAGTTCCAGAATGTAAAGAAATATAAGATTAGAATGCTGAAATGAATCAAAGTCCATATCAAAGCCTGTATCGAATTTCATTGCAGCCAGGGTGCTCGCTGTTATCGCCATTGATTATCTACAAGAGAAACAAACAATGATAAAGTGCAACATGAACTGAAAGCGCGGGACGGAGGTCGAAGAAAACTTAGATATAGGGTTTTCCTGAATATGAATCGACAAACTCCGTTCCACGAAAAAGAAAACAGTTCTCCGAACTGAGGTCGGCTAAATAAATTATAGATAAGTAATTCGTCGATCTCATCCAGAAGAATCGAAAACAGTTCATCGAACTTTGTTCGACGAAATATCTTCTGAAGCAAAGTTCATCAATCTCAGGTCGACGAAAATTGTTTCCACACAGAGAATTCGTCAATCTCCGTTCGACGAGCATCTCTCAAACTTTCCCTAATTCGTCGAACTCCGTTCGACAAACTCTGGAGAATTCGTCGAATGTAGACAGAAACTAATTTAACTCTTCTTCATTGATCATTCCCAGTTGATTTATAAAGAACAGATATTTTTTTCTCATCCAAGAGTTTGGTGAAAATGTCTGCTCTCTGTAAATCAGTAGGAATATGGATTATGTTAATTTTCTTTTTGTCTACACTATTTTTAATGAAATGATACCTTATATCAATATGTTTAGTCCTACTATGGGGAAATGGATTCTATGTTATAGCAATAGCACTAGTGTTATCACAAAATAATGTTGAATTATTTAAGTTGACAACATAGTCTAGGAGTTGGTTTTGTATCCATAACATTTGTGAAAAGCAGCTGCCAGCAGCTATGTATTCTGCTTCTGCAGTTGATGTAGACACAGATGTTTGCTTTTTACAAAACTAAGAGACATGTCTCATACCCAGGAACTGGAAAGTTCCAGAGGTACTTTTCCTGTTCACTCTACATCCAGCATAGTCACTATCTGAGTATCTAGTTAACTCAAACTCTGACTCTACAGGATACCAGAGTCCTAGATTTGTACAACTCTTTATATATCTCAAAATTCTTTTTAGGAAAATAAGGTGAGATTCTTTGGGTTTCACCTGGAACCTAGCACAAAGGCATGAGGAAAACATGACATCAGTCCTGCTAGCTATTAGGTATAATAGGGATCCAACAATTCCCCTATAAAGCTTCTGATATACAGGTTTCCCTGCTACATCAGAATCCACAACAGCATTGGTAGCCATAGGTGTTTTCATTCCTGAAGCATCACCCATCCCAAACTTCTTAATAAGCTCTTTAGCATACTTAGCTTGGGAGAGGAAGATCCCATCAGGGAGCTGCTTCACTTGGAAACCAAGGAAGTAGGAAAGCTTACCCATGCTACTCATCTAAAATTTGGAATGTATGAGGTCAGAAAACCTCTTGCATAATTTGGGATCAGTAGACCCAAAGATGATGTCATCCACATACATTTGCACTAATAATATTTGGTCCTTATGATGTCTAGTTAAAAGGGTTTTATCTATGGTTCCTCTTGTAAATTTATGCTCTAAAAGAAAGCTTGCTAAGGTCTCATACCAAGCTCTTGGAGCTTGCTTTAAACCATAGAGAGCTTTATGCAATTTTAACACAAAAGAGGGTTGAGTTAGAGAGATAAAACCTGGAGGTTGTTCCACATAAACCTCTTCTTGAAGCACTCCATTCAAAAATGCACTCTTGACATCCATTTGGAAAACTTTGAATCACCTGTGAGCTGCATAAGTAAGGAATATTCTTATGGCCTCTAACCTTTCAACAGGGGAAAAGGTTTGGTCATAGTCAATTCCTTCCTCTTGCCTGTAGCCTTGAGCAACAAGCCTAGCCTTGTTTCTCACAGTATTTCCTTGAGCATCCAGCTTGTTTCTGTAGACCCATTTGGTTCCAATAACTGGGTAGTTATGAGGTCTTGGAACCAAATCTCAAACTCTACATCTCTCAAACTGATTTAGTTCCTCTTACATTGCAATGATCCAGTGGGGATCTTGCTCAACTTCATGGATGGAGAGAGGTTCAATCTGAGAGAGAAAACAGGCATGCATCAAGTCTTGGTTGAGTTGATGCCTTGTCTGTACACCTGCTGAAATGTCTCCAATCACTTGAGATCTGGGGTGATCTCTAAGTGTGACAAGATCAGTGGGTGGAGTTTGTTCAGCAACAGCTTCTGTAGTTAATTCCTCTTGAGGAATGTTATTAGCTGTTGAGGGAAGTTCAGCCACTTCCACTTGATTTTCTTCTTCACTGTCTTCAGCAACCTGTGGAGAAGGAAGGGTTGACACCTCTTCGGTAAGGTTTATTCCATCCATAGACTCACACAATAGTGAACCTGCAAAAAGCTTTTGGTAGAAATCTCTTTCTCCTTATAAGACATGTTAGCTTCATCAAAAGATACATGGACTGACTCTTCAATTTTAAGAGAGGATTTATTAAAAACCCTATAGGTCTTGCTTACTTGGGAGTATTCTAGAAAAATCCCTTCTTCAGCCTTAGCATCAAACTTTCTAATGTACCTTTTGTTGTTTGTTTAAATATAACATATACAACCAAAAACTTTAAAATATATGATTTTAGGTTTCTTTCCTTTAAGCAATTCATAGATTGTCTTATTTTTCAGCTTATGTATGAGGCTTCTATTCAGGACATAGTTGGCAATGTTTACAGCTTCTGCCCAAAAGGATAGAGGCATGTAAGCATCTGCCAATAATGTACCTGCAGCTTCAATGAGTGTCCTATTTTTCCTTTCAGCTACCCGATTTTGTTGGGGAGTTCTAGGAGCTGAGAAGCACTGCCTGATACCTTCATTCTCACAGAACTCATGCATAAGAAGAGACTCAAACTCTGTGCCATGATCACTTCTGATCAATGTAACATGAGAAGAGAACTCAATCTGTATGGTCCTGAGAAAATCTATAAGAACCTTGAATGTATCTGACTTAGTTCTCAGAAAGGCCACCCAACTGAATCTGGAGAAGTCATCAACAATTACTAAAGTGTAAGACTTCCCTCCTAGGCTTTGTACTGCAATGGGTCCAAATAGGTCCACATGAAGCAAATACAAAATCCTAGGTGAATCACTCTTATTAATAGATTTGAAGCTAGTTTTAGTTTGCTTGCCTAATTGACAAGCCCTGCATAGGTTTTTCTTCTTGTAGGGACCAGAAGGTAAGCCACTAACAAGGTTGTCTTTAGATAACCTAGCTATATTTTTAAGGTTTACATGACCTAATCTTTTATGCCACAACTCATTTTGGTTACTAGTGATATTGAGTAAACAAACATCAGTTTTGATAGAAATAAAATCTACTAGATATATATTACCTTGTCTAGTTCCAATTAAAACAATTTTATTTTCATTCTTAATAATAGAACAGGAGGTAGAGTTAAAGTGTACCTGATAACCTTCATCACATAATTGGCTTCTGGATATTAGGTTACGTTTGAGTCCTCTTACATATGTTACTCTCTTGAAGGTAACTGTTCCAATCTTTACTGCTCCATATCCTTCAGACTGGCCACAATTTGAATCACCAAAGATCACCTTTGGTCCTAGCTTGGACTTATAATTAGCTATATTGTCCTTGTTGCCTGTCATATGCTTGGAGCAACCACTGTCCAAGTACCAGGTCTGAATCACCCTTGGACAACTCTTTACCTGTAATGGAAATCAAAAATTAATTGTTCTTAACCCAGGTTACCTTGGGTCCTTTATTTTGTTGAAATGAAAAGCTGGATATAACTGACAAAGTAGGTTGAGATTTATAACCTAAGGGGTGATATCTCCTAGGTGGAATAACCCAATCAGCTATTGGAGTGAATAGTTTATTAGCTGGCTTAGAATTTCTGTAAGAGAAATGATATATGTTTGGCCCTTCTAGGTTCGACGTGTTTCTGTAAGTTCGTCAACCAGAGTTCGACAAATAGGGCTGAGATCGTCGATCTCTGCTCAGAGAATGACAATAGTCATTTTCTAGGCCCCATGTTCGTCGACCTCTGCTCGACGAACCATACAAAGTTCATCGATCGCAGTTAAACGAATTGTTATTACTGAAGTTTGTGTTCAGCGTTTGTCGATCTAGGTTCGACGAATGGGCCACATTTCGTCGATCTGAGTTCGACGAATGCTGCTGAATCTTGTTTTTATTAGCTGTTTTCTGATTTTTATTGCTCTTGTCTATGGGTTTTGGATTGTTTTCAGACATTGGTTTGTCTATTATCTTCTCTTTTCCCTTGGCAGAAATAAATTTAATGGGTGTTGCAAGGATATTTTTCTTAATTATGGGGGGCAAACCTGATGATGCACCCAAGCCCAGCTTGGCATTTAATCTGGCATTTACTGTGCTTGTTATGTCCATCAGCTTGAGACTTCTTCCATTGAGAGATTGCTCAAGTTGTTTAGCCTCACATAAATTAGATTTTAATTTAATTATCTGCTCATTTGCTAAAGTTAGTTGATCTTTTAGTTTAAGATTTTCTGAGTTAACATATTCAAGGTTTCCTAGTTTTTCTCTAAGGGCTTTTATTTCTCTCTCTGAACTAATTAAATCTAAACACATAGTCTTGAATTCAATTTTAAATGAATCAGAATTATAATCAAAACTTGAAAGAACCTGATCTGCCTCTGATTCTGAGGCTGCCTCATCTTCAGATTCACCTTCTGATCCTGAACTGCTCCTGGAGGCATTAATTACCATAAGGCAAACCTCCTTGTTTCTTGCTTCTTCCTCTTCTTCACTTGAGCTGGAGGAGGATGATTCTTCTTCAGTATCACTCCATGTTTCAGCAACAAAGCCTTTGTATCTCTTTTTGTACTTGCTGGAGGAGGGTCTGCTGCTGTGTTTTCTCCTGGAGTCTTTTTTCTCTGCTTTTCTCCTTCTTCTGGCTTTCTGGACATTCAGAGATGTAATGTCCAGGCTTTCTACATCCAAAGCACACAACCTCCTTGGTTGGTGTCTTGTCATATTTGGGCTTATCATCCTGCATGGTTGATTTTCTTCTGAAGTCCTTTCTAGCCATCTTGTAAAATCTTTTTGCAAAGAGGCTCATTAGTTCTTCATTGGATGTTGAGGTCTCACTTTCCTCTAATGTCTTCAAAGCTATACTGTGATCTTTCCTCACTGGAGTTGTTGATTTCTGTTCAACTGCTTCTCTTGATTTAATCAACTGCTCATAAGATTTTAGTTTGCCTAGCAGAGATTCAGTTGATATCTCATTTAGGCTTCTGGCTTCTTTGATAGGCCAGATTATTGAGTCCCAAGAGCTAGGGAAGCACATCAAGATTTTGTCATTCACCTTTGTAAGGGTGATATCTTTATCCAAGTTTTTAAGCTCATTGATGATTGAGCTCAACCTATTGTACATTTTAGCAACTGATTCAGCCTCATCCTTCTTAAAATTCTCATACAGGGATATGAGATTTCATCTCATGTCTTTCATTTCATCAGCTGAACTCGCTAACATTTGGTTGAGGGAGTCCTAAATGGCCTTGGCTGAGGTGCACTCAGCCACCTTCTGAAATATATCATCTGACATAGTCTGAGCCAAGATGTTCATTGCTTTTGCATCTGCAATTTTGGCTTTCCTCTGGGCTTCAGCATTATTTGGAGGAGGTACTGCAGTCATATTTGTAGAAGTACTTGGAGAAGCTGCAGGTGCTGGAGGTACTCCTGTTAAGATGGAAGCAAAGATATCTTCATCAATAGAATTCATATACAATTTGATTCTTGCCTTCCAGATGGCAAATCTCTTAAGATTGCATACTGGAGGTCTGATGCATGCATAATCTTTGTTTTGAGCCATTCTATGAAGAAATAAATCTAATAAAGGAAACAAAACAATCAGGTCTAACAAGAGGGATCTTTATGGTTCAGGTGTTAGCCTGTGGAACCAACAATAACCAACCTGCTAAGGTTTGGTAGTTTAACCAACCTCGCTATGATACCAATTGAAAGTGAAGATTAGATCTGAAATACTCTAGAGGGGGGGTGAATAGAGTATTGTGCTCTCTTACAAAATCTTTACAACTTTTGCTGTAATCCTAGGTGAACAAGTTAGCAAACAAAGTAATAAGCACAGCAACCTAACAAATCACAGAACACAGCCAAAATCAAAGGAAAAAGGGCAACCAGACGACACAAGAAATTATAGTGGTTCCACAACCTGGGTACATCCACTCTTCTACCACCCTGGTAGGAATCCACTCAGATTTTTGATTAGGTGCCTGACACCAATGAGCTTTTGTTCAGGTGCTCAAAAACCAAAACCTCAAGTAGTTTGGTAGGAGACTTGCAACCAGGAATAATTTTGAAGGGACTTAAAACCCTGTATAGAGTATGAAAAAGGGTGATGGTGTCTTCTCTTTCTCAATAACAACTGAGAAGACTAGTGGATTGATTTCAACAGATTTCTCCCCTTGAGATCTTGAATGGATCAGGAAATCTGGAGCTCTGCTTGAGGGTGACAGGTCTTCACAAACTTGATTGCATGGACCAGAGATTGCATCAGGAACTTCTTGGACAGATAGAGTTATTGTTGTCCTTATGAAGTTGTCTTGTAGGGTGGAAAGAAGAAGACTCTTTATGGAGATTGAATGTTCTTCTTCTTCTTGATTATGATGTTCTCTGGCCTAGGCTGATTGCAGTGTAAAACATTTTGATTTCTGTAAGACTTCTTGAAAGTAATGTCTGTCATCAAGATTGCTTAATCTTTTCTTTTCTGTGTAACTGACTGAAGAACGCATTCGAAATTTGAATGCTTGAGCAGTAAATGCAGTCGGCCTGGGAAGGAAGCGACAATCAATGAATTCCCTAACTGTCCCATAGAAAAACGGCATGTAATAATCAATGATCAATGCTCGTTCTAACGGTAACATTCCGAGAAGATTATGCATTAATTACTCAGGAATCATCGCCAAGGAAACAGGATGGAAAACTAGAGAAGACCTAGTCTGGAATCGTTGAACGAAGAACATATATCGTCGAGTTGAGTTCACAGTTCGTCGAGCTGAGCTGATGAGTTCGTCGATCAGACAATAACAATTAGTCTTCAAGGGAAACTTGTCAATTCTGCTACAATCATCGTCGAACTAATAATCATCATTCATCGAACAGAGATCCAAATTCGTCGATCGAAGAATGATTGTGGACTTAGAATCTGAGAAGTTTCTGGATGAGATAGAGTTCAAATAGTCGACCAGAATTCGTCGACCAAAGAATATCGTTCGTTGAGCTGAGATCGACGAACGTCGAGCACATATCCTTGAACTGAAGATATCTCTAAGTCTTGAGTTTCCCTGACAGTCTGGAGGATGTCTGGTCCAGAGGATGAAGTTCTAAGGACAAACCCTAGACTCTAGGACACAACCAAAGACCCTGACTATACAAGGTGGGTCAAAGACATCCTAACTAAGTGAATCTAGCCAAAATCTAAATTAGGGATCCAATAGAAAGTACTTTGTACGAAGTTTCCCTGCCATCTCGGCCAAAGTAGTGATGGACCCTCTAGAAGAGATCTCAGCCACTCTTTGGCCTTTGACCGCAAAGAGAAATGGAAGAGATGTAATTGAATGGCATAATTTGAGACTCCATTGATTTTAAAAGTATCATAGATTTTGAGAAAATTCGCGATGTGGAAAATTTGGATCCTCGTCCGGGAGACCATCAAAGGTCACCGACTGCTGCACCATTTGTATGATGCTGGACTTGATCTCAAAGTTATTGTTCTCCACTGTGCTGCGAACAATACTTGATTGCGTTCCCTCCAGGTTCGGTCGCGCATAATAGGACATAGTCCTTTGCTGGGCCTCATCTGGGTTGGGCGGATTAAGATCCATTATTTCTGTAGTAATGTCCCTGATCAACTCATCAATGCCTAAATGTGATCACTGATCACAAGATCAAAGGAGACGCAATGCAGTGCGCTCCATCTCAGGAACAAAAGGAATATTCGAAGAGCTTCCTAAGGTCATATACTAAAAAGAAAGAGAAGTGGGAGAGAGACGAAGGGAAAAACATTAAAGAGAGCGAGAAAAAAAAGGAAACGATAAAATTAATACCTATCCTCTTTTCAAAATATCAAATCTATGGTCTCCGGCAATTGCGTCAAAAACATGATATAAAAATTAAACGCGAAGAAGGGATTATGCGTGCTAAAGAAAACGTTAATTGAAGAGAAGGTGAAAGTGTTTTTGTGAGATGTTCTCTGATTCTATATTCGATGAAGGCAAGTATACCTTGTCGTATATAGTATAGGATATTAAGTTCAATATAAGGGTCGTATTACCCTGGGCGATTTGATTACTTCTACCTCAAGGATTTATTATTATCTTATCAAATAAAAGTTCTTTTGGGCTTGCTCACTAAATTAATGAAGTGAGAAAATTACTTGCAAATAAAAGAAAGGCTAAACGATGATTAAGCGGTAGTACTCGATCTTGAATTTCTTCGGCATAAATTAATCAAGAATGCAATAACAAACTTTAACTTAATAAAATAGAGAAACCTTGACCGTAGGGGTTCCTGAAGCTTGAACGCGCTTGTCTCGAAGAAGTGCCCAACTGAAGTTATGAAGATTCGACCGAACTCTCATCCCGTATCTGAATACCTAACGCTCGCTTTAAGTAGTGAACACCACTACTGGATTTGACTCCAATCCGGGAGATTTACGTCATTCTCGCTCGAGAGGTGCGTGCAACTCTCTTTACTCTTGAGCACTCACTTCAAACTATCGGCCTCTTGGCTAGCCAATAATGAAAGCATGAATGAAAAATATATATTGATAATATAGTTTCATTCGAAATAAATCATGAGTAAATCAAGGGCCTAAAATCAAAAAAAAAAGAGAAAGAGAGCTAAAGCATCATAACAGATCAACCCATCCTCAGATCATCAACATCGAGTACTATGAGGAATTAGTTACTCATTATGGAGGGGGATAGAAGAAAGAGTGGTAGGAATCCATTAGAGAAATTAAACAAAAGAGATAGAATGAAGTTGAGAAAGAGAAGAGGAGGAGAGATAAAACTAGTTCAAAACTTCTACTATGGAAAAGTACATAAAAGAGAACTAATTTAACTTACAACTAGTGCATTATAAAGATTATAACAAGTAAGAAAAAGTTCATAAACTAGAAGAAAAAAAGAAGAAAAGAGGCTACGAAGAAATGAGCTTTTTTATTAAATTAAAAGTGAGCTACAAGTTGAAATGAAAGTTACAATAACTTGAAATGAAAGCTAGCAAACACTACTATCATACTGAAAATGAAATTACAACACTATTACAACACTTGCATGAAATGAAAAGCCATTAAGGCTTGAAATAAAAGAGAGAGAGAGAGAGAGAGAGAGAGAGAGAGAGAGAGAAAACAAGGAAGAACACTTAAAAAGAGCACAAGAATCTGATTGGCAGCACCTCACCTCCCAAAAGTCTAGATGCTCAACCCATGGAGATGCTCTCAATTTATAGAAATTTCTCTTGCTGGGTCACGCCCCCTTACACGCCCGAGTAGGGCGTGTACCTAGAGCGTGTAACATTCGGCGTGACTTTTCTGGTTGAAATTAAATGTTGGAAGTGATAGGGGTGGTAGTTGAGTTATACGCCTGATGCGTCGGCAAGTGTACCGATCGTAGTCAAGTAATAAAGTTGAGGAGTTGAATCCCCGGATATTAATCTCTCGAGGAGTCCAAGTATGGAGTGCGATGTCGCTATTGTAAAAGGGATTGCAAGTGTAACTTAAACAAAGTGGTTTTTGGTTTGGAGTTTCCTAAGTTTAACACTAACAATCCTATTGCGGGTCGTCATCACTGCGTCTCTTTGGTGGATTACTCAAGAGAGTAATATGAAAGATGGATGAGCCAAAGAGGGTCGCAATCACCTCTTTGCCACGCATGCTTCTACCAATAACTAGAACTGCACTATCTCAACAAGAACACGAAAAAATGAAGCTCAGCAACACAATCATGATCTAAGATACAACAACACATAGACATGCTAAAATACGTAAACTAAACAATGTTCTTAAGCAACAATCAAACAACCACAAGTTCAAAACAAAGTAACTACAAGAGGAGGGGAGAAATAAAACCAAACACACTAATGCTTTTCGAGATTCGCGGCCGGAGTGAAGGTTCGTCGGGCCTTGTCCGAGCTCGATGTACTGATGACGTCCGGGGTCTAGAAGGGCAGTCACCTCCTTCCAATAACCCGTCTTCTTCGTGAATAGTCACTGGGCAAAATCTATCCGGAGAACTCCACGGATGCAGCACCTTATGAGCTTGAAACGAAGCTTAGAGTTTGGAGAAGAAAATTGTGGCTGGAGATGAAGCTATTGGAAGCTTTTGGAGGGAGAATGGTGGCCGGATTAACTCTCCAAGGAGGAGAGAGAAAATATCGGTTGGAGGGAAGTTTTCCCACTCAGAGGGGCGAAAATGGCGGGCTGGATCGGCCTCTTCTTCCCCTCGGAATGATGAAATCTGCGTCTTAAATAGAAAAATCGAAAATAATGGTCATGCACGGCTTGCGCACGATCGTATGCAAACCGTGTGATATAAACTTTCAGAATAAGCTTTCAGAAAGAGAAGCGTTGACCTATGTGTTTTACTCGCGCACAGAGATTTCTGCCCATACGTGAAAGAAATCGCACGGGTAACAACAGAAAGCTAGAATTCGAGGCAAGCAGGCAGAACCGTGTGTTTTACACGAGCATGGGCGCTTCCGCTCGTGCGTGAAAAAATCGCACGATTAACCACGGATTGGTACAAACAAGAAAGCTACAGGAAAAACTGTGTTTTCTTCCCGCGCGTTTCCGAAGAAACCGTGTGTTAACAGTGCGTGACGATCGTCGAGCTCAGCTCGACAAAATTTGTCGAGCTATACTCAACATTTCTCCAGCTCAACAAAATGCATGATCGGGCACAAACCGTGGGAGAGTAAAACGCGCGACAGTGCGTTTTCCTCAAATCAAAATTCCTACCTTGGAGAAACGCACTACCTGCATTCAAACAAATAAATCAAAAGAGGACCCTCCAACAATGCAGAAATGCAACAAAAGCTACTTCAAAGAGCCCATGGGGAGCTCCATGTGCTTACCCCCATCAACAGAATGCACAATCGCACACCCTTGGGGCAAAACAGTGCAAAAAATGGTCATAGACCGGCCGATGCAAATATAACTGAATACTAGTTGAAATACGGTGCACGAGTGCGAAAACAAGCCCAGATGAGTCTGAAAAAACCTATAAATATCGGACTCATCACACCACCAGACTTAAACATTTGCTCGTCCCGAGCAAATCATTTCTCCTTGAACTAGAAAACAGGTAGCTTGCTTAGAAATTTCAAAATAAAGTAAAGCGAGAAATCAAATACTTCATGGGCGTAGAAAATATAATAGGAAAATTTTTAATTATACTACAGATTTTATAAATTTCGATAGGCGTGAATAAATATTGTAACTACTCAAAAATGGAATTACGAAGAATCGTTCAGTCAAACGTAGGAAGAAAGAAGGCATGCCACTCAGTTGAGCATTGACAAAGGCCGGTGCTCGGGATCACCTCAAATGAAAACCATCAATGTCGTCGACCATATGCTTGCCCGTTCACACTCTCTCCGCGGTGCTAGTTTGACTCAACCGTGAATCTATATGGCTTTAGGGTAGAAATGGTGCTTGGGTTTCGGTGAGGTAAACAAAGATAAAAAAAAAAGAAGGCTACGCACCTAACCCAAATGAGCTCAACAAAAAGATATCCTCTCGCCAACAATACATACAGGGGCACCACACCACCAGACTTGAACTTGATAACTCGGCTGTGTGCACCGACTACAGCCACAAAATCTCAAATAGCATTTTCAATTACATATTTTCTTTTCACTTTTCGTTTTTTATATCAATCATCACATATTTTTTATTTACTTTTTCCAGACTATTATAATACACTTTCATCCAAATTTTCAAGAAAACTTCACCGCACAACCACATAAAAACACCACAGTAACAACACCAATGGAATAATTAACATACTAATACATCGAGATTAGGATGTGCAACTGGGAAAAGCTCATAGGCTCTGGTGTTCACGAAGTGGGTCTAAATCAACAGGAGGGGTAGGCTCAAAATAGGCTAACAAGGATTATCGTTAGGATGGGTAAATTCTCAACCGGGCCAAAACGATGGCCTACATCACGCTCGCGCTAGACTAACCATGCATCAATGATTCCATAGTAGCTCGGGGCAAGTTCTTAGCCACTGAGAAAAATGATCCTTCCTCCCGACTAGAGCAATAAAAGGCTAGTGACAGCTACACACATTCCTACACCACCGTTCAATTACTCCAGATTCAACACTTTTGAGTAGTACAAATAATATTTACAAATGCAGAAAAGTATAAATCTATGAACATAAAGAAAAATTAAATCTATACTATTTCTTCACACCATAAGTACTCGATTAGGAGCAATGCACGAGTTTCGAATTACTCTATCCTATAATCCTAAGCCAGCACCACTATTTTGAAGTTAACATAAAAGAAATAAATTTGACTTGAGCCAAGCGCGTGCTTAAGTTCGCGCTCATATGGGTGTAGGTGCACGATGTAGACAAGATATCAAGAAAATAGAAAATAAAAATGTGCTTTTGGTATGAAAGAGATAGTAGTGCATGTGCACAGGTAACCCACTTAACTCTCCCCCACCAAACTTAAACTAAACAACCTATTCAAGATTTGCAATGAAAATAGAGAAATAAAAGTTAGGGGAGAGGTTACTCCATGCTCAGCAAATGAGCATACCAGAAGCTCGACGTTAATTTCAGCAGAAAGTCCACGCCCCAAACGAACTCCACCTGCACAAGAGAATACCTCCAACCACGTATACTATAAATATAAAATCACAACAGCTTAATTGAACAAATTAAAAGCAGGGAAATTGGGTTGTCACCCATAAGCCACTATTCTTTACCGTCCTTAAAGTGGACCAAATACTTGTATTATCAGTTATATAAATAATGTTCAGAACATAAGTTCAAAATACAACGAAAAAGTCTAAAGTTACACACAGAATTAAGCAATAAATAAAACTAGAAAAAGCAGGAAAGGGGCCCTGGAGATCCTTCACTCCTCAGCTGAATGATGACATGTGATAGATCCCCCCAATCACATGAGATGAGGGCAAGGCAAAAGTTTTATGGCCCAGGGAAGATGAATCTCCCCTTCCCCTAACCTCTTCCTTCTCGTGCCGATGGGCAAAATTCTCCGCCTAGCGCATGAGCAGTTCTTTTCTTTTCAGATCCATAGATGGGGATGGCCAGGGTGGCATAACCACACCAACCAATTCAGGAGCATGTCTATCTTTCTCATCCATGGGCATCCTTTCCTCACCCGCGGTGGGTGAAAGATCAGCCCAAGTCACCAGTTTAACAGTCTTACAAAATTTGTTCGGAGGAATAGAAGTTTTTATGTCTATCTTCTACACGCTCTCTACAACTGTGCTCAGCTCATGTTCCTTACTATCCGAGTCTTGTTTCACTTCGAGCAACTCCGCACTTATTTCTACTTCAGCTAACATCAACATTTCTTCCACTTTTACAACCTTGTCTTGCTCATTCAGCAAAATTCTTGTCTCATCAGCTATAGATAAATCATTAGAAAACAAGACATTCAATTTCAGAAGTTCTCCAGGTTCATTTGAAATTATTGGGGGAAGTGATAGTGGTAAAGGCAAATCGACCTTAGAAGCCAAAGTGACACCACTCGGATTAAATTGTAATGTAGCTTCACTAGATTTTAGGAATGGGACCCATAAGATGGGTTTCGATGTATTTCCCATGGGTCCTAACACCTGGAAGTCAGTGAATACAATAGCCCCATTATGTTTCACTTCCACCTCCTTAATTTCCCCATCAGTCTTTACTACCGACCCATCGGCAAGCACTAGTGACTTCTGTACACTCGATTCAACATTCAAACAAAATTTCTCAACATCTTGCAAAGCAAGAATGTTGCACGAAGACCCGAAATCACATAAAGCTACCATCTTTATCTCATAAATCTCACACTTAATAGCCATTTCATTTTTATTGCACTCCTCTGCTCTCCAGCACTCTTCCCTTGCTCATGGGGATTGTTCTCCATATCACTTGGGAGTGTGCCGTGAGTATGCTCGTGGAATACCTGGGCCAGTTGCCCTAGTTGTGTTTTCAAGATCCTCATGGAAGTGATTTGAATGGCCATATTAGTTTGGGACATATCCACAAAATTTTCCATCATTTCCCCCAACGCACTCTTATGCGCCACCTGCGCATTCTGATTATAACCCAGATGCAATTGTCGCGGCTGGCTGTTAGAGTCTTGAGCATCAAATTGATGTTGGCCTCTCTACCACATTTGACCGGGAGCATTTTGATTCCACGAGAAATTAGGATGATTTCTTGCATTGGGTTTATACGCATTATTATAAGGGCAGTGAGGTTTTGATTATTTATAAAATTTATGCTCTCGTCAGAAGTTATACATGAGGACTCAACAATCATCTCTCCAGCAGTGCACTCATAAGCATGATGGTCGGGGTTACCACAACCCCGGCACGAAATGTCCATAAACCGAGCTGGTGGAGGGGCCGATCTGGTCAACATCATCCTTCCATCCAAAGTATGATTGCTCGCCTCCGCTTGTTTCACCACCGTATTAACTTCAAAAAGATTCCTCGCCCCACTAGGAGTATTTCTTCACGCGGTCCAGTATGTTCTATTGGAGGCAGTGTCGCGAAGTAGCCTCAGTGCCTCGTCAGGAGATAGGTTCATTATTGTGCCTCCAGCTACTGTTTCGATCATAGCCCAAAAATTAGGCTCAATAGCAAAGTAGAATATTTCAACTAAATTCCACGGCTTATAGCCGTGCTGGGGGCATCGACGTTGCAGGTCAGCGAATCTCTCCCACGTCTCAGACAACATTTCTTAGTGCTGCTATCGAAAGGTTGTAATATCCCTACGGGCATTCACAATCTTATCCACCGGGTGGAACTTAGACAAGAACATAAAGGACAAGGCCTCCCATGTAGTAGCGGTCCTAGGAACAATAGTATGGACCCAGGTTTTGGCCTTCTCCCTTAACGAAAATGGGAACAACCTCAGCTTTACTACATCATCAGAAATACCAGCATAGCAGAATATGCCACAAATCTCCAAGAACTCCGCCAGATGGAGCTGCCGATCCTCACTCGGCAAGCCCGAGAACTGAGTATTATTTTGGATCATATTAAGGATGGCGGGTTAAAACTCGAAGTGGTTTTTTACGATGGCTGGTCCAAATCCAGGTTAAACACTTCCCACAGTAGGGGTTGTGAAATCATGCATCGTCCTAATGCGTGGTTGGACCATCTCTTGGCCCTCAACAACCCAGTCACCGTGGCCATTTCCTCCTTGGCCAAGATCCTCCATCTTTTCTTCAGCAGCAGCAGCACGCAGGCAAGCTCCCCTCCCATATGCGGTTTCAAGCTCACACACAAGATCTTCAACCCTATCACTGGAGTTGGGATCTTTCATACAACACAAAAAACATCCTTTCAAAAATACAAAAAAAACACTTACAAACATTTTCAAAAGGAAAATACACGTAATGGTTGGACTCCCCGACAACGGAGCCAAAAACTTGATGCATCGGAAAGTGTACTGATCGTAGTCAAGTAATAAAGTTGAGGAGTTGAATCCCCGGATATCGATCTCTCGATAAGTGCAAGGAGGGAGTGTGATTTTGCTATTAAAAAGTGATTGCAAGTGTTAACGTAAACAAAGGGCATTTTGGTTTGGAGTTTCCTAAGTTTAACACTAATAAACCTATTGCGGGTCGCCGTCACCGTGTATCTTTGGTGGATTAGTCAAGAGAGCAATATGAAAGATGGATGAGCTAATGAGGGTCGCAATTACCTCTTCACCGCGCACGCTTCTAGCAATCGCTAGAACTGCACTATCTCAACATGAACATGAAAAAATGAATCTCTGTAACACAATCATGATCTAAGATATAACAACACATAGACATGCTGAATTGCTTAAACTAAACAGTGTTCTTAACAACAATCAAACAACCACATGTTCAGAATAAAGTAACTATAAGAGTAGCGGGAGAAATACAACCAAACGCACAAAGGATTTCCGAGATTCACGGCCAGAGTCAAGGGTTGTCGGGCCTTGTCCGAGCTCAGTCTATAGATGACGTCTGGGGTCCAGATGGGTTGTCACCTCCTTCCAATAACCCGTCTTTTTCGTGAATAGTCACTGGGCTAAATCTATCCGACGAACTCCACGGATGCAGCACCTTATGAGAATGAAACAGAGCTTGGAGTTTGGAGAAGACAATGGTGGCCGGAGGTGAAGCTATTGCAAGCTTTTGGAGGGAGAATGGTAGTCGGATCTACTCTCCAAGGAGGAGTGAGAAAATATCGACTGGAGGGAATTTTTCCCGCTTAGAGGGGCGGAATTGGCGTGATGGATCGACATCTTCTTCCCCTTGGAACGATGAAATCTGCGTCTTAAATAGAAAAAATCAGAAATAATTGTCACGCATGGTTTGGCGCACGGCCGTGTGCAAACCGTGCGATATTAACTTTCAGAACAAGCCTGCGGAAGGAGAAGCATTGACCCGTGCATTTTACTCGCGCACGGACATTTCCGCTCATACGTTAAGGAAATTACACGGGTAACAACAGAAAGCTAGAAGTTGAGGGAAGCAGGTGGAACCGTGTGTTTTACACGTGCACGGGTGCTTCCGCCCGTGCATGAACAAATCGCCCGATTAACCACAGATTGGTACAAATAGGAAATCTACATGAAAACCGTGTGTTTTCTTCCCGCATAGTTCCGAAGAAACCTTGCTTTAACCGGGCATGAAGAGAGTCGAGCTTAGCTCGATGAAATTCATCGAGACCCACTCGACGTTTCTCGAGCTCAACAAAATGCCCGATCGGTCACAAACTATGTGAGAGTAAAACTCACGATCATGTGTTTTCCAGAAATCAAAATTCCTACCTTGGGGAAAACGCACTACCTGCATTCAAACAAATAAATCAAAAGAGGACCCTCCAGTAATGTAGAAATGTAACAAAAGCAACTGGAAGGAGCCCCTGGGGAGCACCATGTGCTTACCCCCAACAACAGAATGCGCAATTGTACAACCTTGGGACAAAACAATGCACAAAATGGTCATAAACCAGCCGATGCAAATATGACCGAATACTGGTTGAAATGCGGTGCACGAGTGCGAAAATAAGCCTAGATGAGTCCGAAAAACCCTATAAATATCGGACTCATCAACGCCCCGATGACACGCCCATGTAATACGGGCATGTAAGTTGTGGAATGACGGTGGAATTCGGAAAAGTCATGATGCGGTGATTCTTCGGGACGTGGCGGGACATGCCTCAGGTACATGCCCTACCTGGGCATGTCCTGGAGGCGTGTATGCTGGATTTCCTGAATCTAACTTTGCACTGATTGCTTCATTCCATTTGTGTTACACGCCCTAAGTACACACCCTGGGAGGGCGTGACCTGGGAGCATGTAACAGGCGAAAAACTAAAAACCTGAAAAACATAAAGTAAACTAAGTTAGAACAATAATTGAGAAAAGAAACTAAAAAGAACCTAAAAATAGAAAAGGTAAAAGATATAAATGAGAATATAAATATTTTTGCCCAAATAAACTAAGCTAAATTATGCTTCATCACTACTCTAGCACCCACTCTCAAGAGTATGGAAGTGGCCTCCACCCAAAGTATTTCTTATAAGAATAAGAATGTGTTGGAGCCTATAAGTAAGCCTCACTTGGCCATTTCTGATCCCATCAACACTCTGTCAGTTGTAACGAAGGCATATGTTGTGGTAAATCAGAATAACCCAAGTGTACCTACTAGCAGGCTGACTTTCAGCCATATTCTTGCTGAAAGAAACATGAATAGGGCTGCTACACTCCCATCTAAATAGAAAAAGGCTGATGGTGCTCTAGCACCCACTTTCAGCCAAATTATACAGATGTTCAGAAGAGGAGATATAATAGTCATGAGTGTTGATGTTGTGGAAAGGTGGGACACTTTACCATAGACTGTTGTCATAACCTAAGAGTGCTAAGTGCAAAGTTGAGTGTTCCTATCAAGGGTGTTTTAGGTAGAGTTGTTCAATTTTATGGTAATAAGAACCAAGGACCCAAATCCTTTTGGATACCGAAGGTAAACTAAATCTATGATTGCAGGGTTGTCCAAGTACCCATCAAATGCTAATATGGTACTTGGACAGTAGATTTTCAAGACACATTACTGGAATATGGAGCCATATGAAAGACTATACTCCTGTGAAGAATGGACTCAAAGTTAACTTTGGTGATTCAGATAGAGGAGTTATAAAAGACTTTAGTATATTTAGCAATGATATAGTCTTTATTATAAAAGTGTCATATGTTGAAAGATTGCAACACAATCTGATCAAGATAAGACAACTATGTGATATTGGCTATTTTATTATCTTCCAGAAGGATAAGTGTCTGATCAAAAGTCAAGTGACCAAGAGGTCATTCTGACAGGCACTAGCAGTGGAAATATTTATTGTTTAAATTTCCTATGTATATTTTAAGACTCTATAGTGTGGCTTGTTACAAATGAGAAAGACTCTTACTATGGGTAATGGCACAAGAGGCTTGCTCACTTGAATTAGAAGGCTATTAGCATGCTCTTTAGTGAAGAGCTTGTCAGAAATGGACCCAATATGAAATGAGTCAAAGAGGGCATTTGTCTGCAAGCCAAGATGGAAAACAAAGAAAGGCCTCCTTTAAGAGCATTGGTCCCAAGGATTCTAAGAGGAGTCTATACCTCCTACATATGGACTTATTTGGTATTATGTCAGTTCATAGTCTAGGCAGGAAAGTCTATACTCTTGTGATAGTTTATGACTTTTCCATATTTGCATGGGTGTATTTCTTAAGAAAAAGTCAGAAACCGTTGATAGCTTTGTGACCTTTGTCAAGCAAATCCAGAATGAAAAGGGTTGTATAATGGTCAAAATGAGAAGTGACCATGGCATAGAGTTTTAATCTAAAAGCATGACAGCGTTTTGCAAAGAGCAAGGTATTTTTCAGGTGTTGTTTTCTACAAGAACACCCCAGAAAAATGAGATTACTGAGAGGAAAAATAGGACACTCTAGAGGCTGGGAGGATATTGCTTAGTGATACTTCTCTCCAAAAATTTTTTGGGGCTGATGCAGTGAACACTGCTTGTCTTGTCCTAAATAGTGCCACTATCAACAAGTATGAGAAGAATACTCCCTATGAGATTATGAAGGGCAAAAAACCAAATCTTGCTTATTTCAAGATATTTGGAAGCAAATGCTTTACAACAATGAGAAGTCCTACTTGACAAAATTTGCTGCCAAATCCTATGAGGATATTTTTATTGGGTATAGCAACCACAACAAAGCATATAGAGTCTAAAAATAAAACATCAAGTTGCAGAAGAGTCTACTAATGTAGTGTTTGATCAGTCATCTATGATTCACAGTGGGCATCCAAGCTCCTCTTGAACTGTAGCTGTATATTTGAGGATGGACAAGCTGAGCATCAATGATACACCTCGTGCTGAATAAGAAGAAGATGAGGGTGTGATCATTCTAGAAGAAATTCTAGGTCGAGTAGAAATGGAAGATGATCTTCGGGCTCCTAAATCTGAGGTTCAAGATGTTGATGAAAGGATGCCAGTTGCAGTCATACGCCTGAGAGATCTCCCAGAAACATGATCATTGAGGATACATGCCAGGGTGTTATGATAAGGTACATAAGCCTCAACATTACAATGTACTCAAGGTTTCTATCTCAAGTTGAACCTAAGAAGTTTGAAGATGCTAACATTGATCCAATTTAGAATGTGAATATACAAGAAAAACTAAACTAGTTCAAGAGATACAATGTCTAGAAGCTGGTTCCAAGACTTCATGTACATAACAACATTGTAATTAAATGGATTTATAAAAACAAGGTTGATGAAAATGATGTTATCATCAAAAATAAAGCTACACTAGTTGCTAAAGGATACATGCAAGAGGAAGGTGTTGATTTTGATCAAACCTTTGTTCCAATTGCTATACTAGAGGTTATTAGATTATTCCTTGCATATGCTGCATACAAGGGATTTAAGGTCTACAAAATGGATGTTAAGTCAGATTTCCTTAATGGGGACCTGGATGAGGAGGTCTATGTTGAGAAACCCTTAGGTTTTGTCAATCCAAACTTTCTTATTATGTATTTTAGTTAATTAAAGATTTGTATTGGTTGAAACTGGCCCCGAGGGCGTGGTATGAAACCAATACTAGGTTTCAAATTCAGAACTAATTCTCAAGTATGAAGAAAGATAAGATATTATTCTTAAGGGAAGTCAAGGGTAAGATTATCATGCTCCAAATTTATGTAGATGACATAATTTTTAGCTCTACTTATGATGTCTTTGCAAGAAATTTTCCAAACTTATGTAAGGGCAGTTTGAAATGAGCCGTATGGATGAACTCAAGTACTTCTTAGGCCTCCAAGTTACACAGTCAGAGGATGGATTATTCATCTCTCAGTCTAAGTTCACCAAGTAGTTAATCAAAAAGTTTGGAATGGAGAGTGCCTCCATCAAGAAATCTCCTACATGGTCAAGTATGTTAATAGACAAGGATGAGACTTGGAAAACTGTTGATGAAACCTTGTGTAGAGGCATAATTGGATCCCTCCTCTCTTTTACTATTAGTAGGTCACATATTATGTAAGATACATGTGTTTGTGCTAGGTACCAGGCTTGTCCTAAAGTGACTCATTATTCTGCTGCCAAAATAATTTTCAGATATCTCAAGGGCATACCAGATATTGGTCTATGGTACCTAAGAATGATGATTTTGAGATAATGGGGTATTTAGATCCAGATTTTGTAGGTTGTAGAGAAGACAGGAAAAACACATTAGGAACCTATCAGGTTCATAGACGAAGCCCAATGTCTTGGAGCATCAAAAAGTAGACCATTATAACAATCTCTATAGCAGAATCAGAGTACATTTCAGCTGGGAGTTGCTATGCTCAACTACTGTGGATTCAACATCAACTCCAAAACTACAAAATCAAGCTAAGTAAAATCCCTATGTATTGTGATTCATCTAATGAAATTTCAATAGCTAAGAATCTTATTTTACATAGCAGGACTAAGCATATTGAAATTAGATATCATTTCATTAAAGAGCATGTTGAGAATGAAGATATCAGCCCTGAGTTTGTCCCTATTGACAAAAAAGTGGTCGATATATTTACTAAGCCGCTTGATGAAGTCAAGTTCAACACCTTAAAATTTGAATTGGGTATGTTGAACTTGAAGCAGCACAAGTATGATAAAACATTTCTATTAGATGTACGTGTGCATTAGGAGGTTAACCTTGGCATGTAAACAAGAAAGGAAATGACTCACTGTTCAAGCATTGAGAGCGTTGAGTTAACTACAGGCATCGAGTGCATTGAGTTAACTCATAGCGTCGAGTAGGTCGAGTGCACTCAACAAATACAATCTGGCGGGTCAGTATACGACAAATTATATGGATTTATCACAGCCCTTCAACATCTTATATAAATCACGACTGGTACGTGCCTTTCAACATTCTCGAATATGGAAAATATAAATAGAAATGTGTGCCTAGAATAATACACATAATACCTTAGCTATATCCCATCTTTACGTACATGCGCTTGATTTCTCGAGCGACATTTATCTTCATCTCCTCTATTCTCTACTACAAAGGCTCCAAAAGGTGTTGATTTACTTTTGTAATGTTACAAAGTTGTTACAAATGGATTCAAGGATTCACTTGAGGAGATACAATTTGTTATTCATCTTCGACAGGCCGTAGATAATGAATTTTTGCTGTCTGAGGGGTGTTGTATTTGGAAAAGAGAGGTGTTGGTGTTGATGCGAGAAATACATTGTTGGATCCCTAGTTGGATTTGGGCTAGGTTCAGTAAACTAGCATGTTTGACCCAACATGTACAGCTAGGGTCATGTTTGTGTCCTAGAGTTTAGGCCAAGTCCTTGGAATCAACACTACTAGGACCAGCCATCAACAGACTGCAAAAGACTCAAGACTTAGAGAAATATCACTCAGAAAATGAGTTCCACGTTCGTCGAACTCAGGTCGATGAAAGTCGTGCTCAGCTCGACGAACTCAGAGAAAATTCTCTGAGCTGTGCTCGACGAACATGGTACTCAGGTCGACGATTTATGGACACTATATTTCAACATTACAAGTCCAGAATTTCTCTCAACCCCAGTCAACAAACATAGTTCTCAGGTCGATGATTGCTGGGTATTCTACTTCAACATCTTATTCCAGAAACATCTAAGTATTCTAAGTCCAGGATCACACTCTAGTAGACGAAGTCACCTTCTAAGCTCGACGAACTTAGACCAAAGTCTTGGCAAGATTTATTAAGTAGCAGTTAGAAGCTCTCAGCTCGACGAAACTAGTTCTCAGGTCGACGAACCCAGTTCTGAGGTCGACGATTTCTGGACACGTTACTTCAACATTCTTAAGTCCAAGAAACATAGAATTCTGAACTCCAGTCAATGAATTTATACTCTCAGCTCGACGATCTTGATGCACTGAATTGGCAAGGGTCTAGAGAAAGCAGTTATCTGTCCTCAGGTCAACGATCTTGGATATCAGCTTGACGAACAAAGATTATCTGGTCGACGAACATAATTTCTCAGCTCGACGAACTCTAGACCCAGATCGACGAATTCTGTTCTCTGCTCGACGAATTCTGCGCAGTTCGTGACTTGGAAATTTTCCTCCCTCTGTCCTTAATTTAATGCAATAATTCCTGAGTAATCAATGCTAAATATTCTATGAATACAACCGTTAGACGTAGCATTGATTATGGACTTCATCATGATTATTGCTTATCGTTTTTCCATGGGATAGTTAGGGAAATCAATAAATGCAAATATTCTTCAGGTCGTCAGCATTGAATGAAAGAAGAAATTCAAAATTCAGAAGGAAGATTCCTTGGAAAATATAAAAAGGATTTTTCTCTTTTTCTGAGATAGAGCAATAGAGATTTTCTTCTTTTTATCTTAGGAGAACACGCAGAGCACAAAAAAAGGAGTGACAATAATAATACAGTAACAAAGAACAAGAAGCCCTAGCCCTTGACCAGAGAAAGAACAGAAAGCTGAAGAAGAAGAACAACCATTCAAATCAAGAGTCTTCTTCTGTCTTCATCCCAAGACTCTTAAAAGGACAATAATTACTATATCAGTCAAGAAGCTCCTGGATACCTGCTTGTCAAGGGTGAAACATTGAAAGCTTACTCACCCAGAAGCAAAGCTCCATCCTTCCTGAACAAATCTATATCTCAGGGGGAGCTTTGTCAAAATCAAGATCCACTAAAGTCTTCTCAGTTGTATTTGAGAAAGAGAAGATATAATCACTCTCTCATCCCCCACTGTATAAAGGGCTCTTAACTCCCTTCAAAAGTTATTCCTGGCTGCAAGTCACCTGATCAAAAGACTTGAGGATTGGTTTTTGAGCACCTTATCAAAAGCTCATTGGTGGTAATCACCTGATAAAAACCTGAGTGGATTCCTACCAGGGTGGTAGAAGAGTGGATGTACCCAGGTTGGGGAACCACTATAAATTCTTGTGTTGTCTGGTTGCACCTTTTTCTTTTGTTCTTGTTGTGGCTGTAATAGTTAGGTCTTGAAGTGCATGTGATAGTTTGTTCCTGTGCTAAATTAATTTATTTTAGGGCTCAGTTTTTATTTACAGCAAAAGTTTAGCAAGTCTTCAAGATACTCTATTCACCCCCCCCCCCACCCCCCTCTAGAGTATTTCAGATCTAACCCTCAATTTCAATTTGTATCAAAGCAAGGTTCCTTTGGTTGTACAAGCTAACCCTTGAACCAAAAGATCCTGAGTTAGATCTGACTTTTACTTCTATTAGGTTTATATTCACAGCATGGCACAGAACAAAGACTATGCAAGCACCAGTCCTCCAGTGTGCAACCTAAATAGGTTTGCCATCTAGAAGGCAAGAATAAAGTTATACATGAATTCTATTGATGAAGACATCTACAACTCCATTTTGACGGGTCCTCCTCAAGCAACTACCTCTACATCTACAGCAACCTCAAGCACTCATGCAGTTCCACCACCTGTGTGGACTGAAGCTCAAAAGAAAGCCAGAGTTACTGATGCCAAAGCCATGAATATTCTGGCCCAAACAATGTCTGATGACATTTTCCAAAAAGTGGCTGAATGCACTTCAGCCAAGGCTATCTGGGAGTCCCTTAACCAAATGATGGCTGAATCTGCTGATGAAAGGAAGGACAGAAGATTCAATATCATATACCAATATGAGAACTTCAAGAAGGAGGAAGCAGAATCTGTTGCAGATATGTACAATAGGCTGAGCTCAATCATCAATAAGCTGAAGACCTTGGATAAGGACATCACCCTCACTAAGGTGAATGACAAAATCCTTATGTGCTTCCCAAGCTCATGGGATTCAAGGATCTGGCCAATCAAGGAGTCCAGAAGCTTAAATGAGATTTCCACTGAATCTCTTTTGGGACAGCTCAAGTCCTATGAGCAGCTCATTAAATCGAGAGAAGCAGCAGAGCAAAGTACACATCCACCAGCAAGGAAGGAACACAACCTAGCATTCAATGCTGCTGAAGAGTCAGAAACTTCTACAGTGAATGGAGAGTTAATAAGTCTGCTTGCCAAAAGATTTTATAAAATGGCAAGAAAAGATTTCAGAAGAAAGTCATCCAGGCAGGATGACAAGCCAAGGTATGACAAACCCCCTACTAAAGAGGTAGTTTGTTTTGGCTGCAGAAAACCTGGACACTTCATCTCAGAGTACCCAGAAAATCAAAAGAAAGAAAGGAGAAGAGAAATGGATTCTAGAAGACATCAAAGCAGCGGGCCCTCTTCCAGCAAATACAAAAAGAAGGAGAAGGGATTTGTAGCAGAAAGATGGAGTGAAACTGAAGATGAATCCACATCCTCCAGCTTTATTGAAGAAGAAGAAGAGGCAAGGGCCATGGAAGTATGGCTCATAGCCATTGATGCCTCCAGAAGTCAATCAGATGAAGAAGATGCATCTGATAATGAAGAAGCTTCTGAATCAGAAGTAGATCAGATATTGTCCTCTTTTGACTATAATTCTGATGCTTTCAAATTTGAATTTAAAACCATGTGTATTGATTTAATAAACTCTGAAAAGGAAATCAAAACTCTTAGGGAAAAATTAGCTAATCAAGAACCTCTGATTGCTAAAAACACCAAGTTAAAAGTAGAAGTTACACTAGCTAATGAACAAATCACTGCATTAAAATCTGAACTATGTGAGGTCAAACAACTTGAGGAATCTCTCAATGGGAGAAGCCTTAAGCTGATGGACATTACAAGCATAGTCAATGCCAGACTAAATGGCAAACTAATCTTGGGTGCATCATCAAGTTTACCCCCCATTCTCAAGAAGAATATATTAACAACCCCATCAAATTTGTTTCTGCTAAGGATAAAGAAGTAATAAACAACAAACAAATTACAGAAGAATAACCTAATCTTAAGAATTACAAAAATAGAAATCAGAAAATCTTAGATAAAAACAAATTTCAAAAGATTTTGTCGAACTCAGATCGACGAAATATGGCTAGTTCGTCGAACTCAAGTCGACGAAATCTGAACGCAAATCTATATAATAATCATTCGTCTTACTGCGATCGACGAACTATGTATGGTTCATCGAGCAGATGTCGACGAACCAGTGGCACAAAAAATGACTATGTTCATTCTCTGAGCAGAGATCGACGATCTCATCCCGTTTCGTCGAACTCTTGTCGATGAACTCATAACTATTCGTCGAACCCAGTCAGACTTGGTAAAAATCATAATTATGATAACAACTTTAATCAAACTAGGAAACCATTTAACCCACTTGCTGAATTGATAATTCCACCTAGAAGATATGACCCATTAGGATATTAATCACAACCTGAATTTTCTGTGATTTAAAGTTTTTCCTATCAGTAAAATAAAGGACCCAAGGTAACCTGGGTCAAGAACAATTAATTATTTTCTCTGCAGGTGAAGAGCTGTCCAGTTGTTAATCAACTATGGTATTTGTATAGTGGATGCTCTAAGCACATGAATGGCAGCAAGGACAACTTACACAATTACAAGTCCAAGAAAGGACCAAAGGTAATATTTGGTGATTCAAAGTGTGTCCAGTCTGAAGGCTATGGAGAAGTAAGGATTGGAGAAGTCACATTTAAGAAGGTGACTTATGTAAGAGGACTCAAGCATAACCTCATCTCCATAAGCCAATTATGTGATGAAGGTTATCAGGTACACTTTAACTCAACATCTTGTACTATCTCAAATAAAGAAAAACAAATTGTTTTAATTTGAAATAGACAAGACAATATATACATAGTAGATTTTCTTTTTGCACCTTCAGACATTTGTCTACTTAATTTAGTTAGCAATCAAAATAAATTATGACATAAAAGGCTAGAACATGTTAACATGAAAAGCATTGCTAGGCAATCTAAAAACAGTCTTGGGAGAGGTTTACCTTCTGTTCCCCACAAGAAGGAATGCCTCTGTAGGGCTTGTTAACTAGGCAATCAAACTAAATCTAGCTTTAAGTCAGTAAATAAAAGTGATTCACCTAGGATTTTGTACTTGCTACACATGGATCTTTTTCGACTCATTGCTGTACAAATCCTAGGAGCGAAATCCTATACTCTAGTCATTGTAGATGACTTCTCAAGATTCACTTGGGTGTTTTTTCTGAGATCTAAGTCAGATTCCTTTAAAGTTCTTACAGATTTTCTCAGGACAATACAGATTAAGTACTCTACTCATGATGTATTGATCAGAAGTGATCATGATATAGAGTTTAAGTCTCTTCTTATGCATGAGTTCTGTGATAAGGAAGGTATCAGACATTGCTTGTCAGCTCCTAGAACTCCACAATAAAATGGGGTAGCTGAAAGTAAGAATAGAATCTTGATTGAAGTTGTAGGCACATTACTTGCAGATGCTTATATGCCACTATACATTTTGGCAGAGGCTGTAAGCACATCAAACTATGTACTGAACAGAAGTTTGATACATAAACTTAAGAATAGGACTCCCTATGAATTACTTAAAGGGAAGAAATCTAAAATCACCTATTTTAAAGTATTTGGTTGTATATGCTACATACATAAAAATAACGAGAAATATAATAGAAAGTTTGAAGCTAAGGCTGAAGAGGGAATTTTTCTACGATATTCCCAAGTAAGCAAAGCTTATAGGGTGTTTAATAAATCATCCTTAAAATTGAGGAATATATACATGTAACTTTTGATGAAGCTAACATGTTTTACAAGGGGAAAGAGATTTCTACCAAAACCACCTTGCAGGTACCTCACTTATGTGAGAAAATGGGTGAATTAAACCTTCCATAAGAAGCTATAGCACCCTCTCCTCCACAAGTTGTTGAAGACAGTAAAGCTGAATCTTTTGAAGAGGCTGAACCTCACTCAACAGCAAACATAATTCCACAAGAGGAATAAAATCCAAATGATGTTGATGAACAAACTTCACCCGTTGATCTTGTCACACTAAGGGATCACCCAAGATCCCAAGTGATTGGAGACATAATAGTAGGTGTACAAACAAGGCATCAACTCAATCAAGATGTGATGCATGCCTGTTTTCTCTCTCAAGTTGAACCTCAATCCATAAAAGATATTGAGCAAGATCCCCACTGGATCGTTGCAATGCAAGAGGAACTCAACCAATTTGAGAGATGTAGAGTTTGGGATTTGGTTCCAAGGCCCAAATACTACCCAGTCATTGGAATCAAATGGGTATATAGAAACAAGCTTGATGCCCATGGTGCAATTGTGAGGAACAAGGCTAGGCTTCTTGCTCAAGGATATAGGAAAGAAGAAGTCATAGACTATGATCAAACCTTTGCATTTGTTGCAAGGTTAGAAGCAATCATAATCTTCCTTGCCTATGCTGCCTACAAGAAGTTTAAAGTGTACCATATGGATGTGAAAAGTGCATTTCTGAATGGAGTACTAAATGAAGAGGTTTATGTTGAACAACCTCCAGGTTTTATCTCTCCAACCCATCCTTCTTATGTATTTAGATTGCATAAAGCCCTCTATGGTCTAAATCAAGCTCCAAGAGCTTGGTATGAGAACTTAGCTAGCTTTCTATTAGAGCATAAATTCACTAGAGGCATAGTAGATAAAACCTTATTCACTAGACACTATAAGACCCAAACATTGTTAGTACAAATATATGTAGATGACATTATATTTGGGTCTACTGACTCCAAACTATGCAAGAGGTTCTCTGACGTCATGCATTTAAAGTTTGAAATCAGTAGCATGGGTGAGCTCTCCTATTTCCTTGGTCTCCAAGTGAAGCATCTACCTGAAGGCATCTTCATCTCCCAGGCTAAATATACTAAAGAGCTTATTAAGAAGTTTGGGATGGCTGATGCCTCAGCAAACAAAACACCTATGGCCACTAATGATATAATAGATTTTGATCCACATGGGAAACCTGTTGACCAGAAGTTATATAGGCTCATTGTTGGGTCCCTACTATATCTTACAGCAAGTAGACCTGATATAATGTTTGCCACATGTCTTCGTGCTAGGTTCCAAGTGAACCCTAAAAAATCTCATCTAGTTTTTCTAAAAAGAATTTTGAGATATATAAAGAGTTGTCCTAGTCTATGCCTTTGGCATTCTATTGAGTCAGAATTTGATTTAACTGGATAATTAGATGCTGACTTTGCTGGATGCAGGGTTGATAGGAAAAGTACCTCAGGGGCTTGCCAGTTCCTTGCTATGAGATTAGTGTCTTGGTTTTGCAAGAAATAATCATCTGTGTCTACATCAACAGCTGAAGCAGAATATATAGCAGCTGACAGTTGCTGTTCACAGATGCTATGGATTCAAAACCAACTCCTAGACTATGGTCTCAACTTAAATAATTCAACTCTATTTTATGATAACACAAGTGCTATATACATAGCACAAAATCCAGTCCATCACAGTAGGACCAAGTATATAGATATTAGGCATCTTTTCCTTAGAGAGTGTGTAGTCAAAAATAACGTCAATCTGGTCTATATCTACAGTGATTTACAAAGAGCTGATATTTTCACCAAACCTCTCGATGAAAGAAATCACTTACTCTTTATAAATCAGATTGGAATGATCAATGGAGAAGCTTTAGTTTAATCTCTGTCTGCACTCGATGAATTTTTCAAAGTTTGTCGAATGGAGTTCGACAAACTGGGAAAAGTTCTTGAGACATTTGTCGAACGGAGATCGACGAACTCTCTGTGACTGAAGTCATTTTTGTCGACCAGAGATCGACGAATCTGCTTCAGAAAACTTTCATCGAACGGAGATCGATGAAATGTTTTCAAATCTTCAGACTGAGCTCGACGAATCATTTAAGTATAAATTATTTTGTCGACCTCAGATCGAAAAATTATTTTATTTTTTGTGGAACGGAGTTTGTCGATTTGTATTCTAGAAAACCTTATATCTAGGTTTTCTTCGACCTCCATCCCGCGCTTTCAGTTCACTTGCACTTGATCTTCATTTTTCTCTTGCAAGTGAACTAATGGCGATTCCAGCAGGCAGTCTTGCAGCGATGAAATTCGATACAGGATTCGATGTGGACTTTGAATCGTTTCGACATTCAGACCCTATCTTTCTGGACATCTTGCAACTCCTTGAAGAACAGCAGTTGAAGAATCTGCTGTCCACTAGGATCAAGATATCTGGCGCTGAGATCAGAGAGTTAGTCTATACTTCTTCCACCATAGATGAGAACTCTATGACTGGCACAATATCTGGTAATGCTGTTCCACTTACTCCCGCCCTTCTAACAGAAATTTTTGGATTAATTAACAATGAAGAAGAGTTAGAAATTGATACTGAGGAATTTGATGTGATGCTGAGTATGATGGGGTATATTGGAGAAACCCCAAACAAATTGCTGAAGAAACATCTGTCTGCTGAGTCCAAATTTATAGCAAACATTGTGGGGAAAGTGTTGCTGGGAAAGCACACTGCACATGATTACATAATCATGCATCAATTTCTGGTGATGTGTGCAATAGTAAACAAGAATCAGGTGAACTGGGCTCAGATTTTGTTTGAGCTGATTAAGAAAAAGAACAATAAAAGGAGGTTTTTTTGGATGAATTCGAGGAATCTTCCTGAAGGAAAAGGATGCTGAATCCCTGGTCTCCATGACCATATTCATCAATGCCTCCAAGCAGCTGACATGTGCCCTCTTTGGCAGGTGGGAGAAGACCATCACCAAGACCTCCAAGGCTTCTTCCTCCTCCACCAGGCCTTTTGAGAGTACCAGGGTTGGTTTAGCCACTCCCCACCCTACTGAAGAAGTTCCATCTTCCGCTCCATCACCTCCTACCATCCAACCTCATCCTCAGATGACACAAATCCCCATCATAATCCCCACCACAGTCCATACTCCCACACCTCCATCCTCCCCAATACATACATCCCCAACACATATTCCCTTACATACCTCCCCTTCCTCCCAACATGGTACACCAACTACATCACCACCATCATCTCCTCTTCCACCTCACTTAGATGACATTCCCCTATTTATTTGTCCTCCCTCCGAACATTCAATCTGCTCACATTCCTCCTTCATACTCCTTCTCCTCAAGATGAACCAATGCAAGATGCAACACCTCCTCCTCCACCAGAATCTTCCATCCCTCCCTCTGTTTCAATTGAAACACCATCTAAAACACCCTCTGCATCTCTACCATTGGACCCCTCCATTGTTACATCTCTCATTGCACTTCTTACTCCCCTCCTCAAAACCATCATAGCAGAGGCTATTATACCTCTTGCTTCTTCCATATCCACTCTTGCTGACAGAATCTCTGCTCTCTCTGCTACTCCTTCTTCAGTTAGGGGCATGGCTCCAGTTACCACTAAAACCAGGCAGGGGGAGATACTCCATGAAGAAGCAGCAGCAGTAGTAGTATTAATAGCAGTAGCAGAACCAACAGCAGTAGCAGCAGATGCAGTAGCATTAGACACAACAGAAGCAATAACAGCAGAAAATGCAACAGCAGAAGCAGATGCAGATGTTGATAAAGATTTGTTTAATTTAATTAATTTAGTTGAGTCAGATATGGATCTGGATGAGCAGGTTCTAGAGGAAATAACCACTAATGGTGATTATATTATCAATCTGACAGTAGATCTGTTGAAATTGTTGAAAGTTTTTGATACAACTTATTTGAATAAACTGCCAGCAGACAGTATAAAGCCATCTTTGGCTATAGTCCCATACACCTCCCCAATAAGCCCCAAAGTTGCCAAGCAACTTAAGGTCAGTTTTGATATTCCAGAAGTTCCTGTTCTGCCATCTCCTCCCCGAGCTGTTTCCCCTATTATCTCATCTCCTCTAGCTCCAGTTTTTGTTATGGATGATTCACCAATGCCTGATCTAGATGAACTGATCATGCCTGCTATACAAGAAGAGAGCTAAACAGTTGCTGAAAGAACTGTTATGTATAGTCATCCTGCTCCAGTTCCAGATCCTCCTCCAATTTCCTCCCAGCCAGAGAAACCTCTAATATCTGCCGATGCCCTAAAAGAAATTAATGCACTATATGATAATCCTCAAGATTCTGATGATGATGATGATGAATAAGAGGACTCTGATGATGAACCCAAGAAAAAGAAAGTGTATAAGAAGAGGAAAACTCCTCCACCTCTTGCCCCAAAACCAAATCCAGCAAATGACACTCCATATTATATACTGCAGAAGATCACACCTTACAAGGGCATGCCAGCATGGATGTGGTTATCCAAAAACCAGCAAAAGGAAAAAAAGAGAAGCAGGAGATACTCACCTCCTCCTCCAAGATATAGAAAGGACCCTCCTCCTCCTCCTCCAAGATATAGAAAGGACCCTCCTCCTCCTCCTTCACTTACTGTTGGTGCTTCAAGTTCTTCAACTCAGAGGACTACCCAGTTTCAAACCTATTAGAGATATCAGGATAGGTCCTCCTCTTCAGGAAGCAGCTGGCAGTAGCATTATTCTTCAGGCATACAACATCAACAATAGCATCAACAATCCATTGAATATCAATAGGCTGAAAGCCCCAAGAGACTTGCTTTCCCTCTTGTACCCTTTGAAGATCCTGAGACAGCTACAACTGCTAGGATGGCTAGATTCCAGGAATTGGTTGGCCTATCCATGATCAACAAAGCAAGAGATGAAGGGAAGGATCCATCTGAATATACTACAATGTCCAAGTACAGAAAGGAAGAGCTTAACAGGTTTGCTAAGGCTAACAAATTCTTTAATGTTGATGATCATATGAAACTTCATCCTGAAGCTGTAGTGCCAAGGGCCACTTCCCTAAATATCATTGGAGCTGCAGACATGACAATGACAAAAGCTCAAGCAGCTGATCCTAATAGGAAAATCAAGTTTACACAGCCAGGAGAAAAAGCTAAAGAGAAGCACAAGTAACAAAGGAATAATAAATAAATTATGAATTGTTTTCTGTCTTTCTGTTACTCTATAAACTGATTATTTATTCCATGATACAAAGCTTTCTATGTACATATATATCTGCTGCATATGTTAAAATTCCTTCCAGATATATCTTTTCTTACTTTGTTATTAATGTGAGTCTGTAATTAGTGACATCACCCAAATAGGGGGAGATTATTGGATCCCTAGTTGAATTTGGGCCAGTTTCACTAAACTAGGATGTTTGACCCAACTTGTATAGCTAAGGTCATGTTTGTGTCCCAGAGTTTAGGCCATGTCCTTGGAATCAACAATGCTTGGACCAGCCATCAACAAACTGCAAAAGACTCAAGACTTAGAGAAATATCACTCAGAAAATGAGTTTGACGTTCGTCGAACTCAGGTTGACGAAAGCCGTGCTCAGCTCGACAAACTCAGAGAAAATTCTCTGAGCTGAGCTCGACGAACTTGGTACTCAGGTCAATGATTTATGGACACTATATTTCAACATTACAAGTCCAGAATTTCTCTCAACTCCAGTCGACGAACTTAGTTCTCAGGTCGATGATTCCAGAAACATCTAAGTATTCTAAGTCCAGGATCACACTCCAGTCAAAGAACTCACTTTCTCAGCTCGACGAACTTAGACCATAGTCTTGGCAAGATTTATCAAGTAGCAGTTTGAAGCTCTCAGCTCGACGAAACAAGTTCTCAGGTCAACGAACCCAGTTCTGAGGTCGACGATTTCTGGACACGTTACTTTAACATTCTTAAGTCCAAGAAACATGGAATTCTGAACTCCAGTCGACGAAGTTATACTCTCAGCTCGACGATCTTGATGTACAGAATTGGCAATGGTCTAGAGAAAGCAGTTATCTGTCCTCAGGTCGACGATCTTGGATCTCAGCTCGACGAACAAAGATTATCTGGTCGTCGAACATAATTTCTCAGCTCGATGAACTCTGGACCCAGGTCGATGAATTCTGTTCTCTGCTCAACAATTTCTGCGTAGTTCCTGACTTGGAAATTTTCCTCCCTCTGTCCTTAATTTATTGTAATAATTCCTGAGTAATCACTGCTAAATATTCTCGGAATGTTACTGTTAGACACATCATTGATTATGGACTTCATCAGGATTATTGCTTGCCATTTTTCCATGGGACAGTTGGGGAAATCAATAAATATAAATATTCTCCAGGCCGTCAGCATTGAATGAAGGAAGAAATTCAAAATTCAGAAGGAAGATTACTCGAAAAATATAAAAAGGATTTTTCCATTTTTCTAAAGATAGAGCAATATAGATTTTCTTCTTTTCATCTCAGGAGAACACGCAGAGCACAAAAAAAAGTGAAAACAATAATACAGTAACAGAGAACAAGAAGTCCTAGCCCTTGACTAGAGAAAGAACAGTAAGCTGAAGAAGAAGAAGAACAACCATTCAAATCAAGAGTCTTCTTCTGTCTTCATCCCAGGACTCTTCAAAGGACAATAATTACTATATCAGTCAAGAAGCTCCTGGATACCTACTGGTCAAGGCTGAAACATTGAATGTCTACTTACGCTGAAGCAAAGCTCCAACCTTCCTGAACAAATCTATATCTCAGGGGGAGCTTTGTCAAAATCAAGATCCACTAAAGTCTTCTCAGTTGTATTTGAGAAAGAGAAGACATAATCACTCTCGTATCCCCCACTGTATAAAGGGTTCTTAACTCCCTTCAAAAGTTATTCCTGATTGCAAGTCACCTGATCAAAAGACTTGAGGATTGGTTTTTGAGCACCTGATCAAAAGCTCATTGGTGGCGGTCACCTGATCAAAAACCTGAGTGGATTCCTACCAAGGTGGTAGAAGAGTGGATCTACCCAGCTTAGGGAACCACTATAAATTCTTGTGTTGTCTGGTTGCACCTTTTTATTTTGTTTTTGCTGTAGCTGTGATAGTTAGGTCTTGCAGTGCATGTGATAGTTAGTCCTGTGTTAGATTAATTTATTTTAGGGCACAATTTTTATTTACAGCAAAAGTTTAGTAAGTTTTCAAGATACTCTATTCACCCGCCCCCCCCCCCCCCCCCCTCTAGAGTATTTCAGATCTAACCCTCACTTTCATACACCTCTGGATTATGCGAAGAGAAAATGAGGGTGAAGGAATCTGTCAAGAAGTCAGTTACTAGCGGTTCAATTCAACGGTAAGTTTTAGGGGGGAGAGAGAGAGAGATGTCACTTTCAGCGACAAGACTAGATTTCGCCCGCCATGGCTAAATGCCCCTCCTGTGACGGTCTTTCCTTTAATTATGAAGAAAAATGGGTACAACGGTTAAAGTAGAGAACCCGAGCGAACTATTATCTGCTAGAAGGAGAGTTCGAGTCTGCAGCCAGAAGCGGCTAGCTTTGGGATTCGAACAATCACCCCTATGCAGTAATATTCACCCTAATTTATAGGCTCGGGGACTTGCCCAAATGAGCAGGTTTAAGAATACTGGCTGCCCGAGGATGGGTGAAATGGGCAGCGGTGACCAAATACATGTGAGCAAGTAGAAAATGCGGCCACCTAACCGCGTAGCTAGTCGGTCAGACCTGCACCTGATCGGCTTCTCCTCTGCAGCTTCTGTGTCAAGGAGATGTTGTTAGAAGGTGGATAGGCGTCTAGAAAAGTCTTGCACCCGGGACTTGAGAAAAAACCAGGTGAGCTGTGAAATCTGGTTAACATAATCCCTGATATTTTAAAATTTCCAGGAATTTCGAAAATTTTGAAGTTATCTGCTTGATCGCGAGCACAGTAAATGGTCCAAAAGCTATAAATATCACTAAAGCAAAAGTTATTTTCACAAAAGAGCTTTTGAGATTGATCGCTTCTACCCAACTGCGGTTAACACTTCACTGCCTGAAATGTCTACAAGGAAAAACAAAATGGTCAAGATGGGCGGCAAGGCGCTTGCCATGACGAAGTCACCACGTGAAGAGCCAACTAGACGCGAAGTACAGGATAAGTCACCAAAAATGAAAATGGCCAAAGTTGTGTCACTTAAATAGCGTCGGTTAAGCTAAGAACAACTTGAAAAGCTAGAGACGGCCGAGTCAGGAATTTCTTGGAGCAATCCTCCCGAGAAGCTAGTAGAGCAGATACTAAGGCAGACTGCCGAGAAGGCTGCGGACATGCCTGAGAAAGAACTTCCCAAGCAGTCGGTGAGTAGAATTCTTCCGGAAACTATTTCTGCAACAACTCTACAGCAATAAACAACCCAGTTATCGACATAAAATCCACTCTATCCAGCGAGGCAGGCGACAAGGCGGACACTACCAGCAGAACTGATTGGGAAGGTGGAGAAGAAGCTGCGGCCATTGACATGGAAAAGAAGGAGGATAAGAGTGCGACCGAGAAGCTTAGAGAGAATATGGATGCAGTAATGTGTGCAATCCCGACGAAGAAGTGAAAACTTAGGCTGACTTTGACAACAGAGGAGAGGGTTGACGAAATCCTCCATAAGAAGAAAAGTGAGAACAAGAGAACTTTCATCCTCAATGTGGAGACTAAACAGACCGAAGTATCCGCATAGTCTGACGAGTTAACAGAGCTGGTTGATGTTGAAAAATTCCACAAGGAAGAGCATTTATAAGGGGTTAACGCCATCTGTCCCGCTAACTGTGGTTTCTTACAAGAAATGGAAGAGATAGTTAACCCCCAGAAAGTCTTGAGGTGAAAATTCTTACCTGGATATCTTCTCCTTCAAGCAAGGAGAAGCTTCTTCACCTTCTGAAGGAGGCGAGAAGGTGAAGCTAGGAGAAAGACTGCTGCCGAGAAGAAGCTGTTAATCACTAGCGAAGATCCAAGAAGTCTCCCCACTTGTTAGGCAGAAGAACAAGCTAAAGCTTATCGCCATCTTGCCACCAAACTTTTGCAGACATGTATGATCAAACCAGCCCTGATGGTAATTAGAATTTCACCACCATACAAGGAACCACTGTGAGTAAAGCGATTTATCCGCATGATCACTGTGCCCGACGACATCCTCTTGTCGCATGATGAGTTTGAGAAGAACTGGCGGTTCGAGCGACTATAGAGAGATCTGTACTTGAAGAAGATACACCTAGAAAGGCTGAGGTGACCTGTATTTCCTAGCCTCCAAGTTGTAGTAGCGACAATAGAAGATAAGAACCTCTGCTCGAGTGCTTCATCTTACGGCACTAATGAAAGTTGTTAAACTTAAATCTTAACTAATCACCCAGAGGTGGGGGTGAAGAGGTCTTTGAAATTTTATTAGTCTTTATGTTGTTTTCTTCTTAGTTTATTTAGAGTTTGTCCTTAGATCCTGCAATATGAATGAAAACAAACAGCACAAACGAGCACATAGTTATTTATAGTGGTTCCCCAATTGGGTACATCCACTTTCCCTCCCACCTATCCAACTGATTTATTGGACTAGGCACCAACTCCACCAATATGCTCCTTAGAGCTTACATCTCAGGCCCTCAGCCTTACACACAAATTCTTTTCAAAATCCAAACTCCTAACCACAAGGGTTCCTAGCTCAGAGCCCTGTAGAGCTCCTACAGCTCAGTGGTCCACTAACCACCTACCTAAGTCTTATTTCTAAGGCCTACAGCTCAGGCTCTTCAGCCCTATAACTTCAAGCACAAAGCCCTACTCTCAGAGTGTTGCAGCACTTCTATAACTCAGTACCCTTCCAGGTACCTATAGCTCAGCCTCGTCTAAGGCCTACACTTAGTGACACACTAGTCACCTACTGCTCAGTGACTGACCAGTGACCTACCTCAGTCATATGACAAAGGCCTACTACTCAGGCTGGGAGGACAGCTCTACTCTCAGATCCACAATTGGATCATACCTCAGTACCCCAACAAGGCACGTACCTCAGTGACTAATTAGTCACCTACAAGTCAGGCCAAGAAGACCCTATAGCTCAGATTTAGATAAATTGAATCCTAAAAGAGTTTATACATGATAAATAAAATGAAACACTGACTCAGAGATAAATCTCTGAGTCTACTTTGCTGGACTGAGCAGATATCAGTCCAGCCCACTTGCTGTGGAAGGATGAGCCTTCTTCTACAGCCAATAATTTCTCTGCTGCACATTTGAGCATCAATCTGCTTTTGAAGGTTGATGGTCCTTAATAAAGCTATTTCCTTGCTGAATAGATGAATCAACTGCCTTATTCTGGAGAGAACTATCTTGTTGAACTTGAAGAGCTTCAGCTTTCTTTCTTTGTCATCTGGCTAACTCTGTTGGACTTTTTCTTTCAAGCTTATTGGAGAAGATGAAGTGCAGCCACCTCTGCTTTCTTTTTTATGTTCGGTGTTTGTTCTCTGTAACCCTAATGCCTTTTTCTTTCTCATTTTTATATCTATTGATTTGAATCAACGACACAATTTGAGTGTGGGCCCACCAAAGGATGATGAGCGCCACCTCCCTCAGAAAATGACAAAAGGTAGCCTTCAGCTCTACTGCAGAATTCCCGCAACGGTATGAATCTATTTATATCTGATGATGTCAGTAGTGCTCATTTGATGTTATTTTAGTATTCCTACAACGGTATGAGAAACTTTGACTTGTTGACTTTTGATGACGTCAGCAGTGGTCATCACCTTCTGGAGTTAGAAATATTACAGAATATCACTGAGCGTCGAGTGATGGTTAAGTCACTCAACGCCATCTGTCTTGGCTCTCAACGCTTCTGGAATTGGAGAATTTCTCCTGGCTTTGTCTCAGCGGTTCTTTCTTCACAGTTAAGACGGTCTTCCTTCTCATCGGTTTCTTCTCAGTGATCTCAATGCTTTCTTCTTCTCAGCTGAGACTGTCTTCTGTCTCAACGGTTTCTTCTCAGCGGTCTCAGCGCTTTCTTTTTTATTAGAGACGATGAGTGAACCTGCTTCACTCAACCCTTCTGGACTTAGAGAAATCCACCATATTTTGTCTCAGCGGTTATGCTGAGACATGCTTCTCAGCTGTCTCAGTTGTCTCAGCGGTTTTGTCTTAGTCAATTTGTCTGAATTTAGGTCGACAAATGTTGAACTGCGTTCGACGATTGGTGGGTTGAGCCCGATGAATTCTAAACCTCAAGCTTCTGAATTTAGTTCAATGAGTGGTGAGCAGAGCCCGACGATCTCTGAGCTGAGCTCAACTAACTATGAGCTGAGCTTGACGACATTTGAATCCTAAGCTCCTGAGTTTAGCTCGAGGATTGGTGAGCTGAGCTTGACGATCTGTGAGCTGAGCTCGACGAACTACGAGATTAGCTCGACGAAAATTGAATCCTAAGCTCTTGAGCTAGCTCAAGGAATGGTGAGCTGAGCTCGACGATATGTGAGCTGAGCTCGACGAACTGCGAGCTGAGCTCGACGAAATCTGAGACCCACAGTTTGAACTGAGCTTGACAAAATTTGAATTCTCCCGCATATTCTTTTTGTTGACATGTCCAATCATTGACTACATGCATGTATGAACTCAAGCACACATCAAATACATTATGTGTGTATGTCATTGACCTGTTTGACTTCTTACAAATCTGGGATATTGGGATCAATAGATCCAACAATCTCTCCTATTTCAAGATGTCAAAACTTTGCTTGATCAATAATACAGGTCATTGACAACATAACATATTGATCATAAAAAAATTAACATTATTAGAGTGTGGAAATGTTACCACATTTCTCCAGCCTGTGGAGAATTACGTACTCCCCTGGCATGCTGCCACCCTTACTATACCACATTTCTTCTTACACCTTGACTATCCTCCCCCTTTTTGACTTCTACAATAAGGAACATTCTGTGGGGTTTTCTCCCCCTATCTGTCTGTAGTAGATCTTCCCACTTTGAATCAATCCAGTTCAGTTATTGGGCTAGCTGCCCCTCAACAGTTGCACAATATCTTCATTATCTGGACGAAGAACTTGCACTACCTGGAAAATGGACAGTGTAGCAAATGGTAGAAGAGAGAAACATATCCAATTCAAATTTGAAGTTGTTGAACTTGGCTTCATCTGGTGGCTTAGTGAAGATATCATCCACTTGCTTGTCTGTGGAGACAAACACAATGCTGATGTCTTCCCTTTCCACATGGTTTCTAATGTAGTGATACGTAATTTCTATATGCTTAGTTCTGCTATGGGAGACAGAATTCATAGATATAGAAATTGCACTAGTAGAATCACAAAAAAATGGAGTTCTACTTATCTGAATATTATAGTCCTGAAGTTTATGTTGGATCTACAGCATCTGAGCACAACATCTTCCAACTGAAATATACTCTGACTCTGCTGTTGAGATCACAACACTCGTTCGTTTCTTGCAGCTCCAAGAGATGAGCCTTCCACTTATAAATTGACAGGAGCCAGAAGTGCTCTTCTTGTCCTCCTTGCAGCCTGCAAAATCGGCATCTCAATAGTCTGTTAGTTCAAATTCCACATTCCTGGGGTACCATATAACATCCATCAAAAAACTAGACTCCTAGGAGTGGTTTTGTCATGACTAGGTAATGACAAAACACTAGGAAGCCAAAGAAGACCAAGTGAACCTAACAATGAAGGTGAGATCCCCATGGTCTGCAAATAACACATTCCAAATACCTAACCTATGGTCTGACCTTAGGGACTCACCATGAATCTTTGACCCCACCATAACGTCCCTAGCCGTTTAGGAGGACCCTTCGGTCACCAAGGACCCATTGGGGTCAACCCATAAGTGGCAAGTTGACCAAAGTCAATCCAAACCTTAATTAGGTCAAACTAAACTCACACATGTTCAATTGACCTCCCCTTAGACAATGGGAACCACATAGAACTGCCCAAGTGTAATGCCCCAAAACTCAAAAGAGCGACGAGGGACGTTTTGGGCCAGTTTTGGGTTCTGGCAGGAGGCACACGGCCTAGGACACGGCCATGTCCCAGGGCGTGTTAGGCTTGTGTCGTCGAGTTGGTCGAGTGGTCGACGAATTTCACTCGACGTTGTGTCGAGAGAGGGCACAAGGCCTGCGACACGGGCGTGTCGCAGGGCGTGTCGACCCGTGTCGACACTCATCCTGCGAAGTCGACAGTCTGCGCTCGATGAAGTGTCGAGACATGACACACGGCCTGCGACACGGGCGTGTCGCAGGGCGTGTCGACCCGTGTCGACAATCGTCCCGGGGAGTCGATGAATTTTGCTCGATGATGTGTCGAGACAAGGCACACGGCCTAGGACACGGGCGTGTCCAAGGCCGTGTCGTCAGGTCGACGATCTTCGCTCGACGAAGTGTCGAGTGTCGAGACTGTGTACACGGCCTGGAGCCTAGGCGTGTTGAGGTAGACACGGGCAAGGACACGGGCGTGTCCTAGAACCCGTGCAGTGCTCGGGTTGTTTTCGGGATAAATCGATGGGGGTACACGGCCGGCCACACGGTCGTGCCAGGTGGAACACGGGCATGTCAGGTCGAACATGGGCGTGTTCAATGCCCGTGTGTTGTTCCAGGCGAGTCGATTTTGACGGCGAATGAGGCACACGGCCCTGGACAAGGGGGTGTGCCAGGCCGTGTGCGGCCCAGATTGGACATTTCAGTCTAGAATCAAAGCCGTTCGTTTCTTTAATTAGTGATCCAATGGCTGGGGGTTGTTCCTGATGGGATATACCCAGGATTGGGCATTAGAAACCCTCACTTTTCATGATTTGTTATCTTTCTAATGCTTAGAGAGAGAGGAGAGCCAAGGAAGGAAGGAGCTAGATCCGGCCATTGGAGGAGCATCGAAGCTCCAAATCGCGAGCCGACTCCGGATCCACGGAGGCAATGCTAGTGCGGTGCTTTTCATCCGCTTACGTTTCCATGGCGCCAAAGAATAACGGAAGGGTAACTATCCTCTTCTTGAGCATGTTGAGCTCTACTTCTTTTGCAAAAGGGAAGCCCACTCTCGCGAGTTTGCGGTGAGTTGGAGTCGTTCCTTCGGGTAGACATGAATAGTCCCCGTTGTTAGAGTCCGTAAGCGAGAACGGACATAGACATGTTGTGTGAAGCCTACCAGGACATGTTGGTCTGGATCGGTGATGTTGCATTGCATAAATGCCGGAGAAGCCTCCATGCGATTGGTTGTTTTTCGGGTTTTCTACACGGTAGATAGCTACAGGGAGCCTTGGGGACTAACCCTAAGGTGCACTCAGAAAACTGGGCGGATGCGTGATCTTGCCAACATGGAGGCCTGAGAGCCAACTTGAACATAACCGAGTTATGTGAAATTGTGTGACGAAAATGGGACTCGGGAGAAGTTTGACCTGCGCATATGGTTTAAATTGTCGTTGCGACGTGAGCACGGGTTAGATGGAACCGTACCCACTTCTATGTCGCTCTGGTTAAAGATACCTAAAGTTACGTGGCACTTGCCGTTGGCATAGATGAGGGTCTTCGGCGGTTTATGGCTTAAATTGTCGTGACCCATGCCGGGAAGACAAATTGCTCATATGTTTGGTCGTCAAAGTGGCGGTGGTGGGTCCGGAATGTCTATGGCTTTAACTGACGTGACATCGACCGGTTCATCGAGAATGTGCCATGAGTGCACGTGGTGTGTGGACATGTGAGCCTACGCCTATGATGAAATAAATATTATTATATTGCTCACTTGTGCTAATAAAATTGCAGGGAAGGAGCATCGCCGCCCCGAGTTGGGGGCGGGATTGTTATAATTTGGTCAGCATTGCTGACCGTTGCCCTTTTGTTTGCCACCGTGCGGTGGTTATGTTGCTTGCAGGTGCGGCTGGACCAAGCGGTCAATAGCGGGCTAAAGCCCAAATTGCGAAGCCGGCCCTTGAAGGCCTATTTGGAGTGTTTACTGCTTTATTCATGTATGACCGGCCTGCGTGCCGTGGTGTGTAAATCATGTAACATTAAGTAAACCATTTTGTAAGGCCTTAAGGCCAGTACTGGTGTATGTACTTCATTCCTGGTTGGCTATTTTAGTGGACATTCATGCTTTAGTGCTGGGTTCTTTATTGCAACATACATAAACTGCTTCCGCTAGAATGCTCTGTGTAGGACGTTATGATTAGTTGGATGGTTTCCATGAGTAACCACCCGGTCTGTCTATAGTATATGGTGTCGGGCCCCGGCCGGACCTACTGCTATATGCTATGCGACGGATATGGGGTGTTACAATTTGGTATCAGACTACTGGTTTTGGTCGGGCTTAAGATTAATTCGTGGGCAAATTCTTTTTAAGGGGTGGTGAGCACATTGTGTGCGTCATCATTATAACAGTAAATGAACTCATGAATGTCCACTTAAGAATGAAAATACACGTGTTTGAGGAACCTGCGTGTTCTTATAATTGCTGTTTGCAATTTTATTTGGTCGCTTAATGGTGTTTTGTACCACTATAGGTGACCAGAAGCGGTGCTGGACCGCCAGAATGTCCAGTTTCTGAGGAGTATAGTGCGCCCGTTGAGGTGTTTGAGACTCCTCCTTCGTATGAAACCGTTAGAAGGATCGTTGAAGAAGTGTTCGCTGTGATGGGTGCACAGCTTGGAGGAAATGTACAACCATGCTCCCCTGTGGTGGCTTCAACACTGGTTGGCGTGATGGAGCAGATGACCTTTGGTAGACCATCGGGGCAGCAGCTGAATATGCATTTAGTGCAGGGAGTGCACACAGTTGAGGAATATTTGCAAGCATTTCTTATGATAAGCCGCTACCCATGCTTCAAGTTGGATAATGAGTAAGCTACAGTCGATAGATTTTATAATGGCCTGCGCGCCGAGTTACGAGTTCTACTACTAGGACCAAAGTTATTGGGATTCCGAGCCTTGGTGGAATCAGCTAGATCTTTGGAGGCAGATTTGAGGAAGACCCTCCCGATGCCAGAGACCATGGTATCGAACTATGCAAGCCCCATAAGAGTTACATCTGTTGGAATGCTGGAGAAAGGGGCTATGACATCGACTAGCAAAGCTACTTACGCATGTTTTACTTGCGGAAAGAAAAGGCACTTTGCCATGAGACTGTTGGAAAGGTGCTCAGAAGGCCAAGAAAGCTATGTCAGGAGAAGTCAAGGACTTTAGTGCAAAGGAGACGGCATTCAAAGTGCCGAACACCTCAAAGTCTGTATATCGAAAATGGTACAAGAAGCATAGGACTTCGGGTCCGACTCCTTCTGGTGCTTCTGGAGCGACTACGGGTCGGACCCCGGGCACATGTTTCAACTATGGGGAGCTGGGGCATTATGCCCATGAGTGCCTAAAGCCCTGGAGGAAGCACGCCGTCGTATGGGCAGGTATGGTTTAAATATAGTTTTGCCTTAAATACTTGTCGCCCTTGTGCTTGTTAGCTAAGAACTACTTGTGCTAAGCTTTGTTACGACTTTACTTTATCTGCGAGAGCACCGTTCGTTTAGGGAGCTCCGCATTCTTTTATTAGGAATTTAATTGTGCGTCGGAGTACTTCCTTCGATGGTAAGAGACAAATTGGATGCGTTATAGTCCAATGGCGCTCATTGTGCGCGGGTAGAATTTGTTGCGCTTAGTTTTGGATTGGGAATCAGGAGTTCGACCTGCAAACGTCCTTACTTCCGTTGGTTGCGTTCGACGTTATATTTGGCATGGACTGGCTCTCGGAGCAGCAAGCCTATATAGATTGCGGTAGCAAGGAAGTCAAGCTGGGAGCAAGTCGTGGACGACCTTTACGGGCTCGCAGAGGTCGAGCAAGACGTTGGTGTCTGCTCTTCAGGTGGTGAAGGCGGTTCGTGCTGGTGCAGAGCTGTTCTGTAGACTAGTGGACGTTGCAAAGCTGAAGCTCGCGTTGGTTAATATTTCAGTGGTATCAGAGTACCCTGATGTGTTCCCTAGAGATCTTCCTGGAGCCCCGCCTCAACGGGCGATATATTTCATTATTGAGCTAGTACTAGGTGCAAAGCCTGTGTCACGCTCTCCATATCGGCTAGCGCCTAAGGAAATGGCGGAGCTGAAGGTGCAACCTCTAAAAGTTGTTGGAGCAAGGGTATGTGCGTCCAAGTCCTTCGCCTTGGAGCGCACCAACCCTCTTTATTAAGAAGAAGGACGGAAGCTTGAGGCTATGTATTGATTATCTGGAGCTCAACAAGTTGACGGAAAAGAACAAGTACCCGATCCCCCGGATTGATGATCTTTTTGATCAGTTGGTCGGGTCAACGACGTACTCTAAATTAGATAAGGGAGAGTGATATCCCTAATATAACGTTCAGTACAGGATACGGGCATTACGAGTTTACGGTCATGCCGTTTGGGCTGACTAATACGCCGTCAGTGTTCATAGATTTGATGAACAGGACCTTCCGGGAGTACTTGTACCATTTTGTGATCGTCTTCGTCGACGATATTCTGGTGTACTCGCAGAGTAAGGAAGATCACTTCAAGCTTCTTCTTTTGGTTTTGGAGACGCTAAGGAGGAATCAGTTGTATGCCAACTTCTCGAAGTGCGAGTTTTGGTCATCCTCAGTGGCGTCCTCGGTCTTATAGTGAGTGAGGAAGGTATTGCAGTGGATCCGGCGAAGATTGTTGCGATGTGGGAGTGGCCTGAGCTTTATAGGGTAGCGGGAGTCCGGAGCTTTCTAGGGCTTGCCGGCTATTACAGGCACTTCATGGAGAACTTCTCGCGGATAGTGTTACCCCTCACTACTTTGACGAGGAAGGAGTAGAAGTTCTTTTGGACGCCGGAGTGCGGGCGAGCTTTTGAGGAGTTGAAATGTAGGTTGACCATGGCGCCTGAGCTGACTTCGCCGAGTGGGACCGAAGGCTATGAGATTTAATAGCGATGCTTCGGACAGCGGTTTGGGTTGCGTGCTACTACAACACGGAAGTGTAATAGCTTATGGCGCGAGACAGCCAAAAGTGCACGAGAGGAGCTATCCGGTCCATGACTTGTTGTTAGCGGCCGTGAGTTTTGCCTTGAAGATGTGGAGGCATAATTTTGTACGGTGTGAAGATGGATATCTACGTCGGTCACAAGAGCGTGAAGTATCTGATTGATCAGAAGGATCTGAATATGCGGCAGCGTAGATGGATGAAGTTCTTGGGAGACTATACATTCAAGATCCACTACGTGCCTGGTAACGGGAACGCGGTTGCAGACGCGTTGAGTCGCCAAGCCCCAGCTCAAGCCAATTGGCTATCGGTGCATGATGAGCGGTTGGTGCGGGAGTTGGAGGCGTTGGAGATTGTTTATGCAGATAGGCAATCAAGTGCTGAAGCAGTACTGCATTGGACCGAAGTCCAATATGACCTGTCTGATCGGATTCGGCAGGCTTTGGATATGGATGTCCATATGAAGCAGTTCATGGTAGAGGCTCTGGATGGGTCAAATTCCCAATTCGTTGTGGAGGATGGATTGCTTTGGAAAGACGGTCGTCTATGCATCCCAAGTGTGGGCAATTTGCGGGTGGAATTGTTGTACGAGGCACACCATACCAAGTACTCGATTCACCCGGGGAGTACGAAGATGTACCGCGATGTAAAGAAACTGTTTTGGTGGACGGGTATGAAGAAGGAGTTGGCGCTATACGTAGCGAAGTGCTAAACTTGCGCCTTGGTGAAGGCGAAGTGCCAAAAGCCGGGATGTTTTCTTAAGTCCTTGCCTATTCCGGAGTCAAAATTCGACATCTCTATAGACTTTGTGCACGGTTTGCCAAGGTCACAAAAGGGGGGAAAAACGACGTCATTCGGTTGGTCGTAGATCAGTTAACGAAGGTGTCGCATTTCATTCTGCATAGGAAGGATGATCCAGTGGAGAAGTTGGCAAAATTATATGTGGATAATATATTACGGCTTCACGGTGTGCCCCACAGCATCGTGAGTGACCGAGAAGGGCGGTTCACGTCCAATGATAGGAGGCTTGTGCAGCAAATGTTGGGGACAAAGTTAAAATTCAGCACAGCCTTTCTTCGGCAAACGGATGGGCAGACCGAGAGGGTCAATAGAATTATGGAAAGCATGCTCCACATGTGTGTCTTGGACTTTGAAAAGCAATGGGAAGACCATCTTTATATGGTAGAAGATGTCGCACGTCGTTGTCCTGGCTGGAAACAGGTGAGTCAAGTTGTATAAGTGATTAGCAGTGGAGGATGCTACTTCTTTGGTGAGAACCATTCGGGAGAGGTTGCTTATCGCTCAGGACCGGAAAGCAAAGTACTATAATGCCAAGCACAGGAACGTGGAGTTCGTTGTGGGCGATTGGGTGTACTTAAAGATCAAGCCGTTCAAGGATGTCTCGCGGGTGCGGCGATTGAAAAAGCTAAGCCCGAGGTACCTTGGGCCATTTGAGGTTCTGGAGTGAGTTGGTGAAGCATGCCTTTCAATTGAAGCTTTCAGTGGAGCTTAGTGTTCTACATGATGTATTCCATATTTTGGTGCTACAGAAGGCAGTGCAAGAGCCTATGCGAGTGATTGCGGTCGATCAAGCGCCGGTTGATAGTGGATTCACGACGAAAGTAAAGCCCGTGCGGATTGAGGACTCGGAGTTCAAGCGGCTACGCAATAAAGAGATCAGGATGGTCAAGATCCGGTGGGACAATTGCGGTCGTGAGGAGCTCTCTTGGGAGCGTGAGCAGACTATGCTTGACGAGTATCCGGAGTTGTTCCGCTCAGGTACAAATTTTGGTTTTGTACATGTCTTTCCTTTATATAATTTCGTGGACGAAATTATTTTAAGAGGGGGAGAGTTGTAACGCCCCGAAACTCAAAAGAGCGACGGGGGACATTTTGGGACAGTTTTGGGTTTTGGCAAGAGGCAAACGGCCTGGGACACGGGTGTGTCCCAGGGCGTGTTAGGCTTGTGTCGTCGAGTTGGTCGAGAGGTCGAGGAATTTCACTCGACGTTGTGTCGAGAGAGGGCACACGGCCTGCGACACGGGCATGTCGCAGGGCGTGTCGACCCGTGTCGACACTCAGCCCGCGAAGTCGACAGTCTGCGCTCGACGAAGTGTCGAGACATGGCACACGGCTTGCGACAAGGGCGTGTCGCAGGGCATGTCGACCCGTGTCGACAATCGTCCCGGGGAGTCGACGAATTTTGCTCGACGATGTGTCCAGACAAGGCACACGGCCTAGGATACGGGTGTGTCCAAGGCCGTGTCGTCAGGTGGACGATCTTTGTTCGACGATGTGTCGAGTGTCGAGACTGTGTACACGGCCTGGAGCCCAAGCATGATGAGGTAGACACGGGAAGGACACGGGCGTGTCCTAGAACCCGTGCAGTGCTCGAGTTGTTTTTGGGATAAATCGATGGGCGTACACGACTGGCCACACGACCGTGTCAGGTGGAACACGGGCATGTCAGGTCAAACACGGGCGTGTTCGATGCCCGTGTGTTGTTCCAGGCGAGTCGATTTTGACGGCGAATGAGGCACACGGCCCTGGACACGGGCGTGTGCCAGGCCGTGTGCGGCCCTGATTGGACATTTCAGAACCGAATCAAAGCCGTTCTTTTCTTTAATTGGTGATCCAATGGCTAGGGGTTGTTCCTGATGGGATATACCCGGGATTGGGCCTTAGAAACCCTCACTTTTCATGAGTTGTTATCTTTCTAAAGCTTGGAGAGAGAGGAAGGAGCTAGATCCGGCCATTGGAGGAGCTTCGAAGCTCCAAATCGCGAGCCGACTCCGGATCCACGGAGGCAAAGCTAGTGCGGTGCTTTTCATCCGCTTACTTTTCCTTGGCGCCAAAGAATAACGCAAGGGTAACGATCCTCTTCTTGAGCTTGTTAAGCTCTACTTCTTTTGCAAGAGGGAAGCCCGCTCTCGCGAGTTTGCGTTGAGTTGGAGGCGTTCCTTCGGGTAGACATGAATAGTCCCCGTTGTTAGAGTCCGTAAGCGAGAATGGACATAGGCATGTTGTGTGAAGCCTACCCGGGCATGTTGGTCTGGATCGGTGATGTTGCATTGCATAAATGCCAGAGAAGACTCCGTGTGATTGGTTGTTTTTCGGGTTTTCTACACGGCAGATTGCAACAGGGAGCCTTGGGTACTAACCCTAAGGTGCACCCGGAAAATTGGGCGGATGCGTGATCTTGCCAACATGGAGGCCTGAGAGCCAACTTGAACATAACCGAGTTATGTGAAATTGTGTGACGAAAATGGGACTTGGGAGAAGTTTGACCTGCGCATATGGCTTAAATTATCGTTGCGACGTGAGCACGGGTTAGATGGAACCGTACCCACTTCTATGTCGTTCGGGTTAAAGAGACCTAAAGTTACGTGGCACTTGCCGTTGGCATAGATGAGGGTCTTCGGCGGTCTATGGATTAAATTGTCGTGACCCATGCCGGGAAGACAAATTGCTCATATGTTTGGCCGTCAAAGTGGTGGTGGTGGGTCCGAAATTTCTATGGCTTTAACTGACGTGACATCGACCGGTTTACCGAGAATGTGCCCTGAGTGCACGAGGTGTGTGGCCGTGTGAGCCTACGCCTGTGATGAAATGAATATTATTATATTGCTCGCTTGTGCTAATAAAATTGCAGGGGAGGAGCATCGCCGCCCCGAGTTGGGGGCGGGATCGTTATAATTTGGTCAGCATTGCTGACCGTTGCCCTTTTGTTTGCCACCGTGCGATGGTTATGTTGCTTGCAGGTGTTGCTGGACCAAGCGGTCAATAGCGGGCTAAAGGCCAAATTGCGAAGCCGGCCCTTGAAGTCCTATTTGGAGTGTTTACTGCTTTATTCATGTATGACCGGCCTGCGTGCCGTGGTGTGTAAATCATGTAACATTAAGTAAACCATTTTGTAAGGCCTTAAGGCCAGTACTGGTGTATGTACTTCATTCCTGGTTGGCTATTTTAGTGGACATTCATGCTTTAGTGCTGGGTTCTTTATTGCAACATATATAAACTGCTTCCGCTAGAATGCTCTGTGTAGGACGTTATGATTAGTTGGATGGTTTCCATGAGTAACCACCCGGTCTGTCTGTAGTATATGGCGTCGGGCCCCGGCAGGACCTACTGCTATATGCTATGCGACGGATAGGGGGTGTTACAATTTGGTATCAGACTACTGGTTTTGGTCGGGCTTAAGATGAATTCGCGGGCGAATTCTTTTTAAGGGGTGGTGAGCACATTGTGTGCGTCATCGTTATAACAGTAAAAGAACCCATGAATGTCCACTTAGGAATGAAAATACACGTGTTTGAGGAACCTGCGTGTTCTTATAATTGCTATTTGCAATTTTATTTGGTCGCTTAACGGTGTTTGGTACCACTATAGGTGACCATAAGCGGTGTTGGACCGCCAGAATGTCCGGTTTCTGAGGAGTATAGTGCGCTCGTTGAGGTGTTTGAGACTCCTCCTTCGTATGAAACCGTTAGAAGGATCGTTGAAGCGATGTTCGTTGTGACGGGTGCACAGCTTGGAGGAAATGTATAACCCTGCGCCCCTGTGGTGGCTTCAACGCCGGTTGGCGTGATGGAGCAGATGACCTTTGGTAGACCATCGAGGCAACAGCTGAATATGCATTTAGTGCAGGGAGCGCACACAGTTGAGGAATATTTGCAAGCATTTCTTATGATAAGCTGCTACCCATGCTTCGAGTTGGATAATGAGCAAGCTACAGTCGATAGATTTTATAATGGCCTGCGCGCCGAGTTACGAGTTCTACTGCTAGGACCAAAGTTATTGGGATTCCGAGCCTTGGTGGAATCAGCTAGATCTTTGGAGGCAGATTTGAGGAAGATCCTCCCGATGCCAGCGACCATGGTATCGAACTATGCAAGCCCCATAAGAGTTGCATCCGTTGGAATGCTGGAGAAAGGGGATATGAAATCGACTAGCAATGCTACTTACGCATGTTTTACTTGTGGAAATAAAGGGCACTTTGCCCGAGACTGTTGGAAAGGTGATGAGAAGGCCAAGAAAGTTATGTCAGGAGCAGTCAAGGACTTTAGTGCAAAGGAGATGGCATTCAAAGTGCCGAACACCTCAAAGTCTGTATATCGAAAATGGTATAAGAAGCATAGGACTTCGGGTCCGGCTCCTTCTGGTGCTTCTGGGGCGACTACGGGTCGGACCACGGGCACATGTTTCAACTGTGGGGAGCCGGGGCATTATGACCGTGAGTGCCTAAAGCCATGGAGGAAGCACGCCGTCGTAAGGGCAGGTATGGTTTAAATATAGTTTTGCCTTAAATACTTGTCGCCCTTGTGCTTGTTAGCTTAGAACTACTTGTGCTAAGCTTTGTTACGACTTTACTTTATCTGTGAGAGCACCGTTCGTTTAGGGAGCTTCGCATTCCTTTATTAGGAATTTAATTGTGCGTCGGAATACCTCCTTCGATGGTAAGAGACAAATTGGATGCGTTATAGTTCAATGGCGCTCATTGTGCGCGTGTAGAATTTGTTGCGCTTAGTTTTGGATTGGGAATCAGGAGTTTGACTTGCAAGCGTCGTTACTTCCGTTGGTGGTGTTCGACGTTATATTTGGCATGGACTGGCTCTCGGAGCAGCAAGCCTATATAGATTGCGGTAGCAAGGAAGTCAAGCTGGGAGCAAGTCGTGAGACGACCTTTACGGGCTCGCAGAGGTCGAGCAAGACGTTGCTATCTGCTCTTCAGGTGGTGAAGGAGGTTCGTGCTGGTGTAGAGCTATTCTGTACACTAGTGGAGGTTGCAAAGCCGAAGCCCGCGTTGGTTAATATTTCTGTGGTATCGGAGTACCCTGATGTGTTCCCTATAGATCTTCCTGGAGCCCCGCCTCAACGGGAGATAGATTTCATGATTGAGCTAGTACCAGGTGTAAAGCTTGTGTCATGCTCTCCATATCGGCTAGCGCCTAAGGAAATGGTGGAGCTGAAGGTGCAACTTCTAAAAGTTGTTGGAGCAAGGGTATGTGCATCCAAGTCCTTCGCCTTGGAGCGCACCGACCCTATTTATTAAGAAGAAGGACGGAAGCTTGAGGCTATGTATTGATTATCGGGAGCTCAACAAGTTGACGGAAAAGAATAAGTACCTGATCCCCCAGATTGATGATCTTTTTGATTAGTTGGTCGGGTCAACGACGTACTCTAAATTAGATAAGGGAGAGTGATATCCCTAAGATAACGTTCAGTACAGGATACAGGCGTTACGAGTTTACAGTCAAGCCGTTTTGGCTAACTAATGCGCCGTCAATGTTCATTGATTTGATGAACAGGACCTTCCGGGAGTACTTGTACCATTTTGTGATCATCTTCGTCGACGATATTCTGGTGTACTCGAAGAGTAAGGAAGATCACTTCAAGCATCTTCTTTTGGTTTTGGAGACGCTAAGGAGGAATCAGTTGTATGCCAAGTTCTCGAAATGCGAGTTTTGGTCATCCTTAGTGGCGTCCTCGGTCTTATAGTGAGTGAGGAAGGTATTGCAGTGGATCCGGCGAAGATTGTTGCGATGCGGGAGTTGCCTGAGCTTTCTACGGTAGCGGGAGTCCGGAGCTTTCTGGGGCTTGCCGGCTATTAAAGGCGCTTCGTGGAGAACTTCTCGCGGATAGAGTTACCCCTCACTACTTTGATGAGGAAGGAGCAGAAGTTCTTTTGGACGCCGGAGTGCGCGCAAGGTTTTGAGGAGTTGAAATGTCGGTTGACCATGGCGCCTGTGCTGACTTCGCCGAGTGGGACCGAAGGCTATGAGATTTAATAGCAATTCTTCGGGCAGTGGTTTGGGTTACGTGCTACTGCAACACGGAAGTGTAATAGCTTATGGCGCGAGACAGCCAAAAGTGCACGAGAGGAACTATCCGGTCCATGACTTGTTGTTAGCGGCCGTGAGTTTTGCCTTGAAGCTGTGGAGGCATAATTTTGTATGGTGTGAAGATGGATATCTACGCCGGTCACAAGAGCGTGAAGTATCTGATTGATCAGAAGGATCTGAATATGCGGCATCGTAGATGGATGGAGTTATTTGGAGACTATACATTCAAGATCCACTACGTGCCTGGTAAAGGGAATGCGGTTGCCGTCGCGTTGAGTCGCCGAGCCCCAACTCAAGCCAATTGGCTATCGGTGCATGATGAGCGGTTGGTGCGGGAGTTGGAGGCGTTGGAGATTGTTTGTGTGGATAGGCAATCAAGTGCTGAAGCAGTACTGCATTGGACCGAAGTCCAATATGACTTGGCTGATCGGATTCGGCAGGCTTTGGATATGGATGTCCATATGAAGAAGTTCATGGTAGAGGGTCTGGATGGGTCAAATTCATAATTCATTGTGGAGGACGGATTGCTTTGGAAAGACGATCGTCTGTGCGTCCCAAGTGTGTGCAATTTGCGAGTGGAATTGTTGTACAAGGCACACCATACCAAGTACTCGATTCACCCGAGGAGCACGAAGATGTACCGCGATGTAAAGAAACTGTTTTGGTGGCCGGGTATGAAGAAGGAGTTGGCGCTATACGTAGCGAAGTGCCAAACTTGCGCCTTGGTGAAGGCGGAGTGCCAAAATCCGGGAGGTTTTCTTAAGTCCTTGCCTATTTCGGAGTGAAAATTCGACGACATCTCTATGGACTTTGTGCATGGTTTGCCAAGGTCGCAAAAGGGGGGAAAACGTCGCCATTTGGGTGGTCGTAGATCTGTTAACGAAGGTGTCGCATTTCATTTCGCATAGGAAGGATGATCCAGTGGAGAAGTTGGCAAAATTATATGTGGATAATATAGTACGGCTTCACGGTGTGCCCCGCAGCATCGTGAGTAACCGAGAAGGGCGGTTCACGTCCAATGATAGGAGGCTTGTGCAACAAATGTTGGGGACAAAGTTAAAATTTAGCACAGCCTTTCATCCACAAATGGATGGGCAGACCGAGAGGGTCAATAGAACTATGGAAAGCATGCTCCGCATGTGTGTCTTGGACTTTGAAAAGCAATGGGAAGACCATCTTTATATGGTAGAAGATGTCGCATGCCGTTGTCCTACCTGGAAACGGGTGAGTCAAGTTATATAAGTGATTAGCAGTGGAGGATGCTACTTCTTTGGTGAGCACCATTCGGGAGAGGTTGCTTATCGCTCAGGACCGGCAAGTGAAGTACTATAATGCCAAGCACAGGAACGTGGAGTTTGCTGTGGGAGATTGGGTGTACTTAAAGATCAAGCCGTTCAAGGGTGTCTCGCGGGTGCAGCGATTGAAAAAGCTAAGCCCGAGGTACCTTGGGACATTTGAGGTTCTGGAGCGAGTTGGTGAAGCATGCCTTTCAATTGAAGCTTTCAGTGGAGCTTAGTGTTCTACATGATGTATTCCATATTTTGGTGCTACAGAAGGCGGTGCAAGAGCCTACGCGAGTGAACGTGGTCGATCAAGCGCCGGTTGATAGTGGATTGATGACGAAAGTAAAGCCCGTGCGGATTGAGGACTCGGAGGTCAAGCGGCTACGGAATAAAGAGATCAGGATGCTCAAGGTCCGGTGGGACAATTGCGGTCGTGAGGAGATCTCTTGGGAGTGAGAGCAGACTATACTTGACGAGTATCCGGAGTTGTTCCGCTCAGGTACAAATTTTGGTTTTGTACATGTCTTTCCTTTATATAATTTCGTGGATGAAATTCTTTTAAGAGGGGGAGAGTTGTAACGCCCCGAAACTCAAAAGAGCGACGGGGGACGTTTTGGGCCAGTTTTGGGTTCTGGCAGGAGGCACACGGCCTGGGACACGGGCGTGTCCCAGGGCGTGTTAGGCTTGTGTCGTCGAGTTGGTCGAGAGGTCGACTAATTTCACTCGATGTTGTGTTGAGAGAGGGCACACGGCCTGTGACACGGGCGTGTCGCACGGCGTATCGACCCGTGTCGACACTCAGCCTACGAAGTCGACAGTCTACGCTCGACGAAGTGTCGATACATGGTACATGTCCTGCGACACGGGCATGTCGCAGGGCGTGTCGACCCGTGTCGACAATCGTCCCGGGGAGTCGACGAATTTTGCTCAACGATGTGTCGAGACAAGGCACACAGCCTAGGACACGGGCGTGTCCAAGGCTGTGTCGTCAGGTCGATGATCTTCGCTCGACGAAGTGTCGAGTGTCGAGACTGTGTACACGGCCTGGAGCCCAGGCGTGTTGAGGTAGACACGGGCAAGGACACGGGCGTGTCCTAGAACCCGTGCAGTGCTCGGGTTGTTTTCGGGATAAATCGATGGGGGTACACGGCCGGCCACACGACCGTGTCAGGTGGAACACGGGCATGTCAGGTCGAACACGGGCGTGTTCGATGCCCGTGTGTTGTTCCAGGCGAGTCGATTTTGACGGCAAATGATGCACATGGCCCTGGACACGGGCGTGTGCCAGGTCGTGTGCGGCCTAGATTGGACATTTCAGTCCCGAATCAAAGCCGTTCATTTCTTTAATTGGTGATCCAATGGCTGGGGGTTGTTCCTGATGGGATATGCCCAGGATTGGTCCTTAGAAACCCTCACTTTTCATGAATTGTTATCTTTCTTAGAGAGAGAGGAGAGCCAAGGAAGGAAGAAGGAGCTAGATCCGGCCATTGGAGGAGCTTCGAAGCTCCAAATCGCGAGCCGACTCCGGATCCATGGAGTCAAAGCTAGTGCGGTGCTTATCATCTGCTTACTTTTCCATGGCGTCAAAGAAGAATGCAAGGGTAACGATCCTCTTCTTGAGCATGTTAAGCTCTACTTCTTTTGCAAAAGGGAAGCCCGCTCTCGCGAGTTTGCGGTGAGTTGGAGGCGTTCCTTCGGGTAGACATGAATAGTCCCCGTTGTTAGAGTTCGTAAGCGAGAATGGACATAGGCATGTTGTGTGAAGCCTACCCGGACATGTTGGTCTGGATCGGTGATGTTGCATTGCATAAATGCCGGAGAAGACTCCGTGCGATTGGTTGTTTTTCGGGTTTTCTACACGGTAGATTGCAACAGGGAGCCTTTGGGACTAACCCTAAGGTGCACCCGAAAAACTAGGCGGATGCGTGATCTTGCCAACATGGAGGCCTGAGAGCCAACTTGAACATAACCGAGTTATGTGAAATTGTGTGACGAAAATGAGACTCGGGAGAAGTTTTACCTGCGCATATGGCTTAAATTGTCGTTGCGACGTGAGCACGGGTTAGATGGAACCGTACCCACTTCTATGTCATTCGGGTTAAAGAGACCTAAAGTTACGTGGCACTTGCTGTTGGCATAGATGAGGGTCTTTGGCGGTCTATGGCTTAAATTGTCGTGACCCATGCCGGGAAGACAAATTGCTCATATATTTGGCCGTCAAAGTAGCGGTGGTGGGTCCGGAATGTCTATGACTTTAACTGACGTGACATCGACCGGTTCACCGAGAATGTGCCCTGAGTGCACGGGTTGTGTGGTCATGTGAGCCTACGCCTGTGATGAAATGAATATTATTATATTGCTCGCTTGTGCTAATAAAATTGCAGGGAGGGAGCATCGCCGCCCCGAGTTGGGGGCGGGATTGTTATAATTTGGTCAGCATTGCTGACCGTTGCCCTTTTGTTTGCCACCGTGCGGTGGTTATGTTGCTTGCAGGTGCTGCTGGACCAAGCGGTCAATAGAGGGCTAAAGCCCAAATTGCGAAGCTGGCCCTTGAAGGCCTATTTGGAGTGTTTACTGCTTTATTCATGTATGACCGGCTTGCGTGTCGTGGTGTGTAAATTATATAACATTAAGTAAACCATTTTGTAAGGCCTTAAGGCCAGTACTGGTGTATGTACTTCATTCCTGGTTGGCTATTTTAGTGGACATTCATGCTTTAGTGTTGGGTTCTTTATTGCAACATATATAAACTGCTTCTGCTAGAATGCTTTGTGTAGGATGTTATTATTAGTTGGATGGTTTCCATGAGTAACCACCCGGCCTGTCTGTAGTATATGGCATCGGGCCCCGGCCGGACCTACTGCTATATGCTATGCGACAGATAGGGGGTGTTACACCTAGCCCTAAGGGAGGCCAATGCGTCACCAAGGACCCATTGGGGTCAACCCAAAAGGGTCAAATTGACCAAAGTCAACTCAACCCTAAAATAGGTCAAACTAGCCTAAATAACCTAACCAAGCCAAAGCCACTTGGGCTAAGCCCAATTTGAGTGGCTCATTAACTTTAGGAGGCTGATATTTATGTGTAATGCTAGATAGATATTAGAGGGGGTGACTAGGATAGAGAAAATGGGAGTTTTCTCCTTAATGGAGGAGAGAGAAACAAGAAAAGGGAGAGAGAAGAGTTATGGAGGGAGACCAGGAGCCACTCCATTCAACTCCCCATTGCACCCATTCATCTCCCTTGCCTCTTGGGATGAGGATTCTATCAATTCCAACCTGCCATCACTAATGGGGGGAGCCCAAACACCATGGCCAACAACCCCTTCACCTCCCCTCCCATGAAAATATAAATCTCACAATACAGTCGCTATTCCCACTTTTGATCATCCCATCACCCTCAAAACATCCTTGGCAGTCAAAATAATGTATTGGATCAATGGTTTTGGTGGAGGATCGAGGAATCGAGCAAGCTTGCCGGAGAGGAATAACGTCATGGCTGACCGCCGCCACCAGAGTCGTCGAACCCCAAACAAGGTCTGCTTCTCCTCCTCTCCCCTTGTGTCAGTATCTAAATCAAATTAGGCTGAGAAATCGGTCTTAAACGAGGCGAACAAAGTGAGAAATAATGGAGTTTTTTCGAAAAATCATAGTGGAGTTTTTTCTTAACATATAGTATATTGATTTAATTATTAAGGATATTTGGATTTGTTTCAGGGAAAAATGGCCAAAATGAAAATTGTAGCCTATGAAGTCTACTTTGTTTTAAAATTGATTTCGGCCCATTTGGGTAAGTGGTTTGACCACATCACTCAAAATGGTGCAGCCTGTACGTAGGCTTGACCAGAGAATAAATTGAGTGCCACGATCAATCCATCCATCCAAATGACTTGAAATTTGGACTGGGGCCACTCTTATCTATTAATGTAACATATCAAAAAATGAGAATTTATGGAAATCATTTTTATATATATATATTTTAAAAATTAATAAAATGGATATGAATTAATTAAGGGGTCTATGTACCTCAAAATCAAAAAAACCTTTTGGTATATGTCTCTTCTGGTCAATATAAGTCTCTGGTAAAAATATCAACCCTTTTGAGGTTGATTTGAATAGGTATTGTTGTGACCAAAGATTGGACCCTTAAGGGTAATTTAGGGCAAAGAGTGTTCGGGGCATAGAGGGGCCAATTCTCAACCAAAGGGGTTGGGAATTTGGACAGAGCTCCATGGTCAATTATAACACCCTCTCATGGAGTTGGAAATGATTTGGGGTGGATTTGCCATAGGACCCTAGTTCTAACCCTAAGATTGAACTTTGGGGGTTTGTGAAGGACATGGAGTGATATATCCTTGTATGGACTTGGAGTTTTGTCCATAAGGTCATAGGGTGGTGAATAGCCCTAGGAAGGATTTTTGTGACAATTAAACTTAGGCACACAACATAAATCAATTGGGAATTGTTTTCTCCTATACATTTATTAGAAAATTTGAACGGTCAAATGACCATCGATCCTCATGAAATTTTGGTAGAAGAGATTTTACAATAATATGAGTCTCTAGAATTTTTTGTAGTATAATTGGAAGATGTTAACTCATACTAGTACTTATAACCTTTATGATGCCCCTATGGATGATTTTGATAAGATCATCCTTAAACTAAATTAGAATATTATGAAACTTAGTCAGTGATGATTTATAATCATATTAAAGTCCTGGTAAATTGTGTAATTTTTGGATAATGTTTTGAGGTACTTCTCTCTTTAATTCTATTTATTGTATTTATCTTGAATTAATTATTTAGGGGTTGATACTTTTATGAAAGTTTGTAAAACTTAGTATTCTCTGTTATTCTGTCATCATATAGTGTTCATAATTTTTGGGTGGCCAAAACATAAAAAAATCTAGTACTTCATGTTCAAAATTACCCATGGCCTAACATTTGGAAGAATCTAATAAATGCCAAATTAATTAGGAAAATTACAAGTTTCTGGATTTAGGCTAAATGTGTCATGATATTCCCACAATAAATATTTCAGAACCTTTGGATGAAAAGTTGGAGTTCCTCCTGTCATGTACATCTTATAGCCTGGATTGGTCTACATACAGTAAAACTGTGAAATTGTGACAACATGAGGAATGGACATAGGGAGTTAGGGTTGATAGTTTACTGATTTGTGGTGAGGTGAAAAAGATAGCTTCATTAGGATTCATGATGAGGAGAGTGATTGGTTTACTGGTGTTAAATGGTGCTCGGGATCGACAAAACATCGTCCTTCCCATGGAGAGAGAAAAGAGTCAAAATGCACTAGGGTTAGATTAGCTATAACATTAAATGTGGTTATCATGGGTAGGTATTAATAATAATAAATCGCATGTGAAAGCGAGCTTTGTGCTACAGCCCATCGTAGTTCCTAGTGCCCTCGAGAGCACTTCACAGGGAATGACTTAGGCAGTCCAAGGTCAATGTAAGCAGTAAGACTAAATGGAATACAAGAATAATTAGAAACACTCTATGATTATACTTACACACACACTCCCCGGTGTTGTGAGAGTTAGGTTAGGTTTCACGAGCGGTAGGCTCGGTAGTTTGGTGATGGGCAGGTTAGCCCGACGAGCCGATGGCTCGGTAGATATTTGTCTCGGACGGGTAAGTCCGGGGAGCTTTGGCTCGGTGAAAAATTGTGACGTACGGGATAATCTGGGGAGCTTTAGCTCAGTGGGAAAATACATTAATGTTGCATGTGCATAAAATATAAGGTGGTGGTTCTTCGGTATTGGACCGTTGTCCCACCGAAACAAATACGTTTTCTCGACAAGTATGGTTTAACACTTAGCCAATAAAGTCCGGTGTGCTGGCCGGCAAGAGTATGCAGGATCTCCGCTTAGTGCACCATAGTTGAGCCATACGATAGTTCTGACTGGTGGTGTTGATACTAGTTTAGAGGTGGGCAAGACACAACCCACCACTTATGTTTACCATTACAGAGGAATCCTGGGAGGTTAGGCTCCAGAAAGGGGGAACTGAAGGTTTGTGCGCACAGAGTCAGGTGTGTGTGTTGCACTTGCATGTTCTTATCATAAAATGCTTGCAGGTCATAACATTTTTATTGCATATAACCCTAGACACCTATTATATAAATTGGTATGGGACTCTTTATACAATAGGCCTTTCAAAACGACCCCTTTGTCTATAGGTTTGTGTGGGCATTCATATAGGTCATGGTTACTTACTTAGTTTACCTTCTCGTACTTTTACAAATTCCTTCGTTTACTTTAAATGTTCTTACTATTCTATTTTACTTGTTTACATTACTGCTTTCTTGTTATAGTTCTTTTATAGATACACCCGCTAGGGTAGTTGTCACCTGCTTATTCCACTCTGCTTTGTTGTCCTCCGCTTTCATCATCCCTGCACGGTGCCTAGTAGTCGCGGGGGTGAGGTGAGGATGATAGTGGCTTAGTCTTTTGACTAATGGTCGGTGGACCACATCATTTTAGGGGACTGAACAGTAGGAGCATCAGTACAGGAAGGACAAGGAGGCATGACATGAGGAGTAGTTGTTGTGCATTAACACTACTACACGGCGAAGGGGCGAGGATGGATTTCAGTTTGCTTCCGCTTAGATGTTGAGAGTTGTGAGAGTGTTGTAGTGAGGACTTGATGTATCAGGCTTAAGCCCATTTATATTTCTATTTGACTTTCGGCTTCAGTACATCTTTATCATGTGGATATTGCTGTGATTTCTATTTCATATAATATATGATATGTGGACTTGATCTTATCTGTATACTTCTCTTTCTTTGGTGATCGTTAAGGCAGGCAGGATTGGTGTTTTGTAGTAACGACCTTCCCGGGTGTGTTGGTGTGACCGCAAAACGGCGGTTTTGGGCATCAGACTCCGATGGTTTAAAATAAAAAAAGAGGGGTCTTACAACTGGTATCAGAGGGAAACTGAAAGTGCAGCTAGATCTGATATACTCTAGGGGGGGGGTGAATAGAGTATGGTGCTTAAAAACTTTTTGCAACAATTGTTGCAATCTGAGTGAACAGGGAAGCAAATATTAAATCTAATTATAGAAACTATCTAATCACAAACTACAAAAGAAACTAATTACAGATCCTAACTAATCACAGATCAATCACAACCAGAAGCAAAAATAAAGACAAGCAAGCCATAAGATACAAGGAGCTATAGTGGTTCCCCTAAACTTGGGCACATCCACTCTTCTACCACCCTAGGTCGGAATCCACTGCAGGATGAGTTGATCAGGTGTCCTGGGCACCAATGAGCTTTTGATAAGGTGCTCAAAAACAAAATCAGATTTTTTGATCAGGTGTCTTGCCACCAATGAGCTTTTGACAAGGTGCTCAAAAATCAAGCACAAACTTTTGAAGGGAGTTTGAAAAACCCTTTACAGAGATGGGGATGAGAGAGTGATGGAAGTCTTCTCTTTCTCAAAGCAGCTGAGAAGACTATGTGGATTTGATGTTGTCAAAGCTCCCTCTGAGTTCTTGAGATGTTCAGGAAATGAAGCTTTCCTGTAGGGTGATAGGCCTTTAGAAATTGATGTCCAGCAATTGATGATTTCAGCAACAGCTGAAATGTTAGGTGTCTGGAGTATTTGAATGATGTAGGCCTTGAACACTTGAATCACGAGAGAACTAAAGATTTCAGATGGTTGATCTCCTTGGATGTGTGTTCTGTATGAATTCTTTTTGACAGAGAGTGTCTACAGCTCTTTCTCTTGTGAACAGTTGGTGTTGAGAAAGATATTGTTCTGAGAATGTTTTTTTTCTTGTTCTTCTTGTCTGTGTTGTGAGAGATTCAAAAATCTTGTGTTTTATTCCCTGGTTCTGAATAGAAAATAATCCTCTGTCAAGACTAGCTGTTAGCCTGTCATTAATTGACTCCTTAATTGCATTTGACTTCTGGGGGAAAGTCCAAAGAAACATTCCTTGATAATCCCTTGAAACTTGGTCCAGAATAAATGAAAATGACTAGAAAATCTTCTGAATTAATTGCTGAATAACTCCTTAACTGTTCTGAATTTGAATCTTGAAAATCCTTTAACTCTTCAAAAAAACGTCGAACTGAGCTCTGCTATCGTCGAACTGAGCTCAGCAATTTGGACTTATACAACAACAGAGATCGTCGATCTGAGTTCAACTATCGTCGAACTGAGCTCAGAGATAGAGAATCAATACTGGAGTCAAGATCGTCAAACTGAGCTCGAAGATCGTCGAGTGGAGTTCGACGATTTGTTGAAGTTGAGCTCAGCGATCGTCGAATGGAGTTCGATGATCCGTCGAACTTGAGCTAGACGATCGTCGATTGGAGTTCGACGATTCATCGTACTGAGCTCGACGATATGACTTAGTCTCCAAACTGAAAATCCTTGGTCTTGAGGGCAGCTTCCAAACCTAACTACTAACCCTTAGACACAATTCTAGTTGACCTTTCGATCTATACAGGAGGTCAAAAACAGGTTTCTTAGAGACATAGTGTGTTAAAATTCAACAAACCGCAGACGCCCCCTTGGATACCCTGCTGAAAACTCAACAAACCGAAGGAGAATACGCCCACTTATAATGTTGAAAGTTTTCCCGGATCGTGGAGTTAGCATGGGTTATCTCAACAAAGCAGTAACAACCAGCAACACATGCAGCACAAGCTTCTTTATTGATCAAGAGCAACCTTCTTTACAAGGCGAGACATACATGGCGAGACATGCTTCACCAAAACCCAACACCGGGAGAGCAGAGACAGTTACAAAGACAAGAACAAAAAACAAGCCGCGCGGACTCAATCAACAAGCCGCCGACCTACTGCTGTGGAGTCCGCTCAGTCCGCCAGGTCGCCAGACCGCAACCCAAGCCGCGCGGACTCACCCTTATTCCAATGCTTAGCTCTTCACCGCCGATTTGGACGCCGCCAGACCGCACAAGCTGCGTCACCGAAAGGAACAGTCCGCCTGAAGCAGGCGACTTCCTGAACCCCGAACCAAGTCGCCAAAGAGAAGACCGCCTGGTCGCTATCCGCGACCTGCTGTTTACCGCCTGTTGCTTAACCGCAGAGTCCGCACTGTCCCTGACCACAATCAGAGCCAAGTCCTGGCTTTCCAGCGCTATCCGCACAACCTCCACAGCACAACCGGGTCAACACTCAATCCGCGCGAACACAAAGTCCAGACCGCAGTAACTTACGCGAGCTCAATTACTGTTCACTTACTTCGGTCTAGGTTCCTTTTCCTGATGTGACATGGGTCCTATTTATAGGCACGACGATGAGTATGGTCACCGCCCTAGCCGATAGGATCACCGCCACAACCCGCAGCTAGAACAAGTGTGTCCGCCAGCCCGCGGACACACATTCCAGTTCGCCGCTCCTGTGCAGATAGCCAGTCCGCTCCAGCTTCTCCAAGGCCGGACTCCAATATCCAGTCCGCCTTGCCGCCAGAGACCAAGCCAGGACCACCACAGCCGGACTCCACAACAGCCGTGTCCGCCATTCTGCGGACAAGGCATCAGCCCGCAAAACCCGAGCCCGCAGCTTCGCCATCAAGGCACCTGCCGGACTCAGCGGACACCCGAATTCCGTCCGCATATCCCAAGTCCATTACCTCATTGCCAAGGCACCTCCGGACTTAGCGGACACCCCAATCCAGTCCGCTAACAGCAGACTCCAGTCCGCAACTCCTGAGTCCATAACCTCGTCACAAGGCAAAACCGGACTCAGCAGACTCCGGCTCCAGTCCGCACGCTCCTGCACAAGCAATTCTCCAGTCCGCAATTCCCCAAGCTAGCAAACAAGGCAACTGCACTTCTACTACACTTGACGGACTGAGAAACCAGCCCGTGCTCCACTGCGCGATCTCCCCGGACTGAGCCATCCTGGACTTGGTTCAATTCCCACCAAGTCCAGTCCGCTGGCCACAAGGGCCAGTCCGCACTTACTGGCGGACACTGGATCTAGCCCGCCATACCGGGCGACCTCCAGTTCCTGTCCGCGCTGACCGGCGGTCTCCGCGGCTTCCACTTGCCGCTTCACTAGAGCAAGACCAAGGCAACTGCCAAACCGGTCTGCCGAGCTCCAGTTCTTCAGTCCGCTTCAAGCCGGACTCCGCGGATAACATTCCTATCCGCCCGGTTACTTCCTGGGAGTCAACCGCCTGCTGAGCATATCCTGGCCTGTCAGACCGCCGCTGCTGTCCGCGTAATCCGCGCGAACAGACCGCCCAGGCCGCCACAGAGCAAACCGCCTGCAACATCCCTGCCGACCTAGCAGTCCGCCAACCCAGTCCGCGTAGTCCGCGCGGATAAGTTTCCCAAGCCTTCCATTCATCCACTTTCACTTCACAGAATTCAACACTCCCCCTTGAAGTGAGAAGTGGTGAATAACTCCAGCAGCTCCTGTAACCTTGCACCTGGTCCTTCCGACAGCATCTACGAAGAGATGTCCAAGACATAGTCCTCGCCCCGCATATCATGGACCATGAGGGAGCCCTCCAGCATCTCCCAAAAGGAGCCATGCTTCCCTCTGCCTTCTTCAGCTTCAACCTCCACTCATGCATCACAGGAGTATCACCAACTTCCTTGGACCCAGAAGCCCAAGCCTCGTTGCCTCTGAGAGAAGTCACCTCTTCAGACTTGGTGTCAACCACCTCCTTGATTCTAGTGGGGTCATCACATCCAGAAGTACCTTGCTCGACCTGAGGGCTAACAAGGAAACACGGGACCAAGTCGACCGTGTTCCCTTCACAATATCGAGCTGGTGGCTTACTGATCCTCTTCAATCTCCGAAGAACCTAATCATGGCTAACCACCTCCACTGCTTGTGAACCAGCTCCGTTCCCGGGCAAACCCGGAACAATGCTCCCTTTGCTCCCTGAACAAGACGCCTGTAACGCCCCAAAACTCAAAGGAGCAAAGGGGGACGTTTTGGGCCAGTTTTGGTTTCTGGCTGACGGCACACGGCCTGGGACACAGGCGTGTCCCAGGGCATGTCAAGTGTGTGCCGACACTTAGTCGCGAAGTCGTCGAGTTATACTCGACGATTCGACGAGAAATGGCACACGGCCTGCGACACAGGGCGTGTCGCAGGGCGTGTCAACCCGTCGACACTTAGCCGTGAAATCGTCGAGTTATTCTCGACGGTTCGTCGAGAATGGGCACACGGCCTGCGACACGGGCGTGTCGCAGGGCGTGTCGACCCGTGTCGACGATCGTCAAGGTGAAATCGTCGAGATTCACTCGACGATCGTCGAGACAAGGCACACGGCCTAGGACACGGGCGTGTCCAAGGCCGTGTCATCCAGTCGTCGTTCTCCCCTCGACGAAATGCCCCGTGTACACGGCCTGGGGGCCCAGGCGTGTCAATGCGACACGGGCAAGGACACGGGCGTGTCCTAGAACCCGTGCAGTGCTCGGGTTGGAAACGGGGGATAAATCATGGGGTACACGGCCGGCTACACGGCCGTGTCAGCTGGAACACGGGCGTGTCAGCTCGAACACGGGCGTGTTCGATACCCGTGTGCGTGTTCAGAAGATTCGATTTTGACGGCGAATGCGGCACACGGCCCTGGACACGGGCGTGTGCCAGGCCGTGTTCGGTCCAGATTGGGCATTTCAGCCCCGAATCAAAGCCGCTCGTTTTCTTAGGTTGAGATCCGACGGCTGGGGATGGTTCCTGGGAGGATATACACGGGTTTGACTTAAGGAAAATCCATTTTCCTTCACTTGATCATCTCTCCAAACCCTTGGAGAAAGAGGAAAGCTATTGGAGGAAGAAGAGCTAGATCCGCCATTGGAGGAGCTTCGGAGCTCCGAATCGCAAGCCGACTCCGGATCCACGGAGGCAACGCAAGCGCGGTGATTTCTATCCGATTACATTTCGATGGCGCCAAAGAGGAACGCAAGGGTAACGATCCTCACTTGTGAGCATGATAGCTCTCTTTCTTAGCATAGGAAGCCCTCTCTCGCGAGTTTGCGAAGAGTTGGAGGCGTTCCTTCGGGTAGATATGTAAAGTCCCCGTTGTTTAGCGTCCGTATGCGAGAACGGACATAGGAATTTTGGTTGAAGCCTACCCGGACATGTTAGTCCGGATCGGTGATGTTGCATTGCTTAATGCCGGAGAAGACTCCGTGCTATTTGGTGTTTTCGGGTTTTCTACGAGGTAGATTGCAGCAGGGAGCCTTGGGGACTAACCCAAAGGTGCACCCGAAAAACTGGGCGGACACGAGGTCTTGCCAACTTGGTGGCTTGGAAGTCAACTTGAACATAACCGGGTTATGTGACGTGTGATGAAAATGGGACTCGGTAGAAGTTTGACCTGCGCATATGGTTTAAATTACCGTTGCGGGCGCATATGGTTTAAATTACCGTTGCGTTGTGAGCACGGGTTAGATGGAACCGTACCCACTCTATGTCGTTCGGATTAGGGCCGTTGGCATAGATGAGGGTCTTCGGCGGTCTATGGTTTTAATTACGGTGACCCATGCCAGGAAGACAAACTGCTCATTGTTTGGCCGTCCAAGAGAGGATGGCGGTGAGTCGGCAGACTTAGACTGCGTTCACCAAGAATGTGCCCTGAGTGCACGGGGTGTGTGGCCGTTGAGCCTCCGCCTGTGATGAAATGACTATATTTATAATGCTCGCTTATGCTAATGAAATGCAGGGAAGGAGCATCGCCGCCCCGAGTTGGGGGCGGGATCGTTATAATTTGGTCAGCATTGCTGACCGTTGCTTTGTTTGCCACCGTGCGGTGGTTTGTTTGCTTGCAGGTGCAGCTGGACCGAGCGGTCAATAGCGGGCTAAAGCCCTTTTTGCGAAGCTGGCCCTCGAAGGCCCAAGTGAAATGTTTTCTATTTTTATTCATGTATGGCCGGCCTGCGTGCCGAGGTTGGTAAATCATGTAATAGACAAGTGAAACTTTTTGTAAGGCCTTAAGGCCAATGTTTGGGTATTTTTGTATACATTCCTAAATGTGGTATTAGTGGACATTCGTGCTCTTATGCTGGGTTCTTGTTTACAACTTATATTAACTGCTTCCGCTAGAATGCTCTGTGTAGGACGTTGAGATTGGTTGGATGGTTTCCATAAGTAACCACCCGGTCTGTCTGTGGTATATGGCGTCGGGCCCCGGCCGGACCTACTGCTATATGCTATGCAACGGATAGGGGGCGTTACAATTTGGTATCAGACTACTGGTTTTGGTCGGGCTTAAACGGAATTCGTGGTCGAATTCTTTTTAAGGGGTGGTGAGCACATTGTGTGCGTCATCGTTATAATGGTAAAAGAACTCATGAATGTCCACTTAGGAATGAAAATACTCGTGTTTGAGGAACCTGCGTGTTCCTATAATTGCTGTTTGTAATGTTATTTGGTCGCTTAACGGTGTTTTGTACCACTATAGGTGACCCGAAGTGGTGTTGGGCCGTCAGAATGCCGAGGTTCTGAGGGTAGTAGTGCACCAGAAGTTGCTCCCGCAACACCTTTGTCGGCTGAAAATATAAGATTGGTGGCTGAAGCGGTGTTGGCCGTGATAAATGCGCAGCCTGGGAGGCAAGCGCAGCAGCCCGCTCCTGTGATGGAGCAAGTACCTCTTCAAGAGGCTGAGCCGAGGAGGATGGAGCAAGTGGTTGTAGAACCAATGGTGCCAAGGAGGGCGACTGAGAGGCAGTTGAAGCATGTAATGAGCTTTAACCCTCCGTTATTCTCGGGGTTGGGAACCCCATCGCAGGCTGAAGACTGGCTCTCTAGGGTGAAGAGAGTCATGACAGCGACGGAGACGGAGGAGTGGCAAATGACCACCATCGCTACGTTCCTTCTGGATGGGGAAGCGAGGATGTGGTGGGAAGGTTTGGAGCTGCATCATTTGAGAGGTAGACAACTGATAGACGTTCCGATGGAAGAGTTCTCGGAATTGTTCTTAGCAAGATACCTCCCTTCTACTCAGAGGATTTCAATGGAGAATGAGTTCCTGAAGTTGGTGCAGGGTGCGAGGAGCGTGGATGAATATCTCCACGAGTTTACGCGGTTGAGTCGTTATGCTGGCTCCATCATCATGGATGAGGAGCGCAAGACTAATCGTTTTTATGAAGGCTTGAGGGATGAGCTGAGACTATTACTGTCGGGGCCAATGACGCAGGGTTTCTTAACCTTGGTCAATACTGCCCGGTCCTTGGAGAAGGACATGAAGAGTGTACAAGCGAAGAAAGGCTTGGGCGAGAAGAAATCTGGGTTCAAAGTGCCGACTACTTCAAAGTCTGGCTATCAAAGATTCTTTAAGAAGCATAGGACTTCGGGTCCAGCTCCTTCTGGTGCTTCTGGGGCGACTACGAGTCGGACCCCGGGCGCGTGCTTCACTTGTGGCAAGACGGGGCATTTCGCCCGTGATTGTTGGAGCGGACGTCCTAAGTCCGAAAGGAGGCCAGGAGCTACCTACGAAGAGAAGGGAAAGGCGGTGGAGTCGACCGCATCTCACTATGCTCCGGCCCAACCAAGGGTTTACAATCTTGGCCAACAGGAGGCCATTAAACAATCTGACGTGGTGACAGGTACGGTTTAATTTATAGCAAGTCAATTCCTTTATATGCTTGTTATGTATATGTTACCTTACCACTGCTTGTTTAGGATTTGTAATGATTTGTGAAAATCCCGCACGAGCACTCTTCGATACGGGAGCTTCACACTCCTTCTTGTCCGAAGGATTTATATCACGCATCGGAGTCCCTTCTTCGATGGCGAAGGATAAGTTGGATGTGTTGTTGCCCAATGGGTGTTCGATGCGAGCGGTTAGGATCTGCGATGTTAAGATTCGTATTGGGGAGCAGGAGTTCGACCTGCGGGCGTCTTTACTTCCGTTAGTGGAGTTTGACGTCATATTTGGCATGGACTGGCTCTCGGAGCAGCAGGCCCATATAGATTGCGGTAGCAAAGAAGTAAAGCTGGGAGCAAGTCGTGAGACGACTTTTACGGGCTTAAAGGGGTCGAGCAAGACGTTGATGTCTGCTCTTCAGGTGGTGAAGGCGGTTCGTGCCGGAGCAGAACTGTTCTTTACACTAGTGGAGGTTGCAAAGCCGAAGCCCGCGATGGATTCTATTTCAGTGGTATCGGAATACCCTGATGTGTTCCCCGCAGATCTTCCTGGAGCCCCGCCTCAACGGGAGATAGATTTTACGATCGAGCTAGTGCCAGGTGCAAAGCCTGTGTCACGCTCTCCGTATCGGCTAGCGCCTAAGGAAATGGCGGAGCTGAAAGTTCAACTGCAAGAGTTGTTGGAGCAAGGGTATGTGCGCCCGAGTTCTTCGCCTTGGAGCGCACCGGTCCTCTTTGTTAAGAAGAAGGACGGAAGCTTGAGATTATGTATTGATTATCGGGAGCTAAACAAGCTGACTGAGAAGAATAAGTACTCGATCCCTAGGATTGATGATCTCTTTGATCAGTTAGTCGGGTCGACGGTGTACTCGAAGTTAGATCTCAAGTCTGGGTACTATCAGCTGCGGATAAGGGAGAGTGATATCCCGAAGACAGCGTTTAGTACGAGATACGGGCATTATGAGTTTACGGTCATGCCGTTTGGGCTGACTAATGCGCCGTCGGTGTTCATGGATTTGATGAACAGGACGTTCAGGGAGTACTTGGACCATTTCGTGATCGTCTTCATCGACGATATTTTGGTGTACTCGCAAAGTGAGGAAGATCACTTCAAGCATCTTCATTTGGTGCTGGAGACGCTAAGGAGAAACCAGTGGTATGCCAAGTTCTCGAAGTGCGAGTTTTGGCTATCCTCAGTAGCGTTCCTCGGGCATATAGTGAGTGGAGAGGGTATTGCGGTGGATCCGGCGAAGATTGTTGCGATACGGGAGTGGCCTGAGCTTGCTACGGTAGCAGAAGTCCGGAGCTTTTTGGGGCTTGCCGGTTATTATAGGCGCTTCGTAGAGAACTTCTCGCGGATAGCGCTACCTCTCACTACTTTGACGAGGAAGGAACATAAGTTCGTTTGGACGCCGGAGTGCGCGCGAGCTTTTGAGGAATTGAAGTGTCGGTTGACCACGGCGCCTGTGTTGAGTTCGTCGGTTGGGACCGAAGGCTATGAGATATATAGCGATGCTTCAGGCAGCGGTTTGGGTTGTGTGCTACTGCAGCACGGAAGCGTGATAGCTTATGGCTCGAGACAGCTAAAAGTGCACGAGAGGAATTATCCGGTCCATGACTTGGAGTTAGCGGCCGTGATTTTTGCCTTGAAGCTGTGGAGACACTATTTGTACGGTGTGAAGATTGATATCTACACCGATCACAAGAGCCTAAAGTATTTGATTGATCAGAAAGATCTGAATATGCGGCAGCGTAGATGGATGGAGTTCTTATGGGACTATACATTCAAGATCCACTACGTGCCTGGCAAAGGGAATGCGGTTGCGGACGCGTTGAGTCGCCGAGCCCCAACTCAAGCAAATTGGCTATCAGTGCATGATGAGCGGTTGGTGCAGGAGCTGGAGGCGTTGGAGATTGTTTGTGTAGATAGACGATCTAGTGCTGAAGCAGTGCTGAATTGGACTGAAGTCCAATATGACCTGGCTGATCGGATTCGGCAAGCTTTGGATATGGATGCTCATATGAAGCAGTTCATGATAGAGGCTTTGGATGGGTCAAATTCCCAATTCGTTGTGGAGGACGGATTGCTGTGGAAAGACGGTCGTCTGTGCGTCCCAAGCGTGGGCAATTTACGGGTGGAGTTGTTGTACGAGGCACACCATACCAAGTACTCGATTCACCCGGGGAGCACGAAGATGTACCGCGATGTAAAGAAGCTATTTTGGTGGCCGGGTTTGAAAAAGGATGTGGCGCTATACGTAGCGAAGTGCCAAACCTGCGCCTTAGTAAAGGCGGAGTGCCAAAAGCCAGGAGGATTTCTTAAGTCCTTGCCTATTCCGAAGTGGAAATTCGACGACATCTCTATGGACTTTGTGCATGGTTTGCCAAGGTCGCAGAAGGGGAACGACGCCATTTGGGTGGTGGTCGATCGATTAACAAAGGTGTCGCATTTTATTCCGCATAGGAAGGATGATCCGGTGGAGAAGCTGGCAAAGCTTTATGTGGATAACATAGTGCGGCTTCATGGTGTGCCCCGTAGCATCGTGAGTGACCGAGATGGGCGGTTCACGTCCAATGATTGGAGGCTGGTGCAGCAAATGTTGGGAACAAAGCTGAAGTTTAGCACAGCCTTCCATCCGCAAACGGATGGGCAGACCGAGAGGGTCAATAGAACCATGGAAGACTTGCTTCGCATGTGTGTTTTGGACTTTGGAAAGCAATGGGAGGACCACCTTTATTTGGTGGAGTTCGCATACAACAACAGCTACCAAGCAAGTATTCAGATGGCACCTTTTGAGGCCCTATATGGTAGAAGATGTCGCACGCCGTTGTCTTGGTTAGAAACGGGCGAGTCGAAGTTGTATAAGCGATCGGAAGTGGATGATGCTACTTCTTTGGTGAGAACCATTCGGGAGAGGTTACTCATCGCTCAGGACCGGCAAGCAAAGTACTATAATGCCAAGCACAGGAACGTGGAGTTCGCTGTGGGTGATTATGTGTACCTAAAGATCAAGCCGTTCAAGGGTGTCTCGCGGGTGCGACGATTGAAAAAGCTAAGCCCGAGATACCTCGGACCGTTTGAGGTTCTGGAGCGAGTTGGAGAAGCGGCCTATAGGTTGAAGCTTTCTGTGGAGCTAAGTGGTTTACACGATGTATTCCACATTTCGGTGCTTCGGAAGGCGGTGCCAGAGCCTACGCAAGTGATCGCGGTCGATCAAGTGCCGGTGGATAGTGGGCTAACGACAAAGGTAAAGCCCGTGCGGATTGAGGACTCGGAGGTCAAGCGGCTACGCAATAAAGAGATCAGGATGGTCAAGGTTCGATGGGACAATTGCGGTCGTGAGGAGCTCTCCTGGGAGCGAGAGCAGACTATGCTTGACGAGTATCCGGAGTTGTTCCGCTCAGGTACAAATGTTGTTTTTGTATATCTTTCCTTTATGTAATTTCGTGGGCGAAATTCTTTTAAGAGGGGGAGAGTTGTAACGCCCCGAAACTCAAAGGAGCAAAGGGGGACGTTTTGGGCCAGTTTTGGTTTCTGGCTGACGGCACACGGCCTGGGACACGGGCGTGTCCCAGGGCGTGTCAAGTGTGTGCCGACACTTAGTCGCGAAGTCGTCGAGTTATACTCGACGATTCGACGAGAAATGGCACACGGCCTGCGACACGGGCGTGTCGCAGGGCGTGTCAACCCGTGTCGACACTTAGCCGTGAAATCGTCGAGTTATTCTCGACGGTTCGTCGAGAATGGGCACACGGCCTGCGACACGGGCGTGTCGCAGGGCGTGTCGACCCGTGTCGACGATCGTCAAGGTGAAATCGTCGAGATTCACTCGACGATCGTCGAGACAAGGCACACGGCCTAGGACACGGGCGTGTCCAAGGCCGTGTCATCCAGTCGTCGTTCTCCCCTCGACGAAATGCCCCATGTACACGGCCTGGGGGCCCAGGCGTGTCAATGCGACACGGGCAAGGACACGGGCGTGTCCTAGAACCCGTGCAGTGCTCGGGTTGGAAACGGGGGAAAAATCATGGGGTACACGGCCGGCTACACGGCCGTGTCAGCTGGAACACGGGCGTGTCAGCTCGAACACGGGCGTGTTCGATACCCGTGTGCGTGTTCAGAAGATTCGATTTTGACGGCGAATGCGGCACACGGCCCTGGACACGGGCGTGTGCCAGGCCGTGTTCGGTCCAGATTGGGCATTTCAGCCCCGAATCAAAGCCGCTCGTTTTCTTAGGTTGAGATCCGACGGCTGGGGATGGTTCCTGGGAGGATATACACGGGTTTGACTTAAGAAAAATCCATTTTCCTTCACTTGATCATCTCTCCAAACCCTTGGAGAAAGAGGAAAGCTATTGGAGGAAGAAGAGCTAGATCCGCCATTGGAGGAGCTTCGGAGCTCCGAATCACAAGCCGACTCCGGATCCACGGAGGCAACGCAAGCGCGGTGATTTCTATCCGATTACATTTCGATGGCGCCAAAGAGGAACGCAAGGGTAACGATCCTCACTTGTGAGCATGATAGCTCTCTTTCTTAGCATAGGAAGCCCTCTCTCGCGAGTTTGCGAAGAGTTGGAGGCGTTCCTTCGGGTAGATATGTAAAGTCCCCGTTGTTTAGCGTCCGTATGCGAGAACGGACATAGGCATTTTGGTTGAAGCCTACCCGGACATGTTAGTCCGGATCGGTGATGTTGCATTGCTTAAGGCCGGAGAAGACTCCGTGCTATTTGGTGTTTTCGGGTTTTCTACGCGGTAGATTGCAGCAGGGAGCCTTGGGGACTAACCCAAAGGTGCACCCGGAAAACTGGGCGGACACGAGGTCTTGCCAACTTGGTGGCTTGGAAGTCAACTTGAACATAACCGGGTTATGTGACGTGTGATGAAAATGGGACTCGGTAGAAGTTTGACCTGCGCATATGGTTTAAATTACCGTTGCGGGCGCATATGGTTTAAATTACCGTTGCGTTGTGAGCACGGGTTAGATGGAACCGTACCCACTCTATGTCGTTCGGATTAGGGCCGTTGGCATAGATGAGGGTCTTCGGCGGTCTATGGTTTTAATTACCGTGACCCATGCCAGGAAGACAAACTGCTCATTGTTTGGCCGTCCAAGAGAGGATGGCGGTGAGTCGGCAGACTTAGACAGCGTTCACCAAGAATGTGCCCTGAGTGCACGGGGTGTGTGGCTGTTGAGCCTCCGCCTGTGATGAAATGACTATATTTATAATGCTCGCTTATGCTAATGAAATGCAGGGAAGGAGCATCGCCGCCCCGAGTTGGGGGCGGGATCGTTATAATTTGGTCAGCATTGCTGACCGTTGCTTTGTTTGCCACCGTGCGGTGGTTTGTTTGCTTGCAGGTGCAGCTGGACCGAGCGGTCAATAGCGGGCTAAAGCCCTTTTTGCGAAGCTGGCCCTCGAAGGCCCAAGTGAAATGTTTTCTATTTTTATTCATGTATGGCCGGCCTGCGTGCCGAGGTTGGTAAATCATGTAATAGACAAGTGAAACTTTTTGTAAGGCCTTAAGGCCAATGTTTGGGTATTTTTGTATACATTCCTAAATGTGGTATTAGTGGACATTCGTGCTCTTATGCTGGGTTCTTGTTTACAACTTATATTAACTGCTTACGCTAGAATGCTCTGTGTAGGACGTTGAGATTGGTTGGATGGTTTCCATAAGTAACCACCCGGTCTGTCTGTGGTATATGGCGTCGGGCCCGGCCGGACCTACTGCTATATGCTATGCGACGGATAGGGGGCGTTACAACGCCTCCTTACTGGAACCAAAAGCATTTGGAGCAACGCTCCCCCTGCTACCTGAACCAGAAGACTCCCCTCTTGAACAAGAACTACCTGGAACATCGCTCCCCTTGCTTCCTGAACCGGAAGCCACCGCCTTCGAGCCAGAAGGTCCTGGAGCATCGCTCCCCCTTCTTCCTGACTCTGACGCCTTTGCCCCGGAGCTAGAACAACCTGGAGCACCTGGTGACTCAGGCAACTCCACTTCCTTAGCAGCAGCCTCCTTCAGCCCACCATCTGACCTGCTTATCTCTAGCTCCACATAAGAGTTACCCCAATACGGCGTCAACTCATCAAAAACAATGTCTCTCGACACTATGAGTTTCTTCGTCGCAGGATCCATACACCTCCATCTTCTTCTCTGCTCATCATACCCAAGAAAGACTAGCTTTGTCTTGAGAGCACCCAGAGAGTGTATATAGCAGGTAGATCCAAACACCCGAAGGTGCTTCACTGAGGGCTTCACTCCGAACATCAGCTCATAAGGAGTCTTCATTATGATCGGACTAAGAGGCATCCGGTTGATGACATGAGCAGCACAGGCTATTCCCTCCACCCAAAGAGCCTTCGGAACGCCTTTACTCTGAAGCCAACACTTGCAGGTCTCCGTTAACCAACGGATCATCCGAGCTGCAACACTACCCTGTTGTGAAGTATGTCCACAAGAAAGCTCCATCCGGATCCCTTGCTTCCTGCAAAAGTGTGAGAACTCGGTTGAGGCAAACTCACCACCGAAACTTGTCCTCAACACCTTGATCCTCCGGCCAAGCTGGCCTTCGACAAGCTTCTTGAACTCCACAAACAAGCGTACCATGTTGGACTTCTTTTTCATAAAGTATACCCAAGTATACCCAGAATAGTCATCAACCAATATCAGCATGAACCTGCTGCCTCCAAGACTGGCCGTGACGGTCGGTCCCACCAGAGCACAATGGACAACCGCCAATGGTGCATTACTCCTGGATTGTGCTTTGTCAACCATGAAGCGATAGGCTCCACTCTCCTGACATCCCGCACACCCCCGACCATCGCCATAGGATGACAATCTAGGCAAGCCTCTTACGAGTCTTCTTTCCGCCATTGCTTTCAGCTTGTCCATCCCTACATGCCCCAGTCTTTCATGCCAGATAGCTGCACTATCACTGGCATTCCTCCGATCAACTCCAGAACTAGTTGAAATCCCAACTACGTTCTTCTCCTTCCTCCCTACCTGAGCTACGTTTGCCGAGAGCAAGACAACCTTGCACTCCTTCCGAAGATGACCTTGCTGCTTGCATTTATAGCACCGTGGTCCTTCCTTCCTCTTCCTATCACGCCTAGGAGAAACACTCCTTTCTTCCTGATATGAAGTAGAGGGACCATCATCCGCAGCAACCTTCACCTCCTTCCTGAACAACCCAACAAGGGAAGTCCAAACCTCCGCAGCTGACCGACATCCACTGATGTGGTCCAAGAGCTCCGATGAGATCACCTGCTTGAGAATAGACTCCGCTTTCGCATTTGCCTCCTTCCAAGCTCTCATCGCCTCAGCATTGCCAGCAGTATCCTCTTGTCTTCCTGCTCCGCATACAACCTCCCAAAGGTCCTCGCCAAGAAGAAAGCTCTTCATACAGGACTTCCACCATTCACAGTTCGCCTCTGTAAGAAGATCAATACCAAGACAGCTTGCATCCTCCACTGCCATGGTTCTACCACTGGTTTCCTCTACATACGAGCAACTACTTCCATTGAGCACTGCTTGACCACTCCAACAACCTGGCTCTGATACCATGTTAAAATTCAACAAACCGCAGACGCCCCCTTGGATACCCTGCTGAAAACTCAACAAACCAAAGGAGAATACGCCCACTTATAATGTTGAAAGTTTTCCCGGATCGTGGAGTTAGCAGGGGTTATCTCAACAAAGCAGTAACAACTAGCAACACATGCAGCACAAGCTTCTTTATTGATCAAGAGCAACCTTCTTTACAAGGCGAGACATACATGGCGAGACATGCTTCACCAAAACCCAACTCCGGGAGAGCAGAGACAGTTACAAAGACAAGAACAAAAAACAAGCCGCGCGGACTCAATTAACAAGCCGCCGACCTACTGCTGTGGAGTCCGCTCAGTCCGCCAGGTCGCCAGACCGCAACCCAAGCCGCGCGGACTCACCCTTATTCCAATGCTTAGCTCTTCACCGCCGATCTGGACGCCGCCAGACCGCACAAGCTGCGTCACCGAAAGGAACAGTCCGCCTGAAGCAGGCGACTTCCTGAACCCCGAACCAAGTCGCCAAAGAGAAGACCGCCTGGTCGCTATCCGCGACCTGCTGTTTACCGCCTGTTGCTTAACCGCAGAGTCCGCACTGTCCCTGACCGCAATCAGAGTCAAGTCCTGGCTTTCCAGCGCTATCCGCACAACCTGCACAGCACAACCGGGTCAACCCTCAATCCGCGCGAACACAAAGTCCAGACCGCAGCAACTTACGCGAGCTCAATTACTGTTCACTTACTTCGGTCTAGGTTCCTTTTCCTGATGTGATATGGGTCCTATTTATAGGCATGACGATGAGTATGGTCACCGCCCTAGCCGATAGGATCACCGCCACAACCCGCAGCTAGAACAAGTGTGTCCGCCAGCCCGCGGACACACATTCCAGTTCGTCGCTCCTGTGCAGATAGCCAGTCCGCTCCAGCTTCTCCAAGGCCGGACTCCAATATCCAGTCCGCCTTGCCGCTAGAGACCAAGCCAGGACCACCACAGCCGGACTCCACAACAGCCGTGTCCGCCATTTTGCGGACAAGGCATCAGCCCGCAAAACCCGAGCCCGCAGCTTCGCCATCAAGGCACCTGCCGGACTCAGCGGACACCCGGATTCCGTCCGCATATCCCAAGTCCATTACCTCATTGCCAAGGCACCTCCGGACTTAGCGGACACCCCAATCCAGTCCGCTAACAGCAGACTCCAGTCCGCAACTCCTGAGTCCATAACCTCGTCACAAGGCTAAACCGGACTCAGCGGACTCCGGCTCCAGTCCGCACGCTCCTGCACAAGCAATTCTCCAGTCCGCAATTCCCCAAGCTAGCAAACAAGGCAACTGCACTTCTACTACACTTGACGGACTGAGAAACCAAGCCCGCGCTCCACTGCGCGATCTCCCCGGACTGAGCCATCCTGGACTTGGTTCAATTCCCACCAAGTCCAGTCCGCTAGCCACAAGGGCCAGTCTGCACTTACTGGCGGACACTGGATCTAGCCCGCCATACCGGGCGACCTCCAGTTCCTGTCCGCGCTGACCGACGGTCTCCGCGGCTTCCACTTGCCGCTTCACTAGAGCAAGACCAAGGCAACTGCCAAACCGGTCTGCCGAGCTCCAGTTCTTCAGTCCGCTTCAAGCCGGACTCCGCGGATAACATTCCTATCCACCCGGTTACTTCCTGGGAGTCAACCGCCTGCTGAGCATATCCTGGCCTGTCAGACCGCCGCTGCTGTCCGCGTAATCCGCGCGAACAGACCGCCCAGGCCGCCACAGAGCAAACCGCCTGCAACATCCCTGCCGACCTAGCAGTCCGCCAACCCAGTCCGCGTAGTCCGCGCGGATAGGTTTCCCAAGCCTTCCATTCATCCACTTTCACTTCACAGAATTCAACATAGTGATCCTGACCCAAATTAGTAACAGGGTGTTCCAACAATCTCACCCTATTTGGGTTAGGATTACTATTTACAGAACTTGGAAAAATTAAATAACAATCATACAAAGTAACAATACATAAATGCAATAAGCAGGACATTGCAGAAGCACAGATATATATTTTCCCAGACAGAAATCAGAAATCAGAATGATTGTCACCTTACATAGTTATTCCTTCTCCTTGCTCTTTATAAGTTTGATTTCTCTATTAGGATCAAGAGCTTCTTTCTTTGACCTTCTGTCATCTGCTGCACCTAAGGAAGTTTGTTGTTTAGGCCTGGGAACCACAGCTTCAGGATGCAGCTCCATATATCTATCAGAATCAAAGAATTTGCTTGAAGCATATCTTTCCAGTTCTTTCTTTCTTTGTTCAGACAATATAGTAATGTTGGAGGAATCTCTGCCTTGCTCTTTAGCTTTCTTAATTTGATCCAGGGCAGCTAGCTCTTTCATCCTGGTAGTCCATGCAGTAGGGTTATTTTCTGGATCTTCAAAGGGTACTGGAGGCTCATATTTGTTGGATGGATTATATTGAGGGGCACTGGATGAGACTAATTCTTTCAGCTTATAGGGAAAAGGACCTGAGGTTGTATCTGATGAAGCTTGTCCTTCCCTAGAGTAAGGGTGTTGTCTAGAATAGCCTTTTGAGTAGACTTGGAATTCCCTTTGGCTTCCTCTATAGCTTCCTCTTCTAGATTGAGAACCTCTGGACTGGCTTCCCCTATAATGAGATCTTGCATGAGGCTGATAGGGGGTTTGGATTTTAGCATAAGGTTGAGCAGCTGAGCTTCCACCTGCACCTGTATCAGGAGGAGGTGGTGGAGGAGGATGAGAATGATGAAACTGAGAAGATCCTTTCTCATACTTTCTCATTTTCTTCATGGCTTTAAGTTGGTTCTTGGAATACTGCATCCAATGCTCAGTAATGGGGCAGTCATGAAGAATGTAATAGGGAATATCATTAGTGTCCTTTACTTTGGCTGGAGGCACCCTTTTCATAGCTTTGCTCCCTGCCTTTCTTTTCCTGGCTATAGTGGCAGAAGAGTCATCAGAATCAGTCCTGAATTTATCACTGTCAGAACTTTGCTCATCATATAGAGCATCAATCTTTTTCAAATAATCTTTCTGAAGTTGGGTTGGAGCAGATGAAACAGTAGTGGTGACAGCAGCAGATACAACACTAATAGCAACAGAAGTTGTAGTAGCAGTTGTAACAACAGACACAGAGCTTTCTGGAGCAACACTCTTAGAAAGTATAGCAGCAGTAATAATAGTAGCAGCTGGAGCAGCAACAGATTCAGATAAAACATTTTCATATACAAAAATATCAGCAATAGCAGTTTCAGATATAATAGGTTCAGTAGCATCAATATCATCATCAATAGCAGCAGTACTATCAGCAGGAATAACAGTAGGCTCAAAATCATATGCCTCTATCTGCATATCCTCAGAAACTGGAACAGTATCAGCATCATCACTGACAATAGCAGCAATAGAAATAGCAACAATACTCTCAGCAGGAGTAGCAGCAGCATTTCTGGAACCAGAAGGCTCAGCAGTATAAATTGTATTTATGAATGAATAAATAATACTGGTGTCACAGCTAGAGAAGGGCACAGTGGCCTTGGAAAGATCCTCTGAGGGCTGGACTGCAACTTTCTTTGGAAGACAGCTGAAGTAGACTGAATCAAACACTGAGAGCAGAGACCTTAGGTCTACTGAAAAGACTGCAACCTGAGGTGGAACTGGAGCTTGAGCTGAAGAAATAACAGTAGCAGCAGCAGCAAGAGCTGAAGAAATAGCAGCAGCAGGCAATCTCACCACTTCATTAGGCATCTCCCCCTGCATAGATTCAGAGAATGCTGGATCAAGGCACACTGATGAAGGAATTGCCTGAGGAAATAGAGAGGATAGCCTGGCAGAAAGGGCTGCCACTGACTGAAGTAATGGAGCCAAGGAGGTCTCCAATAGAAGTGATAGCCTGGGGGCTAGCAGTTCATATAACTTGTCAGCTAGGGCAGGAATGTCTACTTGCTCAGCAGGGACTTGAGCAGAGGTAGAGAGGGATGGAGGAGCAACTGGTGATGTTGGTGGACTGGTGTATGGGGTAAGTGAAGGTTGAGGTGTGGATATTGTGGAGATGGAAGATAGTGGGATGGAGATAGAGGGTGTGAAGGTGGGTTGATCAATGATGTCTTGAAGAAGTTATTGATAAGATGTTGATGAGGAGGGTAGCTCAGGAGGGGATGAAGGTGAATCATCCATGAAGGAATCATCTAGAAGATTGAAGGATGGAATGGTGGATGATGTATCAGGGTCTGGTTGAGGGTAGTGGTGTAATGGATGGAATACTTCTTCTGTTATAGGAAGAGTTGGTATTGGAGATGGTATTGATGTTGGAGATGGGCTGGAGATGATGATAGTGGATGAAATTGGAATGGTGGATTGAACTGGTGGAGATGGAATAAGAGGAGGAGGAGAAGCAGCAACAGGCAAGTCATCTGCAGGGGCAGAGAATTGAGGGAAAGTGACTGTTACAGTCCTGGTGCATGAAGGTGTGCTTGCAAAAGGCCTGCTGGGCTTGGTCATCTGCCTGTCCAATTTGCCAAATAGGGCATAGGACAGCCTCTTAGATGCATGAATATGTATCCCAGAAGATACTAGCAGGGTAGGGCATCTGTTCTGAAGAAAGAGGCCTAGGATCCTCCCAAAATTCACAAAGTTCTTATTTATTTTCTTCTTAATCAGGTCAAACAAGACCTCTCCCCAGTTCAATTGTTTCTTATCCACAAGGGCTCCAATCAAGCACAGCTGATACCTAGAGATAGTATCATGTGCTGAATGCTTGGCTAACAAAACTTTGCCCACTACATCAGCCAAAAATCTATATTCCACATCTAGGTTCTTCTTCAGCAGCTTGCTAGGGTTAGCATCAGAGTGACCCATTCTTGCAAGCAAATCAGAAAATTCCTCTCCAGACAAATCAGCAGAATCTCTTCCAGTACTTAACTCAAAAACTTCTGTCAGAATAGCGGGAGTCAAAGGTACCTGGGTGCCAGAAATTGAACCAACTACTGTGTTTTGGTCCTGGTTGTGGGCAGTGTAGACCCACTCCTTAATCTCATCAGCAGCTAACTTGATTCTTGTTGACATGATTGTAACAAGCTTCTGCTCCTTGAATAGTTCCAGAATATCTTGAAAAACTTGATCAGTGGTGCTGAAGGACTCCATGTCTATATCAAATCCGACATCGAATTTCATTGCGGCTAGAACGGCAACAGAAACGGCCATGGTTACCTGCAAAAATCAACAAACAAAATGACCAAGTGTAGAGGTATTTGAAGGGAAAGAGAGATTTTTGCAGAGAGATTGAAAGCACAAAAGTAGAACGACAGCCGAAAAATGAATTTTATATTAGGGTTCGACGCAGAAAAGGAAAGATCGTTGAACTCAGTTCGACGATCGGGGCTTCTAAAGGAATCTGAAGATTCTTCAATATCGTCGATCTCCATTCGACGATATTGGAGAGCGTCGAGCTCCGTCCGACGATAGTTCAGAGAACAAAATCGTCGAGCGCCGTTCGACGATCATTGACCGGAAGAGATAGTTCAGACTATCTGAGAAGCGCTGAACTCAGGTCGACGATTTCGGAAATCGTCGATCTCCGTTCGACGATCTGGGGAAAAATCGTCGAACGCAGTTCTGAGACCAGAAAGACACTCTGGACACTTAGAAAAATCAATATGTTTGCCTAGTCTTGGTCAATTTTTAAAGTTTTAAAATCTTGGAACTTATTTTAGACTTCCTTCATCTAACATTCCTAACTGATTTAGGAAAAAGGTGTGTTTCTTTTCATCCAAGGGTTTGGTGAAAATATCTCCCCTTTGCAAATCAGTTGGGATATATTGAAGTTCAATTTTATTCTTCTCAACATTATCCCTTAAGAAGTGATGCCTAATTTCTATGTGTTTTGTCCTACTATGGTGGACTGGATTTTGAGCTATAGAAATAACACTGGTGTTATCACAAAATATTTTAGACTTCTCTAAGTTGTAGCCATAGTCTATGAGTTGGTTTTGAATCCACAATATTTGTGAACAACAACTGCCTGCAGCCATATATTCAGCTTCAGCAGTTGAAGTTGACACAGAAGTTTGTTTTTTGCAAAACCAAGAGACAAGTCTGTCACCAAGGAACTGACAAGTTCCACTGGTGCTTTTCCTGTCAATTCTGCATCCAGCATAATCAGCATCAAAAAATCCAGTTAATTCAAATGCTGAATCTTTTGGATACCAGAGACCTAGATTTGGACAACTTTTAACATACCTGAGAATCCTCTTTACTAATGTTAGGTGTGACTCTCTAGGGCTTACTTGGAATCTAGCACATATACATGTAGCAAACATTATATCTAGTCTCCTAGCTGTAAGGTACAGTAAAGAGTCAATCATTGCTCTATATGTTGTCTGATCAACAGGTTTTCCATGTTCATCAGCATCCAATACAGCATTAGTAGGCATAGGTGTTTTCATGCAAGATGCTTCAGACATACCAAATTTCTTAACCAATTCATTTGCATACTTGGTTTGAGAAATGAAGATGCCTTTAGCATGTTGTTTGACTTGCAATCCTAGGAATAAGGATAACTCGCCCATGCTACTCATTTCAAATTTAGAATGCATTAGGTTGGAGAACCTTCTACACAATTTTGAATCAATAGAGCCAAAAATAATATCATCTACATAAATCTGTACTAGTAGGGTATGGGACTTATGGGTTCTAATGAAAAGAGTTTGGTGTACTCTACCCCTTATAAATCCATTTTCCAGAAGGAAGCATGCTAGGGTCTCATACCATGCTGTAGGAGCTTGCTTGAGACCATATAATGCTTTGTTCAACTTAAAAACATAATCAGGATAAGTTGGAGAGATAAAACCTGGAGGTTGCCTGACATATACTTCTTCTTTGATGTCTCCATTGAGAAATGCACTCTTTACATCCATCTAATATACCTTGAAGCCTTTGTGTGTTGCATAAGCTAAGAAGATTCTGATGGCTTCCAATCTTGCAACTGGTGCAAAAGTCTGGTCGTAGTCTATGCCTTCTTCTTGAGAATATCCTTGACCAACTACCCTTGCCTTGTTCCTTACAATTACTCCTTGATCATCCAATTTGTTTCTGAACACCCACTTTGTTCCAACAATGGAGTGATCCTTAGGCTTTGGTACTAGTTCCCAAACTTTATTCCTTTCAAATTGATGCAACTCTTCTTGCATTGCAATGATCCAGTGTGGATCTTGCTCTGCATCTTGAATGGACTGAGGTTCAATTTGAGATAGGAAGCAAGTGTGCAACAGGTTTTGGTTGACCTGATTTCTGGTTTGCACACCAGCTGAGATGTCTCCAATTACATGTGAAATTGGATGGTCTCTTGATGTTACTAAATCAATAGGGGGTGTTGATTTTTCACCAACCCGTGTTGTTGTTTCCTCTTGTGGTACAACAACTGGCTCTTCAAGTTGTTTCTCTTCAATATGTTGAATGCTTTCTTCATCTTCACTGCTTTCCTCTTTTTGAGTAACCTGTAACTTGTTCAAGTCTTCAGCAAGAGAATGTACCTACAAAGGTTCTATGGTAGAAGTGTTCTTCTCCTTGAAAGACATGTTAGATTCATCAAATGATATGTGAACAAATTCCTCAATTTTAAGAGATGATTTATTATAAACCCTATAAGCCTTACTGATCATGGAGTATCCCAGAAACACTCCTTCATCAGCTTTAGCTTGAAATTTTGCTAAATATCTCTTGTCATTATTATGTATATAGCAAATGCAACCAAAAATTCTAAAATAATCAACTTTAGGTTACTTCCCTTTGAGTAATTCATAGGGAGTCTTGCCCTTTAGTTTATGTATTAAACTTCTGTTCAGCACATAGTTGGAGGTGTTCACTGCCTCTGCCCAAAAAGATAAAGGAAGGTGAGCATCTGACAACAATGTAGTGGCAGATTCAATAAGGTTCTATTTTTCCTTTCAGCTACACCATTTTGTTGAGGAGTTCTAGGAGCTGAGAAAGTATGCTTGATCCCTTCACTCTGACAGAACTCTTGCATAAGAAGAGAATCAAACTCTGTCCCATGATCACTTCTGATCAGGGCAATGTGAGTATTGAACTCAATCTGTATGCATTTGAGAAACTCTGTCAAACACTTAAAGTTATCAGACTTCTTCCTCAGAAAGAACACCCATGTGAATCTAGAGAAGTCATCTACAACTACTAAAGTGTAAGATTTCCCTCCTAGGCTTTGTACTGTAATGGGTCCAAAAAGATCCATGTGTAACAGATAGAAGATCCTAGGTGAATCACTCTTATTAAGTGATTTGAAACTATTTTTAGTTTGCTTGCCTAATTTACGAGCCTTGCTGAGTCCTTCCTTCTTGTAGGGGCCAGAAGGTAGTCCTCTAACAAGGTTGTCCTTGGATAGCCTAGCAATAGTTCTAAGGTTTAAGTGTCCTAGTCTCTTTTGCCATAAAACATTTGGTCTATAAACAGAATTAAACAGGAAAATATCTACATCTGTTGAAAGAAAATCTACTAGATAGATGTTACCTTTCCTTTTACCTATCAACACAGTTGTGTTGTCCTCTGACTTGATCTTGCATAATGCTTTGCTGAAAGTCACATGGTAGCCTTCATCACATAGCTGACTAATGCTTATCAAATTGTACTTCAGTCCTTCCACATAGGCTGCCTTCTTGAATGTCACTGTCCCAATCTGGACTGCACCATATCCTTTAGTTTGTCCAAAGTTTGAATCACCAAAAAATAACTTTGGGTCCAAGCTTGGCTTTAAAGGATGTGAGGTTGTCCTTGTTTCCTGTCATGTGCTTAGAGCACCCACTATCCAAGTACTATTGTTGGTTTTATGTTGGATAGGTCTTCACCTGCACATAAAATAATTCACTTGTTTTTGACCCAGTTTACCTTGGGCCTAGGTTGATAACCTTTAAATTCAGAAATAAAAGACATCCTAGGTTGACTCTTATAACCTTCAGGATGATATCTCCTTGGAGGTATTATCCATTCAGTATAAGGGTTAAAGCTTTGGGATGAAGGAGCCCTAGGATTGGATTTTGATTTTCCCTTGAAGGAATTTCCAGAGCTCTGATCTCTGTTCGACGATCGTGGAGCTGCGTTTGACGATCTTGGGTCAGATCGTCGAGCTCCATTCGACGGTCAACTGTGGCAGAGTTCAGGAATTAGAGATCGTCGACCTGAGTTCGACGATTTTGCCTGAGATCGCCGATCTGCGTTCGGCAATCGTCGAGCTCCGTTCGACGATTTCTGCTGGAACTTAGTTTTCTTAGGCAGATCAGAATTTTTCCTAGCTACCTCTACAACTCCCTTCCCTTTATCAGAAATGAACTTGATTGGGGTTGTTAGAACTATAGGTTGGCTGGATGAAGCACCCAAGCCCAGTGTACTATTGAATCTGGAGTTCACTGTGCTTGTGATGTCCATCAGCTTGATACTTCTCCCATTAAGGGATTCTTCAAGCTTCTTGGCCTCTGATAGCTCACCTTTCAGTGAAGCTATCTGCTCCCTACAACACTCCAACTACTTAGAGAGTTTGAGGTTTTCTGACTTTAAGATATTATGTTCAGATAAATGATTTCTGAGAGAAATAATTTCCTTCTCAGATTTTAATAAGTCTAAACATAATGCTTTAAACTCAAATTTAAAGTCCTCTAAATTGAAATCAAATGAACTAATTACTGGTCCTCTTCAAGTTGAGTCTCTGAGTCTGACTCTGACTCTTCTTCATCTGAATTATGTTGAGAGGCATTGATTGCCATCATGCAGAACTCCTTCTCTTCTGCATCATCTTCATCATCACTGGAGCTGGATGAAACTTCGGACTCCTATTTAGTCTCACTCCAAGATTCAGCAACAAATCCCTTCCTTGTGTGTTTGTTCTTGCTTGAGGAGGGTTTGCCATTGCCATTCTTCTTGAAGTCTTTCTCTCTTCTTCTTTCTTTCTTGTCCCTTCTGTCCTTGTTTTTGTTTTCTGGACAGTCAGGTACAATGTGACCTGGTTTCCTGCAACCAAAGCAGACAATTTCTTTATTATTTGACTTATCATACCTTGGATTATCATGCTCCTTGTATGATCTCTTTCTAAAGTCCTTTCTGGCCATCTTGTAAAATCTTTTGGACAATAGACTGAGCAGCTCATCATTGCCTGTGACTTTGTCTTCAAGCTGATCTTCAGTTGCTTTGAAAGCTATTGTCTTTTCTTTCCTTGTGGCTGGTGAGGCATCCTTCTACTCTTCTTCTCTGTTCTTAATGAGCAGCTCATATGATTTGAGCTTGCCCAAAAGAGCTTCTGTAGTAATCTCATTCAGACTATTGGCATCCTTGATTGACCAGATTCTGGAATCACAAGTGCTTGGGAAGCACATTAGGATTTTGTCATTAAGTTCAGTCAGTGAGATCTCCTTATCCAAAGTCTTGAGTTCATTGACTATTAGACTGAGCCTATTATACATATCTCCAACTAACTCAGCTTCTCCCTTCTTGAAGTTCTCATATTGGGATATGAGGTGGGATCTCTTGTCCTTTCTTTCATCAGCAGATCCTGAGACTATTTCGGAGAGCTTATCCCAGATTTCCTTTGCTGAATTGCATTCAGCCACCTTTTGAAAGATGTCATCAGACATGGTCTGGGCTAAGATGTTCATAGCCTTTGCATCTGCAACCTTCCACTTCTTGATGTCAGCATCTGTGCCTGGGAGGTGGAACAGTATTTGTGCTTGTGTTCTCTGGAGGTCTTGGACAAACTGTCAAAACAGAATTAAAAATATCCTCGTCAATAGAATTCATGTATAATCTAATCCTTGCTTTCCAAAGTGCAAACTTAGATAGATTGCACACTGGAGGTCTGGTGCTAGCATAATCTTTGTTTTGGGCCATGATTGGTGAAAACAAAATCTAATAATAAATTCAAAAGAAAACAGATCTAACTAGGAATCTTTGGGTTCAGGTGTTAGCCTATACAACCACCAAGGTGTGGTATATTTAACCAACCTGGCTTTGATACCAATTGAAATTGCAGATAGATCTGATATACTCTAGAGGGGGGGGGGGGATGAATAGAGTATGGTGCTTAAAAACTTTTTGCAACAATTGTTACAATCTGAGTGAACATGGAAGCAAATATTAAATCTAATTACAGAAACTATCTAATCAGAAACTACAAAAGAAACTAATCACAGATCCTAACTAATCACAGATCAATCACAGCCAGAAACAAAAAAAAAGACAAGCAAGCCAGAAGACACAAGGAGCTATAGTGGTTCCCCTAAACTTGGGTACATCCACTCTTCTACCACCCTAGGTAGGAATCCACTACAGGATGAGTTGATCAGGTGTCTTGGGCACCAATGAGCTTTTGATAAGGTGCTCAAAAAACAAATCAGATTTTTTGATCAGGTGTCTTGCCACCAATGAGCTTTTGACAAGGTGCTCAAAAACCAAGCACAAACTTTTGAAGGGAGTTTGAAAAACCCTTTCCAGAGATGGGGATGAGAGAGTGATGGAAGTCTTCTCTTTCTCAGAGCAGCTGAGAAGACTATGTGGATTTGATGTTGTCAAAGCTCCCCCTGAGTTCTTGAGATGTTCAGGAAATGAAGCTTTGCTGTAGGGTGATAAGCCTTCAGAAATTGATCTCCAGCAATTGATGATTTCATCAACAGCTGAAATGTTAGGTGTCTGGAGTCTTTGAATGATGTTGTCCTTGAACACTTGAATCACAAGAGATCTGAAGATTTCAGATGGTTGATCTCCTTGGATGTGTGTTCTGTATGAATTCTTTTTGACAGAGAGTGTCTACAGCTCTTTCTCTTGTGAATAGTTGGTGTTGAGAAAGATGTTGTTCTGAGAATGTTTTTTTTCTTGTTCTTCTTGTCTGTGTTGTGAGAGATTCAAAAATCTTGTGTTTTATTCCATGGTTCTGAATAGAAAATAATCCACTGTCAAGACTAGCCGTTAGCCTTTCATTAATTGACTCCTTAATTGCAATTGACTTCTAGGGGAAAGTCCAAAGAAACATTCCTTGATAATCCATTGAAACTTGGTCCAGAATAAATGAAAACGGCTAGAAAATCTTCTGAATTAATTGCTGAATAACTCCTTAACTGTTCTGAATTTGAATCTTGAAAATCCTTTAACTCTTCAGAAAAACGTCGAACTGAGCTCTGCTATCGTCGAACTGAGCTCAGCGATTTGGACTTATACAACAATAGAGATCGTCGATCTGAGTTCAACTATCGCCGAACTGAGCTCAGAGATAGAGAATCAATACTGGAGTCAAGATTGTCGAACTGAGCTCAAAGATCGTCGAATGGAGTTCGACGATTTGTTGAAGTTGAGCTCAGCGATCGTCGAATGGAGTTCGACGATCCGTCGAAATTGAGCTAGACGATCGTCGATTGGAGTTCGACGATTCGTCGTACTGAGCTCGACGATATGACTTAGTATCCAAACTGAAAATCCTTGGTCTTAAGGGCAGCTTCCAAACCTAACTACTAACCCTTAGACTCAATTCTAGTTGACCTTTAGATCTATACAGGAGGTCAAAAACCGGTTTCCTAGAGACATAGTGATCCTGAACCAAATTAGTAATAGGGTGTTCCAACAGAAATATCGATCCAAAGAGAAGTAGTCCCCAAAAACCCTAGGCCACCTCGCGAGAGCTTAGTTTGAGGACAAACTAGCAGAGGCAATGGAGTGCGCATAAGGGGAATCACATGAAAGGTCCACCTTTATTTTGTTCCACTTATACATTAGCTAACAATTGGAATTCTTCTTTGTTGACTACGAAAAACCATACCCCCAGCAAGGAGCACCTCCGGCTGCGAAGATCTTTTCTTATAATTCTCTAGTAAATGAGTTAAACTCAACCCACTTGGAAACAAGACTAACCATTACAACTTATAGTATGCCCTTGTCGTAAATAGACCTTTGGTATGAACTTGGTTAAGGTAAGGAGATACCCAAAGAGAATAAAGGAGGAGTTTAACATGAGAATGGCTACCTAAGACATAAACTCAGGTGTCCATATGATCCCTATCAAGGATTACTCAAACCGGTAGCACTACCTTATGGAGAATTGAGGCCAATAATCTATTAGCAGAAGGGCAGAAGACACTTTGTCTCAACCCTCGCACTAGTAATAAGATTACCCAGAGACAACCACAAAGACAAACACCGTGGGTCGGATAGGAATTAAAGTTCGAAAGGGACTCATTTGGGATTGGGAACATTTTTACCCTGATAAGTTGGTCGTAAATGTGACTTATAGGGTATAAATTATGGAATATATCGACAAGTTTTAGGATGGAAACCCAAATATAGGGTTGATGCCCTATGGATTGTGCACCCAGCTAGGACACATATAATATGTAATATCAAAGATACTTAGCCCAAGATAGGTAGGGGCTTATAATTTGTTTATTGGGGGCTTGACTTTTGTTTATTTGGCAAATTAGTTATTGAATTGGGTTTCCTTAGACCTAATTTATAAGATGTGTTGTCCTAAACATAGTGAGATTGAAGTTGATCTTATTCGACGTTATTCAGGCGAAGATAAGGTTTTGTAAAAGCGTGTTTGGAATGATGATCTGTAGCATTACCAGGACAATGACATGGAAATAGGGAGGAGTTATTACGAGATTTAACTATTACAAGATATCACATGAAATTAGATGACATGTAACAAGATTCAGGATATTTGGGAAGATAAGATTAAATAGCTATATTGTAACATCGGAAGTATGACTCTAGAAAACTACAAGAAGTTAGCAGACAATATATTGAAAGACGTAGAACTTAGACATGACTCGTAAAGTTGAATTGATTGATTACTCGGGCATACTCGAAGGAACAAGAACATGATCGTGTAGAGAATGTTTATAGAGTCATTGTCTACACTCACAAATGAGAACTCAATTCACCAGAAGAAATTGTGTTTATCAAAACATTTAATTCCCCGGAATGAAAAAAGATGTCAAGGATTCTATGATGCATGGTGAGGTTTATCGGCTGGAGGAGGTCAAGTGCTCAACACAATCGCATCAGATCGGGATTTGCGGTTTATGTATACGGAAAGAAGATTAGTCTAGGCTTATCTGGGCTCCCGGTCGATATTCAACACAGCTCTACACCCTCAGATGGATGGGTAGATGTAGCGTACCACCCTGTCACTGAAGGATATTTTATGCTTATACACTCTTGAATATGAAGAGCAATGGGAGAGTCTTTTACCGCTGATCAAGCTCTCTTATAAGAACAGTCACCAGTCCAGCGTAGGCATGTCCATCATGAGGCATTATACGAACGGAGGTATAAGACTCCACTATATTGGACCCAAGATGAGGATCCATAGGTGAAACTCTTATTTTCAAGGCTAGCTTTACAACTAGAGGGCGGAGTGATTAGGTTTTTGTCTCTATTAGACTTTTCTAATTTATTTATTATATTACTGTGTCTGTTGATTAGATTAGATCAGCTTTCAAGAACTTTCACAAATGACACAACAAATCTATAGTGGTTCACCAATCTTGGGTACATCCATTATCCCTCTGCACCTGTCTAACTATTTGTTAGATTTGTCTCTCCCTCCAGAACTCGGCTTCTTAACAGCTTACAACACCGATCGCGCAGGACCACACACAGGTCACACAAACCAATAAATTAGGCACTAAGCCAACCTAGGTCACAAAAACCTATCACCCAACACAAAGCCAAACAAAGGTCACTAAGACCCAGCCTTTATAGTACAGGCTTAAAAACCCCAGATTCCCAAAGAATCTTTACAGAAAACAAAAATAAAAAATGTAATGTTTAGACACCAGAGCAAGCTCTGTGTCTTCTTCTTCTTGGACTGAGCAGATAACAGATCCAAGATATTGTTGTTGAAGAAAATATGTAGATAGTAGAATATTTCTTCAAACAACTTCCTTTTTCTCTATAGAACTTGTACGTCTGCTAGCTTTAGATCCTGCTGATACAGATGGGGATTGCTTCAGCTATCTCTTTCCCAGCAAGGTTCTTTATGCGGAACAACTTCTTCAGTCTCGATGAAAATGGCGAGGAAGAAGATGACGTTCAATCGCACTTTTGTTTTCAGAAAACGTAGACAAGGAACGCCCTTTTTTCGATGATCTTATTCTTTATATCTCTGGCCGATTGAGCAGTGGGTCCCACCACAAGGATTGATCTCCGAGATTTAGCCAATCAGCCCACGCTTTCCACTCATTCCTGATTCAATGGCTCTTTGTTGTGAGTGGGCCCCAACACTTATTGATGAAATAATCCTTGGTAATGGATGAAGAATTCTATAGTTTTAAAAATAATTTCAAACTCAAATCACGAAGTAGGCAAGTGTACCCATCGAAATAAAGCATAGAAATTGTCGTATTAGACTAAGGGCTTGTTGAGTACTTCTACTCATACAAATTAATATTATTTTATCTAATAATAATTTAGAGGTAAATTAAAACTAAATGAATAAAAATGAAAATGAATCAAACACTTGATCAATACTAACTTTGAACTCAAATAAACTTTGTTGGATCTCTAGTTTGATTTGGGCTAAGTTCACTAACTAGGTTAATTGACCCACCATATATAGCTATAGTCATATCTGTGTCCTAGAGTTTAGGCTATGTCCTTAGAGTTAACATTGCATGGACCAGCAAACAAAAGACGGCAGAAGACTCCAGATTTTGAGAAAAATCAAGATTCAGGAAAGGGAGTTCGACGTTCATCGAACTCAGCTCGACAAAAGTCGTGCTCAGCTCGACGAACTCAGAGACAATTCTTTGAGTTGAGCTCGATGATATTCGAGCTCAGGTTGACGATTTCTGGAAGTTCAACTTCAACATTCTAATTCCAGAATCCTTTCTCTGAACACCAGTCGACGAAGTTTTGTTATCAGCTCGACGAACTTAGAGCAAAGAATTGGCAAGTTCTATCAGAAAGCAGTTAGCAATTCTCAGGTCGACGAACTTGGTGCTCAGGTTGACGAACAAGAATTATTTGCTCAACGAACATGATTTCTCTGGTCGACAAACTCTGTACTCATGTCGACGAAATTTTTTCTTTGCTCGACGAATTCTGTGCAGATCTAGACTTGAATTTTTCCTTCTTTTGTCCTTATTTTACTGCAGTAATTCCTGAATAATCAATGCTTTTATTCTCTGATTATAGCCGTTAGTGGTAGCATTGATTATGGTATTCATCAGGATTATTACTTGTCATTTTTAATAGGACAGTTGGGGAAATCCATTAATGTAATATTCTCTCCAGACGGATTTTCATTCTCCAAACAGTCAGCATTCAATGCAGTCAATTCAAATTCAAAGGAGAAATATACAGAGAAATATAAAAAGATTTTTCTTCTCTGGCAGTGTACAAGAACAACAACAACAAGAACAACAACATGAATTAAAAAAGTGAAGAAAAAGCAAGAAAGAAGAACACACAGAGAGAACAACACAGACATCAGAAAACATTCAAGAAGAAATCTCTCTGTCTTCAGCAAGGTGTTCTTCCTCCAGCAAGCTGCCAAGAGACAACCAACTTCAATCAGTCTACAGCTTCCTAGAGAACTTTTCAAGATGATCGACTAACCCTACAAAGCTTCCATTCTTCCTGAACAAATTTTCATCTCAGAGGGAGCTTTGACACCATCAAGGATCCACTAATCTTCTCTGTTTCATTGAGAGAGAGAAGATAACATGAAGTTTCATTTATTTCACCCACTGTATGCAGGGTTCTAGCTCCCTTCAAAAGTTAATCACTTGGTTGCAAGTCTCCTGATCAAAAGACTTGACTTTGTTTTTAGGCACCTGATCAAAAGCCTGAAGGGTTTCCTGATCTACCTGAAGCAGTTCTTGTGGTGACATGCACCTGAACAAAAACCTGATTGGTGATAGGGCACCTGATCAAAAACCTGAGTGGATTCCTACCAGGGTGGTAGAAGAGTTGATGTACCCAAGTTTTAGGGGAACCAGTATGAAATTCTTGTGTCGTCCGTGATGTTATTTTAATTCTTTCTGTGTTCTGATTGCTGGATAGCTTAGTTTTATTTCAGCACTCTCTGAATACACTTATTAGTATCACTATTTTTAACTCTGAAATAAAATCTAAAGGATTTTAAAATACTCTATTCACCCCCCCCCCCCCCCCTCTAGAGTAAAACAGTCTAACTCCTCTGGTGGTATCCTCCTTACCTCCACTTTCAATTGGTATCAGAGCAGGATAACTTTTTTTTGTTTCACGGATTAACATCTGAACCAAGATCCTAGTTAGATTGTTTCTCTATTATTTAGTTTTTCTATTTTTACAGCAATGGTACAAAATAAAGATTATGCTAGCACCAGACCTCCAATCTGCAACTTAGATAAGTTTGCAATCTGAAAGACAAGAATCAAGCTGTACATGAACTATATTGATGAGGACATTTTCAACTCTATTTTGGCAGGTCCTACTCAACCATCAGCATCCACTTCCAGAGTAACTTCCAGCACTCATACTGTTCCACCACCTGAGTGGACTGATGCACAGATGAAGCCCAAAGTTTCTGATGCTAAAGCAAAGAATATATTGGCCCAAACAATGTCAGATGAAATCTTCAAAAAGGTGGCTGAATGGTCTTCTTCAAAAGAAATATGGGATTCTCTAAACTAGATGGTGACAGGCTTTGCAGATGAAAGAAAGGATAGAAGATCCCTCTTAATATCTCAATATGTGAACTTCAAGGAGGAATCTGAAATAGTGGCAGAGATGTATAACATACTTAGTGTTATCATCAATGTACTGAAGACCTTGGTTAAAGATATCTCATTGACTGAGATCAATGATAAGATTCTGATGTGCTTCCCCAGCACTTGGGATTCCAGGATCTGGCCAATCAAAGAATCCAGAAGTATGGATGTGATATCCACTGAGTCTATCTTGGGAAAGCTCAAATCCTATGAATAATTGATCAAGACTAGAGAGGCAGCTGAAATGAAGGCGTCAACCTCTTCAAGGAAGGAACATAATATTGCTTTTAAAGTAACTGAAGAATCTAAACCCTTCCAGCCAATGAAGAGCTGATGATCTTGATGGCCAAAAGATTCTACAAGCTGGCCAAGAAGGATTTCAAAAGAAGACCATCAAAGAATGATGACAAACCTAAGTATGATAGAACTCCTACAAAGGAGATTGTCTGGTTTGGATGCAGAAAGCCTGGGCACATTCTTCTTGAATGTCCAGAATCTCATAAAAGGGACGGTAGAAAGGAGAAAGAGAACAAGAAGAACTCCAACAGGAATTCAAACAAACAATCCTCCAACAAATACAAAAGAAAAGAAAAAGGTTTCATTGCTGAAACCTGGAGTGACACTGATGAGGAGACATCATCTTCCAATTACAGTGAAGATGAAGAAGAAGCAAGGTCAAAAGAGGTCTGCCTCATGGCAATAAATGCTTCATGCAGCAGACCTGAGGCTGAAGCTCAAGTAGAAGGTCACTCTGAAGAATCAGAAGAAGAATCTGAGATAGATGAGGATCAGGTAATCTCATCTTTTAATTTTAATTCTGTTGATTTTAAAATTGAATCAAATCTTTATGTAATGATTTAATAAAATCTGAAGAAGAAATTAAAATGCTAAGAGATAGGCAATCTGAATTTGATAACTAGTTTGCTAAAAATAATAAGCTTAAGTATGATTTAGGTTTAGCTAATGAACAAATTACTTCTTTAAAAACAGAGTTATGTAAGGCTAAGCAACTTGAGAAATCTCTCAATGGGAGAAGCCTTAAGCTGATGAACATCACAAGTACGGTCAATGCTAGACTGATTGGCAAACTGGGCTTGGGTGCATCATCAAGCTTACCCCCATACTTAAGAAGAACATATTAACAACCCCTATAAAATTTGTTTCAGCTAAGAGTAAAGAGGTAATAAACAACAAACAAACCACAAAAGAATTACCTAACTCTAAAAATCAAAAGAATAGAAACCAGAAAACTCTAAGTAAAAACAATGTTCAACAGATTTCGTCGAATTTAGGTCGATGAAATTTTGCTAGTTCATCGAACTCCGATCGACGAACTATGAATGCAAATATTAGCTACAATAATTCAACTTACTGCGTTCGACGAACTGTGTATGGTTCGTCGGGCAGAGATCGACGAACTTGCGGCATAGAAAATGAATATGTTCATTCTCTGAGCAGAGATCGACAATCTCATCCCACTTCGTCAAACTCTGGTCGATGAACTTATAACTTTTCGTCGAACCCAGTCAGACATAACAAAAATCATAATTTTGACAGAAACTTTAATCATCCTAGAAAACCATTTAATCCACTTACTGATTGGGAAATTCCACCTAGGAGATACCATCCCTTAGGTTATAAATCCCAACCTGAATTTTCAGTTATATCTAGTTTTTCTTATCAGAAAAATAAAGGACCCAAGTTAATCTGGGTCAAGAACAACTAATTGTTTTCTTTACAGGTAAAGAGTTGTCCAACTGTTTATCAATAATGGTATCTGGATAGTGGATGCTCCAAGCATATGACTGGCAGCAAGGACAACTTAAACAACTACAAGTCCATGCTGGGACCAAATGTGGTCTTTGGTGATTCAAATTGTGGTCAGTCTTAAGGCTTTGGAGAAGAAAAGATTGGAGCATTCACTTTCTAGAAGGTGATATATGTAAGTGGACTCAAGCATAACCTCATCTCCATAAGTTAATTATGTGATGAAGGTTATCAGGTACATTTTAACTCAAGTTCTTGTATTATTTCTAATAAAGAAGCCAAACTGTTTTAATTGGAAATAGACAAGGTTACATATATGTAGTTGATTTTCATTATGCAACTTCAGACATTTGTTTACTTAATATTATTTGCAATCAAAATGATATATGTCGTAAAAGAGTAGGACATGTTAATTTGAAAAACATTGCTAGGCTATCTAAAGACAACCTTGTGAGAGGATTGCCTTCTGATCCCTACAAGAAGGAAGGCCTCTACAGGGCTTGTCAACTAGGCAAGCAAACTAAATCTAGTTTTAAATCAGTTAATAAGAGTGATTCACCTAGGATCTTGTACTTGCTACACATGGACCTTTTTGGCCCTATTGTTGTACAAAGCCTTGGAGAGAAATCTTATACTCTAGTTATTGTAGATGACTTCTCAAGATTCACTTGGGTGTTCTTTCTGAGATATAAGCCAGATACATTAAAGGTTCTTACAGATTTTCTCAGGACCATACAGATTGAGTACTCTACTCCAGTTGCGTTGATCGGAAGTGATCATGGTACTGAGTTTGAGTCTCTTCTTATGCATGAGTTATGTGATAAGGAAGGTATCAGACATTGCTTCTCAGCTCCTAGAACTTTTCAACAAAATGGGGTAGCTGAAAAGATGAATAGAACCTAAATTGAAGCTGCAGGCACATTACTTGTAGATACTAACATGCCCCTATCCTTTTGGGCAGAGGCTGTAAGCACAACAAACTATGTACTGAACAGAAGTTTAATAAATAAACTTAAGAATAAGACACCCTATGAATTGCTTAAAGGGAAGAAACATAAAATCAGTTATTTTAAAATATTCGGTTGTATATGTTATATTCATAATAATAACAAAAAATACATTAGAAAGTTTGAAGCTAAGGCTGAATAGGGAATTTTTCTAGGATATTCCCAAGTCAGCAAAGTTTATAGGGTATTTAATAAATCTTGTTTAAAAATTGAGAAATCAATACATGTGACTTTTGATGAGGCTAACATATCTTATAAGGAGAAAGAAATTTCTACCAATAGCACTTTGCAGATACCTCACTTGTGTGAGAGAATGGTTGAACTAAGCCTCACCCAAGAGTCTCCAATGCATCCTTCTCTACAAGTTGAAGAAGAAAGTGAAGAACAAAGCACAGAAGTGACTGAACCCTTTCGAACAGCAAATGAAATTCCACAAGAGGAATTTATTCCCCAAGCTGTTGTCCAACTAGCTCCTTCCACTGATTTTGTCACACTTAGAGATCACCCCAGATCTCAAGTGATTGAAGACATTTCAGCTGGTGTGCAAACAAGGCATCAACTCAACCCTTATTTAATGTTTGTTTGTTTCCTCTCTCAAATTGAGCACCAATCCATTCAAGATGCAGAACATGATACCCACTGGATCATTGTAATACAAGAGCAGCTCAATCAATTTGAGAGATGTAGTGTTTGGGATTTGTTTCCTAGACACAAAGACTACCCAATTATTGGAACCAAATGGGTATTCAGAAATAAATTGGATGCAGAAGGCAACATAATGAGGAACAAGGCAAGGCTAGTAGCGTAAGGCTATAGGGAGGAGGAAGGTATTGATTTTGATCAAACATTTGCTCCTGTTGCAAGAATTGAGGCTATAAGGATTTTCCTTGCATATGCTGCATTAAAAAAAATTCAAAGTCTATCAGATGGATGTGAAATGTTCTTTTCTGAATGGAGATCTCAAAGAAGAGTTTTATGTTGAACAACCTCCAGGTTTTATCTTTTCAACCCATCCTTCTCATGTCTTTAGATTGCATAAGGCTCTCTATGGAGTAAAGCCAGCACCAAGTGCTTGGTATGAGACCTTAGCTAGTTTCTTATTAGAGCACAAATTTTTTAGAGGCATTGTAGATAGGACTCTTTTTGTTAAGCATCATAAAGATAAAATTTTATTAGTACAAATTTATGTAGATGATATCATATTTGGCTCAACTGATCCCAAACTATGCAAAAGGTTCTCTAACCGTATGCATTCAATGTTTGAGATGAGTAACATGGGTGAGCTTTGATATTTCCTTGGTATCGAAGTGAAACAATCATCTGATGGTATCTTCATCTCCCAATCTAAATATGCTAAGGAGCTCATTAAAATATTTGGGATGTGTGATGCCTCAGCTATGAAGACACCCATGGCTACAAATGCTGTGATAGATTCTGATGAGCATTGAAAGTCTGTTGATCAGAAGTTGTATAGGGCTATTGTTGGGTCCTTACTATACCTCACAGCAAGTAGGCCAAATATCATGTTTGCTACATGCATTTGTGCTAGGTTCTAAGTGAACCCTAAAGAATCTTGAAAGAATTGGTTTCAAGATGACCTAAACACCTAGAGGGGGGTGAATAGGTACAATTCTTTTTATTGCTTAGGCAAACAAATTTATCACAATAAAACCTATTATGCACACTATCATAGCACAGATAAAAAGAACACAGCACACAGACAGACAGAATACACCCATTTTTATAGTGGTTCCCCAAATGATGGGTACATCCACTTCCCCCTTCGCTTATCTAACAGTATACTAGATTTGGCCTAACTTCCTTCTTCTTCTCAGATCCTCAGATCTTATAGCTAAGAACCCAAAGATGGTTCCTACAACTCAGACATCAGCAAGTCCTACAACTCAAATTCTCTCAAAGAATCCTACCTTAGAGTGAGTCCACACTCCTACAACTCAGGCACACAGGCCCTACCTCAGCCTCTTCCCAGACCTAAAACTCAGAGAATTTAATCTCCTACCTCATACACTTAGCCCTAACTCAGCCTTTATAATTTAGGCTGACAACTCAGATCTATAATAGATCCTACACTGAATTGATAATAGAAAAGAATAAAACCTTCACCCAGATAGAGAGAGAAAGGGTTGAAGGTTTCTTGATCAGTTCTTGAAAGAACAGATAACTTTTGAATCAACCTGTCTTAGCTTTCTTCAAAGTTTCTTGAATTTGAACAAAGTAAGGTTGATCTTCTTGAAGTTGGAGATGATCCTCAATCCAGCTTCTTCTTAATCAGATGTGATTCTGATTTCTTCTTTCAGATTGTTCAGGATCTGCCCTCTTTGGATTTCTGGATGAAGACTACTCTCCTTGTAGTTTGTTCTTCTCAGATTGGTTTTGTCTTTGATGCTTCCCGTTCTCTCTTCTATCTGTTGATAGAACATGTCTTTATATATGCTTCATCCAAGGTTACCGGCTGATCCGGTTCATAACAACCTTCTGACAGCTCTGATAGATACAGCTGCATTGTCAGTTATGACAGTTGTCAAGTCACCAGTTACTTCATTATACTTAGTATCAGTCAGAAAAGTGTTGAGACATTCCTTTACATGTGCCGACACAAATAGACTATGTGTCGACACAATCCTTGGTGATGTTAACACAGCTCCCATAATGTCGACACATCACTTAATAATCCTGTGTGTCGACACAGCTTCTGTAAAATGTGTCGACACAAGTCCTGTGTGACGACACAAATTCTTCTTGTCTTGATACAGTGGTTGCCTTGACACAGCTTCTGTAAAATATGTCGACACAAGTCCTGTGTGTCGACACAAATACTTCTTGTCGTGACATAGTGGTTGTCTTGATACAAATCTGGAATGTGTCGACACAATTACTGTAGACATAAACTTGATGTGTGTCGACACAAGTCATGTTTGTCGACACAGTTGCTGTAGACAAAATTCTGTGTGTCGACACAAGTCCTGTGTGTCGACATAGACTGTCTTCTAGTATCGACTATGTTGGTGTCGACAGATTTTCCATTTGTTGACACAAGTTCTGTGTGTCGACACAATCTTGCTTCTGGTGTCGACACAGCTTTTCCCAAGTGTCGACACGATTGTTGTCGACAGATTTTCTATGTGTCGACATAAGTCCTGTGTGTCGACACAAACTGACCTCTAGTGTCGACACAGCTTTTCCCAAGTGTCGACACTTGTACTTAGAAACTTTTTCTTCATTTTATTATCCTGCACAAACAAACTCAAAACACCATCAAATACACATTGATGAATATCATTGAGTTAGATGAGGCTTCTACAAATATGGTACACATTTTCCAATGTACCCAACAATCTCCCCCTATTTGGAGAAGTCATATCCCTTAGTCAATGATATACATCACTTTATAATAAAATAGACATTATGATATATATAAAAGAAAATATTTATCACACATGGTAATTCATTGCCAGAAACAACATATTATATCAACACAAAATATGATAACATGTTTTGAACAAGAATCAAAGTTTTGTTGAATTATAAATATGTTTAACAATTAAAAGATTACATAGATTTACACATTGTTTAAATTCTAGTAAAACTATCTTAAGATCGATCAGTCTCCTTGATCACTATTCCCTTACCAGATTGAACCCTTGCTTGTACACTAGTTCCAGTGTCTTCAGCTGGCTCATTTTCTTTAAGATCTTTCTTCTTAAGCTCTTTAGTCTTGATCTTCTCCCTTTCAAAATAATGGTAAGACTTTGGGAAGTTTTTGCTGGTCTCCACAGCAGTAGCAGGTACCTTCCCAACTTTTTGATCTCTTCTAAACAGATATATGGCATCTTACCTTTTCTGATACTTATTCAACTCTAGTTCAGAATACCACTTGCCTCTATCATGCATTTTATCTTTCACAGCTTGCCAGGCAGTGATTATTATGTTCCTTGAAGTGGGACTCCATCTTTCAAAATCTGGCTTTGATTCAGACTGCTCTCTAATTCTTTTCTTTGAAAGTTAAGATTCTTGCTCTCTCTTTAATGCGGCCTCAGACATTTCCACTTTCTCAATTATGACATTCTTAGTAGCCTCGGGTGGGCTATACATCTGGTGAACTAGTTGTTGAATTCCCTCAAAGTTAGAAGGAGGGTATATGATTTGAGCTACCTCTTGCTGATCCCCTTAAATTCATTCAGCTTGAATGCCTGACTCAGTTGTATTATCATCATCATCACACAAGGGTGTGTATCCAAGAGTGGCTCTGATAGAATTAGTTATCCATTTTGCATGATCAGAGCCTGTAGTGACTAACAACCTCTCCCCCTTTATGACTTCTCTCTCAACATGATTCCTGAGATCATCTTTCTGAAATCTGATTTGATCAGCTAAGTAGTTGGTGCCTTCTGTATAATAAGCTTTACACTACTGTAGCTGAGCAGATATGATCTTTTGAGAGGCTTGAATGGCAGATTGGAAAGTGGCTAAATCTTCATGAAGTTTCCTATCAAACTCGGACTTCTCTTTAGCCCTTTCCTCAGTTAATGCAGTTTCAATATTCTTTAACTCAGTAACAATCACATTATGTGATTCAGTTAGATTATCATTCATCCTTAGATGATTTTCCAGAACATAGCCTTGCTTAACTACTATGTCATCAATTTGAGTCCTGGCCTCTTATTGCTGCTTGGCCAGATAAACTACAGCATTACCTCCCTTATCGAAGCAATCTATCATCTCCTTCTTATTCTGATTGACTTCAAATCTTATTGATTTAATGTCTTGAGCCAAGGTGAATTGGAGGTCTTTTTGACTTTCATCCATATATTTCTCCATGGCTGCTCTTTGTTCATCCAGTTTAACTTGCAAAGCCACCAACAGTGAACTTTAGTCAACTATTGGGCCTGGTTGTCGAGTGACTGTTTGCAAAGCTCACTTATAGCCTGATCTCTTTTTTCTGTAGACCATCAGTTTCCTTTTCTTTGCATTTGAGGCTTCCTCATCATCTTCAAAAGCTGAGGAACTGTCTATATCAACTGTCTCTTTGGGACTAGAGTGTAGCTCCTTCTCAGTCCTAGTCAACTCCCCCTCAGTCCTTGCCTCCTGAATATTAGGAAATAATTCTTCAACAGTGGATTCTTGTTGAGTTTGTACAGGTGGAACATCTGTATCTTGTACAGTTAATGTGGCATTATCTAATGTAGATTTGTCATTAATTGTTATATCCTGTGCAGGGATGTTGTCATGGTTTGTCTATTCAACATCAGTTAGAAGCACAATTAGTGTATCTGGCTCAGTATCGAGTGTAGTTTGATTAATATCATGTATTACCTCAAGGATAGTTTGAGTGGCTGTTTCATTCTCTAATGCAGCTTGCTCTTTCTCATGAGCAACTTCTGAAGGTAATGCCTATTGTTGAGCTGGAGAAAGCTCATTGGCTCCCCCTAGATGAGGCACTTCCTGAACTTGATCCAGTTGGATGGTGCTTTCTAGAATCTTCTCCCCCTGCATCTGACTATAATCTACATTGTTAGGGGCAGGTGATGTCCTTGCAGATTCTTATTGTTCTTCATCTGAACTGAAGGTCACTTGTTCTTCTGAATCACTAGAAGATTTAGGTTTCCTGGAGGTTTGTTTCTTCCTCTTCTGTGGTAGTTGTTTTTGTGGAGTAGGAACATATTTTATTAGCACCCTTTCCCATATGGAGAGTATTCTTAAATCCATCCTTCTCATGTGGTTGATCTTAGATCCTGCTGTTTGGTGCATCACTTAAAGTATAGTCGCAGCCAGATATAGATTTAGTATTCTCCCCAGGTTTGGTTTCTTGAAGCTTTCTTTTATCTTCTCAAATATAACTGCAGACTAGTTAGTGTTGATCCTGAAGATGACTGTGGTCTTGAGGCTGAACATATAGGCAGATATCCTATCATGTCCACCTGGTTTGCATAGAATCACTTTTCCAATTATTTCAGAAAGAAATTTTCCTTGAGAATTCATCCCCTTTCTATTCATAGAAGATCCAATCTTGGTGGTGGGATCCAGTCCACACCATTGGAGTGCTTCCCTGGTCTTGGAAGATGCAACCTCATCTTCTTCTTGAACTCTGGGCAGGTGTAGAGTCTTTCTTAAACTCTTCAAGGTGAGTTTGACCTTTGTGCCTGTGAATTGAGGACCTAATCTTGAGACCTATTGAATCCAGAGATGCTGCTGCATAAAATTCAAGGATCTCCTTCTTCCAAATCTTTGTCGGTTCTGACACCAGGTATTCTAATCCATTGTCTGTGATTAGGGTAATCACAGCTTTGATTTCGGGTTCCGCAACGTCAAAGGCATCACGAACGAGTTCATAACCCTCGTTAATGTTGTCGTCGTGTTTGGGCGCCATGGGGAATGAAAGAGATTTAGGATTGGGAAGAGAAAGAACTTGTCGACACCACTTCCTAAGTGTCGACACAACTTTTTGGATGTGTCGACACAACTTTCTAGATGTGTCAACACCAACTACTAAGTGTCGACACAGACTTATTTATGTGTCGACACAGAATTACATAGACAAATTTGTCATTCTATTCTAGGTTCAGCATACCTAATTCAATTTTGAAATTATTGAATTTGGTTTCATCTAATGGTTTAGTGAACATATCAGCAACTTGATTATCAGTATTGACAAATTCTAAATTTATATCTTCTTTTTCCACATGATCTCTAATGAAATGAAATCTAATTTCTATATGCTTTGTTCTGCTATATGAAACATGATTTTTAGCAATAGAAATAGCACTTGTAGAATCACAAAATAATGGAGTTCTACTTACCTTGAGACCATAGTCTTCAAGTTGATGTTGAATCCATAAAAGCTGAGCACAGCAGCTGCCTACAGTAACATATTCTGACTCAGCAGTGGATATTGTCACACTAGTCTGCTTCTTACTGCTCCATGACACCAATCTACCACCTAGAAACTAACATGTGCCAGTAGTACTTTTCCTGTCTTCTTTGCATCCTGTAAAGTCTGCATCTGAATACCCAATCAGTAGAAAATCTCTATTCCTAGGGTACCAAAGGCCAAGATTAGGTGTTCCCTTGAGATATCTCAAAATTCTTTTAACTACAGTATAATGATATTCTTTAGGGCTTGCTTGACACCAAGCACAGACACATGTAGCATACATGATCTCTGGTCTACTAGCAGTTAAGTATAAAAGGGAGCCATTTATCCCTCTATACAAAGATTCATCTACAGGTTTCCCTGCATCATCTTTGTCTATAGGCATACTTGACCCCATAAGAGTTCTCATGGTGGAGGATGACTCCATGCCATACTTCTTAATCAACTCCTTGGTGAACTTAGACTTATATATGGACAAGCCATCATCATTTTGTCTAACTTGGAGTCTCAAGAAGAATTTAAGCTCACCCATACTGCTCATCTCAAACTTCCCTTGCATTAGTTTGGCAAACTTTCTACAAAGGTTGTTTTCTGTTGATCCAAAGATAATGTCATCAACATATATCTAAACTAGGATCAACTTGCCTTTAGATTCCCTAAGGAATAGAGTCTTGTCTATTTTCCCCCTTGAGAATTTGTTCTCAATGAGGAAAGTAGACAGGGTTTCATACAAAAACCTAGGGGCTTGTTTCAGTCCATATAGAGATTTCTTAAGTTTATAAACATAATTAGGATAATGAGGATCTACAAAGCCTTAGGGCTGATCAACATAGACTTCCTCTTTTATGTCACCATTTAGAAATGCTGACTTGATATCCATTTGGAATACCTTGAAACCCTGGTAAGCTGCATAGGCATGGAATAGCCTTATTGCTTCCAATCATGCCACTGGAGCAAATGTCTGATCAAAGTCTATTCCTTCTTCCTGCCTATAGACCTTGGCAACTAGTCTTGCATTATTATTAACTATGATGTCATTTTCATCTAGTTTATTCCTATAGATCCACTTAGTCTCAATCACATTGTGATTCTTTGGTTTTGGGACCAGCTCCCATACTTTACATCTCCTGAATTGATTCAACTCCTCATGCATTGCATCAATCCAGTTTGAATCCTTTATGGCTTCTTCAAATCTTTTTGGTTCCAACTGAGATAGGAAGTGTAACACCCCCTATCCGTCGCATAGCATATAGCAGTAGGTTCGGCCGGGGCCCGACGCCATATACCACAGACAGACCGGGTGGTTACTTATGGAAACCAACCAACCAATCTCAACGTCCTACACAGAGCATTCTAGCGGAAGCAGTTTGAATAAGTTGCAAACAAGAACCCAGCTTTAGAGCACGAATGTCCACTATTACAATATTTAGGAATGTATACAAAATACCCAAAAATCGGCCTTAAGGCCTTACAAAATGTTTCACTTGAATAATACATGATTTACCAACCTCGGCACGCAGGCCGGCCATACATGAATAAAACAGAAAACATTTCCACTTGGGCCTTCGAGGGCCAGCTTCGCAAAAAGGGCTTTAGCCCGCTATTGACTGCTTGGTCCAGCTACACCTGCAAGCAACAAACCAACGCACGGTGGCAAACAAGGCAACGGTCAGCAATGCTGACCAAATTATAACGATCCCGCCCCAACTCGGGGCGGCGATGCTCCTTCCCTGCATTTCATTAGCACAAGCGAGCAATGCATATAACCATAGCCATTTCATCACAGACGTTGGCTCGTACGGCCACACGTCCCGTGCACTCAGGGCACATTCTCGGTGAACCGGTCCATGTCGCGTCAACTTAAGCCACCAACATTCCAGACTCACCACCGCCACTTAGACGGCCATTCCTATGAGCAATTCGTCTTCCTGGCATTGGTCACGTCAATTTAAGCCATAGACCGCCGAAGACTCACATCTATGCCAACGGCGAGTGCCATGTAACTTTAGGTCTCTCTAACCCGAACGACATAGAGCGGGTACGGCTCCATCTAACCCGTGCTCACATCGCAACGACAATTTAAGCCATATGCGCGGGTCAAACTTTCACCGAGTCCCATTCTAACACAAATCACATAACCCCATTATGTTCAAGCTGGCTCTTAGGCCACCAAGTTGGCAAGATCTCGTATCCGCCCAGTTTTCCGGGTGCACCTTTGGGTTAGTCCACAAGGCTCCCTGCTGCAATCTACCGCGTAGAAAACCCGAAAACACCCAATAGTACGGAGTCTTCTCTGGCCTTATGCAATGCAACATCACCGATCCGGACTAACATGTCCGGGTAGGCTTCAACCAAAATGCCTATGTCCGTTCTCGCATACGGACTCTAAACAACGGGGACTTTACATATCTACCCGAAGGAACGCCTCCAACTCTCCGCAAACTCGCAAGAGGGGGCTTCCTATGCTAAGAAAAGGAGCGATTCAAGCTCAAGATGAGGATCGTTACCCTTGTCTTCCTCTTTGGCGCCATCGAAAAGTAATCGGATAGAAATCACCGCACTTGCGTCGCCTCCGTGGATCCGGAGTCGGCTTGCGATTCGGAGCTCCGAAGCTCCTCCAATGGCGGATATAGCTCCTCTTCCACTTGCCTTAGCTCTTCTTTCTCCAAGGGTTTGGAGAGATGAAAAGGGTGAAAAGTGATGGATTTCAAGTCAACTCCCGGGTATATCCTCCCAGGAACAACCCCCAGCCATTGGATCTTCAATCAAGGAAACGAACGGCTTTGATTCGGGGCTTGTTAGAAAGTAGAGAAAAGAAGCGAAAAGTAGAGAACAAGCCGAATAAACTTTTGAATAATCGAAATTTTATTATCCAAAAAAGGTATCTATTACAAAGGTATGCCCTCCCTTATATAGAATGGAGGAGAGATGAGAGAATACAAATAAGAGATGTGGGACTAAAATTTACAGGACTAGGCGGACTATACAAAACAAACCGCACAGGCCGCGCGGTTAGACAGCAGGGCTAACCGCACGGCTACCACCAGAGAGGAAGAGAGACCGCCAGGGTAGACCGCCAGACCGTCCGGTCTCCAAGCCGGCTGAGACAAACCGCCAGACCGCGCGGTCTTCAACCCGTCAAGACAAACCGCCAGACCGCCCGGTCACCAACTTCAACACTCCCCCTCAAGCTGGAGCATATATATCGATCATGCCCAGCTTGTCGCAGATGTGGAAAAAGGAAGCGGACACCGGCTTGGTGAAGACATCTGCCAACTCGTTGTCGGAAGTGACAAATGGAGTGCAGATCTGTTTCTTCAATATTTCTTCCCGAATAAAATGACAGTCGACTTCTATGTGTTTTGTTCTCTCATGAAAGACCGGATTTTTGGAAATGTGTATCGCGGCCTTATTGTCACAGAACATAGGAAGAGGATAGTTGTAAACCTCTCCTAAGTCAAGCATGAGAGCCCGCAACCACTTCAACTCACATGTAGTCGATGCCATGCTGCGATATTCCGCCTCTGCACTAGACCTGGAAACGACAGACTGTTTCTTGCTCTTCCAACTCACAAGATTACCTCCAACAAATGTGCAGAAACCTGAAGTCGACTTGCGGTCCACTTTGTCATCCGCATAGCTTGAATCAGAGTAAGCTTCAACCCTTAGGTGACCATTTTTCTGAAATAGGAGACCTTTCCCTGGAGCAGCTTTAATATACTCTAATATTCTCATAGCAGATTGTAGATGACACTCCCTCGGAGCTTGCATGAACTGGCTCACTTTGCCAACAGCATAAGAGATGTCGGGTCTGGTTACCGTGAGATATATGAGCTTGCCCACCAGACGCCGGTATCTCGTAAGATCAGAGAGAAGAGGTGAGTTATCTGTCCAAGTTTTGTCTTCTCCAGCAGCCATAGGACAACGAGCAGGTTTAGCACCAGTGAGTCCTGCCTCCTTCAAAAGATCAAGAGCATACTTCCTTTATGAAAGGACCATGGAGTTGGGTTTTCTAGAGATTTCAATCCCCAGAAAGTATTTCGGGGAGCCCATATCCTTTGTGACCAGATGGTGACGAAGGTGTTTCTTGGTCATCAATACCCCATCCTGGTCATCGCCAGTAAGAAGAATGTCATCAACATAACCGCAAGAACAACAAGACCAGATGCGGTTTTCCGAACAAACAAGGAGTGATCTGCTGAGCTTCTTGTAAAACCAATGGCCGCAACAATGCTACTAAACTTGTCAAACCAGGCACGAGGACTCTGCTTGAGGCCATAGATAGCCTTCTGTAGCCGGCATACCCTTGTCTCCCCTGAGCAACATACCCAGGAGGTTGCTCCATGTAAACATCTTCCTGCAGATCGCCATAGAGGAAGGCATTCTTAACATCGAGCTGCGAGATGGGCCAATCCCGGTTGACAGCCACTGAGAGAAGAACCCGAATAGTGCTGAGGCGAGCCACGGGAGAGAAAGTGTCAAAGTAATCAAGCCCATAAGTTTGGGTAAAACCCTTGGCAACCAGGCGAGCCTTATAACGATCCACACTGCCATCCGGGAGAAACTTCACCACGAAGACCCATCGACAACCAACAACATCTGTGCCATAAGGAGGAGGAACAAGGGTCCAGGTACCCCGTTCAGTCAGAGTAGCAATCTCCTCATCCATGGCAGCTTTCCAATGAGGAATAGTAAGGGCCTCCTGATAGGAACGGGGGGTGGTAGTAGCTGAGATAGCCAGAGCGAAAGCTCTGCGAGAAGGGGTAAGACGATCATAGGAAACAACTGCAGCAAGCGGGTGTTGGGTACATGCCCGAACCCCCTTGCGAAGAGCAATAGGGAGATCCAGGTCAACAGGGGCCTCAGTATCCAGAGTATCCGTGGTGGAGAGAGCTGGCCCGGGAGCAGAGAGAGATGGCAGCAGAGTGGAGGGAGAAAGCGGAGTAGAGGGTGGAGATGGTGGAGGTGGTGGAGATGGTGGAGATGGTGGAGATGGCGGAACATCAGTGGGAGCAGAGGGAGGGATGGGTTGGTAGGAAAAGTAGGAGCAGGAGGAGGAGAGGAGGAAGCGGGAGAGAAGTAAGAGACATTGTCGAAGAAGGTGACATCCGCAGAGACAAATTGCTTGCGGGTAACGGGATCAAAGCAACAATAACCTTTCTGAGTGGGAGAGTAGCCCAGAAAGACACATTTGGTGGCACGTGGTGAGAGTTTATCACGGGTGGCAGCGGGAGAGTGCACAAAAGCGGTGCACCCAAAGATGTGTAGAGGAAGAGGAAAGGGATCCTTGTCTGGATAAAGAATGGAGAAGGGGGTAGCACCATGGAGAACTGTGGAGGGAAGGCGATTGATGAGATAGCAGGAGAGGAGGACAGCATATCCCCAATAGGAGCGAGGAACATGCATTTGAGTCATCATAGTGCGAGCGACATCAAGGAGGTGACGGTTTTTGCGTTCCGCCACCCCATTTTGTTGTGAGGTGTAGACACAGCTGGTTTGACGAATGACACCATGGTGAATACAAAAGGATGAGAAGTCGTGGCTAAGATACTCCTTGGCATTATCAGAACGAAGGAGTTTAATAGACGTATCGAACTGAGTCTTAACCATAGAATAAAAGGAGGTCCAAACAGAGAACAGCTCGGAGCGATCTTTGAGAAGATATACCCACGTACATCGAGAGAAATCATCAATGAAGGTGACAAAGTAGGAACTACCCCGACCGATGGTGAGGTTAGGAGCGGGACCCCATATGTCGGAGTGAACGAGGTCGAACGGACGGGAAGAGCCCCGACTCTGCGTTGGGGGGAAGGATGAGCGGTGATGTTTGCCAAGTTGACAAGCATCACAGTTGAGAGGAGGATGATGAGGAGGGAGGTGCGGCAGGAACTGTCGTAGAATGCGGGGAGGAGCATGTCCAAGGCGAAGATGCCATTGGAGAAGATCTGTAGAGGAGGAGGAGAAGGCGGATAGAGCAGAAACGTTGTCGAGGAAGTAGAGACCACCACTCTCTGTCCCGGTAGCAATCGTCCGTTGGGAGTCCGGATCCTGAAAAGTGCAAGAGGTAGGGGTGAATATGACAGAACACCGTAGTTGCTTGCATAAAGAAGTAACCGATAGTAAATTGCACGGAAACTTGGGCACATAGAGGGTATCAGCCAAGCAGAGAGATGGAGTGACGGGAACCAGGCCCGTCCCATGGACCGGGGAGGGAGATCCATCAGCAACAATAACCGGGGGCAACTGAGCATGTGTGTCAAGAAGAGAGAAACAGTGAGGATTGCCTGTCATATGATTTGTGGCGCCAGAGTCTATTAGCCATCTTCCGCGAGTAACAACATGAGCACTACCAGAAGAGGTTACTACAGAGGCGGACAGGCCGGAGGAGGGAAAGCCATGGAAGCAAGAGAGGAGCAAACCGCGACGATAAGAACAAGCCGCGAGAAGAGAAAAGAGCACCAAGCCGGGCGAACAGAAAACAGGTCGGGCGGCTAGAAAGACCGCTACCAAGAAGCAGAGCAAAGCAGAGGGAAAGAAGTCGCACGGCCTGAAAAAGTCGGGCGAACAGAGGAGAACAAGTCGCACGGAAAAAGAGGAAGCCGGGCGACTAGCAAGCAGGAGCGGGTGACCGCGACCAAGATGCGGGTGAGAAAGGAACAACCCGCACGGTCAGGCAGATCACAGCAGCTGCTAGAAAGCGGTCAAAGGCAAAGCGGGGAAGAGGTCGCGCGGACTGAAAAGGCCGAGCGAACAGAAGAGAGGAGAAGAGCCGGCGAGCGCGACCAAGATGCGGGTGAGAAAGGAACAACCCGCACGGTCAGGCAGATCACAGCAGCAAACCGCGAGTAGAGAGACAACACACGCGGACAGAGACAGACCGCAACGACTAGGAAGTCGGAGCGGCAAGAAAGAACAAGGAGCGCGGCGACAAGGAAACAGGTCGCTGCGACAAAGAGCAGTAGGTGAAGAGAACCAAGAAGAGCAAGCCGCGCGAACAGGGCAGCGGACAGAAACAAGCCGCGCGGATAGAAACAAGCCGCGCGGACAGAAGAGAAGTCAAGTCGCAAAACAAGTCGCAGAACGCGGAAACAAGCCGCGAACAACAGAGAGCGCACAGAATCAGGAGGAAATGACCGTGCCCTCTGATACCATGTTAGAAAGTAGAGAAAAGAAGCGAAAAGTAGAGAACAAGCCGAATAAACTTTTGAATAATCGAAATTTTATTATCCAAAAAAGGTATCTATTACAAAGGTATGTCCTCCCTTATATAGAATGGAGGAGAGATGAGAGAATACAAATAAGAGATGTGGGACTAAAATTTACAGGACTAGGCGGACTATACAAAACAAACCGCACAGGCCGCGCGGTTAGACAGCAGGGCTAACCGCACGGCTACCACCAGAGAGGAAGAGAGACCGCCAGGGTAGACCGCCAGACCGTCCGGTCTCCAAGCCGGCTGAGACAAACCGCCAGACCGCGCGGTCTTCAACCCGTCAAGACAAACCGCCAGACCGCCCGGTCACCAACTTCAACAGGGCTGAAATGCCCAATCTGGACCGAACACGGCCTGGCACACGCCCGTGTCCAGGGCCGTTTGCCGCATTCGCCGTCAAAATCGAATCTCCCGGACACGCACACGGGTATCGAACACGCCCGTGTTCGAGCTGACACGCCCGTGTTCCAGCTGACACGGCCGTGTAGCCGGCCGTGTACCCCATGATTTTTCCCCCGTTTCCAACTCGAGCACTGCACGGGTACTAGGACACGCCCGTGTCCTTGCCCGTGTCACTTTGACACGCCTGGACACCCAGGCCGTGTACACGGGACATTTCGTCGAGTGGAGATCGACGACTCGATGACACGGCCTTGGACACGCCCGTGTCCTAGGCCGTGTGCCTTGACTCGACGATCGTCGAGTGAATCTCGACGATTTCACCTTGACGATCGTCGACACGGGTCGACACGCCCTGCGACACGCCCGTGTCGCAGGCCGTGTGCCCATTCTCGACGAATCGTCGAGTATAACTCGACGATTTCACGGCTAAGTGTCGACACGGGTCGACATGCCCTGCGACACGCCCGTGTCGCAGGCCGTGTGCCCATTCTCGACGAATCGTCGAGAATAACTCGACGACTTCGCGGCTAAGTGTCGACACACGCTTGACACGCCCTGGGACACGCCCGTGTCCCAGGCCGTGTGCCTTCAGCCAGAAACCAAAACTGGCCCAAAACGTCCCCCTTCGCTCCTTTGAGTTTCGGGGCGTTACAACTCTCCCCCTCTTAAAAGAATTTCGCCCACAAAATTACATAAAGGAAAGATATACAAAAACAACATTTGTACCTGAGCGGAACAACTCCGGATACTCGTCAAGCATAGTCTGCTCTCGCTCCCAAGAGAGCTCCTCACGACCGCAATTGTCCCACCGGACATTGACCATCCTGATCTCTTTATTGCGTAGCCGCTTGACCTCCGAGTCCTCAATCCGCACGGGCTTGACCTTTGTCGTTAGCCCACTATCCACCGTCACTTGATCGACCGCGATCACTTGCGTAGGCTCTTGCACCGCCTTCCGAAGCACCGAAATGTGGAACACATCGTGTAAACCGCTTAGCTCCACTGAAAGCTTCAACCTATAGGCCGCTTCTCCAACTCGCTCCAGAACCTCGAACGGTCCAAGGTACCTCGGGCTTAGCTTTTTCAATCGTCGCACCCGCGAGACACCCTTGAACGGCTTGATCTTTAGGTACACATAATCACCCACAGCGAACTCCACGTTCCTGTGCTTGGCATTATAGTATTTTGCTTGCCGGTCCTGAGCGATGAGCAACCTCTCCCGAATGGTTCTCACCAAAGAAGTAGCATCATCCACTTCCGATCGCTTATACAACTTTGACTCACTCGTTTCTAACCAAGACAACGGCGTGCGACATTTCCTACCATAAAGGGCCTCGAAGGGCGCCATCTGAATACTTGCTTGGTAGCTATTGTTGTATGCGAACTCCACTAAATAAAGGTGGTCTTCCCATTGCTTTCCAAAGTCCAAGACACACATGCGAAGCATGTCTTCCATGGTTCTATTGACTCTCTCGGTCTGCCCATCCGTTTGCGGATGGAAGGCTCTGCTAAACTTCAGCTTTGTTCCCAACATTTGCTGCACCAGCCTCCAATCATTGGACGTGAACCGCCCATCCCGGTCACTCACGATGCTGTGGGGCACACCATGAAGCCGTACTATGTTATCCACATATAGCTTTGCCAGCTTCTCCACCGGATCATCCTTCCTATGCGGAATAAAATGCGACACCTTCGTTAATCGATCGACCACCACCCAAATGGCGTCGTTCCCCTTTTGCGACCATGGCAAACTATGCACAAAGTCCATAGAGATGTCGTCGAATTTCCACTCCGGAATAGGCAAGGACTTAAGAAATCCTCCCGGCTTTTGGCACTCCGCCTTTACCAAGGCGCAGGTTTGGCACTTCGCTACGTATAGCGCCACATCCTTTTTCAAACCCGACCACCAAAATAGCTTCTTTACATCACGTTACATCTTCGTGCTCCCCGGGTGAATCGAGTACTTGGTATGGTGCGCCTCGTACAACAACTCCACCCGTAAATTGCCCACACTTGGGACGCACAGACGACCGTCTTTCCAAAGCAATCCGTCCTCCACGACGAATTGGGAATTTGACCCATCCAGAGCCTCTATCATGAACTGCTTCATATGAGCATCCATATCCAAAGCCCGCCGAATCCGATCAGCCAGGTCATATTGGACTTCAGTCCAATTCAGAACTGCTTCAGCACTAGATTGTCTATCCACACAAACAATCTCCAACGCCTCCAGCTCCTGCACCAACCGCTCATCATGCACTGATAGCCAATTCGCTTGAGCTGGGGCTCGGCGACTCAACGCGTCCGCAACCGCATTCCCTTTGCCAGGCACGTAGTGGATCTTGAATGTATAGTCCCCCAGGAACTCCATCCACCTATGCTGCCGCATATTCAGATCCTTCTGATCTATTAGATACTTTAGGCTCTTGTGATCAGTGTAGATATCAATCTTCACACCGTACAAATAGTGTCTCCACAGATTCAAGGCAAAAATCACGGCCGCCAACTCCAAGTCGTGGACCGGATAATTTCTCTCGTGCACTTTTAGCTGTCTCGAGCCATAAGCTATCACGCTGCCGTGCTGCAATAGCACGCAACCCAAACCGCTGCCCGAAGCATCGCTATATATCTCATAGCCTTCGGTTCCACATGGCGAACTCAGCACAGGCGCCGTGGTCAACCGACACTTCAGTTCCTCAAAATCTCGCGCGCACTCCGGCGTCCAAACGAACTTATGCTCCTTCCTCGTCAAAGTAGTGAGAGGTAACGCTATCCGCGAGAAGTTCTCTACGAAGCGCCTATAATAGCCGGCAAGCCCCAAAAAGCTCCGGACTTCTGCTACCGTAGCAAGCTCAGGCCACTCCCGTATCGCAACAATCTTCGCCGGATCCACAGCAATACCCTCTCCACTCACTATATGCCCGAGGAACGCCACTGAGGATAGCCAAAACTCGCACTTCGAGAACTTGGCATACAACTGGTTTCTCCTGAGTGTCTCCAACACCAAATGGAGATGCTTGAAGTGATCCTCCTCACTTTGCGAGTACACCAAAATATCGTCGATGAAGACGATCACGAAATGGTCCAGGTACTCCCTAAACGTCATGTTCATCAAATCCATGAATACTGACGGCGCATTAGTCAGCCCAAACGGCATGACCGTAAACTCATAATGCCCGTATCTCGTACTAAACGCTGTCTTCGGGATATCACTCTCCCTTATTCGCAGCTGATAGTGTCACATCCCGCATTTTCTCATTTATAATAATAAATCAGAGCACGAGAAAACTACGAGCTGTGATGCCACGTCAAGCAGGGGATAACTGCTGACGCTTAGGCAACACTCTAAACCTTCAAATCATAAGTTAAAGTGAATAGAAAACTGATTTTTAAATTAATTGGCCGTATCCCTCGGCTCAGTGGATCAGATAGTCCACGGTTTGAAAACTATTTTATACGTAGCGGAAAAATACTTCATTTATGCTAAACATCCTAAAAGAGCGCATAAGCGTCCTAAGAGGACGACTTACACTATGCAAGACCCTAGATTTCAATTTATAATATTTATAAAGAAAACCATCTTTTTACGCATTGGAAAATAGAGTTTGAGCTTTTATAAAACATGCTGATCATGCAATACATATAGTAGTTCTATTATAGGGTTTAAAGTAACTAGCAACCTAGCATAAAACATTCTCAGAGAGCAAGTGAAACTACCACAAAACAGGTAAACTAGCAGGTAAGCAAATACTTAATATCACAAAGGAAAATCACCAACGAGCGTCAACAACCTGACACGAACTCGCTGGTGAGCATGTATGTCTGTACTACTACAAGGCTAAAGAACTACCTCGACAAGCGAGGAAAACACTGCCAAAGCGCAGTCCACAGAGAAACTCCTGAAACTAGCCGCACAGCCGGCTACAGACCTGAACCTGAGGCATTCAAAAGAAGAACACCTCAGCAAGAAATAATGAAACAAGTGGCAAAGAAGCATCAGATAATAATTGAATAAAAGGAACAGAAAGAAAAGGGGTTACTAACCCTGCAAGAGTAAATGCCGAAAAACTCAGCAAAAGAATCCAAAAGAGGACAAAATGCAGGTGTAATAATCAGTAAAGTGAGAGAAAATGCAACAAGTACAGAAACGTACCAAACTCCGCTCAAGCCTGCAGAGACAGAAGGAAATCAATATGCATCAAATGAACAGTAAGAAGGAACTAACAGTCCTAAACTTGTAAATCATTAGCACTGGCACAAATCCCAAACCTGTGTCGGAGACTAAGAACAGTCACAACCGAACAACAAGGTCCAGGTGTCTCAAGAGTACTAAAGGGGCCGCCACAGGGTCCACACACATAGAGTTCCAACCTCTTACAGGAACCCAAAAAAATATCCAAAGGAGGGAATGGTGGTGGCCACGGCTCGAACTCCCCTGGTACCATACTCCTTCAGAAACCCAGCTACCACATGCTAAGGATCCACGATTCGGCGCCAAAACTAGCCGACAACACCACTTAGAAACTACCAAGTTCTACAACCAAAACCCGCCGTATATTCCCTCTACCCGCCGAACTATTTTCCCCTACCCGCCGAGTTATTTCCCCCTACCCGCCGAGTACAACTAAAATAAAACCGATAACTTCCTATTTTGGGCCGACTACAAGCCCAAAACTAGGAACATTCCAATATTACCTATTCTACGACAAGGAGGAAAGAATAATAAAACAAAAATGCAACTCATGGAGGCACGCAAGGGGGAAGAAATCCACTTGCCTCAAATCGACCTTGAAAACTTCCTCCCAAAATACTCCAACACGTAGATCCGTCCAAAAGGGGGCACGCGGAGACGAGATCTACGAAAAAACGGACAACGGGGGGTTAGGGCCGAAAAAAACTAAGGCGAAACGGTCACCGAAACGGGAAAAACTTACCGCGATCTCGAAGCTCTCGCCGAGGGCTTTCCAACGCCGCGATCGGATCGAAATTCCGTCCACCGGATCGGCGGTGGCGGCCGCCGGAAGTTTCGCGAACGGAACTGCACTCGTCAAAAAAAAATCGCACAGGAGGGGGGCTGCTGTTCGGGGAAGAAGAAGAGAGTATTGCTCTTCTTTAAGTAATGTAATAATACTAATAATATAATATATTAATTATATAATAATTATAATAATAATAACATTAATTATTATAACTATAAAAAAGGGGGGATGATGTTCGGTGAGAATGATTCTCACCGAACACATGATTCGGTGAGAATCATTCTCACCGAACTTTATCTTTTTTTTTTTTTAAATTATTTTATTAATTCATTATATATATATATATATATATATAATATTTATAACTATAAAAATGATATAACCTTATATCATTACGGAGGGCCAAACGCGCGCCGAATCAAACGAAATTCGCACCGTAGGCGAATGACGACGCTACGAATCCAACGGCGAAGTCGAAATCGAATTCCGACGCACCGTTTTCGAGATAATAATTTCTAAAGTTAACGGCGTACGCGAAAACATACAAACTACAATCGCGCGCCGAGGCTCCAAAAATGCTCGGAACGCGACGAAACTTGACGAGCAAGTCTAAAATTAGCCGATCTAATTTCCTAATATAAAATTTTCCACTCCCGACGCAAATCCCAAAATTTGGCCGGTCAAACCTAACGAACGCAAACGCGCTACGACAAAGTCGGTAACAAAATCCGACGAGCAAAACTCGGGCAAAACTCCCGAAGCCAAAACACAAGCATTCCCCAAGAGCCTCCACCGAGTCACCAAACAGACTCCGACTCGCTAGGGAATCTTGCTACCAGGCATCACCAAGCCACGTAGGGAACCTAAAGAGCTAAAAGCACGCTCTAACAACGTCACATGACCAATATGCGCTAACATAACGCCCTGACGTCAAAATTCGTCAAATAAGAAATTAAATAAATCACTGAAAATCGGGGGCGTTACAGTCACTCCCCCTAAAAGAAAGTTTCATCCCGAAACTTTACGCATAAAACAATTCTACCAAAGAGGAAAAGAAAATAACCAAGGGTTATCGAATGCTTACCGAGCACAACTAGGAGAACAAATGAGGATATGCCTCCCTCATAGCTGACTCCAGCTCCCAAGTCGCGCTCTCCACATCTTGGTTTCTCCACAGAATCTTTACCATCGGTATTGTCTTTCTCCGCAACACTCGATCTTGCACATCCAAAACACGGATAGGAACTTCCACGTAGGAAAGGTTAGGCTCCAACTGGGGCACTGCATCCAGCACTTGTCTGTCACTTAGCACACACCTCCGCAGTTGGCTCACGTGAAAAACATTGTGCACGCCAGGAAAATTTGCGGGCAATTTCAACTTGTAGGCTGACACACCAATCCGCTCCACAATTTCAAATGGTCCCACATACCTCGGGTCCAACTTATGGTTCTTACCGAACCTCTTCACTCCAACCATCGGGGAAACCTTAAGGAATACCATGTCCCCCACAGAAAATTCCAAAACGGACCTACGCCGATTGGCGTTCTTCTCGTATCGCTCTTGAGCTATCCGAAGCTTCTCTCGAATAAGCTTTACAGAGACTTCCATTTCTTCTAAGGCATCTGGACCTAACATCGGCCTTTCACCAACCTCAGCCCAAAACAGAGGAGTTCTACATCGCCTTCCATATAGCGCTTCGAAAGGAGCCAATTGCAGACTCTCTTGATAACTGTTATTGTATGCAAACTCCATCAACCTCAAGCGTTCATCCCACGCTCCTCCGTGGTCTAATATATAACAACGGATCATATCTTCCACAATCTGATTAACACGCTCCGTTTGACCATTGGTATGTGGATGATATGCGGTAGAATATCTCAAGTCCGTTCCCAATCCTTCTTGAAGGCTCTTCCAGAAACGAGACGTAAACCTGGAGTCTCGATCTGATACTATACTTACGGGTACTCCATGTAACCTGATAACTTCATTCAAATATAGCTCCGCTATCTTCTTCATCGAGTAACCAATCTGAAAGGGTACGAAGTGCGCACACTTTGTTAATCTATCAACAATCACCCAAACAGAGTCATGCCCTCGGGGAGATCTCGGCAAACCAGTAATGAAATCCATTGAGATACTCTCCCACTTCCAAGTTGGAATCTCTAAAGGTGCTAATTTTCCACCAGGCCTTCCATGATCAGCCTTAACTCTTTTGCACGTAAAGCATTCTGACACAAACCTTGCAATGTCACCCTTCATCCCAATCCACCAGGCAATCTGTTTCAAGTCCTTATACATTTTTGTAGAACCTGGATGGTAGGCCACACTTGAACCGTGTGCCTCACTGCACAACTTATCTCGAATTTCTCGAAAATTGGGGACGCAAAATCTACCGCGGTACTTTAGAGTACCCGCGTCATCGATCGAAAAGTCAAGCAGCTCCCCCTTCTCAGTTCTATTATGAAGGTGCAGTAGATCAGGATCGTCCTTTTGATGAAGCCTCGTAAGAGAAATCCATGAAGGCTCAGACACTTCCAAACTGCTTGGCGAGTCACATCTACCAACTGAAATATCCATTAAAAAGAACTCTTCTACTAACAACTCAGTGGAGAGATTAAAATTTTCCCTGTCTTCCTGCTTAAGGCGTCGGCTACCACGTTAGCCTTACCCGGATGGTATAAGATCTCCACTTCATAATCAGCCACATACTCTAACCATCTGCGCTGGCGCAAGTTCAACTCCTTTTGAGTGAAAACGTACTTCAAACTCTTATGATCTGTATAAATCTTGCACTGCGCGCCATACAACAAGTGTCTCCATAATTTCAATGCATAAATAACTGCTGCGAATTCTAAGTCATGCGTAGGGTAGTTCCTTTCATGAATCTTAAGTTGTCTCGACCCATACGCAATCACTTTTCCTTCTTGCATCAGCACACAACCAAGACCCACGTGGGATGCGTCCACGTAAACAGCATAGTCTAATCCTTCCGTAGGCAATGTCAATATCGGAGCAGTGCACAGTCTATTCTTTAGCTCTTGGAACGCTTCTTCGCACTTATCGCTCCACACAAATGCTGCATTCTTCTGCGTCAGCTTAGTCAATGGCGCAGATAACATAGAGAAACCTTCTACAAATCTCCTATAATAGCCAGCCAACCCTAGGAAGCTTCTAATTTCTTTGGGTGTGGCAGGCCTCGTCCATTCCATAACTGCGGCTATCTTTTCTGGGTCGACAGAGATTCCGTCCTTGTTAACCACATGACCCAGGAAAGAAACCTGAGGCAACCAGAACTCGCATTTACTTAGCTTGGCGAACAACTTATGGTCCCTTAAGGCAGACAAAACTAGACGCAAATGTTGGTCATGCTCCTCAACATTGCGTGAATACACCAACACATCGCCTATAAATACGACCACAAACTTGTCCAGAAAGTCCTTGAAGACCCTGTTCATCATGTCCATGAAAGCAGAAGGTGCGTTGGTCAAACCGAACGACATCACCAAAAATTAAAAATGTCCATGCGGGAACGGAAGGCAGTCCGCGGTATATCTGATTCACGGATCCTTAACTGGTGGTAGCCCGAACGAAGGTCAATCTTAGAGAACACGGCGCTGCCTCGCAGTTGATCAAACAAATCGTCTATCCTCGGCAACGGATACCTATTCTTGATCGTTACCTTATTTAGCTCTCTATAATCGATGCACAACCTCATCGATCCATCCTTTTTCTTGACGAACAAAACGGGAGCACCCCAAGACGAAGAACTCGGCCTTATAAATCCGTTCTCAAGCAACTCGTCTAACTGGATACGCAACTCCTCCAGTTCGCGTGGGGCCATCCGGTAAGGCGCCTTGGCAATAGGACGCGTACCCGGCTCCAAATCTATAACAAACTCCACGTCTCGATCAGGCGGGAGACCAGGAAGATTAGCTGGAAAGACATCAGGAAAATCACGAACCACCGGGATCTCCTCCAAACACGGCAAACTAACCTTGGTTTCTAAAACCGAAACCAAACAAGCAAAACATCCGGAATCTACAAGCTTCCGAGCACATACCGCCGATATAGTCGGAGAATCCTGGCGCGGATAACCGTAACACTCCCGGGCTGGCCGTTGTCCATCCTGAAGTCCAAGCGTTTACCCTTGCATTGGATCACAGCATCATATCTGGACAACCAGTCCATACCTAGGATCACATCGAAGTCTTCCAGATCTAACAGCTTCAAATCAGCAAACGCGAGGAAATCGCCTAACAAAATTGGACAACTCTGGATACCCTGGTCCGAAACTACAGATTCGCCTGAAGGAAACTTGACACAGAACGCATCACCAACACGATCGAGATCCAACCGGTAACGCTCTACGAAGGCCCTAGCCACAAATGAGTGGGTAGCGCCGGAATCGAACAGAACACGCGCCCAGCGGTTCTTTACCTTAAATCGTCCTATAAAATTGCACATGCGACTAAGGAAGCGAACGCTCAAAACTATAACTATGAGCTAAACATTAGAACTAGGGAAGAATCTAACCTGATATCACTTGCGTGGACGTCTGAGCTTCCTCCATAGAGACCACGTTCAACTTTCCTTTCCCCTTGTCCATTCGCTGCGGCGGCGGCAAGGCCTGAAGAGGAACTGGCTGCAGAGTAAGCTGAGCTTGCGGGCACTGATACTTGAGATGACCCACTTGACCGCACAAGAAACAACTTCTAGTCTTCTTCCAGCAATGGGCATCATCGTGCCCCGGCTTCTTGCATACCGAACAAAGCAAATCTTTCTTTTGGACACCTTGGATCGCATGAATCTGCTCTTTCTTTTGAGCTCCTAACCTTTGATAACATCTTTCCAATGGATGGCCCGGTCGGCCACAGAAACTGCATACCTCTTTGTTTCTCTTCCTCGGAGCAGCGTCAGGGACCTGAGTACTCTTACCCTCATCAGATTTTCTTTTATCCTTCCTCAGTTGTTGACCTCGATTCTTGGCATTATCAATTGCCTCTACCTTTAAGGCAGCTTCCACCATACCAGCATAACTTGAGGTCGCATAGGCACTTGCTAATTGCTGGACGTCACTCCTTAGCCCAGCCAGAAATCGCTTGCTTCTATTTTCGTCGGAACTCACCAAGTCTGGGGCAAATCGGCTTAGCTTACTAAACTCGATTTTGTACTCGCTAACCGTGAGCTGCCTCTGCTTTAAGTGCAGGAAATCATTCATCAGACGGTCTCTCTCGACCGATGGCAGAAACTTGCTCAGAAGTAGCTCCTTAAAGGACTCCCAGGAACACCCGTCCTTCAGACCTTCTTTCTCCCTCAGCCACCAGCCCTTCGCCAACCCCTTGAGCTGATATGCGGCTAACATCACCTTCTGGTCATCAGTGATCCCGGAGTATGAGAACATCTCCTCGATTGATATCATCCAATCGTCTAAGACCATGTAATCTGCCTTGCCATCATACGTCGGAGGCCTAAGTCGCTGAAATTGAGAAATAAAGGTCATCTCTGGTGGCACCACGACCGGAGGCACCAGAGGAGCGGGGGGAACAGGGACAGCTTGACCCACTACAGGGTCCTGAACTCTCGGAATCTGCCCTGCCACGACTGCTAACAAGGACTGGACCTGAGACTGCAAATCCCCTACTTGCTTTGACAAGGCTTCATTGCTTTGTCTCAGACCTTCTATCACTGCGCTGCTCTGCGCACCTGATGATTCTCCCTCCGACTGGGGAGTCAACCTTGTCGAAGGACGCCTCGACATTCTAATGGAACAACAAAACACTAATTAGACACCTAGCCCACCCACTAGAACCAAACAACATAGTACAAACAATACATACTTAAGTACTTGCTCATGCTGCTAACTTGCTCTGGGATTTTTTTCAATAATGATGATATGCTTATCCTACGATGATTCACTATCATCACACTAACTCTTGTGCCTAGATCGGGAATGCATGAATTTATATTCTTTTTGACTCAAAATCATGTGTGTACACATGTCATCCTGCAAATCTTTAGCTTGGCACGTTGTGCTTATGCAATGTTATGCTATGCATGATTGTGCTATGCATTCTAAAAAGGCCCTAATGCATGTTATGAGCGGCGTACACATGAAAATGTTATGCATCCCATACTACATAACATTTCCATGCAACGAAAAGGAAAACGTGCTAGCCGCATTCATGTGGTGAGGTTATGCATCCCATACTACATAACCCTCACATGTTGCCTCCTATGGTGGATCCATATACAAACACATATTATGCATCCCATACTACATAATATGCCTCGTATACTTCTTTATGCCCATGAGTGTAGTGTTCGTGCTTTAGCCAAGACGTGCTGATGACATATCGGTGTGTGTATGGTATGATTCTAAACACCTAACACTAACAGGGACAGGTTGCCCGACAATTTGTCAAGCAACCTCCCTCTGATACCAACTGTCACATCCCGCATTTTCTCATTTATAATAATAAATCAGAGCACGAGAAAACTACGAGCTGTGATGCCACGTCAAGCAGGGGATAACTGATGACGCTTAGGCAACACTCTAAACCTTCAAATCATAAGTTAAAGTGAATAGAAAACTGATTTTTAAATTAATTGGCCGTATCCCTCGGCTCAGTGGATCAGATAGTCCACGGTTTGAAAACTATTTTATACGTAGCGGAAAAATACTTCATTTATGCTAAACATCCTAAAAGAGCGCATAAGCGTCCTAAGAGGACGACTTACACTATGCAAGACCCTAGATTTCAATTTATAATATTTATAAAGAAAACCATCTTTTTACGCATTGGAAAATAGAGTTTGAGCTTTTATAAAACATGCTGATCATGCAATACATATAGTAGTTCTATTATAGGGTTTAAAGTAACTAGCAACCTAGCATAAAACATTCTCAGAGAGCAAGTGAAACTACCACAAAACAGGTAAACTAGCAGCTAAGCAAATACTTAATATCACAAAGGAAAATCACCAACGAGCGTCAACAACCTGACACGAACTCGCTGGTGAGCATGTATGTCTGTACTACTACAAGGCTAAAGAACTACCTCGACAAGCGAGGAAAACACTGCCAAAGCGCAGTCCACAGAGAAACTCCTGAAACTAGCCGCACAGCCGGCTACAGACCTGAACCTGAGGCATTCAAAAGAAGAACACCTCAGCAAGAAATAATGAAACAAGTGGCAAAGAAGCATCAGATAATAATTGAATAAAAGGAACAGAAAGAAAAGGGGTTACTAACCCTGCAAGAGTAAATGCCGAAAAACTCAGCAAAAGAATCCAAAAGAGGACAAAATGCAGGTGTAATAATCAGTAAAGTGAGAGAAAATGCAACAAGTACAGAAACGTACCAAACTCCGCTCAAGCCTGCAGAGACAGAAGGAAATCAATATGCATCAAATGAACAGTAAGAAGGAACTAACAGTCCTAAACTTGTAAATCATTAGCACTGGCACAAATCTCAAACCTGTGTCGGAGACTAAGAACAGTCACGACCGAACAACAAGGTCCAGGTGTCTCAAGAGTACTAAAGGGGCCGCCACAGGGTCCACACACATAGAGTTCCAACCTCTTACAGGAACCCAAAAAAATATCCAAAGGAGGGAATGGTGGTGGCCACGGCTCGAACTCCCCTGGTACCATACTCCTTCAGAAACCCAGCTACCACATGCTAAGGATCCACGATTCGGCGCCAAAACTAGCCGACAACACCACTTAGAAACTACCAAGTTCTACAACCAAAACCCGCCGTATATTCCCTCTACCCGCCGAACTATTTTCCCCTACCCGCCGAGTTATTTCCCCCTACCCGCCGAGTACAACTAAAATAAAACCGATAACTTCCTAGTTTGGGCCGACTACAAGCCCAAAACTAGGAACATTCCAATATTACTTATTCTACGACAAGGAGGAAAGAATATAAAACAAAAATGCAACTCATGGAGGCACGCAAGGGGGAAGAAATCCACTTGCCTCAAATCGATCTTGAAAACTTCCTCCCAAAATACTCCAACACGTAGATCCGTCCAAAAGGGGGCACGCGGAGACGAGATCTACGAAAAAACGGACAACGGGGGGTTAGGGCCGAAAAAAACTAAGGCGAAACGGTCACCGAAACGGGAAAAACTTACCGCGATCTCGAAGCTCTCGCCGAGGGCTTTCCAACGCCGCGATCGGATCGAAATTCCGTCCACCGGATCGGCGGTGGCGGCCGCCGGAAGTTTCGCGAACGGAACTGCACTCGTCAAAAAAAATCGCACAGGAGGGGGGCTGCTGTTCGGGGAAGAAGAAGAGAGTATTGCTCTTCTTTAAGTAATGTAATAATACTAATAATATAATATATTAATTATATAATAATTATAATAATAATAACATTAATTATTATAACTATAAAAAGGGGGGATGATGTTCGGTGAGAATGATTCTCACCGAACACATGATTCGGTGAGAATCATTCTCACCGAACTTTATCTTTTTTTTTTTTTAAATTATTTTATTAATTCATTATATATATATATATATATAAATAATATTTATAACTATAAAAATGATATAACCTTATATCATTACGGAGGGCCAAACGCGCGCCGAATCAAACGAAATTCGCACCGTAGGCGAATGACGACGCTACGAATCCAACGGCGAAGTCGAAATCGAATTCCGACGCACCGTTTTCGAGATAATAATTTCTAAAGTTAACGGCGTACGCGAAAACATACAAACTACAATCGCGCGCCGAGGCTCCAAAAATGTTCGGAACGCGACGAAACTTGACGAGCAAGTCTAAAATTAGCCGATCTAATTTCCTAATATAAAATTTTCCACTCCCGACGCAAATCCCAAAATTTGGCCGGTCAAACCTAACGAACGCAAACGCGCTACGACAAAGTCGGTAACAAAATCCGACGAGCAAAACTCGGGCAAAACTCCCGAAGCCAAAACACAAGCATTCCCAAGAGCCTCCACCGAGTCACCAAACAGACTCCGACTCGCTAGGGAATCTTGCTACCAGGCATCACCAAGCCACGCAGGGAACCTAAAGAGCTAAAAGCACGCTCTAACAACGTCACATGACCAATATGCGCTAACATAACGCCCTGACGTCAAAATTCGTCAAATAAGAAATTAAATAAATCACTGGAAAATCGGGGGCGTTACAGATAGTACCCAGCCTTGAGGTCCAACTTCGAGTACACCGTCGACCCGACTAATTGATCGAAGAGATCATCAATCCGGGGGATCGGGTACTTGTTCTTCTCAATCAGCTTGTTTAGCTCCCGATAATCAATACATAATCTCAAGCTTCCGTCCTTCTTCTTAACAAAGAGGACCGGTGCGCTCCAAGACGAAGAACTCGGGCGCACATACCCTTGCTCCAACAACTCTTGTAGTTGAACTTTCAGCTCCGCCATTTCCTTAGGCGCTAGCCGATACGGAGATCGTGACACAGGCTTTGCACCTGGCACTAGCTCGATCGTAAAATCTATCTCCCGTTGAGGCGGGGCTCCAGGAAGATCTGCGGGGAACACATCAGGGTATTCCGATACCACTGAAATACAATCCAAAGCGGGCTTCGGCTTTGCAACCTCCACTAGTGTAAAGAACAGTTCTGCTCCAGCACGAACCGCCTTCACCACCTGAAGAGCAGACATCAACGTCTTGCTCGACCCCTTTAAGCCCGTAAAAGTCGTCTCACGACTCGCTCCCAGCTTTACTTCCTTGCTACCGCAATCTATATGGGCCTGCTGCTCCGAGAGCCAGTCCATGCCAAATATGACGTCGAACTCCATTAACGGCAGTAAAGACGCCCGCAGGTCGAACTCCTGCTCTCCAATACGAATCTTAACATCGCAGATCCTAACCGCTCGCATCGAACACCCATTGGGCAACAACACATCCAACTTATCCTTCGACATCGAAGAAGGGACTCCGATGCGTGATATAAATCCTTCGGACAAGAAGGAGTGTGAAGCTCCCGTATCGAAGAGTGCTCGTGCCGGATTTTCACAAATCAAAACAAATCCTAAACAAGCAGTGGTAAGGTAACATATACATAACAAGTATTTAAAGAAATTAACTTGCTATAAATTAAACCGTACCTGTCACCACATCGGCTTGTTTAATGGCCTCCTGTTGGCCAAGGTTGTAGACCCTTGGTTGGGCCGGAGCATAGTGGGATGCGGTCGACTCCACCGCCTTTCCCTTCTCTTCGTAGGTAGCTCCTGGCCTCCTCTCGGACTTAGGACGTCCGCTCCAACAATCACGGGCGAAATGCCCCGTCTTTCCACACGTAAAGCACGCACCCGGGGTCCGACCCGTAGTCGCCCCAGAAGCGCCAGAAGGGGCTGGACCCGAAGTCCTATGCTTCTTGAAAGACTTCCGATAGCCGGACTTTGAAGCAGTCGGCACTCTGAACTCAGATTTCTTTTCACTCAAGCTTTTCTTCGCTTGCACGCTCTTCATGTCCTTCTCCAAGGACCGGGCAGTATTGACCAAGGTTAAGAAACCCTGCGTCATTGGCCCCGACAGTAATAATCTTAGCTCATCCCTCAAGCCTTCATAGAAACGATTAGTCTTGCGCTCCTCATCCATGATGATGGAGCTAGCATAACGACTCAACCGCGTAAACTCGTGGAGATATTCATCCACGCTTCTCTCACCTGCACCAACTTCAGGAATTCATTCTCCATTGAAATCCTCTGAGTAGAAGGGAGGTATCTTGCCAAGAACAATCCCGAGAACTCTTCCATCGGAACGTCTATCAGTTGTCTACCTCTCAGATGATGCAGCTCCAAACCTTCCACCACATCCTCGCTTCACCGTCCAGCAGGAACGTAGCGATGGTGGTCATCTGCCACTCCTCCATCTCTGTCGCTGTCATGACTCTCTTCACCCTAGAGAGCCAGTCTTCAGCCTGAGATGGGGTTCCCAACCCCGAGAATAACGGAGGGTTAAAGCTCATTACATGCTTCAACTGCCTCTCAGTCGCCCTCCTTGGCACTATTGGTTCGACAACCACTTGTTCCATCCTCCTCGGCTCAGCCGCTTGAAGAGGTACTTGCTCCATCACAGGAGCGGGCTGCTGCGCTTGCCTTCCAGGCTGCGCATTAATCACAGCCACACCGCTTCAGCCACCAATCTTATATTTTCAGCCGACAGAGGTGTTGCGGGAGCAACATCCGGTGCACTACTTGCCTCAGAAACTCGGCGTTCTTGTAACATCCCATTTCCAACTAGACCCCTAAGTGTGGTTATTGGCCATGACTAGGTCATGACCAAACCCTAGGAAGCCCAAGAAGACCAAGGAAACCTAAGAATGTGGGTGAGACCACTATGGTCTGCAAATAGTAAATTCCTGAACCTTTGTTTAAGATAACCATGGGGCTTCACCAAGACTTCAAGAACCCACCATGTTCTCATCAAACCATGGTAAGATCCATTCGATCAATAAGGACCCATGGAGGGCAGTCAAAAGGGTTAAGTTGACCCAAGTCAACCCTAACCCTAAATGGGTCAAACCAACCTACTTAGGGTCAATTGACCATCCCCAAGCCAAGTGGGCCGCACCCAAGCCCACCTAACCCTAGAGTGAGGTCAAAGGGTCACCTAGGACCCATTGGGGTCCACCCAAGAGGCTGAGTTGACCAAAGTCAACTCTAACCCTAAATGGGTCAACCTAGCCTACATTGGGTCAAACTGGCCTACACAAGGGCCAATTGAAGTTCCCTTAGCCAAGTGGACCCCACACATACCTTCATAACCATAGTGAGAGGCCAACGGGTCACCAAGGACCCATTGGGGCCAACCAAAAAGGCTAAGTTGACCAAAGTCAACTCTAGCCCTAAAGTAGTCAAGGTACCCTACTTAAGGGTCAAGTGACCTCCAAAGGGCCAATACAATCCTACCTAGGCCTTAGGGGAGGCCAATGAGTCACTAAGGACCCATTTGGGCCAACCTCAAAGACCAAATTGACCTAAGTCAACCGTAGCCTAGGTTTGGGTCAAGCTAGCCCAAATGGGCTAACTCAAGCTCAAGCCCAACTCACTTGGGCTAACCATATTTTGGTGGATGAAATAAACATGTGGGCTGCCAATATGAGATTTACCAGCCATCTTAGTGACTAGGAGAGAGAGAGAGAGAGAGAGAGAGAGAGAGAGAGAGAGAGAGAGAGAAAGAATAATTTAGGAGAGAGAAAGGGGTATTTAAGGGTGTTTAAGGGAAATGAGCCACTTGGACCCATGCCATCAGCCCCCACATGGGGTGGCCGACCCTTGGGGACATGGAGAAGGAGCTGGATGAAGTGGGACCCACCCATGCATGCATGGTGACAATAACAAAGAAATCCCTCCACCTTGCACTTAGGAATTATCACCCTCCCCTCCATACTTCATCCTCTCACTCTCTCCCTCTCCCATTTCAGTCTCACCACTCTCAGAACAAGGAGAGCAGCAGCAGAGAGGGAGAGAAACCGAGCTCGGCCGTGAAAACCAAGGGAGAAGCGCCGCCACCGCCGCCATGGTTCCCCGCCGCTCCTCACGTCGCAAGGCCGCCGAGAAGGTCCTCCCTCACCTCTCTCTTCATGCATAGATCTTAGGAATGATTAGGGTAGGGTTCGGGCTTGAATGAGCCCGAACCGAGTTTCTTCATTTCAGCCATTAATGGCGTTTTGCAAGCTTCGGGTGAGGTGGCGCCGCCACCTCCGGCCGCCCTAGCCGCCGGAAAACGCTTGCCCCCACCACCGTGAGAGGGGAGCTGATGATCTCCGGTGGAGGCGCCGCCGGAGGCGGCCGGGAAAAGGGCCGTGAAGTTCGGGCAGAGAACCAGGCAGATCGGAGAAGATGAGCAGTAGCCGTCGGATTGCGTCAAGATTCGTGCCATGCAAAATGTTAAATTCTGGAATTAATTTAATTATATGAATAGTGTTATTTTCTGCCCCTTTTTAAACCGATTTTTGCATGTCCATATTTAGGCCCTTACAGCCATTTTCATAAAATGTGCTCAACATAAATATTGTAGGTCTTGGAGTCACCTTTAATTTGACATATTACACATAATTGTTGGTTAAGTGTACTGCCCTATAGATCCATTTTCCTAGGGCTGGTCCTAGAGTAGGGCAGAAACTAAAATGGGTGCCCTGCCCAAACCCTAAGTCCAAATGGGCTGAAATTTTGGGCATGTGGCCAAATTAGGTATATCTAGGCCCTCCCCAAAAATGGAAATTTTTGGGGAATATAATGCTATAGTTTTAGTCAAATTATGATAAATTAAAATTTGTTGATAATTGGAGCATATCAACTCCAAAATGCCCCAAATTTTGGTGGCCTGCCCTTAGGGGTATATTACACCTATGGTAGAAAAATTAGACAATTTAACCCTCTGCATGTTGAGATATCTCACATGCAAGATCTAAAAATTAAATGGTCTTGGGCTGCAAATAGCACAAATGCAGAAATTTGAAAGGGATGCCCAAGCCCATCCAGAGGCCCAAATGACTTGAGATTTTGGTATGTAACTGGTTTAGGGCATATTTAGGCCCTGCCCAAAAATTGGGATTTATTGTAATTAAAATTATGGTGAAATTACCAAATTACCCCTAGGTTTGTTTAGGTGATTCTTGGGTTAATTCAACTCTAAAATGCCCCAAATTTTGGTGGCTTATCCTCCAGGACATTATAAATATATGTTTTAAATTTCATCAAGTTTGGACCAATGTATGGTGGGTAATCCCACATGCAATGAGGAACATGCTTAGGCTTGGGGTGCCAATAGTAATTTTTGAAATTTTGAGTATTAGGCCCATTTGGATCATGCTAAATTCATGTAATTAATTTCAGTGGCCTATTAGGATGAGTTTTACCCCTCACTGAAATAATGGGATTTTTGGAATCAAAAAAATCCCATTATTTGGAATTATTGAATTAATAGGACTTTTGAAGAATAAATGTTGAAATTAGGTTTGTCACTTAGTTATTTCCCCAAATTTTGTCAAGTATAATATCATGACATGTTTAACTCCTAAAAAATTTTGTGTCTCTGTTTGAGGAATATTGATAAGAGGAATGTGGTAATTACATTTTTGCCCTTATTTCATTTAATTTAGAATTATTGCAAATACTCAGTAGAAAATTATGAAAAAAATTATTGATGACATATCTGAGTATAAATAGCCTTGATTAATTTTCTCAGCATTTTTGGATGAACCACAAATTTTTAAATCTTCATAATGGCATTATGGTAAATTATTTAGAAATAAAAGTTAATAGCCATTGTTACTTGAAAATTAGTGAAATTATGTTTGTGGCACTCTTTTAATATTATGAGCTTGCTGGAAATTTCTTAGAATTTTTGGATATGAATTCCTTATACCTCCTTTGAAAAATATCCAATAGGTGAATTTTGAATTATTTAGGAGATAAATAGAAAAATTGAAGAGAAAATTATAAAACTTGGCTGACTGTATTATTTTACCATTCTACAACTTATGAAAAATTCCTTGGGTCAGTGGGATCATAATTTAAGATACTCCATGATCAACTTGGCAATAATTGGCATTTGTAAGAATTTATTTAAATAGGAGATTAATTGAGAAAAATATAATATTCTGGAAATAAATTATTTAGGTCATGATAGGACTCCGGTAATAATTCTAGGTCATTCGGATGAAAATTTGAAGGACATCCTATCACGAACATCACTTAGTATAGGTTGGTCTGCAAATAGTAATTTGGGGAAAAGTTGTATTAGGATCAGAGTTGGATTAGTGTAGAGTTAGTCGAGCTGAATGGTTTGGAATGAAAGTAGATGAGTCACCAGAGAAAGTTCTAAGGAGTGCGGGAATCGAGTTGATGTGTGTTAGAGGTACGCGAGTTCGACGAAAGATCGTCGTTCCCGCGAGAGTGAAAGGTCTAAACCACCCTAGGATTAGTCTATCGCAATATGAGAAGGTATTGGGTAAGGGAAATCAACCAATAATAATAAGTACCTTGCGAAAGGGAACGCTGGGCGTAATCCCAACACAGTTCCTAGTGCCCCTTGAGAGCCCTTCACAGGGAATACCGGGGGCAGTCCTGGGTTAACGTAAACCTTTAAGAACAGATCGAAAGAGTAATATAGTAAATAGGTTTTCACACCGCACTCACTAGTTGGACAATATTGGAAATGGTTAAGTCGTCCCGAGGTGTTCAAAGGGGCGCCATCCCGCGGTGTTCAAAGGGATGAGGTTTGGAATAAGAGACGGACGTTTCGGTCCGGCGAGCTTTGGCTCGGTTGATACTTGTGACGGACGGGATGGTCCGGGGAGCTTTAGCTCGGTTCGGATACGATAAATTTGCATGTGCATGGAAGGAAAGAAAGTTAAGGTGGTGGGTCTTCGGTATGGGTTAGTCGATGCACCGACGCCTATACGATGACTCGGCAAGTGTGGTTTTACACTTCGCCAAACTTAAGTCCGGCGGTCTTGTCGGCAAGAGTACGCGGTAGTCCGCTTAGTGCACCAAGCGTTGAGGCGTACGATAGGTCAGACCGGTAGTGCTTTTACTGGTTTTGAGGTGGGCGAGGCCCAACCCACCGCTTCCGTCTGCCACTACGGAGGTATCCTGGGAGGTAACGGCTCCGAAAGGGGGAACTAAAGGTCTGTGTGCACAGAGTCGGGTGTGTGTGTTGCACTTGCATGTCCATCATACCCACTTGCATGTCATAGCATCAACGATTCATTTAACCCTGACACCTAAAGTATAAGTGGTATGGGACACTTATACATTAGGCCCTGCAAAACGACCCCTTGGTCTATAAGCTTGTGTGGGCAAGTTTATAAATTAAGGTTATTTCAATATTTATATTCTGCTTGTGATAACCGACACCCCAACGTATAAAGTGGTATGAGACATTTTATACGATGGGAGCCTTGTAGAAGATCCCTTGGCTTATGTGTATTCACATAAGTGAAGGTTATATTCCTTTCTTACTTTACTCATTATAACCTGATTATAAAATTGCTAGCTAGGTTCCCCTGTCACCTGTTTTTGATTTCTCTCCTCTTTCACGTCCTTCCTTTCTTCCTCCCCGCTCGGTGCCTAGGAGCATGGGGGAAGGGGTGGGGGACGATAGGGCTTAGTCTTTTAGACTAATGGTTTTCGAACCACATCATATTAGGGGATCGTGGAGCCGAGTATGGAGGAGCAGCCCAGGAGACCGGTGCAGTTGGAGATAGGGCAGTCTAGCTCAGGAGTACAGCCAGCTGGGACCGTGAGTTCCGACTTCTAGTAGTTGTTTTCTTTTGCTTCCGTATGAGGGATCTGTAGTGAGGATATGGATGTACCGGGCTTCAGCCCTTTTATTTCTGTAAACTTTATTATTCTGTGGACACTCCCTTCGTGGAGATTTTTATATATATGTGATATGCTGTGGACTTGTCTTCTCTTGTACTGCTACTTTTGTGTCAGCTGCGATCGATTTGGCCGGCAGGATCGGCGTCTTGTAGTGACGACCTTCCCGGGTGCGAAGGTGTCACCGCAAGGCGGCGGTTCTGGGCCTAAGACCCCGGAGTTTTGCGAAAGAAAAAAAAAAGGGGTCTTACAAGTGGTATCAGAGCGGCAAACCTCGATCCTAAAGTACAAGTCCACAACCCCTCGGTCACCCCCGCGCGAGTTTAGTTTGAGGACAAACTAAGCAGCGGAAGCAGTGGTGTGCCCATGTGGGGATCACATATATAATTGTCCATTTTAGTTAAGGTTGAAAGATTTCTGACGATAAATTTTGTGACGCAGCCTCCAGTACTGCCTACACAGACTCCGGAAGTTGCAGCACCGCCGCCGGTTCCCACTCAGTTCCTACAGTCTGACATGGGACAGACTCTGACGGCTATCCTGGAAGCCTTCAGGAACCAACAGGTCCCGGCTCCGCAACCTATTCCGGGTGCCAACTGGCTCAGCATCTTTCGAGGACTCTCTCCCCCGTCCTACTTGGGGACAGAGGGGGTAGTTCGGACAGAGGAATGGCTAGACATCATGGAGGAGATGCTGACAGGGATACGGAGCCCTTGGGAGGAAAGGGTACCACTGGTTGTTTCCTGCTTGGAGTCCCATGCCAAGCGGTGGTGGAAGACAGTTCTGGAGACTACCTTTGTTGATAGGGAGGCTGCCGAGGTGACGTGGGAGGAGTTCAGGCCCATGCTGTTGGAGCACTTTGTTCCGCAGTCGGCCCGAGATGAGCTGGAGGACCGCTTCTTGCAGTTGAAGCAAGGTTCCAGGACGGTGGTGGAATACCATCGAGAATTCAACCATTTGGCCCGTTTTGCAGACTCTTACCGGATAGATGAGGCAGCGTACACCAAGAGGTTCTACAAAGGCTTACGGGAAGACATGAGGGATGCACTTCTTTTCGTTTCGGACGGGCCTATCACTCGTATTCTGGAGATGGCAAAAAGGTTAGAGGCAGATTGGCTCACCACCAGAGGCCGAAAACGGCCAACGGAGGATCAGAGCCGGGGAGCCCGGAACGATCAGCGGCGAGGTCGTGCGCCAGAGGTACAAAAGGTGGAGGATCAGCCTCGACAGGAGGTGAGGCAGGAGCCGAGGGGGCAGGTAATGATGGCCCCTCAGCCTATTCAGATGAGAGGTGTGCAGAGACAGGGAGGTGGGGCTTACACTCCGCCGGAATGCTACCACTGCCATCAGGTGGGACACATCAAGAGAAACTGTCCCGTGAGAGGGATGCCTCCACCAGCACCGCAGATTACCCCACCGGCCCAACATTACGGAGTCCGAGGACGTGGCCAAGGACACAGACATCAGGGTAGAGACCGTAGGCCGGAAGGACATCAGATTTATGCACTGGACCTGGCTCAACCCAGGAACCCGGAGCAAGTGATTACAGGTACGACCAAAAAAAAGGGTTTTCTTTTTTTTACTTAAGTTCTTTCCTTCCTAGAAAAGTAGTTTCATGAACTTGAATTATTTAAGACTAGGCAGGAAAACCAGAAACAAAATTCTAAGTAAGTTTACCGTCTCAGGCATCGTCTTCGTTTGCGGCAAGCCCGCACACACTCTCTTCGACACGGGTGCTTCACACTCGTTTGTGTCGGAGACCTTTATCCAAGGGTTGGGAGGCGTGGAGAGGATCACAGGCAAGACATTACAGATACGGCTACCCGACGGGTCGAAACTGTTCACATCATCCCACTGCGATCTGGAGGCGTGGATAGGCGGAAAACCCTTCGAAGCTCCAACGGCGATTCTGTTACTGCCCGATTTTGATCTGATTCTGGGTATGACATGGCTCCATTGGAACCATGCCCAGATTGACTGCTTGGCCAAGAGGATTACCCTGAGACATGGGGACTCGTTCGTCGTGATGGAAGGTATTAGACCCGCCTCCCATATATTCTTATCATCTATTCAGGCCGTCAAGGCACACATGCAGGGCGACGAAATTTATCAGATTCTCTTCGAGATGGCGGAAGTCAAGGGATCTGTATCCGACATTCCTGTGGTGCGGGATTTTGCGGATGTCTTCCCGGAGAAACTACCAGGGCTACCCCCACACAGAGAGCAAGATTTCCAGATAGTGCTTATGCCAGGGGCTAAGCCGGTATCTAGAGCTCCCTACCGCATGGCCCCAAGGGAGCTGACAGAGTTCCGGAGTCAACTGCAGGAGTTGGTGGAAGCCGGGTTTGTCCGGCCGAGCTCTTCGCCATGGGGAGCCCCAGTGCTGTTTGTCAAGAAGAAAGATGGAACACTCAGGTTGTGTATTGACTACCGGGCGTTGAACAGGCTAACAGTCAGGAACACCTATCCTCTGCCAAGGATAGACGAGCTATTCGACCAGTTGGAGGGAGCCCACTTCTTCTCGAAGTTGGATTTGCGATCGGGCTATTATCAGTTGAGGATCCGAGAAGAGGATATACAGAAGACTGCTTTTAGCAGCAGGTATGGGCTCTACGAGTTTACTGTGATGCCCTTCGGGCTCACGAATGCGCCGTCAGCATTCATGACTCTCATGAACCGGGTTTTCGAGACATATCTGGATGTGTTTGTCATCGTTTTCATCGATGATATCCTCATTTACTCGAGGACCGAGGAGGAGCACGCGAGGCATCTAACGCTGACGTTGGAGAAGCTACGGGAACATCACTTATATGCCAAATTCAGCAAATGCCAGTTCTGGCTGAAGGAGGTGGCCTTCCTTGGACACGTTATTAGTGGAGCGGGGTTGGCAGTAGATCCGGCCAAGATTCAGGCAGTCCGAGATTGGCCACAGTTGAAGACAGCTGCGGACGTACGAAGCTTCCTAGGACTTGCCGGCTACTACCGGAAGTTCGTAGAGGGTTTTTCTAGACTCGCCCTCCCACTTACCTCTCTGACAAGGAAGGATGTACCGTTTGTTTGGACACCACAGTGCGAGTCGGCATTCCAAGAGCTGAAAAGTCGACTCACTTCGGCTCCGATACTTGCTCTCCCCTCAGGGAGAGAAGGATTTCAGGTTTATGTAGATGCCTCCTACCAGGGCATGGGAGCAGTTTTGATGCAAAAGGGACACGTGATCGCTTATGCCTCCCGCCAGCTAAAGAAACATGAGAAGAACTACCCAGTTCACGATTTGGAGATGGGAGCAGTTATATTTGCATTGAAGGTCTGGCGGCACTACCTCTATGGTGTCCACTGCGATATATTTTCAGATCACAAAAATCTGAAATATGTGGATACGCAGAAGGAACTGAATATCCGACAACGCAGATGGATGGAGTTTCTAGCGGACTATCAGTACGAGATGCACTACCATCCGGGTAAGGCCAACGTGGTGGCCGATGCACTGAGCCGGAGAGCTTCCACTTTTGGAGCAGGGCCCCAGCTTATGTCCATGGAGATATTACGGAGTTTTGAAGAGATGCATATCACTCTGGTATCATCTGATGACCCTGAGCGGTACAAGAAGTACCTGGCCGCTACGAGCACCACCTATGATATACATGACAGAGTCAGAGACTGGCAGAGGCGGGATGCCAAACTAGAGCCGATTTTCCGGGCCTTGGAGGCAGGCTCAGCTGGAGACTATTCGATGCGAGATGATCTGATATGTTTCAGAGGCCGTACTTACATACCGGATGGAGGCCAGATTCGGGACGACATAATGGCCGAGGCTCATCATAGCAGATATTCTATACACCCCGGGATCACTAAAATGACGGCGGATTTGAAGAAGACTCTATACTGGCCGGGCATGAAGAAGGACATCGCCCACTTTGTGACGCACTGCGAGGCGTGCCAGTTGGTGAAAGCAGAATGCAGACATCCCGCTGGTTTATTGCAGCCACTTCCGGTGCCGGAGTGGAAATTTGAGGATATCGCAATGGACTTCATCCATGGTCTCCCTCGATCACGGGCGGGAAACGATTCTATCTGGGTAATCGTTGACCGACTGACGAAGGTGGCTAGGTTCATCCCGATCAGGAAGGAGGATGCTGTCGGAGTATTGGCACGGAGGTTCATAGAGCAGTTTGTGCGATATCATGGGGTGCCCAAGACAATCGTGTCAGATCGAGATGGACGATTCACGTCCAAGGAGTGGAGGACAGTACAGGCATACTTGGGTACTCGACTGGTTTTCAGTACGGCCTTCCACCCCCAGACAGATGGGCAAACAGAGCGTACAAACCGGACACTGGAGGACCTGCTGAGACTGTGTATTGTGGACCGTGGAGAGCCCTGGGAGAGGATGTTGCCCCTAGTGGAGTTTTCGTACAATAACAGTCATCAGTCTAGTATACGGATGGCTCCATATGAGGCGTTGTATGGGAGGAAATGTAGGACTCCGTTGTCTTGGATACAAGATGAGGGTCCAAAGATTGGGGGCACAGACTTTATCGAGGATACTGAGGTGCAGGTACGGTTGATACGGGATAGAATGCTGGAGGCACAAAGCAGGCAGGCGAAATATTATGACGCTCGTCATCGTCTAGTGGAGTTTCAGGCAGGGGATCGGGTGTTCTTGAAGATTCAGCCGATGCATGGGGTTTCACGAGTACGTGGTCGGCGGAAGAAGCTTAGCCCGAGGTACATGGGGCCGTTCAGGATCCTGGAGCGGATCGGTCCCCTAGCTTACCGGCTGGAGCTGTCACCGGAGCTGGCCGGCTTACACGACGTCTTTCACGTGTCTTCACTCAGGAGGGCCCTACTACGCCCAGAGTTGCAGATTTCGGCCACTGATGGGCCGGTAGCTTCGGATCGATCCGTACACTTGGAGCCGATACGGATCGACGACCAGGGGATACGAGTCTTGCGCCGCAAGAAGATTCCCCTAGTCAAGGTCCTATGGAGGAACCACGGACGAGAGGAGCATACTTGGGAGCCACAGGACCTGATGCAGGAAAGATATCCGGAGTTATTCAGTCAGGTATACCTCACAACCTCTCAACATGTTCAATTTATTTTCCTGCTTTAAACTAGTAAGACTGCTCCAAGAAGAATAGAGGCTAATCTTTTGTTTATTGGGATCTTGTCCTTGCCAATTGGGCGAATTAGGTCATAGATTTAGGTTTCCTTTAATCCTAACTTAGCGAACATGGCATCGAGATGTAATATTCCACTTCTTATGGGATGTTACAAGTTTCTTTTCTTTGGTAGAAATTCCCGTAGCCCTAACCTGGATTTCGGGGACGAAATCTTTGTTTTGTTTATTGGGATTTGTAACATCCCATTTCCAACTAGACCCCTAAGTGTGGTTATTGGCCATGACTAGGTCATGACCAAACCCTAGGAAGCCCAAGAAGACCAAGGAAACCTAAGAATGTGGGTGAGACCACTATGGTCTGCAAATAGTAAATTCCTGAACCTTTGTTTAAGATAACCATGGGGCTTCACCAAGACTTCAAGAACCCACCATGTTCTCATCAAACCATGGTAAGATCCATTCGATCAATAAGGACCCATGGAGGGCAGTCAAAAGGGTTAAGTTGACCCAAGTCAACCCTAACCCTAAATGGGTCAAACCAACCTACTTAGGGTCAATTGACCATCCCCAAGCCAAGTGGGCCGCACCCAAGCCCACCTAACCCTAGAGTGAGGTCAAAGGGTCACCTAGGACCCATTGGGGTCCACCCAAGAGGCTGAGTTGACCAAAGTCAACTCTAACCCTAAATGGGTCAACCTAGCCTACATTGGGTCAAACTGGCCTACACAAGGGCCAATTGAAGTTCCCTTAGCCAAGTGGACCCCACACATACCTTCATAACCATAGTGAGAGGCCAACGGGTCACCAAGGACCCATTGGGGCCAACCAAAAAGGCTAAGTTGACCAAAGTCAACTCTAGCCCTAAAGTAGTCAAGGTACCCTACTTAAGGGTCAAGTGACCTCCAAAGGGCCAATACAATCCTACCTAGGCCTTAGGGGAGGCCAATGAGTCACTAAGGACCCATTTGGGCCAACCTCAAAGACCAAATTGACCTAAGTCAACCGTAGCCTAGGTTTGGGTCAAGCTAGCCCAAATGGGCTAACTCAAGCTCAAGCCCAACTCACTTGGGCTAACTATATTTTGGTGGATGAAATAAACATGTGGGCTGCTAATATGAGATTTACCAGCCAACTTAGTGACTAGGAGAGAGAGAGAGAGAGAGAGAGAGAGAGAGAGAGAGAGAGAGAAAAAAGAATAATTTAGGAGAGAGAAAGGGGTATTTAAGGGTGTTTAAGGGAAATGAGCCACTTGGACCCATGCCATCAGCCCCCACATGGGGTGGCCGACCCTTGGGGACATGGAGAAGGAGCTGGATGAAGTGGGACCCACCCATGCATGCATGGTGACAATAACAAAGAAATCCCTCCACCTTGCACTTAGGAATTATCACCCTCCCCTCCATACTTCATCCTCTCACTCTCTCCCTCTCCCATTTCAGTCTCACCACTCTCAGAACAAGGAGAGCAGCAGCAGAGAGGGAGAGAAACCGAGCTTGGCCGTGAAAACCAAGGGAGAAGCGCCGCCACCGCCACCATGGTTCCCCGCCGCTCCTCACGTCGCAAGGCCGCCGAGAAGGTCCTCCCTCACCTCTCTCTTCATGCATAGATCTTAGGAATGATTAGGGTAGGGTTCGGGCTTGAATGAGCCCGAACCGAGTTTCTTCATTTCAGCCATTAATGGCGTTTTGCAAGCTTCGGGTGAGGTGGCGCCGCCACCTCCGGCCGCCCTAGCCGCCGGAAAACGCTTGCCCCCACCACCGTGAGAGGGGAGCTGATGATCTCCGGTGGAGGCGCCGCCGGAGGCGGCCGGGAAAAGGGCCGTGAAGTTCGGGCAGAGAACCAGGCAGATCGGAGAAGATGAGCAGTAGCCGTCGGATTGCGTCAAGATTCGTGCCATGCAAAATGTTAAATTCTGGAATTAATTTAATTATATGAATAGTGTTATTTTCTGCCCCTTTTTAAACCGATTTTTGCATGTCCATATTTAGGCCCTTACAGCCATTTTCATAAAATGTGCTCAACATAAATATTGTAGGTCTTGGAGTCACCTTTAATTTGACATATTACACATAATTGTTGGTTAAGTGTACTGCCCTATAGATCCATTTTCCTAGGGCTGGTCCTAGAGTAGGGCAGAAACTAAAATGGGTGCCCTGCCCAAACCCTAAGTCCAAATGGGCTGAAATTTTGGGCATGTGGCCAAATTAGGTATATCTAGGCCCTCCCCAAAAATGGAAATTTTTGGGGAATATAATGCTATAGTTTTAGTCAAATTATGATAAATTAAAATTTGTTGATAATTGGAGCATATCAACTCCAAAATGCCCCAAATTTTGGTGGCCTGCCCTTAGGGGTATATTACACCTATGGTAGAAAAATTAGACAATTTAACCCTCTGCATGTTGAGATATCTCACATGCAAGATCTAAAAATTAAA